>CM061750.1:217547782-218147782 GCA_030979885.1 Lolium multiflorum
TTCGATTGATCTGTTCGCCCCCAAGCTTTTACAGAAGACGCAAGAGATTCAAGGATGAAATGGCTCTCCTTGTTTGCGGTGGCGGATCTACAGGGTATGTCGTATGCCACGGCATACCCTGCGTCCAAGCCGTGCAAGATCTTTGATAGTTTAATGAGCTGAGCAATTAATCAAGATGAGTGATGTATATGTATACATGCGGTGCTAATACATGTGGCGTGCAGCCATGCGAACACTGAGCCAGTGCATGTAACCGATTGATTAGACATCCGATTGATTTGGCCAAAATCCGGTGATAACACATGCCCCCTGGTTTTGGTAATGATAATATCAAAACCATCTGTTTTTCCTTCGAGGGGTCATGTCGTGGCAGAGCAGAACCGTCGCAGTATTCTTCATCATGACGCCTTGCCTTCTCAACTTCTCTGCACGATTTGACAGCTTTGAATATTTTATGATTTGCCACACTTTTCTTAAAAGTGTCTATTATTTGCCACATGACCACCACATGTCTCTTTTTATTTAACCGCATCGAACAGTTCACTTCTTCATCCTCCTGCTTCAAACCAGCCATCGGCCCAAAAACCCTCCTCCTCTGGTAACCATGTCTTCCTCTTCCTCCTCCCAATCCTTTTCCTCGCGTGAGCTGGAGCCAGAGGTCAGCCAGATGGAAGCGTACAATAGGCGCGCGCCCAAGCATTGGGACGAGCAAGAGTTCGACTTCGACTTCGTACCAGAGGGTCGACCCGAGGACCTCGTCTGGTCGGATGGCGACATGCCCCCGATTGACGGGGAAGATGACCTCCGATTCCTGATTGACGGAGAACTGGAGGCGGAGAGCGACGACGACGACCCTCTCTTCCGGGGTAAATTCACTTCCTCCACCAAAGAAGAAGAAGAAGAAGAAGAGGACGACGACGAAGACGAAGACATCTCCTCCGACACGAAGAAGGAACCAGAGGACGACACCTCCTCCGATGAACCGCCACCAAAGCGCATCCGTGGCTGGACCAGTACAATGAAGATGATGATGAAGAGGAAGAGGCCTCCGCTGAAGGTCACAGTAGCAGCGATGAGGAATTCGTCGACAGTAGCAATGACGGCAGCTACCCCAGCGACGACGAAGACGGCAACAGCCCTTAGAGCAGGGATTTACTAGCATAAGACTAGCCGTAGCAATCTGTTCCCCTTTTGTTGAGAAATCAGCTTCTCCTTGTAAGAAATCCCCTTTTAAATCAATGAAGATGGATAGATTCTTCCTTTTGAGGGCAATCAGCTCTTCTATGTAAGAAATCTGATCATCGATGAAGAATTTCCTCTAATTTGACTTTGTCGATTTTCTTCAAATTGATTTAGCCGATTTTCCCTCAATACTCCACTATAATAAATATAGCATATCTATGATAGTACTCTCTGATACCACCCACTATGCACCCATGTTCCAAACACCACTCCCGCTGACTGTACCTTATTGTATCGAGCGATAAGCTTGATGAGCAACCCAAACAAACAAAAAAAAGACCGTACCTTATTGTACTTGCTCTTACCCGTATCTTCTCTTTCTCTTTCATCGCGAGTGCAACTAATTCAGTTAGTCTTCCAATGAATATTAATATTTTGTCTCAATGATGTCATGTTTCAACTAACAATTAGCACTTTTGAATTCTTAGATTGCCTTTTCACACGATGCACTTCTTTTAATTTATTTTACCACATTTCAATGTGAACCTTGACCAAATAAATAGGACAACAATATCACGATCATATAATACATAAGCAGCATTGTTAGAATCGTGTTGGAAAATACTTTCTAATGATACTAGTTTTATATCAATTTTTTTATATACTTCATCCTGAAAAATATGTTTCAACTTCATCAAAACTTGCATGTATCTGCAAACAAAACTCATCTAAATACATGTATATCTACATAAAATTGAAACATCATTTTTAAATAGAGAGATATAGATTAATATTTTTTTTTTTTTTAAATACGAAAAACAAGGGTGCATTGTTTATTGAAATGGAGTGAGTAGTATATATAAAATCATTTTAGTTGCCAATGATCATGTTGAGGGCCTCTATTTCTTGTTTTGCTCAAGCCCTCCGTATTCTCAGGTACGGCCCTGGTGGTCTATGAACCTGTATGTAATCTTATTACTTTTGGCTTCTTTGCACCGCTAATAGATCGGCGGAATTACGGCAAAAAAGAAGAAAGAATGTGTTGGTATTGTATTGCTTTCGATAGATCTGTTCGCCCCTCCCCCCCAAGCATTTATAGATGGCACAAGAGATTCAAGGATGAAATTGCCCTCCTTGTTCATAAGGCAAAGAGGAAATCATATCATGGGTAGAAAATTATATATATATTTTGCTGCTTGGGATCTATGATCCTTTTAGCTGCTGCTCAGCTGAACTTTTGTACATATTTCCTCTTTATTAATAAAAATAATAAGTGGGGAAACCCAGTGGTCAGCCTAAAAAAATCTGTTCGCTAGGTAGCCGTAGTTTTGCACTCAGTTTGTTTGTTGAAATCGGCTCAAATAATGTAGCATTTATAGTTTTATATTCGACCTGTTTGCTCAGGTATGCTTGCTTACATTCGTAGGTGACCTGTTTGTTGAAATAGCTTATCACTTCTCTGACCATCTATCTCCTCAACAGATGGACAGAACTTGGATATTATTTGACTCATTAACCACACCAACATATTTGAGTGGTATTGAAGACTTCATGAAGCACGTTAGTGATTTTACTGACTGCGACAAGACAAAGGAAGTGATTTGTCCATGCCGCGTATGTTTGAATATTGGGTCCAAGCCTCAACATGTAGTCTCGGATCATTTATTCGTTTATGGGATGGACCAGACATATATCAGGTGGATTAACCATGGTGAACACTATGATCAGCCTGACATTATTGATCCTCTTTATTCCGATGGTTATCACCAAGATCTCGTCTGTGATGAGGCTATCGTTAATTTGTTACGGATCCGTATCCATATGCAAGCCAACAGCCCCATGGTTATCACAAAAGCCTCTTTTCCATGACTCGATAGAAGATGCTAAGCGCTTAGTGGCCCCCGGTTCTGTTGTGTCAAGATTCGAATTAATTGTGAAATTACTTCATGACAAGTCATACCAGGGGATTACCAATAAAGCGTTCAATGCAGTTGCGAAGACATACAGCGATGCACTCCCTGGGGCTGGACTGCCAAAATCCTTTTATGAGGTGAAGCAGTACATCAAGGTACTGGGGCTTCCAACATTGCAAATTGTCTCAATGCTGAAGGAAACAAGCTCCAAGGGTTGAAAACTCACGATTGTCACATCCTGCTGCAAAGGCTTTTAGCTATTGGCATTAAAGATTTAGTGAATCCAAATATGTACAACGTGATTGCAGAGTTGGGAAGGTTCTTTAGGGAAATATGTAGTAAAACTCTAAGTAGAGCTGTTGTAGAACGTCTTAAGGTGGACATAGCAGTAATCCTGTGCAAGCTGGGGCTGATATATCCTCCAGCCTTCTTTGATGTGATGGTGCATTTGGCTGTTCATCTACCTGATGAGGCACTTTTAAGAGGTCCGGTATAGTATGGATGGATGTACCCTATAGAACGTCGATTGTGCACTTTCAAGAATACAGTTAGGAACAAAGCTAGACCGGAGGCTTGCATTGCAGTGGCGTATATTGTTGCTGAAGCATATACATTTGCCTCAAGATATATTCCTGATATTGAGACCAGATTCAATCGGGGTCAGATTTTGGAAGTTGGAGGATCTGTTTTTAAACATGGTGTTGAGCTAATAGGAAAGAGGACCGAAAAACCATTAGAGCAGTCTGAATTTGAACAGCTGTCTTGGTATGTGCTGAATAATGCTACAGAGGCCGATGAATATGTTAAGTGAGTACTATGCACACGAACTACTCAGTTCCTCGCATATACTATGAACTTGTATCAAAATGAAATATATTCAACTGACTTGGCTATGTTTTGCAGGTTGTACATGGAAACGAATGGAAAGCTATCGGCACGTGGAGTGGGTTTCAGGACTGGTTTGAGAAATATGTAAGATGTTCAATTGCACTCTGACTTGTCTATGTGTTTTCACATGAGATGACCTCTTGTCTATTTTGTAATCGTAGATCTCGAAACTCAATGCGGAGAATCCAGGCGCTGTTAGTGCTGATCTCCTTGTCCTATCACGTGGTCCAGATAAGAGGGTGTTGGTAGCTGCAGCTTGCAATGCCAATGGTGTCCATTACAACTCCTATGAGCGTGAACAACATTTGAAGACACGAAATAGTGGCATCACAACCAGTGGAGATCACTTGACAACCAGAAAAAAGAGATCGGAGTCATTTGACCATTATGGTCACATAGAAGAGGTTATTCAGTTGTTCTATAGTGATAAGGTTAATGTCCGATCTGTGGTTCTATTTAAGTGTTATTGGTACAACCAAGATCCAAACAAGGGCAAAGGTGCCAGAAATGATGGGTATTTCATATCAGTCAATACTACTGCCTGGTACAAGGATGATCCTTATATTTTGGTACCCCAAGCGGCCAAGGTACTTTTCTTGGAAGACAGAGATCTAGAAAAGGATGGCAGGATGTGCAAAAGTTTGTGGCAAGGAACATATATGATTTGGATGAGAATGCGGATCCAATAATTGGTGCCCAGCAAGATGATTTTGCTGGTTGTATGCAAACTAAAGTTGCTGACATTGATGAAACCTCGTTGGATACAGTATCCCTGCACATGATGGAGAAGTAGATTTCACTGTTGAGGTTAGCATAGTCGACAAAGAGATGGATAAACTGAAGCTACCTGGTGAATCTCGGGAGGAGAATGGACAGGACGAGCAGGATGAGACCATGCACGAATATCAGAATGAAGACGGAGGTGATGATGATGATGATGATGATGATGATGATGATGATGATGATGATTAGACTTTTGTCTCTGTATCCTCTGTATCATGCTGGGAGATGAAGAACCATGATTTGTTTTGATTTTTCTATTTGGAAAATGTATGAGTCCTGAAGACAATTATCTGTTGGATTGTAATCCCATGATGACTAATTATTTATGTTTGTTGTTCTACTAAAAGTTGGTCAAACTTAATTGTGTGGAAGTAATCCCAGGCTTTTTGATTCATAGGGTCATATCCCATAGGAAAATAGAATGATAATAGATCAAACTAATGCAAAATATCTTATAACCACAATCAAATAGAATTTCTCTTGACATAGGATTCAAGTTGGCATGGCATCCCTATCATAGGGTTTTTATTCATACTATGCTACAAATCGAAAATAAGATGGGTCAGCACTTTATCGCGGCAGATAGGGCAGCTGGCGTTCGTTACAAACCAGGAGAAGATGCACTTCCTATGGAACGGGTGTTTGCATCCCTGGAGACGCACCGTTGTGCGCTGCGACAGCCCCAGCATGCATATGCTGCAGTGGCCGTCCTCCGGCGCAACTAGGACCCAACTGTCCTGCAGCGCCGGCAAGTTGACGATGAGTCGGTGGTCCACCCTAAGGGTGAGGTCGAAGGGAGGCCACCGAGCCGACGACACGCCCGCTGCCACATCAGGTGCATAACATCGTAAGGCATGATGATGTCCCACTCCTCCTCCGTGAGGTTCAGGTTCTTGAGCAGCCATACACGAGCAAGAATCTCGCGCATAGTTCGCATGACATTGCCCCCACTACGCAGCTTCCTCGGAGGCAAGCTAAGATCCAGCACCACCTCTTCGCAAGGTGTAGTGGTGATATCGTCCTCATCCAGTGGGGGGGAGGGGGCCGGCCATCCTCCTGAGCTCGTACGTCCTCGAGAAGAAGATGTGCACCGTCATAGTGTACGGGGACGCACGCCTCGCCCACGGCCGGCGGCTCGCCGACGGAGAAGTCGGCCGTGCTTGCCGACACACGGCAGGCACGGAAGACATGTGGGCCAGACTCGATGATGCGCTCGCGTGAGGAGCGCCCTAGTAGGGGCGTCGCCGCCATTGGGGATTCTTCGGAGGGCTGTAGACTGGCGGCTAGTCGACGGTGAGGTGGTTGGTGTGAGATCTCTCGGATGAGGCCAGGGGAAGTGGGCGAAGTGCTCGGGACTAGGGACTGCCCTCAACTTTCCGCAGTAGTTTATGATAATAATTGGTGGACGAGGAGACTAGTCCAGAGACTACCCAAAGTTGATAAATCATGTTCGAGGGAAATGCCCAAGATTTATTACCAAAATTCAAGCTAATTTCGCCGATTTTGTTCTGCCGTTCATTAGACATCATCCAACGGCCTTTGGTCTCTGGGATTCGTCTGCTACAGTGTCATCGAGTACTATTTTCTACCCAATTCCTTAAAACATCCATAAAGCTAGTACAGTAGATAGCTTTCCTGCTTGTTGGCCCCACCCCATTTTTTTAATCTTTTTTTCCTTATCCCCTTCGCGCATGCTAGCAGCTACTTGCAGCCATTGCTACACCAGCGAGGTGATCTCTATATGATAGGCACGGTTTTAGTAAGACAACAAGTTGTAGATAGCTAACCATGAGACACATGCCTCTCTGGTTGAGACTGGAGCTCGCTCTTGTGATTGGGCTCCAATGGTCGAGGTGAGTCACAGCTGCAATGACGAGGTTTGTGCTGAATTAATTAGCACAGAGGCGTAACTAGCACTAGATGGAGAAGGCATAGTACACATATCGGACACGAAGTCGCGTCTGGCGAGCAGCTCGCATTCACTTGCATCAGTGCGGGACAACAAAGATGATGAAGAAGGATTGGAGCTTTGAAGGTAGTCAGAAAAGTTACAAAAAATAATACGTGCAAAACTTAACCTGTATAAACGCACATGCATGGATAATTTTACATTTCTGCATGAGAAAGACATGTCAATTTTCAGTACGACATGGTTTGATTTGTCAAATTTGATGCTCCTTAATGCATTTAAGTGAAAATTACAGGTTTATTCATTATAATTGCCGATTTTTAACGTTACGTGCAACTGACTAGCAAACTATAAGTGTGTGATTGCTTGCTTCCAAAATAAGGATATGTAATCATTTTGTATAAGGTAGTACCAATTAGTCGTTATATTGCAGAACTTAAAGAGTTTTGAGAGATTCAACTCGTTGCTACTCCATAAGAATGGTCATGTTGACAAATTTGATCCAATGTTGAACAGAGCCAGAAACATTTCAAAACTTGAGCATGGAAGAGGCTAGGGGTAAATGCCCCAAGGCCAGCCGAGCCTATCGTGGTGCCGGGCCCCGAGAGGAAGTACTTTAATTTGGGGCGCGCGCGTGACGCTGCCGCACCCCGAGCCGAGACGCCGCCGTACCGGTAGCTCGACCCGCGCCGAGGCATGGCGGCGGCGGCGGAAGCGGAGCGGCGGGCGGCGGGGAAGGTGGAAGCTCCTGCTGACAAACATATTAGGCACAAATGGGCAACCTTCAGGAACTCCATGTTCCATTTTTTGTCGATAACCCCATGTACCACCTTCCCAATAGAAAAGTACTGTTCACCTTCCCCTGTTGGCCCAATATTTCACTTTGGGTTGCCAAGGAACATCTACATGGTAATTGTTACTGTCTACTTGCTCCGGCCGTCGAAGCCCAATAACTTCAAATGGGCCTTTCCGCTCATGCAATTTCGGCCCTTTTCTAATGAAACACAGATCCTATGATTGGCAAAAAAAAAAATACACGGAGATTCTACATAAAAGTTATTTTTATTTATTTTGAATTATAGGGTTCCAATTTTTGAAACTGTTCATGCCCAATATGAAAATCCTTGATCGCTCCATACCCACATGGATAACGGTATTTTTAAAAATTCATAAAGTGGATTTGAATTTTAAAACATATCCTAATAATTCCTTGATTTAATCTATCAACTTGCAAGATCTTGGAGCCAAAGAGCTTGTATTAGTCTGCGAAAATAATACTGATAAACCTGTCGTTAACAAAAAATGAAGGTTTATCGTTCAGAGAGGATGCCATGTGGGACCCATGAGACAGTACCGTCCTCAACGTTTCAAAGAAAAAGGCAAGTAGCCCGAAAAATAGGGGTAAAAAATAAATCCTACAAAGGAAACATTTATAGTTCATAGAGGCTGACATGTGGAACCGATCTGCCAGCTGCATCCACATCATTTCGAAGTCAGCAGGGAAGACAAAGGCAAATAGCAAGAAATTAGGGGTCAAAAATAAATCCAAAAAGGAAACTTATATTCTTCATAGAGGATGACATGGGACCGACCTGCCAGCAGCGTCCTCATCGTTTCAAAGGCCGCAGGGATCAAAAGAAAAGGCAAATAGCCAGAAATTAGGGGTAAAAAAAAATACAACAAAGGAAAGGTTTATTGTTCATAGAGGCTGACTTGTGGGACCCATGAGCCAGCCGCGTCCTCAATTTCAAAGGCTGCATATGATCGAAAAGAAAAAGGCAAGTTAGCAAAATCAGTGGGTAAAAAATCTAAGAAATGAAACTTTATTGTACAATCCCATGAGCCAGCAGCTTACTCAACGTTTCTAAGGCATGAGATAGAAAGAAAAAGGAAAGTGACCAAATATCAGGAGCAAAAAATAATCCAAGAAAAGAAACTTTTATTGTACATAGATGATGACATATGGGTCCCACTTATACAAGCTCTTTCGCTCGAAGATCTTGCAAGTTAATTGTACATAGAGGATGACATGCGGGCCCCATGTGTCAGCAGCTTACTCAACGTTTCCAAGGCGTCAGGGATCAAAGAAAAAAGGAAGTAGCCGTAAATTAGCGGTAAACAATAACCCAAGGAAGGAAACTTTTATTGTTCATAGAGTATGACATGCGGGACCCATGCGCTAGCAACTACTTCCTCAACGTTTCAAAGGGGGCATGAGATCGAAAGAAAAAGACAAGTGACCAAATATCAGAAGCCAAAAATAATCCAAGAAAAGAAACTTTATTGTACATAAAAGATGACATGCGGGTCCCATTTTGCAGCAGCTGTGTCAACGTTTCAAATGCGGCTTGAGATCAAAAGAAAAAGAGTAGCCAGAAATTAGGGGTAAAAACTAAATAAAAGAAAGTTGATTGTACATAGAGGATAACATGCGGGTCCCATGACAGCACCTTACTCAACGGTTCAGAGGCGGCATGAGATCGAAAGAAAAAGGAAAGAGACCAAATACCAGGAGCAAAAAATAATCCAAGAAAAAGAAACTTTTATTGTACATAGAGGATGACATATGGGTCCCACTTATACAAGCTCTTCCGCCCCAAGATCTTGCAAGTTGATTGTACATAGAGGATGACATGCGGGCCCCTTGTGTCAGCAGCTTAATCAATGTTTCCAAGGCGGCAGGGGATAAAAAGAAAAAGGAAACAGCCAAAAATAAGAGGGTGAAAAAATCCAAGAAAAGAAACTTTTATAGTATCGAGGATGACATGTGGGTCCCATGAGCCAGCAGCTTCTCAACGTTTCAGAGGCTGCATGAGATCGAAAGAAAAAGGCAAGTGACCAAAAATAAGGGGGTAAAAAAACCAAGAAAAGAGACTTGATTGCATAGAGGATGACATGCGGGTCCCACCAGCCAGCTTACTAACGTTTCCAAGGCGGCAGGGGATGAAAAGAAAAAGGAAATAGCCAAAGATCGGAGGGTGAAAAAAATCAAAGAAAAGAAACTTTATAGTACATAGAGGATGACATGTGGGTCCCATGGGCCAGCAGGTTCCTCAACGTTTCAAGGGCGGCATGAGATCGAAAGAAAAGGCAAGTGACCAAATATGAGGAGCCAAAAATAATCCAAGAAAAGAAACTTATTGTACATAGAGGATGACATGCGGGTCCCATTTTAGCCGGTCCAACGTTTCCAAGGCACAAGACCAAAAGAAAAATGAAGTAGCCAGAAATAAGAGGGTGAAAAATCCAAGAAAAGAAAGATTTCAATTGGGCTGCATCTAGACATCGGGGCCTTCGAACTATCCTTCTGGGCCTTTTGACACGTACAATTTCAGCCCACTCCAGAACATGATAGTTCGGATTTTTCTCAAAAAAAAAACAGGAAAGTCCTATGCTTCGCCAAAACAAAAAAACAAGGAGATTCAAGATATATGTTGTAAAAATAAAGATTTAATTTATCCGTTTGCAATAGCTCAGAGCGCAATACACTGTTTATTGTCTGCAAAATAATCAAGATATCACATGTTTCTTGTACGGAGGCTGACATCGTGGACCCATGAGCCAGAGCGTGCTTTAAAGGCGGCAGGATGGAAAGAAAAATAAACCAAAAATCTGAGGTAAAAAATCCAAAAAAAGAAACATTTTCGTTCAGAGGATGACATGCGGGACCCATGAGGCAGCAGCATCCTCAGCGTTTATTGTTCATAGAGGCTGACATGTGGGACCCGTGAGCCGCAGCGTCCTCAACGTTTTTGGTGCAGGATATCGAAAAGAAAAAATAAGCCAAAAATCATTTGGTAAACAATATCCAAGAAAAGAAAATTTACCGTTCGAGAGGATGACATGCGGGACCCATGAGGCAGCATCCTCAACGATTCCAAGGCGGCAAAGGGGATCAAAGAAAAAAAGGAAATATCCAAAATTAATTAGGGGTTCAAAAAATCCATCAAAGGAAAATTTTTATTGTTCATAGAGGATGACTTGTGGGACCGACCTGCCAACAGCGTCCTCATCGTTTCAAAGGGGCAGGAGATCCAAAGAAAAAGGCAAATAGCCAGAAATTAGGGGTCAAAAATAACTCCAAGAAAGGAAACTTTTATTGTTCGTAGAGGATGACATGCGGGACCCATGAGCCAGAACCTACCTCAACGTTTCAAAGGCGGCATGAGATCGAAAGAAAAAGGCAAGTGACAAAATATCAGGAGCAAAAGATAATCCAAGAAAAGAAACTTTATTGTACATAGAGGATGACATGTGGGTCCCATTTTGCAGCAGTGGTCTCAATGTTTGTAATGCGGCTGAGATCAAAAGAAAAAGAAAGTAGCTAGTAATTAGGGGGTGAAAAAAATCCAAGAAAGGAAAGTTGATGGACATAGAGGATGACATGCGGGTCCCTTGAGCCAACAGCACTCAACGTTTGGGGGCAGGGGATCAAAAGAAAAAGGCAAGCCAAAAATCAGAGGGTGAAAAAAATCCAACAAAGGAAACTTTTATAGCACATAGAGGATGACATGCGGTCCCATGAGCCAGCAGGTTCCTCAACGTTTCAAACGTGGCATGAGATCGAAAGAAAAAGGCAAGTGCCCAAATATGAGGAGCCAAAATAATTCAAGAAAAGAAAGTTTTATAGTACATAGAGGATGACATGCGGGTCCCATTTAGCAGCAGCGGTAGCAGCGTTTGAGAGGTGGCAGGGGATCAAAAGAAAAAAAGAAATTGCCAAAAATCAGATGGTGAAAAAAAACCAAGAAAAAGAACTTTTATAGTACATAGAGGATGACATGCGGGTCCCATGAGCCAGCAGGTTCCTCAACGTTTCAAACGTGGCATGAGATCGAAAAAAAGCAAGTGACCAAATATCAGGAGCCAAAAATAATTCAAGAAAAGAAAGTTTTATAGTACATAGAGGATGACATGCGGGTCCCATTTAGCAGCAGCGGTATGCCGTTTGAGAGGTGGCAGGGGATCAAAAGAAAAAAGAAATTGCCAAAAATCAGATGGTGAAAAAAAACCTAGAAAAAGAACTTTTATAGTACATAGAGGATGACATGTGGGACCCATGAGCCTGCAGGTTCCTCAACGTTTCAAACGTGGCATGAGATCGAAAGAAAAAGGCAAGTGAAAAAATATTAGGAGCCAAAAATAATTCAAGAAAAGAAAGTTTTATAGTACATAGAGGATGACATGCGGTCCCATTTAGCAGCAGCGGTATCACTGTTTGAGAGGCAGCAGGTGATCGAAAGAAAAAGTCAAGTGACCAAATATGAGGTGCCAAAAAAATCCAAGAAAAGAAAGTTTTATAGTACATAGAGGATGACATGCGGTCCCATTTAGCAAAAGGTATCACCGTTTGAGAGGCGGCAGGGGATCGAAAGAAAAAGGTAAGTGACCAAATATGAGGTGCCAAAAATAATTCAAGAAAAGAAAGTTTTATAGTACATAGAGGATGACATGCGGGTCCCATTTAGCAGCAGCGGTATCACCGTTTGAGAGGCGGCAGGGGATCGAAAGAAAAGGCAAGTGACCAAATTTGAGGTGCCAAAAATAATCCAGGAAAAGAAAGTTTTATAGTACATAGAGTATGACATGCGGGTCCCACTTAGCAGCAGCGGTATCACCGTTTGAGAGGCGGCATGATCGAAAGAAAAGGCAAGTGACCAAATTTGAGGTGCCAAAAATAATCCAGAAAAGAAAGTTTTATAGTACATAGAGGATGACATGCGGTCCCAGCAGCAGCAGCTGTATCACCGTTTGAGAGGCGACAGATCGGAAGAAAAGGCAAGTGACCAAATTTGAGGTGCCAAAAATAATCCAGGAAAAGAAAGTTTTATAGTGCATAGAGGATGACATGCGGTCCCAGTTAGCAGCAGCGGTATCACCGTTTGAGAGGCGGCAGGGGATCGAAAGAAAAGGCAAGTGACCAAATTTGAGGTGCCAAAAAAAACTCCAAGAAAAGAAAGTTGATTGCACATAGAGGATGACATGCGGGTCCCATTTAGCAGCAGCGGTCTCAACGTTTCCAAGGCGGCAAGGGATCAAAAGAAAAAGGAAGTAGCCAGAAATCGGGGGGTCAAAAAATCCAAGAATAGAAAGAATTTTGGTTCATAGAGGATGACATGCGGGACCCATGATCCCGCATCGTAAACGGCTCGATCGGAGAACGTTGAACGAGATGGCGCGATGTAGAAAAAAACAATGCCAGAGAGGCTGCCATCTGGGCCCTACATCCCTCGGCGGTGCGGATTTGCGTTGACTCGGCCGGCGAACCCGAGATTTCGAGATGCACCACGTCCCGGGCCACCATACGCCACGTTTTGGCCGCTTTCGTCGGGCTAGGTGGCCTCAAAAACGAGAAAAAAAAGTTTTGACATGCACCACGGAGGGACCAAAATCGTCGGCCATGGTACACCAGCAACCACGGCGCGACTTCAACTTCGTCGGCCATGGCAACTTTTCTTGTAGTGATAGCCCAAAAGAGGAACACACCAAGGTACAAAAACTAGCATATATGCATGTTTCTATGTACATATATATGACCCTGGGTTTGTAGATAAAAAACATTCATATATGCGCTTACTATTAATATACATAAGTTTATGCTGATTCTCTTGGTTTAGGTATATATATGGTTAGGCATCACTACTAATTCAGAAAAAAACAAAAATGTAACTCTTCAAGTGAAGTCATTTTAAGTGACCTAACAACTAAAATTCATATATAGGATTTGTATAGGAATTATGTAGGATTTAGATCACATGTGAATTTTCCCCACACTAGTTGTTTGATTCATAGGAACATATCCTATAGGAATCTTGCAGTGCAAATCCTATAAGAATAAAACATTAGGTCATACCTCATGGAAAATTTCCTTTGGCACAATCAAACACAACTCATCTTCCTATATGATTCAACTAGCCATTAAATCTCAATCCTATGTTTTCCATATTTCTATGGTTTTCCCATCCTATGAATCAAAGGAGCCTTAGGGCTTATATCTTTTTTTAGAAAGGCAAACTATGTTAAGATTGGCCAAGTTTTACGAAAAACCTTTAACATGCAAAATACAAAGTTGAGTCATTTCGTTTGAATCGGAGGGAGTACATTTGACGTTATGGTACTATTTGACAGCTGCTTGGCACTGTATTTTTTTCGAACCAAACTTCCCCCTTCATGAAGCTTTTATTTTAGCTTCAGTGACTTGATACATCCATATATCTAGACAAAGTTGAGTCAATTCATTTGAATCAGAGGGAGTACATTTGACTATATGGGTATTGTTTGACAACTGCTTGGCACTGTCTTCTTTTTTGAACCAAACTGCCCCCTTCACGAAGCTTTTATTTTGGGATAGAGCTTCACTGACTTGATACTTCCAAGTTTCACAGTGACTTGGTGCCACCATCCACCATCCATCTCAGATCCAATGTATGCGATCGACTTAGGATTTTAACCTAAATAATTATTATAATTGCTCAGAAATATTTCAAGAACTTCCAGTTAATCGTGCATATTTCGATTTATATTTTGGTGAAGTTTCATTCGATTTGAATCAAAGGTTTGTGAGCAAATATATACTCCCTCCGGTTCATATTAATTGACTCTAATATGGATGTACTAGACACATTTTAGTTCTAGATACATCCATATTGAAGTCAATTAATATGAATCAGAGGGAGTATTTAGTTTAAACTAGTGCTCGTATACGTAAAAAGCTCTTTAATCACAAGCTAATCGTCCGAGTGGGATGAAATATTCACAGATTTTAGAACAAGGCATCTACATTTTACTGGATTTTTTTCATAATTTTTGTTTTTAGGTTCGAAATAAGAGATTAGTTTGGAACGTTGGATCTCAAATGGTTGGTAGATGGTGGCACCAAGTCACAATGAGATTTGGAGACTTCAAGTCACTGCAGCTCTGTCCTTTTATTTTGACAAACTGCAGAGCCGCTGGTGCATCTATGCTTGCGTACGGCCGACGCCGATTCTTAGCAAGGAAGTTCTTCCTATAAGTAGTAGTATCCATACTCCACTCCAAGGCATGTATAAAAAAAAGAACCCATCCCGTTCTCGTTTTCCCGATCACTCTTCTCTGAAGATGGAGGAGGCCCTCTTCTTGTGCCCCCTCTGCCTGCTGCCCTTCAAACCCCCCATATCCAAGGTCGCTCCCTTCCGATTTCATTCTTAGGTTCACCTGTGAGAAATGTCAATGACAACTGATGCCACGTACGTTGTTCCGTGCAGTGCAAGGGCGGTCATATGGGCTGTCGGCGCTGCGTCGGCGAGCTTGCGCCGAACCCGTGCAAGAAGTGCGAGCAGCCGGCGTGGTTGCCGCCGTCGAATCGATCGGGGCCAAGATTGCCGCCGTCGAATCGATCTGGGGCAATGGTCAAGTGCGTCGGCTGCCAGAGCTTGGTCGCCTCCACGGAGTCCTACAAGCACTATATCGCGTGCCCGCATGGTCCGTGCGGCTGCACAGAGGCCATCAATACCGGCTGCAGCTTCACCGGCCCGCCGCGGGAGCTCCTGGTACACCTCCAAGCATCCCACTCCATCCCAGTGTTTACGTTCCAGTATGGCATACCCGCCTGGTGCATAGTTCGTGTTCCGGTACAACCGCGGGGACACCTGTTCATCGGCAGTGGGGAAGAAGACGGTAGCGTGTTCGCCATCACCGTTGGAGCGCTCGGCCCGACCACCATTGTGTCCTGTGTGTGCATCAGGTCGGCCGCGTGCTTGTTTCCGATGTACAAGGCGCAGCTGTTGGTGATTGGTCCGCCGGCGCCGGCGACGGCTGGGACCAGTGACCTCTCGACGGACACCTTGATGGCGGTAATCGAGCCGACGAGCTCCCCGACGCCTAGCTCGATCATGTTGCAGCAGCTCACTTCTTTCCTGGCGGTGCCGCCCCGTTACGCGAAGCAGAATGGAGGGCAGCGTGTGTTGCCTATCTGCGTTTGCATCAACAAGAAGGTTATACAATAATCTTCGTTTAGTCATACTGCAATGTAGTTACTCGAAGATCGGAGGGAGTAGTTTAGTTCGAAGTAGGGTTCGTTCGGATGTATTTTGGACTTGTATAGTAGTACTACTACTCCAGAACTATTAGCTAGCTAGTTGGAGTGCTAGAATGCAGCTCGGAGTATTATAGTATTTTGGCAGTACTACTAGTTATGTATGTGACTGCAAATTCAAACTAAAATGGAGTATTTCTTGCTAATGTTGTTCTTTTGGAGTCATCATTTTTTTCTGAACGTGTTAACTATGCTATTGTCTAAGGATTCGTTTAGATTTCTTTGGTTGAATTCATATTTCGTCTCTTCCTAATTTGGCAAAACTGCACTGTCATGGGCATTCTTACAAGGTCGCTGAAGTTTCAAAGTTTCTTAATGTATATTGCGTAGGGTGTACCCCCTTAACATGGATCTGTTGCATTTTTGGGTTGTATTTTTTTTGGCAATTTTCAGGACCATAAAATAGCACGCCTTCAGTTGAAATTTGAATTAGTGGCCGATACTAGCATGGAGTAGTGAAGTTTTTTTGTACTCCCTCGGTCCCACCAAAAGTGTCTCACCTTTGTTAAAATTTAGATGGATAGATGTATTTTTTTTACAAAGTTGAGACAACTTTGGTGGGACGGAGCCACGGAGTCGTAGTTGATGGCGAGAAGGTTGATGCCTTGCTAGGTTGGTGTACGTTGCAAAAAGAACAAGGTTGGTGTGTATTTGTTTTATTTGTTCACCATAATACTGACATGGCCATCGATTTGATTAGACAACACAAGCCTGGGGTGTTTCACTTATTTATTGTAGGAAGCACGATTAATGTTCTGTAATGATGGGGCTACTCCTATAGTCCGTCTGCTCGGCTCCTACTCGGGTGTCGGGTCACAGTCACACTCTCCTCTTTTTTTGAACACATTCACACTCTCCTCTTTTTTTGAACACATTCACACTCTCCTCTTTTTTTGAACACATTCACACTCTCCTCGAAACTGCAGTAGGCAGTATATGAGCGTCTCGGTTCACCTCCGTCGTCTATCCCCACTCCGCCCATCTTCCATAGCACGCGCCTGCGTCTCCGCCATGGCGCTTTCGCATCCTATCCAGCAGTGCCCAGTTTGAGAGCCTCTGTTCTCCAACTCAAACCCCCACCTGCCGCCATTGATCGCCATCTCTCTCCCAAAGTTCGAATCAGTAGATCTCCCAAGAAAATACCAACCCCATTGTACCACCTGCCTCATTGCGATGGCGAAATCGAGCAGGGTCTGTGGATCTGGGCTGTTTCACAAGGTGTTTACGGAAGGCCCCCTTGAAGTGCTCATCAGCCAGTGCGACGCCATCACCGCCGCGTCCCTAGTCGGTTCCTCCAAAAGTATTCTTCAGTCAGCCAAATACAGTGCCACTCTGCCTGCTTCTCAGCCGTTTGGCCTTCCGTGTGTTCTCTGTTGTGACCCGGCGGATAAACCATGGGCGGTGTTCAAGGAGGATTTGCCGGTGCACAGCAAGTGCAAACTACTGCCGCTGGACAGGTTCTCCTATGATGGCCTAATGCCACACGGTAAGGATGAGGAGCGGGCAGGCGCCAATGGAGATTGGATCGCCATGGTTGGCCCCGAAGGCAAGTGGAACCTCCTCAATGTCTACACTCATCGCAAGATTAAGCTTCCATCTTTGAGGAACAAGTTGGAAACCACACACAATCCACTTATATTCGAGTATCAGCGTTCTGCTATTCAACTGCAGAAGATAGCTATTTGCCAAGTTCCTACAGCTGCTAGGGGGTATCAAGATTTCTCCCTTGTCGCAATCTTCGACTTTGCAATTGCCTACCTCCATGGCGAATATCCTCGTGAATGGATATTTCTTGAAAACCAGTTTCAGTACGGCGCCATATACTGCGATGCAATTATACATAACGGACTTGTGTTCGCCGTTACTGAGCTTGGAAATGTTTATGCATGGGATCCTAATCAATTTGGTAACATTTCCTCCCTATCTTTTTTATATACGTAACTTATATAGTATTTCACCTCTTATTTGTTGAACTGTCTTGGCATCTTTTGGCTTAAAGGAATTCCATAGGCGCACACCATAACCCTCTTGTGGTATGGACATATATAGAATTTAACATCTATAGGAATTTTAGTATGGTCTAATGTGCATGTTGTTCCTTAGGAAAAAGGCCCCCTAGTAATTAAGTTTCTTTATTATTACTCCCTAGAAAATTTAAGGTAGAGTAGAAATAGAATCAATAAAGGTGCCATGCAATATTGATAAAGACTTTCATTTGTTTATATTCCCCCGGTTCTAGAGAATAAGGAGTACTATATTCAAACCATCTAAAATTTGGACCAATATTTTCGGGAACATGTTTTAAATCCATATGAAGTTTTACCAAGATGTTCGAAATATATTTCAAACCATCTTATGTTCGACCATGATTTTATAAAGTACTAGTATTGGCATCCCAATATCAAATCAATATCACTAGTAGATAAATCATGAAATATATTTTCATGTGACGTGTTCTTTCCTTTTTCAAGGTCCTATAGTGCTCCCTGCTCCATTCATTCCGTGGACGGCTGGATTTGATGACGATGATGATTTTGACTCTAATAGTCGTACGTGGTGGCTGGCAAGATCTCAAGATCGTTCTAGACTTCTCCTGGTCTATGCACGTGGCGTAATGGATTTTAACGCTGACGGTGCTCCAACTCATTATGATAGTACCCCTTCTGTCCATTGCGGTCGCGCTGTTCACAGCTATTCGGGGTATACCTGCATTGTATTCTCGAATGACACTAGTCGGTTACTTCCAGCCAACCCGTGGGAAAGGGTTACTAATCTTGGAGACTATTCTATGTTCCTTGGGTTGAACTATCCGATTTTCATGCCAGTGGGTGGTGCAACATTTCCCCCAGGATATTTGACAAGAAGAAACTGCATCTACACCACGCCTCAGGCCATTGGCTCTCAGTTTGACACATCACATCAAGAAATTTTCCGCTTCAGTCTAAATGGCGAAGACCACCAAAGCATATCTTTCTCAAGCAGCGGTCCAGGGGCCAACTGGCATACGGGGTTTTGGTTCATCCCAAGCTACACCAACGCGCTGGACTGGAACAAAGACAATCAGAGTTAGGGATATTTATGTAATAGTAGGATCATACTACTAGCTAGCTCAGTTGGTCTTGACTCCTATTTAACTATTTATAGCTAATGTACTTAGGTGATAAATTTATGCTATTTGCATGAACCCAGGCGCTTCTTTTAATTTGATCAAATACGGTCTATACACATGCATGGTTGTTTGGCTGTTTCAGTGTCCCTAGAGGCATACATATATACTGTTATTTAGCAATCTTTATTACAGTACAAAGGTCTTAACCTCATGGTTCACAGAAAGTATAAACGTAGATCAACCATCTAAACATAGAAGACATTCTAGTGTATGATTCTTACATATACACATCAACATCCTATCAGAAAATCTTAATGTGAATTGTACTGGCTGTACAAACCCGTGCATCATTCTCTAGCCGGTTGCACCCAAAAACCAAATCGTGGTACTTCATAGTTGACTGTATGTAGGACAACATACAGATCCAATGCGAAGCCATGGGTATCACCTGCATGACAGAACCATATTTCACATGGTTGGAGGTACTCCATATGGCATTTAAAATCATTCCTTGTCCTTCATATGGCCCTAAAAATAGTACAGTTGGATTTGTGGGTTTTATTTTTTTATTAACACACTCAATTGATTGCCCAAACATTGATTAATAATATTATTAAGGGGTGTGATGTTGAAAGCCATAAGAACAATGTGCCAAACAATCTTTGCTAGCGGACGGTAAATGTATACCCATCAGAAATAATCAGCAGACGTGCATGTTTCTTTGGTCAGAATAACTGCTGCACCATCTTAAAAGTAAATGGCATGACCATTTATTTGATTTGATAGCGTGCAGCTAGATGGCGTACATTACTATCTCTACTTCCTTGGGTCGCCCAAATCTGGAGTACTAAAAGCAAATCCTGGTGATTCATTTGACAAGACAACACAGATGCGTCCAAATTTCTCCGTCCATATTATTATAATCTGGAGTGCGTTGCCTCGTTGCCTTCCAAGAGAAGTGATACGTCTCCAACGTATCGATAATTTCTTATGTTCCATGCTACTTTATTGATGATACCTACATGTTTTATGCACATTATATGTCATATTTATGCATTTTCTGGAACTAACCTATTAACAAGATGTCGAAGAGCCAGATGTTGCTTTTTTGGTTTCAGAAATCCTAGTAAAGAAATATTCTCGGAATTGGACGAAACTTTCGCCCAGGGTCCTATTTTTGCACGAAGCTTCCAGAAGACCGAAGACCTAACGAAGTGGGGCCACGGAGGCCGGGGTGGCCGCCGGCGCGGCCCAGGCCTTGGCCGCGCGCCCTGCCCCCTGGGCCTCGTGTGGCCCCCTCGCGTTGACCCTCCGCCTACTTAAAGCTTCCGCCGCGAAACCCCAGCACCGAGAGCCACGATACGGAAAACCTTACAGACGCCGCCGCGAATCCCATCTCTGGGGATTCGAGATCGCCTCCGCACCCGCCGGGAGAGGGGATTCATCTCCCGGAGGACTCTACACCGCCATGGTCGCCTCCGGAGTGATGAGTAGTAGTTCACCCCTGGACCATGGGTCCATAGCAGTAGCTAGATGGTCGTCTTCTCCTTGTTGTGCTTCATTGTTAGATCTTGTGAGCTGCCTAACATGATCAAGATCATCTATCTGTAATACTATATGTTGTGTTTGTCGGGATCCGATGGATAGAGAGTACTATGATTATGGTGATTATCAATCTATTGTTCATGTGTTGTTTATGATCTTGCATGCTCTCCGTTATTAGTAGAGGCTCTGGCCAAGTTTTTACTCTTAACTCCAAGAGGGAGTATTTATGCTCGATAGTGGGTTCATGCCTCCATTGAATCTGGGACAACGAAGTTCTAAGGTTGTGGATGTGCTGTTGCCACTAGGGATAAAACATTGATGCTATGTCTAAGGATGTAGTTGTTGATTACATTACGCACCATACTTAATGCAATTGTCTGTTGCTTTGCAACTTAATACTGGAGGGGGTTCGGACGATAACCTGAAGGTGGACTTTTTAGGCATAGATGCAGTTGGATGGCGGTCTATGTTCTTTGTCGTAATGCCCGGATTAAATCTCACTATATTTACCATATCATGTATATGCATTGTTATGCCTTTCTCTATTTGTCAATTGCCCGACTGTAATTTGTTCACCCAACATGCTTTTATCTTATGGGAGAGACACCTCTAGTGAACTGTGGACCCCGGTCCTATTCTTTACATAGCATACAATCTACTTGTTTTACTGTTTTCTTTGCAAACATCTTCCACTCGATACGTTTAATCCTTTGTTACAGCAAGCCGGTGAGATTGACAACCTCACTGTTTCGTTGGGACAAAGTACTTGGGTTGTGTTGTGCAGGTTCCTAGTTGGCGCCGGAATCCCGGTGTTGCGCCGCATCACATTTCGCGACCATCAACCTTCAACGTGCTTCTTGGCTCCTACTGGTTCGATTAAACCTTGGTTTCTTTCTGAGGGAAAACTTGCTACTATGCGCATCATACCTTCCTCTTGGGGTTCCCAACGAACGTGTGAGTTACACGCCATCAAGAAGCTGCATTCCTTGCCAAAAAAGAGAGAGAGGCTGTATTTATAACTATCTCACCGGCCGCCACTAGTACAAACCATCACTCCCTCTCCACCTCCACCTCCATCTCTTCCCTAGTAGCTCCACCTCCATATCGGCGACGGACCACAATCGCGCGGCTTCGACTTCCTCTTCGACGGCGGCGGCGACAGAGGCGTGAGGCACCTTCTCCGCGGCGCATCACTCATCCTCGTCCCGCGGCAACAATGGCTGTATGTGAAATCACCATACCCTTTTGTATGGTAGAGATGATGATGTGCGGATAAAATTTTATTGGCGGTTGCTCATCCTTGTTTGAATATTTGGTGTAGATTCACGTCTAGGGCAGGGTGTCAAGCGGGGTGGGTAGCGGGCTAGCTAGTTTCAGTGCGAGTGCTTTAAATCTGCTCTAATCTCAACCACTATTTGCTCTAATTTTCTGCTTTGCGGGACGATTCGCGGACGCCGCTTGCAACCCTAATCTAGGGTATTGATCCTAGTTTAGTAGACTACTAGGATTTACATGCCAATTTGTTTTTAGACTAATCCGGATATTTGTCAATACTACTACGTACTTCTTCCGTTCGTATTTAATTGACTCTAGTTGAAAGCATCGACAGTTCATTTTCTTCTCTCCCTCGCGTCGACTAATTAAAACCGAACAGAGGGAGTATTAGGAATCCATGTGCATCCGTACTACCAGTAAGGTATTGCGTTGTTGCAGAGGCTCAGTGTAATCAATATCTTTCGATATTAATATACTCACTTTATCAGAAAATAAATTAGTAATCCATGTTCAAACTTGCTAGTTTGATCGACGTTTGATGATGATTTGTGAGGCCATGTATGGGCCTAGTTTGTTTTGCCTGGTGGTCAGTAGGCTGATGATTTTTTTTTGCTTGGTCGATCTGTGGTCGTTCCATGGCCACTGCTGATTAATCATTACTAGAATCAACAATTTTTTGCTTGTCTGGTGATTGGAATTGTATGCGCTCTTCTGAAGAGCACCATCGCACGATGATTAGTCTTAATGGAGATGCAGATGTCGATCAAGAGGGAGAAACATATCTTGATCATGCATTTCTCACGAGATTACTTGGTGATTGGAAGTAGAATCCACAATTTGTTGTGCAAACTTCTCAACATATGCATATATTCGTTGAATTGGCTTTATGTGATCAATATTACTTCTTATTGCAGATGGATGGAGGGGAAAGAGCGAAAAAACCGATACTTAGTGAAATGACTTCTCATTCTGTGACTTCTGATATCCTAGATGACAAGGTAAATATATAGAACGATGATTCATAGGTGATGAAAGCAGAATCCACAATTTGCCGTGCAAACTTCTCAACATATGCATTTATTTGATTAATTAGTTTTATGTGATCAATAGTATTACTTATTCCAGATGGACGTAGGGGAAGGAACGAAAAAGCGGATGCTATGTGAAATGACTTCTAAATCTGTGTGTTCTGATATCCCAGATGACAAGGTAAACATATGGACCGACGCTTGTTTTGCCGCTGCCCCTGTTAGATGGCTAGATGCTCTGGTCTAATTTCTGTTCATGTGCTTATTATTGCAGAAACATAGAGTTGAAGAAAACTCTATATTGTCTGATGACAAAGGTGAAATGGCATGCCAGTCTTTTAAACCTCCGACGCCACCTTGTTTACTGTCTATGGAGACTGATGCAGCTGGACCTGGTACTGATGAGCCTATACGTGGCATCATCGTGCCACATGAAGAAGGTTGTGGATTGGGTTTACCCCCTGCTGAAGAAACTGGTGGTGCAGCTGGAGCTGCTAGTGTAGAGCCTCTAGTGAACGGTGTCGTGCCACGGGAATTCTCTGAACTAGAGCAAGACGGTTTACCTATTGTCAAGACCGATGTAACTGGTGCTGATGCTGGAGACTGATGCTCCTGCACCCGAAGTTGCCACGCCACCCGAAGGAGGTTTTGTATTGGTAGAACCCGTCATGACTATGCCCACAGTACTGACTGGTGGTGGACCTGGAGCTGGTAGGGTAGAGCCTCTAGCGAAAGGTGTCGTGCCACGAGAATCCTCTGAAGTGGATATTGGTGGTTTACCCTCTGTAGATACTGGTGGTCTACCTGGAGCTGGTATTGTAGAGATTTCAGCAAACAGTGCTGTCCCACCCAACTCCTATGAACTGGAGCATGTACCTGATGTGCCTTCTGTAGAACCTGATGCACCTGTAAGTAGTGGTGATGATTCCGCTGAATCTGATCAAGAAGGATCTGCATCTCGAGGACAAGATGTCAGCTGTCATTCACCTGAACCCGAGCTGAAGTCAGCAACGGTAGCTTATATGGCACGGACTGTCCTTCAAGCTCTAAAGATCCAGTTGGGTGGTTCACAGGACCAGCTACTCCAAGCCATTGTCACTACAAAAGACCAGCCAGCATGCTTCGTTATCTCCTGCATACTGTTTGACAAGCTGAAGCACTGCAACTGGCGCATTGTTCAATCCCATCAGCATGGAGAGAGGAGCTATGTTTATGTCAAGATGATTCATGCTGATTTGGTAAGGTTCCATGATAAGATGTATGGGTGGGGTGAGGCAAGAGCCACATTTTGCAGCATTCACACAGTCTTCGCTCTTGAGCCAGACCCCATGGATGCTTACCCAGTGGTGCAGCTGTCCTGACTTGATATATGTTTTATGATCAGTATGCTGCTGTCGTGGAACTGTGATGTGGAGCTACCTTTCTTATGGTTTCTAGGCTTTTGGTTTCAACATGTATTATGGAGCTTACCTTAGGACTTTCGCATGCGTTTGGCTGTTGACCTGTAATGTTTGTGGTTGGTTGTCTAATCTACTTGGCACAATCACATTGCAAAGGCAAATGTTCCTTTTCTCTTTAATTGTTATTATGACTTATGTGTTATAACCAGGCAAGAATATGCAATCTTGGTTCTCTGACCGATATATATGTACATACAACTTTTGTTCACATAATAACACTTACACGGGAAAAGAGTAGCTTTCTCTGTTGGACAAACACCAAACCACAAAAGGGTAACAACACAATATCCAAACTAGGTACGGCACCTGTTGAGCATACATGACTTTTGTCGTAAAATCACGTTAACCAACACTAGCAGCATCTTGTTCTTTGCAAGGTGCTATGCTTATCAGTCTAATCCCAATACACAACCTACTTCAGGTGGCACGATGATGTCAGGTGCAGGTTCACCAGTACCAACTCTCTTGCATCAGTCTCCATTGAAGGTACGCCACTGCTGCAGTAGACACCATTAGCAATGCAACCTGAAGGTGTTCTTATCCTCATATCAGGATCACATAATACAGGTGTCAAGCTTCATGCACTAGCCAACACAATCAAAAGTCCGAACTAGGATCGCTAGGAAAAAAACATGAAGATCCTTTTATCGAATCCCACGCTGAACATCTTTTTCACTAATTAGGTAAGCTCCTGCTGACAAACATATTACAGCAACTCCAGCAGGGCTCTATATTTTGGCGCTGTGGGCTGATGCTGCGCATGGAGCCGGCAATAGCTTCACCGGAAGCTGCAAACTGTGGCGGCCAAATGCAGGGCTGAAACAGCGTATTTTCAGAGGCGCTATAATGCAGCGCCAAAAACAGAATATAATGAAAAATAGAGTGCAGTAAAACAGAAGATCAAATAAAGACTAGAAATAGACATAAAATAGGAGAAAATTAGCTTGATAGATACTCCGTAGTTCATATTTGTACAAAGTAGTGCGATAAAACTAAACTAAAACTCGACATCTGACGAGTCCGGTGTCGTGCCCGACACCGGATCCGACGAGAAGAGGTCAATCCAACGGGGGTCGTCCTCGCCAATGGTGGTCGGCCCGGCGAGCTGCGCTTCGATGAAGGCCCGCTTCGTCGCCTTCTCCGCCCTCCGTTGTGCGCGGTCCTCCTTCTTCGCAGCCCGCCTCGTAGCCTTCTCCGCCCTCCGTCTGCGGAAGTGCTCGTTCTCGGCGGCTACGTCCTCGGGGAAGCGGGCCGCCCACTCGCGCGCCGCGCGCTCGTCCCGCTCGGCAATGCGCAAACGGCGCTCCGTCTCGCGGCGGCGGCGCTGTTCCTCCTGTCTAACGATGTACGGCGGCGGCGCGAGATCCTCGGCCTGCTGGCGCGTCCACACGTCATGGAAATTCATCGACGATCGCGGGCGCCCGAGCCGCCACGCCACGGCGTCGTACGCGCGCGCGGCCTCGTGCGCGGTCTCGTAGGTGCCGAGGCCGATGCGCTCGCCGCCGTCACGTATCTCCGCGTAATACGTACCTTTGGGGCGCGCGCGGACGCCGCGGTACCCCGTGCCCGAGACGCGGCAGTACCGCGAGCTCGACGCGAGACGAGGCATGGCGGCGGCGGCGGAAGCGGAGCCGCGGCGGCGATATTAGGCGCAGATGGGCAAATTTCAGCAACCCGTGTCCATCTTTTTTTTGGCAGGATTACGCCATGTACCACCTTCCAATTAGAAAATAGTACTGTTCAGCCTTCCCCTGTTGGGCCCAATATTTCACTTTGGGTTGCCAACGGCCATCTACATGGTAATTGCTCTCGGCCTACTTGCTCCGGCCGTCGAAGCCCAATAACTACAAATGGGCCTTTCTGCTCATGCAATTTCGGCCCTTTTCTAATGAAACACAGATCCTATGAATGGCAAAAGAAAAAAACGCGGAGATTCTACATAAAAGTTGTTTTTAGTTATTTTGAATTATTGGGTTCCAATTTTTGAAACTGCTCATGCCCAATATGAAAATCCTTGTTCGCTCCATACCCACATGGATAACGGTATTTTTAATAATTCATAAAGTGGATTTGAAATTTAAAACATATCCTAATAATTCCATGATTTAATCTATCAACTTGCAAGATCTTGGAGAGAAAAAGCTTGTATTAGTCTGCAGAATCCGCACCGTTTCAAAGGCGGCAGTGGATCAAAAGAAAAAAGGAAGTAGCCAGAAATTAGGGGTCAAAAATAACTCCAAGAAATGAAACTTTTATTGTTCGTAGAGGATGACATGCGGGACCCATGAGCCAGCAGCTTACTCAACGTTTCAAAGGCGGCATGAGATCGGAAGAAAAATGCAAGTGACCAAATATCAGGTGCCAAAAATAATCCAAGAAATGAAACTTATTGTACATAGAGGATGACATGCGGGTCCCATTTTGCAGCAGCGGTTTCAGCGTTTCAAATGCGGTTTGAGATCAAAAGAAAAAGAAAGTAGCCAGAAATTAGGGGGTAAAAAAACTCCAAAAAAAGAAAGTTGATTGTACATAGAGGATGACATGCGGGTCCCATGAGTCAGCAGCTTACTCAACGTTTCCAAGGCGGCAGGGGATCAAAAGAAAAAGGAAATAGCAAAAATCAGAGGTGAAAAAAAAACCAAGAAAAGAAATTTTATAGTACATAGAGGATGACATGCGGTCCCATGAGCCAGCAGGTTCCTCAATGTTTTCAAAGGCCGGTGGGGATCAAAAGAAAAAGGCAAATAGCCAGAAATTAGGGGTAAACAATAAATCCAACAAAGGAAAGGTTTATTGTTCATAGATGCTGACATGTGGGACCCATGAGCCAGCAGCGTCAAGGCAAGTGACCAAAAATCAGGGGTAAAAAATCCAAGAAAGAAACTTTATTGTACATAGAGGATGACATGTGGGTCCCATGAGCCAGCACCTTACTCAACGTTTCAGAGGCGGCTTGAGATCGAAAGAAAAAGGAAAGTGACCGAATATCAGGAGCTAAAAATAATCCAAGAAAGGAAACTTTTATTGTACATAGAGGTTGACATATGGGTCCCACTAATACAAGCTCTTTCGCTCGAAGATCTTGCAAGTTGATTGTACATTGAGGATGACATGCGGGCCCCATGTGTCAGCAGCTTACTCAATGTTTCCAAGGCGGCAGTGGATCAAAAGAAAAAGGAAATAGCCAAAATCGAGGGTGAAGAATAAATCCAACAAAGGAGAGGTTTATTGTCCATGGAGGCTGACATCTGGGACCCACGAGCCAGCAGCGTCCTCTACGTTTAGAAGGCGACTGGGGATCGAAAGAAAAAAGGCAAATAGCCAGAAATTAGGGGTACAAAATAACTCCAAGAAAGGAAGTGTTTATTGTTCATAGAGGTGACATGTGGGACCCATGAGCCAGCAAAGTCTTCAACGTTTCAAAGGCGGCAGGGATCAAAAGAAAAGGAAGTAGCCAGAAATTAGGGGTAAAAAATAACTCCAAGAAAGGAAACTTTTATTGTTCATAGAGGATGACATGGGACCCATGCTCCAGCAGCTTCCTCAACGTTTCAAAGGCGGCATGAGATCGAAAGAAAAAGGCAAGTGACCAAATATCAGGACCCGAAAATAATCGAAGAAAGAAATTTTATTATACATAGAGGATGACATGCGGGACCCATTTAGCAAGCAGTCTCAAGTTTCCAAGGCGGCACGGGATCAAAAGAAAAAGGAAGTAGCCAGAAATTAGGGTTCAAAAATAACTCCAAGAAAGGAAACTTTTATTGTTCGTAGAGGATGACATGCGGGACCCATGAGCCAGCAGCTTACTCAATGTTTCAAAGGCGGCATGAGATCGAAAGAAAAAGGCAAGTGACAAAATATCAGGAGACAAAGATAATCCAAGAAAACAAAACTTTATTGTACATAGAGGATGACATGCGGGTCCCAATTAGCAGGAGCGGTCTCAACGTTTCAAATGCGGCTTGAGATCAAAAGAAAAAGAAAGTAGCCAGAAAAGGGGGTAAAAAAACTCCAATAAAGGAAAGTTTTATCGATGAGCCAG
The DNA here is from genome assembly GCA_030979885.1 of Lolium multiflorum. NCBI lineage: Eukaryota > Viridiplantae > Streptophyta > Magnoliopsida > Poales > Poaceae > Lolium > Lolium multiflorum. The sequence continues at coordinate 217,575,993 of CM061750.1, forward strand.
CAGAGTCCTCAACGTTTCAAAGGCGGCAGGGATCAAAAGAAAAAGGAAATAGCCGAAAATCAGAGGGTGAAAAAAAACCAAGAAAATGAACTTTTATAGTACATAGAGGATGACATGCGGGTCCCATGAGCCAGCAGGTTTTTCAACGTTTCAAACGTGGCATGAGATCGAAAGAAAAAGGCAAGTGACCAAATATCGGGAGCCAAAAATAATTCAAGAAAAGAAACTTGATTGTACATAGAGGATGGCATGCGGGTCCCATTTAGCAGGGTATCACCGTTTGAGAGGCTGCACGGGATCGAAAGAAAAAGGCAAGTGACCAAATATCAGGAGCCAAAAATAATCTAAGAAAAGAAATTTTACTATACATAGAGGATGACATGCGGGTCCCATTTTGCAGCAGCGGTCTCAACGTTTCCAAGGCGGCACAGGACCAAAAGAAAAATGAAGTAGCCAGAAATCAGGGGGTGAAAAAAATCCCAAAAAAGAACGATTTCAATTGGGCTGCATGTGGACATCTGGGCATTCGAACTATCCTGCTGGGCCTTTTGACTCGTACAATTTCAGCCCACTCCAAAGCAGGATAGTTCGGATTTTTCTAAAAAAACAGGAAAGTCCTATGCTTCGCAAAAACAAAAAACAAGGAGATTCAGCATATAAATTTGTTTATGTAAAAATAAAGATTTAATTTATCCGTTGAAATAGCTCAGAGCGCAATACACTGTTTATTGTCTGCAAAATAATCAAGATATCACATGTTTCTTGTACGGGCTGACATCGGGGACCCATGAGCCGGCAGCGTCGTTTTAAAGGCGGCAGGGGATGGAAAGAAAAATAAACCAAAAATCTGTTGGTAAAAAATCCAAGAAAAAGAAACATTTTCGTTCTGAGAGGATGACATGCGGGACCCATGAGGCAGCAGCGTCCTCAGCGTTTATTGTTCATAGAGGCTGACATGTGGGACCCGTGAGCCAGCAGCGTCCTCAACGTTTTAAAGGCGGCAGGATATCGAAAGAAAAAATAAGCCAAAAATCATTTGGTAAACAATATCCAAGAAAAGAAACATTTACCGTTCTGAGAGGATGACATGCGGGACCCATGAGGCAGCAGCATCCTCAACGATTCCAAGGCGGCAGGGGATCAAAGAAAAAAAGGAAATATCCAGAAATTAATTAGGGGTTCAAAAAAAATCCATCAAAGGAAACTTTTATTGTTCATAGAGGATGACTTGTGGGACCGACCTGCCAACAGCGTCCTCATCGTTTCAAAGGGGTAGGAGATCCAAAGAAAAAGGCAAATAGCCAGAAATTAGGGGTCAAAAATAACTCCAAGAAAGGAAACTTTTATTGTTCGTAGAGGATGACATGCGGGACCCATGAGCCAGCAGCTTACTCAACGTTTCAAAGGCGGCATGAGATCGAAAGAAAAAGGCAAGTGACAAAATATCAGGAGCAAAAGATAATCCAAGAAAAGAAACTTTATTGTACATAGAGGATGACATGTGGGTCCCATTTTGCAGCAGCGGTCTCAATGTTTGTAATGCGGCTTGAGATCAAAAGAAAAAGAAAGTAGCTAGTAATTAGGGGTGAAAAAATCCAAGAAAAGAAAGTTGATGGACATAGAGGATGACATGCGGGTCCCTTGAGCCAACAACTTACTCAACGTTTCAAAGGGGCAAAAGAAAAAGGCAAGCCAAAAATCAGAGGGTGAAAAAAATCCAACAAAGGAAACTTTTATAGCACATAGAGGATGACATGCGGGTCCCATGAGCCAGCAGGTTCCTCAACGTTTCAAACGTGGCATGAGATCGAAAGAAAAAGGCAAGTGCCCAAATATGAGGTGCCAAAAAAAACTCCAAGAAAAGAAAGTTGATTGCTCATAGAGGATGACATGCGGGTCCCATGAGCCTGCAGGGTTCCTCAACGTTTCAAACGTGGCATGAGATCGAAAGAAAAAGGCAAGTGAAAAAATATCAGAGCCAAAAATAATTCAAGAAAAGAAAGTTTTATAGTACATAGAGGATGACATGCGGGTCCCATTTAGCAGCAGCGGTATCACCGTTTGAGAGGCAGCAGGGATCGAAAGAAAAAGTCAAGTGACCAAATATGAGGTGCCAAAAAATCCAAGAAAAGAAAGTTTTATAGTACATAGAGGATGACATGCGGGTCCCATTTAGCAACAGCGGTATCACCGTTTGAGAGGCGGCAGGGGATCGAAAGAAAAAGTCAAGTGACCAAATATGAGGTGCCAAAAAATCCAAGAAAAGAAAGTTTTATAGTACATAGAGGATGACATGCGGGTCCCATTTAGCAGAGCGGGATCACTGTTTGAGAGGCAGCAGGTGATCGAAAGAAAAAGTCAAGTGACCAAATATGAGGTGCCAAAAAAATCCAAGAAAAGAAAGTTTTATAGTACATAGAGGATGACATGCGGGTCCCATTTAGCAGCAGCGGGATCACTGTTTGAGAGGCAGCAGGTGATCGAAAGAAAAAGTCAAGTGACCAAATATGAGGTGCCAAAAAAATCCAAGAAAAGAAAGTTTTATAGTACATAGAGGATGACATGCGGGTCCCATTTACCAGCAGCGGTATCACGTTTGAGAGGCGGCAGGGATCGAAAGAAAAAGGTAAGTGACCAAATATGAGGTGCCAAAAATAATTCAAGAAAAGAAAGTTTTATAGTACATAGAGGATGACATGCGGGTCCCAGTTAGCAGCAGCGGTATCACCGTTTGAGAGGCGGCAGGGGATCGAAAGAAAAAGGCAAGTGACCAAATTTGAGGTGCCAAAAGAAACTCCAAGAAAAGAAAGTTGATTGCACATAGAGGATGACATGCGGGTCCCATTTAGCAGCAGCGGTCTCAGCGTTTCAAGGCGGCAAGGGATCAAAAGAAAAAGGAAGTAGCCAAAAATCACAAAAAAAATCCAAGAATAGAAAGAATTTTGGTTCATAGAGGATGACATGCGGGACCCATGATCCTGCATCGTAAACGGCTCGATCGGAGAACGTTGAACGAGATGGCGCGATCTAGAAAAAAAACAATGCCGAGAGGCTGCCATCTGGGCCCTACATCCCTCGGTGGTGCGGATTTGCGTTGACTCGGCCGGCGAACCCGAGATTTCGAGATGCACCACGTCCCGGGCCACCATACGCCACGTTTTGGCCGCTTTCGTCGGGCTAGGTGGCCTCAAAAACGAGAAAAAAAGTTTTGACATGCACCACGGAGGGACCAAAATCGTCGGCCATGGTACACCAGCAACCACGGCGCGACTTCAACTTCGTCGGCCATGGCAACTTTTCTTGTAGTGCGTGGGAAAGGAAGAGGCGTGGCGGCCGGTTGAAGGTGGCAGGGCCACGCGCAGCGCCGTAGTGGCCAGCGCAAGCAGAACCATGGGGGCGGGGGCGCGCCTGGGGGGAGCAGAGAGTAGTTGGGACAGAGAGGGTCAACGGAGAGGTCCGTGGCGGCGGCGCGACCGCGGACGGCGGTGCTCGCCGAGGCCGGTGGTGGCCAGAACCAACGCCAATTGAAGCTAGGGTTTCTACGTTGGGGACGAGCACAAGGAGGCACGAGAGTCAAATCGAACTGGGGGAAAGGAAGAGCACGTCGGGGCAGCCCATCGCCCCATCTCTCCGACGCCGGGAGGAGCCGGTGATGGCCGGGGAAGCGGCGGCGGAGCGGCGGAGCCTGGAGCGCGAGCGCGTCTGCGTGTGTGTGCGTGGACGAGAGAAAGAGAGGAGAGGGCGAGTGCGTTGGGTCGGGTCGGGTTCGACCCAAGCCTAATCAACCGCATGAGCCACTTGGGCCAGGCCGACTTGGGTCGGTTGGACCAGTTGGGCTCTGCCCATTTTAGCCATTTGCTTTAGATTTTTATGAAAAACCTTTTAAATATATAAGTTAATTAAAAACACCAATAAATAAAAGTGGTTATCATAAAATGATCTATACAATAAATATAATAATGTAAAACAAATATTTTAAAATTAAAAGAACAATAATATGAATTTTCCTCTAAATTTTAGAAGACTAATTCTAAATCTTAAACTATTAGGACCTAAATACTAAAAAAATATAGTTTCCTCGTTCCTATTTTTCACATCAAGAAAATATTAATATTACTTTACAATAAAATGTAATGTAACATAAAATTTATTTTGATAATTATGTTTAACCATATGAAAATCCCAATTGATCATTACTTCAACTATTAATTCAAAACCTAAACCCTAATAATATTTATCATATTTTAAGTCTTTTAAACATAATAAATGTTAAATCCATTATTAATTTTATTTCAAGGTAATTAGTGACCACAACTATATTTCCAATTATCATTTTAGGAATTGTATCACAATTTAGAAACCCTAGATCTAACATAAACATAAACATGAATCTTGATATCATTATTTTATGTGTACATCCTTAATAGTTGCAATCCTAAAATCCTAGGGGATTAGCCCATATAATTATATAAGCTTCACCTATACTCATGAACCCTAGTTAACAGCAAATGAATCCATGTTTGTGATCTACTAAAATAGAACCAATTCACATGTGATCATCATTTCATGTCTCTGCTTTTAATTAAAACCTATATGATCTATTAGTGTCACCTAGATACAAACCCTAGCTTATTACCACATGTTAGCACCATTGATCACTATTCCAATATACCACACCATTAGGATCAACCTCAACCATCAAACCCTAGTAGAACCATAGTGATGAACCCTAATACCAATCTTGTGTAGAAATGCATATTATATGCTCCTATTCAGCTAAACCTTAGCTAAGAATAATAAACCATCTAGTTTAGAAGCCATTAGTGTTACTTAGTGAATCCAATGTGAAGCTATAGTAAACTTTAACTCTTAGCATCACCTTGACCATCATTCTTTGATATAATACCTATGATCAACCATAGTAATAAACCTGCTTATACTTGCTACATATAGACCAATTCTATTTAAGAACCCAACTAGTACCTATTAGAAACTTAAATGAATCCAATAGTAAACCCTAGAAGCACTTAGTTCCTGTTTAAAGTAGTTCTTATTATTATTTAACCTGTTCTTCAAAAGTTATTCTTTTGAAGTACAAATCCTAATCAAACCCTAGAAGCCATAGCTCCTAATTATAATAGCTTTTATTCTTAACTTGACATGTTCTTCAAAAGTTATTCTTTTGAAGTATAGATGTCAATCCAACCATAGAAACCATAGCTCTTGTTTATACTATTATTTCTTAATTAACCTATTCTTCAAAAGTTATTCTTTTGAAATATAAAATAAGTAATCATCAACCATGTCCTGTAGATCTTAAACCTGACAACTACTCTTGCTTGTTATGCAATCACCATTCTTTTGCATGTATGATTGTTATGATGTCTTATATCACTTGTTTATGATGCTAATATAACCAAACTTTAATAAGAACCTTGTTTGAGAACCATCCTAAAAGTGCAACACACCCAAAGAAATCTTTACAACTCATCTATCCTAAATCATCGAGGTTAGATTACGCTCGGGACGATTGCATCTCATACTATGCATTATAACATCCTTGTCAGTTCTTTAAACATTGTCCTTACCGGACAATGATGGTATTTCAGAATTTGGAGTTCTCACGTATCGAAGCTTTTGCCTGCATAATCTTGCAGTCAAGAGGCAAGTTCATCGCTTGCTCATGTCATTTGATTATTTTTATCAAACTATATGCAAAGTACTATACTTATCACTCATGCATTGAAAAGCAAATATTATTTTACAATTATGAATATGACTATGTGGTGGGCAATGGAACCATGGTATGTGTTGATTGGTGGAGGTTCCATTGCACGGGTACTATTCATCTAGGACTAAGTACCAATGCCGTCCAGTGATTCTAGCGCCGTACATACCGCGTTGACCATAAGATCTATAATGGCCTGGGAAGTCAGCTGTATCTTTTCCCTCCTGCACGCCAACGACTTGATAGAGCCTGGCGGGGTGCTGGAGGCACTGCCGTAGGTTGGGATGGCCTTTAAAATCCCCATCCGGACGTTTGGATGAGAGGCTCTACCGTCTATGAGGGATTGTCCATAGTACACCGGGGGTAAAGCCGTATGATCGGGAGATGTCTACCGGGGGTGTACGGATGGACAAAAGGGTGGGTTTGCAGGGTCGCGGAGAAGGCAGTGATTGGCTTGGATCTTACACCTGGCCCCGCACCAAGGAAGTGTGGACGGGAAAGTACACCCGGTTGGTATCAAGGATAAGCTCTCTTATGGGAAAAGTAACGCACCTCTGCAGAGGATACGAATTGTGACTGTCACTCCCTGTTCCGGGAAGGAACTGCGAACGCGGCAGAAAGGAACTCCATGAAGTTCTAGTCAACCTGTGAAGACTGACGGGCATAGTTTTCAGAATAAAATAAACCTTTTGAAGAAATGTTTATGAAAACTTGCATTGGCCTATGACTTTCTGGTCTATGGCTGTAGTTAGTGCATGATACACCTATTTCCTAATATGAACTTGCTGAGTACGCTCGTACTCATCCCACTCTTAAATCCCCTACTTAGCTATGGAGGTGTAGCACCCTACCTTTTAATAAAGGCAAGATACCTGTGTATAGTGCTATTCCCGGGATCACTGATAGCACACACATTACAAAATGTAGTAATCATTGCAATAGTATCAATTTACTACATCGTTGATCCAGAGGGTAAAGTAAAACCTTACAAATTGCATAGTCACATGGACTAGCTCAACAATATTCAGAACATACACAGCGGAAAGTAGATTATCAATGAGCCTTCATCGTCTTCATGTGCCACAGGCAGACATGTTGGAATGTAGACTCGAGATCCTACTAGTACCCATCTTCAGAATAACCTGCACGTTTGAATATGCAGCCCCACGAATGGAGGTCAGTACAATGATGTACTGGCAAATGACACTTATATGGTGGCAGTTTTTAGGCATGACTATCTACATGATATTTGGCTAGTGGAGTTCAGGAAAATTTGCATAAAGCCAATTTTATCCTACATTTTATTTAAAACAAAACATTTTGAAAATCTTTGAATGACATTATGAAATCACACCATGGCTAATCCTCCATGGGTTTTATAATAATCACATGGTTACATCTCCCATGAGTTTTCAAAGGTTGATACAAATTTTAAATACATTCAGAAAACAATGATGAGATTCTTCCGTACATTCCTTGCCTAGAAGCTCAAATTGTCCATAACCGGGGACACGGCTAAGATCTTAGGTTTAACTCTCGAGAGGTTGTGCACTTTCACCTTACGACCCACCCTTCCCAAGAGAAGAATGAGACAAGATCTTTCAGAAGAAGAATTCAACCATACAAACTAGACCCGTTCCCTTGGCCGTCGCCTCCACCCGCTGTCTAGCCACAAGTTGAACCCTCACAACTTACTTAATCCCGGCAGAGCCCATAATACCATAAGGCTGCACTGGAAGCTAACTAAAACATGGACGACATAGTAATCTCTTTAATCCTGGGTGGCCAACCACAAGTGGAACTCACAAGCTTAAAACCTTACAGGTAGTAAACCCCCACACGATCCCCTGGTGAAAACCAGGTGTGCAGTCAAAAGCGACCACTCTACAACTTGCGCACTCTCAGGGATTCACCACTTTAGCCCACTCGGGGCGTGGACCTGAGCAGCCGCCCACCAATCAACCAATCCACCCAGGTGTTTCATTTGGGTTGTTAATTTTAAATTTTCAAACACTCACAACCAATAACGAAATAGCATTTGGCATTTGATGTTGCAAAGCAAAAATAAAGCATCCTAGCAATGGGTTCAGGAGTAGCTACACACTACTAGGGTTTGCTAAGCATAGCATAATACTTTACTTTTGAAAACAAAATCCTACCATGCATACTAGTTTCAAAAACACTAATGCATAATTAAAATAAGTAGGATTTGAGTGTCACTTGCCTTTTTGGTAATTGAAGATCGTTCACTTCTCTCAACCAAAACACATCGCTCTTCACACGAACTATAAGATAAATATAGCACAACATAAACAGACCATTCAACAACAACAACAAAATCAAACAAGACAATCAATCGAGAATCGCTCTATGGTACTAAGGTGTGGAATGAGGTCTGGCTTGCAAGATAGGCCTTGGGGTGTTGGAATGGCTAAGTCGTATGATTAGAAAGTAATGGAACATCTAAGATATGATTGAAGAACCTATATGCTTTACAAGAAGCATGAAATGAAATTGGAATGTCTCATGTGATTTGAATCACATAAGTGTCAAATAGTGCAACTACAATACTATTGAATATGTGTGACAACAGTTACTCAAAATAGTATGAATTACACATAGGCTTGGGTATGGATTTGTGATGTATTGAATTACTCAATTAACTCATTTGTAAATTGAATAGTTCAATATAAGCCAGTAAGATTAAATGGCCATGAGGTTGAATATGTATGAACGATATTGAAGATGTGGATCAAAAATGCTATTGGATATCAAGGGTTTAAAACATTTGCTATGTGGTAGAGTATCTCAACACAACATTTGCACAAGGAAAATTCTATAGTTAAGATTGTCACTATTTACTCAAATAACTCAATTGCTAATTGAATAAGTGGAACTAGACAACTAAGAGTAGGATATGCATTATCGTTGAACACGATAAAGAATTATAACTGATCCTGGAAGATGGGTATGAACATAAAAATTAATTTGGCTAAAGGAACTATGTTGAAGCCAGTCATAGGACTACACTTTTCGCGAAAAGTCATTAGTAGAAGTTTTCCGGATGGAAGAACTTTCTACACGGAAATTGTAGAGAATTCTAATACAAGCGTATCGCCAAAAGAATCTCTCGGAAAAAGTTTGTAGGATTTATTTCATAGACGATGTTGCGGAACAAAGAGATACCGCGAAAATAAAGTGGGCGAAACTGCCACGCAAAATGTCTAACATGATCTACGTGATTTGCTGATTCCAACGGTATATGGTTTGTCGAAATCCGACGGATAGAACTTAAGATATGAATTTTGCAAAACTAGACCTAAGTGGTTACAGTTCTAATGGTGTGCGAAAAGTTGTCCGAACAAGTTGTTCGGATAGAAAAACTTCCTACCCGAAAGTTGTAGAGGATCTAATAAGAAACTTAACGGAAGAACCACTATTCTAAACGGAGGCGTAGATCTAATGAAACAAAATTGCGAACTTGCGTACTACAATCTACGAAAAAGAGCAAAAATAGAATTATTACCGGGCGAGGGATGCGCCGAGTCGCGGCGTTTCACCAAATACCGTTGCGGACGTTGCGTCACGAATAGCGTCGCCAAGAGAGAGCAGCAGCGTTGCGATGGAGCAGGGTCTCATGCGGCGCGGCAGGCAGAGAGGAGCGCTGCATGCGGGGGTTGCGCAGGGCAGAGATGCGCTAGGCGCTGGGTGCAAGTTGGGCTCCCTGGACAGGGTATTTATAGGCTGCCAGGGGCTGGGCGCTAGGGTTTGGGATCTCCCGTGTGGAGGCTGGCGGCGTGGGGGAGTGGAGTTGGGCTGGGCTGGGCCGAGCGGGAGGCTGGGGCGGGGGCAAGCTGGGCCAGGCGAGGCGTCGCGCGTGGCGGCAGCTGGGCCGCGCTGGGCTAGATTCGGCCGCGCGCTTTTTTTTTTTATAGAAATTGGAAATGCAATTTGGCGTTCCAAATAAAATCGGAAAAATGCAAATAAAGTACCGTTGGATTCGTTATGAAAAATACTTTAATATGAGATCAAATTTAGAACAAAAATATAAACTTTATGAAACCAAAATTTGGCAAACATGTCTATGTGGCTATAATACCCTTTTTGGGGTTTAAGGTTTTCTCAAAAATAAAATATTTTATAAGTTTCAAAAACTCCGAACAAAATAGAGTATTGATTAGAAAATCTTTTGAAAACTAAAGTTTATGAAAACTACTATATTTTTGCAAAAACCTTTTTAATATCCTTTTGTGAAAATAAAATAATCATTATATGCATTTGGTCTATATTGCTACTTAGTCATTATTTTGCAAATAGAGTTTTCCAGGGTTTTGTTTTCTCAAATACAAATTCATTAAGGTTTTGAAAACTTTGAAAGCAAGGATATGTTTGATTTTGAAAATACTTTAAAACCACAAGTCTTCGAAAACACTATTTTGGAATTAACTTGTAAATAACTTTAAAAAGTTTTAATTCTATGTGAATTTCAATCAAGTTCAAACAATCAAGCATTTAATTTATTTTTATTTTACATTCCAAAATTTAGAAAATTTCGGGATGTGACAGACTACCACCCTTACAAGAAATCTCGTCCTCGAGATTTGAGAAAGGCTAGAAAGTTTTGGGTTCCACATGGACATGGGTGCTACCACCCTTAAAAGAACCTTGTGTAGGTAGTATTAAGTCTGGGGTTTAGGCTAAGCTCATCTTGGATATGACTTAGCACATCCGAGGATATGACTTGATAACAGGTCATATTTGGAAAACATCTATGGCTTGGGCTTCTGAGTTAATTCCTATAGGCGAATGTTTATTCACATATAGTGAACAACATATCTATTGTAAGTGACTTGAGTAGGCTTGTCATCATGGTTGGGATTCTAATTCCATATAGGATGGTGGTTGATCTAACATTGATAATGAGGGGTCACTCTTTAGGTCAAACAGGAGGCCAAGACGTGTCACTTCATGTCATTCTTCATATTTTCCTTATTGGGGTCTCCGACAACTTTCCACCACTCTTCATCTAGTGGCTAGATCTTCAAACTAAATGTAGTTCTACGTTTGGCAGCACTTGCCTACTATAGGGGCATAATATCTCTTCACCCTATGGTTCAGGCTTAACATCGACGTCTCTCTTGTAGGTACGTCTCTCTAGATTTACCATTCCTCATAACAAGGGCGAACAATATGAGTAGTCGTCATGGGGGCCAATCCATGTCGCACCCAATCATTTCCTTGTCTTCAGTTTTGTATATCTCGTATTCTAACACTTGGTCAACCTCACAAGTTTGATAAAAACTTCCATGGAGAATTGAATCAATGTTTCAATCCCCATTATTGAATTGTTTTGAAAACATTTCTATCGATCCCTAGCTAGGGTTTTGCGTATCTCGCACTCTTCGGTTCTTCATCTTGATAGGAACATGAAGGTTGGTTTCACTACTATTGTTTTCATGGCGAATTGCCGAGAAAACATTCTCTGGATTGGGTATAGATGAGAATAGATAGAAAGATTCTAAAGGAGATTTCCTACCCAACACATCAGATCAAGGCAAAACATATTACAAACAACATCTAACAAACATCAAGCAGTATGGTTCAAACACCAACAAACTAGCATGGTCATACCTCAATTTGGTAAGATCAAAACTTTCTAATGCTAGCGTTGTTTCAATAAAAAGAGAGCTAATGGTGGTCTGGTCTATTTCTATATTGGATGCATCAAGTTTCTGTTCTACTCCTTCGGTGTATCTTCGTGTGTAGTGCAGTCTGCATCGATGTCTTCCTTCAAGTTTTCATTGGTCTTCCATGAAACACTTCTTGCGGAGTCGAAGAATGTCACATGAAGCAGCAGTCCCTCACTTCAGGCACAAGGTCATCATCGGTCCTTGTTGATAGTTTTGATAAAGTGGTCATCTAAAGTGAGAGGAAAACAATTTTGAAGATGAAGTAGATGAGAATACAAGAGGTTCTAAATCCAAACATATTTTTAATTAAAATAGGATTAGACAAATTTTTCATCCTAGGGTTTTCCTATTCCTAATCCAAACCTAGGGTCTCGATCCTACATGCAACACTATGCTCTGATACCATTCTGTAGCACCCTACCTTTTAATAAAGGCAAGATACCTGTGTATAGTGCTATTCCCGGGATCACTGATAGCACACACATTACAAAATGTAGTAATCATTGCAATAGTATCAATTTACTACATCGTTGATCCAGAGGGTAAAGTAAAACCTTACAAATTGCATAGTCACATGGACTAGCTCAACAATATTCAGAACATACACAGCGGAAAGTAGATTATCAATGAGCCTTCATCGTCTTCATGTGCCACAGGCAGACATGTTGGAATGTAGACTCGAGATCCTACTAGTACCCATCTTCAGAATAACCTGCACGTTTGAATATGCAGCCCCACGAATGGAGGTCAGTACAATGATGTACTGGCAAATGACACTTATATGGTGGCAGCTTTTAGGCATGACTATCTACATGATATTTGGCTAGTGGAGTTCAGGAAAATTTGCATAAAGCCAATTTTATCCTACATTTTATTTAAAACAAAACATTTTGAAAATCTTTGAATGACATTATGAAATCACACCATGGCTAATCCTCCACGGGTTTTATAATAATCACATGGTTACATCTCCCATGAGTTTTCAAAGGTTGATACAAATTTTAAATACATTCAGAAAACAATGATGAGATTTTTCCGTACATTCCCTGCCTAGAAGCTCAAATTGTCCATAACCGGGGACACGGCTAAGATCTTAGGTTTAACTCTCGAGAGGTTGTGCACTTTCACCTTACGACCCACCCTTCCCAAGAGAAGAATGAGACAAGATCTTTCAGAAGAAGAATTCAACCATACAAACTAGACCCGTTCCCTTGGCCGTCGCCTCCACCCGCTGTCTAGCCACAAGTTGAACCCTCACAACTTACTTAATCCCGGCAGAGCCCATAATACCATAAGGCTGCACTGGAAGCTAACTAAAACATGGACGACATAGTAATCTCTTTAATCCTGGGTGGCCAACCACAAGTGGAACCCACAAGCTTAAAACCTTACAGGTAGTAAACCCCCACACGATCCCCTGGTGAAAACCAGTCAAAAGTGACCACTCTACAACTTGCGCACTCTCAGGGATTCACCACTTTAGCCCACTCGGGGCGTGGACCTGAGCAGCCGCCCACCAATCAACCAATCCACCCAGGTGTTTCATTTGGGTTGTTAATTTTAAATTTTCAAACACTCACAACCAATAACGAAATAGCATTTGGCATTTGATGTTGCAAAGCAAAAATAAAGCATCCTAGCAATGGGTTCAGGAGTAGCTACACACTACTAGGGTTTGCTAAGCATAGCATAATACTTTACTTTTGAAAACAAAATCCTACCATGCATACTAGTTTCAAAAACACTAATGCATAATTAAAATAAGTAGGAGTTGAGCGCCACTTGCCTTTTTGGTAACTGAAGATCGTTCACTTCTCTCAACCAAAACACATCGCTCTTCACACGAACTATAAGATAAATATAGCACAACATAAACAGACCATTCAACAACAACAACAAAATCAAACAAGACAATCAATCGAGAATCGCTCTATGGTACTAAGGTGTGGAATGAGGTCTGGCTTGCAAGATAGGCCTTGGGGTGTTGGAATGGCTAAGTCGTATGATTAGAAAGTAATGGAACATCTAAGATATGATTGAAGAACCTATATGCTTTACAAGAAGCATGAAATGAAATTGGAATGTCTCATGTGATTTGAATCACATAAGTGTCAAATAGTGCAACTACAATACTATTGAATATGTGTGACAACAGTTACTCAAAATAGTATGAATTTCACATAGGCTTGGGTATGGATTTGTGATGTATTGAATTACTCAATTAACTCATTTGTAAATTGAATAGTTCAATATAAGCCAGTAAGATTAAATGGCCATGAGGTTGAATATGTATGAACGATATTGAAGATGTGGATCAAAAATGCTATTGGATATCAAGGGTTTAAAACATTTGCTATGTGGTAGAGTATCTCAACTCAACATTTGCACAAGGAAAATTCTATAGTTAAGATGGTCACTATTTACTCAAATAACTCAATTGCTAATTGAATAAGTGGAACTAGACAACTAAGAGTAGGATATGCATTATCGTTGAACACGATAAAGAATTATAACTGATCCTGGAAGATGGGTATGAACATAAAAATTAATTTGGCTAAAGGAACTATGTTGAAGCCAGTCATAGGACTACACTTTTCGCGAAAAGTCATTAGTAGAAGTTTTCCGGATGGAAGAACTTTCTACACGGAAATTGTAGAGAATTCTAATACAAGCGTATCGCCAAAAGAATCTCTCGGAAAAAGTTTGTAGGATTTATTTCATAGACGATGTTGCGGAGCAAAGAGATACCGCGAAAATAAAGTGGGCGAAACTGCCACGCAAAATGTCTAACATGATCTACGTGATTTGCTGATTCCAACGGTATATGGTTTGTCGAAATCCGACGGATAGAACTTAAGATATGAATTTTGCAAAACTAGACCTAAGTGGTTACAGTTCTAATGGTGTACGAAAAGTTGTCCGAACAAGTTGTTCGGATGGAAAAACTTCCTACCGAAAGTTGTAGAGGATCTAAGAAGAAACTTAACGGAAGAACCACTATTCTAAACGGAGGCGTAGATCTAATGAAACAAAATTGCGAAGTTGCGTACTACAATCTACGAAAAAGAGCGAAAATAGAATTATTACCGGGCGAGGGATGCGCCGTTGCGGACGTTGCGTCACTAATAGCGTCGCCAAGAGAGAGCAGCAGCGTTGCGATGGAGCAGGGTCTCATGCGGCGCGGCAGGCAGAGAGGAGCGCTGCATGCGGGGGTTGCGCAGGGCAGAGATGCGCTAGGCGCTGGGTGCAAGTTGGGCTCCCTGGACAGGGTATTTATAGGCTGCCAGGGGCTGGGCGCTAGGGTTTGGGATCTCCCGTGTGGAGGCTGGCGGCGCGGGGGAGTGGAGTTGGGCTGGGCTGGGCCGAGCGGGAGGCTGGGGCGGGGGCAAGCTGGGCCAGGCGAGGCGTCGCGCGTGGCGGCAGCTGGGCCGCGCTGGGCTAGATTCGGCCGCGCGCCTTTGTTTTTTTTTTACAGAAATTGGAAATGCAATTTGGCGTTCCAAATAAAATCGGAAAAATGCAAATAAAGTACCGTTGGATTCGTTATGAAAAATACTTTAATATGAGATCAAATTTAGAACAAAAATATAAAATTTATGAAACCAAATTTGGCAAACATGTCTATGTGGCTATAATACCCTTTTTGGGGTTTAAGGTTTTCTCAAAAATAAAATATTTTATAAGTTTCAAAAACTCCGAACAAAATAGAGTATTGATTAGAAAATCTTTTGAAAACTAAAGTTTATGAAAACTACTATATTTTTGCAAAAACCTTTTTAATATCCTTTTGTGAAAATAAAATAATCATTATATGCATTTGGTCTATATTGCTACTTAGTCATTATTTTGCAAATAGAGTTTTCCAGGGTTTTGTTTTCTCAAATACAAATTCATTAAGGTTTTGAAAACTTTGAAAGCAAGGATATGTTTGATTTTGAAAATACTTTAAAACCACAAGTCTTCGAAAACACTATTTTGGAATTAACTTGTAAATAACTTTAAAAAGTTTTAATTCTATGTGAATTTCAATCAAGTTCAAACAATCAAGCATTTAATTTATTTTTATTTTACATTCCAAAATTTAGAAAATTTCGGGATGTGACAGGAGGCACCGAAGGAGAAACTACCGTGGAACTCGAAGACAAAGGACTCAACTGCAACAAGATGAAGAAGCCAATCAAAGAAGTCAATGGAGTCAACTTCTGCATCAGCTAGAGTGGAAACTTATACTATTAATAGAAGGAAACATTTCCCTAATCCTAGCACCTAAGTAGCTAGATGTCTATAGCAAGCCTAGTAGTTCTTTAGCTAGAATTAGCAATAATTTAGACTATGAGTCGTTCTTCTGGAGCTTTATTTGAACTTTTACCTCAATGTAAAGTAGGAGGCTATGTTGATCTCCTGTAAACCATTTGTGTATCCTTCTATAGACATACCTTGGACTCGCATATGTTTCTTGTACCACTCTGAGAGATGTAATATGAGTGGAACGGTGTTTCACTTGTGTTATGTCCACGACTTGGGTACTACACCATGCAGTGGTACGCTGGGTCATCACAGTTCCGGCCGTACGTCAGTATGTCAAGTAGTCGGAAAAACCCTGCACTTTTGACAAGGCGGATCACCCGGCCATCATCCCAAAAGAGTGCTACGCCCTGGTTGTAAGTCCCCGCATAGACTTGTATGACTTCTCCAAGTGCCTTATGGATGGAGAAGCTAGCCTAAACATCATGTATCTGGAGACTCTGGAGAGGATGAACCTTACCAAGGAACAGCTCAAGCACAGCACCACTGAATTTCATGGTGTGGTTCCGAGTAAAAAGGCCAACTCCCTCGGCAGCATCAAACTTCCCGTGGCCTTCGGCGATGTAAATAATTTCCGCGAAGAGATGATCACGTTTGAGGTTGTGCCGTTCAAAAGCTCTACCATGTAATTTTTGGCAGGCCCACCTACCACAAGTTCCACGCAAGGGCATGCTACATTTACAACAAGCTCAAGATTCCGGGTCCTAACGGCATGATTACCATATCCGGAGACTACAAAAAGGCGCAAGACTGCGAGGAGGGCGAAGCCGCCTTTGCAGAATCTGTCATATCTCGAGAGGAGCTGCAAGGCTACAGAGTTGCGGTGGATCCGAAAGAGATGCATACCACCAAGAAGTAGATCTCCGAGCAGAAGAACTCGTTCAAGGCCGCGATAGAAACCAAGCAGGTCGACCTCAAGGTAGGCGACAGCTCCAAGCAGGTTTCAGTCGGAGCCGACATGGACCCCAAATAGGAAAGCGCACTCGTCGAGTTCCTCCGTGCTAACATGGATATCTTGGCATGACAACCTTCTGACATGTCCGGAGTACCAAGGGAAACTCGCCGAGCATTACCTCAACATAAATCCGGGAGCAAGACCGGTGAAGCAAGCTATGCGACGCTTTGGAGATAAGAAGCGCCGCGCCATAGGGATGGAATTAGCAAAGTTACTAGAGGCAGGTTTTGTAGTAGAAGTTATCCATACTGATTGGGTCGCAAACCCCGTCCTTGTACCCAAAAATAATTCTGAAATACTAAGAATCTACATCGATTACTTCGGCTTGAATAAGCATTGTCCGAAGGATCCGTTCCCCCTGCCGCGCATTGACCAAGTCATTGATTGGACGGTAGGGGCGGAACTTCTGTGTTTTCTTGACGCATATTCCGGGTATCACCAGATCCGGATGAAGAAGTCCGACCAAAAGGCGACCTCTTTCATAACACCCTTTGGCACGTACTGCTATGTCACCATGCCCTTTGGTTTGAAAAATGCAGGTGCCACCTATCAACGTACGATGTAGCGATGCCTGAAGGATCAAATTGGCCGGAATGTGCACACCTACGTCGACGACATCGCGGTCATGACCCGGAAAGGATCCGACTTGACCAGCAAACTCACGGAAACCTTTTATAATCTCCGACGATATAAGATGATGTTGAATCCGCTGAAGTGCGTCTTTGGCGTGCCAGCCGGAAAACTCCTTGACTTCATTGTGTCTCACAGAGGCATCGAAGTTAACCCGGAAAAGATCAAGGAAATTCTATGCATCAAAAGGCCAACTTGTCTCAAAGATGTGCAACGATTAACTAGTTGCGTTGCCGCAATTAGTAGATTTGTTTGCCGTCTTGGCGAGAAGGCGCTACCTTTATACAAGTTGCTGAAGAAATCAGACAAATTTTTCTGGGATGACGCAGCAGACGCAACACTTCAGGGGTTGAAAGAAATACTCACTTCCCCACCTATTTTGGCGGCACCAGCTGAGTCAGAACCAATGTTCCTCAACCTGGCAGCCACCAACAAGGTCGTACACTTAGTTATCGTGGTGGAGCGAAAGGAAGAAGGCTACGAGCACGGAGTCCAAAGGCCAGTTTACTACATAAGCGAGGTCCTAACGGAATCCAAGCAACTATACCCTCACTTTCAGAAGCTAGTCTACGGAGTTTTCCTAGGAAGCCGCAAGCTGAGACACTACTTCCAGGAGCATCCTATGACAGTGGTGAGCAAGGCTCCCTTGTCAACCATCATTCACAATTCCGACGCGACTGGGCGCATAGCAAAATGGGGCATTGAATTATCCGCCTTCGATATCAATTACCAAGCCAGAACGTCGGAGGACGGAAACGTCGGAGGACGAGCCTGACCCGGAACCAGAACCATGGATCATGCACTTTGACGGATCCAAGAAACACCAAGGCTCGGGGGCTGGAGTTACCCTGAAGTCACCAACCGGAGAAGAACTGCAGTACGTCTTGCAGATTCACTTCGAAGCTACAAACAACATGGCGGAATATGAGGCTCTACTACACGGATTGCGCATCGCTAAGGAATTTGGGATCAAGCACATCATATGCTGTGGAGATTCCGACCTGGTGGCACAACAAGTAGCCGGAACCTGGAACGCCAGAAACTCCGTTATGGCGGCCTACAGAGACGAAGTTGACGAGATCGCCAAATGCTTCCTCGGATACGAAGTCAAGTACATCAGAAGAGATGATAACACAACGGCAGACATGCTGTCCAAGCTCGGATCCGGTCGAAAACCAATTCCACCCGGAATTTTTCTAGAGCACCTACGGATACCCTCAGTCAAGGGCGCTAACCCGGAAAACCCAGACGTGGCAGTGTCTCCGGCTAAGGAAGTGATGGCTATCATTCCGGCCTGGACACAACCGTTCCTGGATTACCTCATCGATCGAAAGTTGCCGGAGGACGAGGTCCTCACACGACAGATCAGACGAGCAAGATCCTACACAATTGTTGATGGATAGCTCTACAAAAGAAGTGCAAATGGGGTGTTTCTCAAATGCATCTGAAATCAAGATGGCATTGAAATCCTCAGAGAGATCTACGCAGGGGATTTCGGGCATCACGCCGCTCTCAGATCCCTCGTTGCCAAGGCTTTCCGGCTAGGGTTTTACTGGTTAACAACTAAAGAAGATGCTGATAAACTGGTAAAAACTTGCCGAGGTTGTCAGTACTACACTACTCAACCAAATGCTCTGGCTCAGGAGCTGAAGACCATCCCCATCACTTGGCCGTTCACGGTCTGGGGGCTAGATATGGTCGGGAAATTGAAAAAAATCATCTCCTGGTAGTTTTGAGTACCTCCTGGTCGCTATTGACAAGTTCAGTAAGTGGACCGAGGCAAAGCCAGTGAGAAAAGCCGACGGTGCTATGGCACTAAAATTTGTTTGCAGCCTCGTGACGAGATTCGGCATCCCACACATCATAATCACAGATAATGGCACGAACTTCGCACAAGGAGAATTGAAGGATTACTGCAATGACGTAGGGATCCGGCTTGACCTTGCATCTGTCGCTCATCCACAATCTAATGGTCAGGTCAAAAGAGCCAACGACCTCATACTAGCCGGAATTAAACCTCACCTTGAAGAACCGCTGCGTCGCGCAGCAGGAGCTTGGGCTGAGGAGCTAGACTCTGTTGTATGGAGTTTACGAACTACCCCTAACAGATCAACCAGATTTACTCCTTTCTTCCTAGTATATGGATCTGAAGCAGTGCTCCCCTCCGACATCATCCACGATTCACCGCGAGTCTCCGCCTACAATGAAGAAACTGCTGACGAGGCTCGACAGCTATCTGTGGACTTGATCGAAGAAGCTCGGAATTTAGCCGATCAAAGCTTCGCCATTTACCAGCAGAAACTCCGACGTTACCATAGTCGTCGAGTTCGGAACCGCTCATTCATGATAGGAGATTTGGTCCTCCGCCTTCACCAGGTTAAAGACTATAAGTTGCAATCTCCATGGGAAGGACCTTTCGTCATCAGCAAAGTGCTTCACAACGGATCATACTACCTCATCGATTTCCGGGAGCTAAAGGATAGACCTGCTAACTGGTACCGGAAACGCAAGCGAGAGGATTCAGATGACATAAACGATGAAACAGACCGTCCCTGGAACATAACACAGCTACGTCCTTTCCACACTTAGCAAATTCCGCATTACATACCTTGTAATATCTATGATATATGATCAATGAAATAAAGCATATGGTTCACTCTTAGAGTCTTTTACCTCCTTTAGTTTTTCATTTTTGGATCGTGTATGTTTTCCGACTAAAACCGCAGAGTTGGATGTTTCCGCCTAGGCGTGTATGAAAGTTGTGATTTTCAAAAATCGTCCCTTAGGACGTAAGCTTAAGTTTTCTGGTGGATGAGTTTTTTGTTGCAAACTCATGGATTCCTAGTAGCGACTTCCGACACCTTAACTGGGGGCTTGTTTTTTCGCGGTTATTGACGGACTGCCATTGGGCTTCGTCGCCGCAGGCGAGCGATGCTGGCTAAAGGTCCTCCGGCTCGTGGAAGGTCAAGTGAGCTTGCCGGAAAACTTAGAAACCAGCACTTGCTTTTCAAACGAACGAAACATGCATTCATAACATATAAAGGATCGCAGGATAAGTTTTCCGCCCACATGCAGTTGTTTCGTCCCTAGCTACTTAAAAATATTTAAGTATTGTTACAAACCCACTCCGGGGTCAAAATGATGCAATTTCATTGTTTTGTGACAGGTTTCACTCGGAGACATGGTCTTCGTCTTCCTCTGAAGCCACATACGCGAAGCCGTCACCAGAATCATCGCCGTCGTCTTCGCTCGCGTGGTTGGCGCTGGATCTGGAGCCTTCCTCAACACCCTCATCTTCTTCATCTTCTTCCGCGTCAGAAAACTCCGCGCGCGACGCTTGCAAAGTCCATGGCAGGGAAATGCGCTTTGCACGTTGCCAAGGTGAGGGAGGCGACCCCATGGGAGGAAGACGCTTGCCAGTCCTTGATGAGTTCCGGCACCATCCGCATGAGCTTGGTCATCCTATTGATGAGTGTGGTTCCGGCTCTCTTCAGGTTCAAAGACTTGGCGATTCCACGACAGGCTTCGAAGAGATCATCGATGGAATTCCGCACATCTTCATATGCCTCCATCCTGCTAAGGGTAGACTCTTTGGTCCACTCGAATCCGAGTGATGCTGTGGAATAATATGATTAGTTTCTTCCGCGATAGAGGCAGAATAAATATGAATAAGCCGGAGTACAGCGAGAAGCCCTTACGGAAGATCATTTTGTCGATGTTTTCCGCCTCCGTCTCGTAAGTCCTATTCTTTGCCGCCAAAGTCTTGATTCTCTGGTTACTCTTCTTGAGCTTCTCAGCCAGATCAGAAACTTCTTGAGCGTGTTTCTCCTCGAGCTCTCTTTCATTTTGGTCTCTTTCTCGGTGGATTCCTTGAGGAACTTTTGGAGGGATTCACGCTCAGGCTTCACGACTTCAAGGTCGGCGGAGATTTCTTTGATGGAGGGAGGCTAGCAATTTCTTCTACAAGGCGGAAAGTACAAAAACAAACACAGTTATACATTATACTCGTCCACAATCAGGAATGCGTTGAGAAGCTTGGGGCCAATCCGGAATCCTTACCTATATGTTTCTTAACACGGGTCTCCAGGATTGAAATAGCCTGCTGGCTCTCCGCATAGCTTTTCTGCAGCCCTTCAATCTCTGCTTTTTGCTCCAGCACAAGGACGCGCAGATCTTCGTGCAGCTTCCGTGTGTTCTGAGAAGCAGGTATGAGTTAGCCAGAAATTCAAAATTCTGGGGGCTGGACGTGTAACATCCCAACAATTTCAAAACAAAGAAAATGAATTTCCCATTTTTTTCAAATTTTGGAACCAACAAAAACTTTTATTGAATTAAGTTTGATACCTAGTGATCATGCTCAATTCTTGTGCTATTGTCATAATTGTTAATTAGTATTTGAAATGATCTTATACCCTAAACCTCACCCCTCTTTTGACCATCCAAGTTAAAACAAATTAAAAAGAATTTAAATAAGAAAAAGGCATATGTGCCTATGGCTATTTTTGTAAAACTTTACCCTAGGCCTTTATACCTTGTTTAGAGGATTGGAAAACCTTCATAAACCTTACATAGTACTTATCAAACCAAATCCAAGGTGAAACAAAAGATTTTAAAAAGAAATTAAAAATGCCATAGAGGCATATGAGAGCAAATAGCAAATTGTGAATTTGAGGATCTTGACCCTAAGACTTGTGGGAATGGTTGGATCACTCCTCTATACCATTTCAACACTCAACAACATCAATTGGGTCAAGCCAAATCAAATCAAAAAGAAAATGCAACATATACATAGAGGCATATGTGGCACATAGCAAATTTACCCAAACCTTGACCTAGGCATTTATACTTTGCCCAAATGGTGTGAAACCATCTCTAAACCTAATCTCACACCAATTGGACCCTAACCCATGCCCAATTAAAGCAAGAGGGAAGATTAAGCAAAATTGGAATATCACCTCTTATGTGTTTATGGCCATTTTTGCAAATCTTTGAGCTAGACCTTTTGGAATGGTTTCAATGGTTTGGAAATGTTTCTAAACTAATAAGAATCACTTTGGAGTCAAGAAAAATCAAATCAAATAGAGAGAAATGAAATAGTGAGAAAATTCCATTTTCACTCACATACACTTTAGCCAATTTTGCAAATCTCCAACCAAGGCCACATTTGCTTGTGCCATTGTTTGAAAAACACTTATATATCAATAACACACCCTTTTGAATCAAATAAACCCAATTCAAATCAAAGGAAAAATCAGATTCAACATACATGTGATAATGGTCATTTGGCCACTTTATAATATCTTCCCCACTTTGCACCCCTGGTTTGGATTATTTTTAAACCAAACCTGGTCAACACTTGCCACCTCATCCAAGACCATGTCAAGGTGAACCACTTTGATGTTGACCACCAGTGTTGACTCTGCTTGGGTTGACCAGAAAGGAGTTGACAAGTTGAGACATTGAAACAAAGAGAAGACGAGAGCAAATTTGAAATCTTGCAAACCTTCACCAAATTGACCACCACCACCACCAATCTACTTATTTAATTATATGAATGAGATGCACCAAAAAGAATTTCAAAATTCAACAAAAATTCTCTTGCGGCCATATCATCGAACACTTGGCAGGCATGTTTTCCGAATACACACACACCTCAATACCCACTGGATTTTAGCCTAAACCTTGCATGATCAGATGTGATAATCACTCCTCTACACCTCCTGCATCTCTACATGTCCTTGCCCTGCTGATTAAAGTGAGGAGAAAGCAAAAACATCACCACACCGTACCCATGCCGACCCTCTTGCCACTCATCCTCTTCACCTCTATCTGGCCAGCCCTACCATGTCAATTAGGTAGCCTGCACTCAACCATGCACGCTGGTACCCTCCCTGGCCGAAGAAACGCACCACACTGGCCAGAACGCCACGCGCCCGTACGTGCCCAGACGCGCCCAAGACATGCCAGAGCGCGCCCAGACACGACACTGGACACTCCAGTGCGCACGCTCGAGCCATCGCATCCGTCCTCCCCTCACCTTCTCCCTTTGCACACGCGATCGCCACTGCACCAGCTACACCGTAGACATCCTCGCTAGCTCGCGGAAGCACCATCGCCGTCGCCATGATCGAAGGATTTCCCGCCAGTACTGCGGCACTCCATTGCACGCGCCCGATCCATCCTGTCACACTTTTGCAGCACTAGCTCGACGTTGAGCATCGCCTAGGCGTCGCCTACCTCCTGCGCCCCCTACCCTGCCCCTTCACGCCCTCGAACGCCGTCGCCACCGATGACCTTGCTCGCACCCCTCGGCCTTACCTCAATGCTATATATAGAGCCACTCCCGCGCCTCCTTCTCTACACAAAACTTGCTCCCCTCCTCTCTCTGATCCTCCTCGACCTCTCTCCCCTCCACATCGTCGCCCGTAGACCGCCAATCGACCACTGAAGCCCGCGGCGGTGCTGCAGAAGAGGCCGACGATTGCCGCCACCATTGGAGTCGCCGTCGGTACCAGACGAACCGCCGTCGTCCGCAACGTCGCCCTGCCTCGTCGCCGTTAATCGCCGGAGCCCTAGCTTGCCGCCGACCCCCTACCTCCGCCGCGATAGCAACCCCATCTCGTCGACAAAGACGACGCAGCTGCACCGTCCGATCGCCATCTAATCGCACGGCTCCTATTCGCAGGTACCGCTTCGGCGTTTAACAGTCGCTGACTGCTGGGTCCCACCATGTCAGTTGGCCCGCAGCGCTACTGGGCTGGTTTTCCCAGTTTAAAACCAATTCGGCCCATCTGTGTTCCCGCCTAGCCCATTTAGATTAATTCAAATATTTTTGATTCAGAGAATTTCAATAGTGATGCTTTGCTATAAATTGAATAGTTTCAAATCTACAAGTCCAAATTTAGTAAATCAAATTGTTCCAGAATCCTTATGAATTTATCTAACAAACCCCACTGGTTTCAACCCCATAGCTTTTGCAGAATTTGAATAGCAAAAATAACAAGTCAGAGACTTTTCAGTATTTAAATAAATCTAGAAAATCAACCATTTTGAATTTTGAGGTGATTCCACCTCGCATAATTCACATTTCACAAACTCTAATTGTTTATGCTAAAATATGATATGGGTTCTGTACATGATCATGGGCTAGAAGCAAAATATTGGCTATGTAGTCAATACTAGCCCATTTCAACTATTTCAAATTTTAGGAATTTAAATCTATGAGGTGTAGCACCTCATTTAAATCACATTCCCAAGTGTTATGAAGTAATTTGATGTCCTTAGTTAGATGGTCTCATAATTGCTCACTTAAGGATATTAAATCACAATGATTATGTAAATTGCATGAGATGATGAATCTCATTTAAATCACTTTTCTCAAATGATAAATGTGAAGTATTGACTTTGGTCAACATGATCTCACCTTTATGAATTGAGGAGATTAAATCTTAACAAGATTCAATGAGAGGAATTTATTTCTCCAAAGAACTAAATAGAAAACCTAATTCACATTTCAATGAGAGGAAATTATTTTCCTAATACTAAGTAAGGAAACCCTAGCCTAATTGTTGATAAATGTTAAGTAGTAATACTAGATCATTTGTGTGAGCCATTAAGGCTAATTAAGTCTACTTAAGTGTTGTTTGGTGATTGTATCCTCGTATTCGTTTATAGACCCTAGTACCGGAGACTATCAAGAGGAGGAGGTATTCTACCAAGAGGAAGGAGAAGAGAACTTTGATCACCTCACCAACCAAGGCAAGCTATTACCAATGCAAGCTAATAATCTTGCAAACTGCAAAGGTCTACTAGAGCAAGGCATCCCCACATTTTACTTTATGCTTAATAGTCCTATCCCAAGTTTTTACCTTACAAGCTTTATTGATGTTGATTTATCAAAGTTACTTTTTGATTTATGAGTCACTTGGTCTAGAGTAGCACAAGAGCATCAAATTTAGCCTAGCGTAATGAAAGCTAGTTAGCACCTCTCATGACTAGTTGCTAGTGCTAAACAAATAAAATTGACTACTCTAGATGGGAACATGTGAAATGAAATGACTTTGAAAACCTTGGAATGATGAGTCATTCTATTGAAAGATTTTGAAGGTGAATATGACTAGTGAATGACTTGTTGAATTTCATAAAAACTGATGGTTGGGTTCGGATGCGATACCATTCCAATTTGAAAGTACCCCCACAATACCCAACATGGGTAAGGGCTTAACTAGAAATTTATGTGCTTTAGTATGGGTTCCTCTGAACAAGCGTCATCGGGGTTATGCCGAAAGCTGCCTCTACAACAAAAGAAGTGATGTGATATGACGTGAAATGAGGTGAATGTCGGCCCAAGCCTGTGCAGTTCCCAGGCTGACCGTTTGTCTTCACCGGGAGGCCAAGCTCATGGGGAGAGGTGCCTATACTAGAGTATGTAAGTGAAAGGTTATGGTTGGTAGTCCGCACACGGAGTGTGATAAATCAGGGCCAGTTAACCCTGACGGATTATTGCAAATGTTGTGGCACAAGTGTACGACCTCTGCAGAGTGTAGAACTATTCGAATAGCCGTGTCCACGGTTATGGACGGTTGGAAAGATCATACTGTTCCGTCATCAGACCATTTTCAAAAATGGGACATGTGACATGTGACTGGTGAATTTTGAACTTGAAAGGTGAATGTTGAATTTTGAATGGAATCACAACAGAGTTGTGGGAATGACACTAATGTTCCCACTTGAGTTAGTTAGCAAATGAAGAGGCTCTTACTAAATGTTTGTGAACTAAAATTGACTTTATGCAAATAAACTTAGAGCTTAGCACCCCCTTACTAAAATTGATAAGTACTTACATTAGTATTAGTTTGCGAGTACTTTAAAGTACTCATGGCTTTGTCCCTGGCTATTCAAATGGCCAGACTTTGAAGGAGAACAGCAGTACGAGGAGGATGGACAGCAGGACGTCTACCACAACTAGGACTGCTCCTGACGTCAAGTGTTGGCCTGTGGATTAGATAGCCACTACTACTTCGCTTCCGCTATGTGTGATGTTCGTTGATCAATAGATCAACTATTATTGTAATATTGGATCATGTGATCTACCCTTGTAAGACGATTATGTGTTGTAATAAATGATGACTCTATGATATTCAACTATTATGTCTCGCAACAACAATATTCCTGGGATTGCGATGTATGGCATAATAGGCATCTGGACTTAAAAATCCGGGTGTTGACAGGACGCGAAGTTAAAATCCTTAGTTTGGGAAAATTTTAAATTTCCGCTAAGGTACACATATGAAAGCATCGGCTCACACATATTACCCGGAAAATGTATGAACCAACGCTTGGGGGCTGGTGTTACCTGGTGCACATTCTTGTGCTTTGCAAAAAAGACTTTGAGGCCGCCCTCGAGTTCGTTCAGCTCTTGTTGCTCCGTTTCCGCGGGCCCCCACACTTCGTTCATCAGATTGGAAATTTCCGCGTGACGTTGTGATAGGGGGACCTTTTGCAGAATCGGAAAAAAACTGCGGGTGCGTCTGTGGCGTACTAGTTGCACGACTTAGAAGTAATTTCTTTTCGACATCATGAGCTGGAGCTTCAGTCGAGGTGACATCTGGCTGTTCAGGTGGAGGATGAGACGAGGACGCGCCCATGCCGGATTCGCCCTTGCCGGATTCAGCATTTGGCTCCTCAGGAAGGTCATCAAGGTTGATGACGTCCTTTGGATTCGGTGGAGCGGACGAAGTGGCCTTGGGCGGAACCTCCACTTCCGGTGTAATGGGCATTCAAGCCGGAGACGGCTTGGGCCTCTTCTTGGGGTTCTTGGGGAGCTTGCTTCCGGAGCTCTTGCTGCATACAAGGAAGGCATAACACTTAGCATATGCTGGATTACAGTAGCGAGAGAACTTTAGACGGAAATCAAGTATTTACAAAGACGTCATGAAGAACTGGTCAATATTGGGCTGGATTGCTTGCTGGTGTCGATTTGCTTGAGGCGTTGCTTTTCTTTCTCCGCCCTCCGGGTAGCAGCAGCGCTTGGCGTTTCGCGGGCATGTTTTGAGGCTGGGCCGGCAGGTGCAGCCCTCTTGCGCTTTGCGGGAGCCAGAGCCTTAGGAGCTTCCGTGTCGGAGGCGGCCTCAGGCTCGGTGGTTCCGGCGTGAGGATTCCTGGTCAAAGTTCCGAGGTCCTTTTCCTCGAGGGCTTCGAGCTTAGCAAGCAAAATTAGAAGACCAAAATACTTAGACAAATGTTGCAACTGCGAGATAGGGATTCGATGGTTAAGTTGAATGACTTACCGCGGTCCCGGAGCCGTTCATATGATTGTCAACGTTGCACTCGTGAACGTGGAGGTCACGCGGAACCTTGATCAGCACCCAGATCCTCTTGTCCAGGGCATCGGCGGAAAGGTTGTCCTTAGAGGCGCGCATGAGGTCATCGCGCCCCGTGTAGTGGAACATCAGGCGGTCCCTGTGCTGAAGCGGTTGGATCCGCTTGGTGAACCACGACATTGTCAGGTCCTTCCCCGACAGGCCCTCCTCAGTTAACTTGCAGATCCGCCTAAACGCCCTTGTTAGTTGCGGCAATTCGGAAAGGTGAGGGCATTGAGACTAGGCAGGGGTTTCGCTGGCTGGGCTGTTCTTGAACTCCGGCAGTACTCTCTTGCTGGCCGGATCGGAAACTTCCTTCGGGTAGAAGAAGCCTCCGGACAAGTACCGCACGGATTCGTGACGGCCCGTTTGCGGGTACACGCGGCCAGGGCGGAGCTTGAAGGTAATACTACCACAGGTTGCTAGCGAGGAAGTCTGCGAGACTTTCTCCTTTTGACGGAGAAGAAATACTGAAATAGCTGAAGATCGGGGGTTACCCGGAGGTGACCCTCACAGAGTGTGACATGGTTGCTGATGGCCAGAATACTGTTGGGCGAAATATTGTGGGGCTGAAGTTGGTACGCCTGGAGGATTTCTGTGAAGAAATCGCTCGGCGGCATCGAGAATCCGCGCTCAATCAGTGCTTTGGTCACCACCCATTCTCCGGCTTCAGGAGCTGGAGCAAGATCACCCGGAGTCGTTCGCCAAGATCCGGGTTGCAGGAATCCTTCCGCCTCGAGGTTGCGGAGTTCGATTTCCTTGGTGGTGCATGGCCACCGTTTCCCTTTGGACTCGCTATTGCAAGCTCGAGCCTTGGATTTTTTAGCGGCCGCTTCTTCCGCCTTCTGCTCCATCTGCTCGGTGCCGACAGTTTCTTCCGGGTTGGCCGATGTCCCTTCCGTGTTCTTGGCGGAATCCTTAGAGGGATTCAGCTGGATGGGGATGAAAGGCGGAGGGGCAGAGGAGATGGGAGTCGCGGCTATGGGCTCGGACGCTGAGGGAGGTGGAGTCGAGGAAGACATCTGTATAAAGTGCGAGATAAACTTACCTTAGCCGGAGCTGGTTTCATGCCTTAATCGTCCCTACCAAGTATGGCGAAAAGACCAAAGCACGAAGGACTTACCGGAATGGAGTCCGCGGTGGTTGGAGTCGCCGGCGGTGAGGTTTTACTGCGGTGGCTCGCCGGACTTAAGAACTGGATGAACTCGATGAACACTTCACGACAGCGTTACTAATTCCGGCGATCTTCCGGTGGACTCCGGTGCGGCGGAGGAGGAGCTCGGAGGCGGCGCTGCGCTGAGAGGTGAAACCGGGGGCGAATGGGTGATTAGGGGTGAACGGCTAGATATTTATAGGCGGGGGAAGGAGATTCGTGCTCCGCATCCTGTGGTCGGAACGCAAGCGTCGCGCCGTTGGATGGATGACACGTGTCCCAAAACCCTAACAGTAAAAATGGCATGGGATAAGTTACCGCACAAATCGCCCGAAAATGGCGCCAAGATTGGCGGAACCGTTTGAACCTTTTAAGGTTCCAGGTAGAAGTTTTAAAACAACCGACCATTATCTCAGCAGGGGAGTAATCCGGAAACGCGTTGTAAAATGACGTCAATGGATGAAGTCCCGCGAGATGAAGGACTTTTCCGGCAAGAGGGCTGTAGAAGAAAAATCGTAAAGTTGGAGTTCTTCAAGTTTCAACGAGTTACCGCGCAGATTGTCGGAGATAGTGGTGATTTGGCAAGGCGGAAACAAAATATGAATCTCGGAGAACTCTGGGGGCTACTGTTGTGGGTATACTTCATGGGTGTACCATCGACAGTGCCTAGATCCGGTAAGCCCGGGTGGCCCATAGATGGTGATTGTGGCATGAGGCCCATCGGGCGGCCCAGTTGCTGTAGATCAAGATGGATGAAGTCCAGCTCAGGAACAAGGAGCCGGATCCACCAGGCCGACGTTGGAAGTCGGATCCGGCCTGGCCCATCAGGGGTAGCCGGATCTGGTACGGTATACAAGGGAAGGCGGATCCTTAACGTGCACGACAAGATATTGTACCGTAGTTAGGTGACTTGTATTCCGGCTAGGACTCTCAGTGTAAACCTTAGATCCGTGCGCCTTTATAAGCCGGATCCCGGGAGCTCTAGAGGCACAACCACAACTCATTGTAACAACGCGAAAGCGCCCATATAATTCCAGACAAGCAGCAGTAGGCCCTGTCGTCGAGCAGGTGTTCCGAAGCTGGGTAAATCGCGTACCACCGTCCGAGGACTCTCCGCCCTATGGCCCCTACTTCTTCTCCCCCTCGTAAGGATCCCTCCGCCGAGGTATCGTCGAATAGGCAACGACAGAGAGCGCCGCACAAACACAAAAACACGAAAACGGAAGCTTCTGCAGAGAAGATTGGAGGGAAAAATCCTCCGAGATCACCGCCGGAGGTATCTGCACCTTCTCCAACGTCTTCATCATCATCACCATGATCAAGAGAGAGTAGCCCACATCCGTACTACATGTTTGTGGCAGTATCTTAATCTATTTATCTCATGTTCTTCTTAGTTCTTAGTGCCATATGAGTTGTCTAACATTATTATGGCCATATTTGTAATACCTATGTGTTGGATCCTTATTCTATGATATTGTGCTATGATACCTAATCATATTATGTGTAAGATATATTGATAGATGCATATTATGTATCCCGTTCTTAAGTATTTGTTCTGATCCAACATATATGCAAGAGCGTGTGTGGGTTGATGTGTGTATTAGACACACATCACCCCACACACGCTCTTGCATAGATGTTGGATCTGAACATAAACTTAAGAACGAGGTACATAATATGCATCTATCAATTTGACTCCGTATAGATCTCTGAAAGTGAAAAATACACAAAATAGGGTTTTCCAGTTCTACAGCGTTGTAATAACCAAAATAAAGAGGATCATTGGTAATCCCCATAAATCAATGTAAAACATGGTATTATCATCATATATATTGCAAATATGTAGCAATTCAATATGATAATGGACAAAGTTCATGTATGCATTTTACATGCATCACGGGGTGGGAAACGTCGACCGCGCGCAAAGCGACTGCTAAACGCACCAACATTGGAGGCGCGCGGGAAGCACCGCCTTTGCACGCGAACCGGTAATAGCCGGTGGCAGGCCTCGATGGGACGTTAACGCCATTACCGATATTGACGATGTGAGCCAAAAAAATGTGTCGGCCCGTTAGGGATGTCCCCGACGTAAAGGGTCACCGTGACCCTGTACAACCATTTTGTTATCCGCGGGCCGATGGACGGCGCGTGATCACTTCAGGCGGCCGATATGCGTTGTCCCGTTCAAGATGAACATAAACAATTGTCCTAACTTCACACCTAAAATATCCGAGAAAATACATATATATTGGTCTGTGAAAAAAAATATCGGTACCATTTGGAACATCTAGATTTATTTCTTACATCACTCTGATTTGTCTCTTTTGCACATACCACTACATATGTCTTTTTTCCGGAGATTTTTGGTGTGCAGATAGAACACTTCATATTCATTATCCAAAAAATTCATTTTTTTTGCTGTTTTTTTTTTATTAAATCAGCAGCATCTACACCTGGGTTCAGAAATGCCTTGTCCCTTTATAGTAACATAGCTAGTTACTATTTCCATTTTTTCTTAATTTATTATCATGGCATGTCATATGAGTAATCTAACGTGTCATACTCGGATCATACGCCGGCCAAGCCATGGATCCAGAATCTCATTGATACTCTTGCAACGGAAACAACTAGTAGTAGGTCCGCATGAACAGTCCAAAAGAAGATCCGAAAAACGCATATAAAAAACAATTGGTCGCAAAAACAAAATTTCAAATAAACACTCACACTACAAGCAACTGACGCTGCGCATTGCTACCTGTTGTTAGCATTGGGGGCTGGGGCATCCGTGCTTGCAGGCAGAGCCTCCACCGCCGCCTGCGCAGGAGCCTCCGCCTCCGCTCCCCATTCCTAGAGAGAAGCCCCCGCGCGGCGTTTCCCTGGTCAGTGCCGCGACCCAGACGGCTGCGGCCGCGCACACGCCAATGGCCGCCGCCGTGCCCGTCCTCCAGCTGAACGTGTCCGCGCCGTCTACGAAGCAGCGGCGCGAGGCGAGCGCCGCGCCGGACGCCGAGAAGAGGACGGCCAGGGCGGCAGTGTCGAGGAGCGAGACGGCCAGCGAGCCGCCGCCCCTGTGCACGACGAACAGGTAGAGCGCCAGCGCGCCGCAGACGACCGAGATGACGCTGCCCACCACAAAGTACCTGCGACCGCGCGAATCACCAGGAAAATTCAGTCGTAAGCGACGAGTTGGGTACACGTACTCTAGTAGTGCGCTCCGTATCTTTGGCAAAACTTACACCAGAGCGCTGTAATCGCTGTAGGAGACAACGGTGCCCCTACCCGAGTTGATGATGATCAGCTGGCTCGCGGTGCCCATCACGACGGCGGCAGCCACCGACAGCGCCAGCGCAACGATACGGAAGGCAAGGCTCACCGCCTTGGCTCCTTCCATCTTCTCAGCCATTGCCAGAGAATTTCCCAAAAGAATGAGATCAAGATGTGAAGATGGTGTCCACAACTCAAGATCGGATGTAAAGAAGTAGGATGCGAATCAGTTGCCGCTTGTAGCTAAAAAAAAGGGTTGGATAACCCAAAGGTGCACTCCATGGAAACCTTCAAATGACATGTATATCATATACAGTGTAAACTAATAATATTTTAGTTATTAATAGATTTGCAGAATGTAATCGACCTGTATTAAGAGAAGAGGTCCTTTCGGGGGCAATACACTCTACATATGCCTAGTCTTGTGTTCCACAATGAGCTGCAGAGTTAAACCTTTTTTTTTTTTGTAGTTTGCGAGTCTCGGTTGCCTAGTTCAACAATGAACAAAGGAAGTCACAAATGATCGATTTATATCAAGTTACTCAACTGCCGACGCCGGAACTCATCTTGGGAGAGAAAATATTAACGTGAGTCAAGATGAATAGAGACGTTTTCAGGGGAACTTAATTTTTTCCAAACATGAACACGTATGGTTTTCTAGAGACAGCGTCGACGTGTAACTTAACTTCGTATGCATTTGACATCTTTTATCCATTTAAAGTTGTGTGGTGTAATGTGCAAGTCACAGAGTTGGTCAGTTCACAATGAAGAGACATTGTCAAGAAATAATTCAGGAAGGATATGTGTATTTCAAGTAGCTGAATGATCAACCAAGATGATGAACTTGACATGTTTGGCAATCGTTGTTGAAATGGAAGGTACAGTTCTCCCCTGGTATTGAACTGCTCCAGAGAAACTGGTGCAGTGGATTTCAGAAACTTCTATGCAGAGAAAACGAATATGAAAAGGTCAGAAGAAGAAACAGAGCATTGAATAAACAATTGTGCCAAATCACCTACATTTAATTCAGACCCTTTGATGATGTAGAAGTTCGAATATCCTACAAACATTCTGAACTGGTTCAGGAATGGTAGTACTGCCTGACTTTGCTCTGATCAACCGGAAATGATAAATTATTTGGTTTTGATCATGTAAGTTCACAATTTTACATGGCCACACTTTTCTCTTAATTCCATGAGATATTTGACAGCTTCACCATGGTCGGACTTTCATGGTAGAACGAGCGAAAACTATGGTCGATGTCCCCACAAACCAATCTGATTGGTGGCGACAAAGTGTCTCTTTGACAAAAGTCATACAACTTTCATCAAATCTAGTTACGTAGATTTCCATATTTCAGACCTTCTATTTCCTGAAGCTTATGGGAGCGCATGTATGCATCCGATGGTACAAAATTATGAACCGCATGGAATACGACCACACGAAAGATACCTTTTGTATATATAAAATCTAAGGCATTTATTCGTGTTGGGGTTTCTGCTTTATGTTGGTCTATATGGAGGGCGAGAAATGATATTATCTTTAACAAAAAACAATTCTTTCACTTTTTGCAGGTTATCCATATGGTATCACATTAGGTTCAGCTGTGGGTTCTTCTGTCACCGAAGGAACAACGGGATGATATGGCTTGGCTCTAGATGGTCGCTCAGAATATCTTGTGCCAGGCTGGTTGGCGGCATAATAGGCGGCTACATTGATGTGTAGTCATACTTTCTTTTTTTCTTTTTCACTGGTTGATTCTTGTATCAATTCTCGGCGATGCGTGATTTGTTTTAAATTTTGTACTCTGTACTTTAATAAAAGTCCGTGCATCATCATGATGCAGAGCCGGGGTTTTAATCCCCATTCCGAAAAAAAACGTTATTTTAAAGTAATCACCAATGAACGTAGAATGACGTGAACTCCCCGTCAAAAGAGTCCACATCATTTTACGTTCATTGGTGATTACTTGAAGTGATGCTACTTGAGTAGCCAGTACAAAGTATCACATTATGAACTTATTACTGGATCCATCGTAACTTGAAGGGCACATTTGACCTGGAACACCGGGAAAGAATCATACCAACAGTTGAATTTGTACACTACAAGTTTTGAAAAGAAAATGCTTACATGTACACTAGAAACCAATATTTAGACATACGTTAGATCGTACCATTTAGAGAACTTCACCATAAAAATGTATACACTAATAGATTATGTAATTTCAGTAAATATTTTGTAAAATAAAATATAATTTAGCAATAGAAAGTGCATTTTTC
Source organism: Lolium multiflorum (assembly GCA_030979885.1). Classification (NCBI taxonomy): domain Eukaryota; kingdom Viridiplantae; phylum Streptophyta; class Magnoliopsida; order Poales; family Poaceae; genus Lolium; species Lolium multiflorum. The sequence goes on from CM061750.1 coordinate 217,610,358, forward strand.
AATGGTATAAATCACAATTGTATAATATAAGCATTACAACTAATACTAAGTAACATTGCTAGTTAGGCAGTTAAGATTGTAGCATGGTAAATGTAATTAAATATCAATATAGTCCATGAGGTCTCTGTTTTAAACATATAATAGTCTTAAAAAACATCATATCGTCTTTTACAAATTCAAAACTTCTACGATGACATTAATTTTCTTGTAGGCAAAGGATAGAACATTGGATATCTTCATTTTGATTCTTGTGTTAGTCACGGAAGTGATACATTTTAATCTATAAGTCATACAAATTGTTCGATACTAACACTTCGAAACCACAATGATTATGGGTATCCAAACCAATATCCATGGCTATTACAAGGCAACAAGATTTTGTAGTCAATTTTAAGGCCTTAGGAGATTGAAATTTTAGCACAAAGATGCCAAACCCATTGCACCTAGAGGGCATTCATCGTTATTTGATCTTGCTTTCATAAGATTAATGTACGGAAAAACAGTAGTGTACTCACATTCTCGTGCAGAGATGTTAAGATTTGAGGTTTTTTTTTTGGTAACATTGAGGGTTGATGCTTTATCGTCCCTTTAGCTTCTTCTGTTAGGATTCTTGAGTGTATTTTGAAGAACTTTTTTGCTAACCAGAACTTAGAAGGAATTGCATTAACCTGAATTAGTTGTGGAGTACCGTATAATGAGGAGTAACCTCGGCAATGCCCATCGATGATGGACTCAGGGTTTCGGGAAAAGGAGATGCATTAGTGGTTTCGACGGCAGGTCAGACAAACAAGGCAATCCGACAGTATATTGATTAAAAGGTAAAGTCACAGTAATACTAGAGTAAATCTAGGGTTACAACAAAGGTTTCGATAATCCCTCCCGCTGGCTCCTCCTAGCCTTTATTTAGGAGGCTAGGTCTTGGAGTCAGTTCGGTTCGGTTTACAATTGTTTCATAGAGGGCTACGTTTATGTCAGCTCCTCTGATGGTCCTTTCCTTATTCGACACGTTTTGGCTCTTGGGCTTCAGTTGCCTCCATCTTCTGGTCTCATGCGCTTCTCCCGAATACATACCAGGGTTACAGAAGCCGCAGTCCCAATAAGGCATACCCATGTCACCGTATGAATATGTTCTTTATTTGTTTTCGTGTGTCAACAAAATACAAAATACATATTGTGGGAATGTATATCGCCTACCTAGGGAGACACCAAGACTATTACGTGCATGTGTGGTCATAAGTAAAAGAATTCAAAGCAACACTAGTCTACAAAAGTTCATAATCATGCAAGTCAAAGTACAAGACAAGAGATAAAAGACAAACTAAAGATGCCCATATATCAAGCATGGTTCTCATTATTTGGATGCATATATAGTTGGGAGAGTTCACCATGGACCCTCTCATCTCTCATCCAAATCCCTTCTAGAATACTCACTCTATTAAAAAAATAAGACATACAAATTTAGTCAAAAGTCAACGTTATATATATTTGAGCAAGCTTATAGAAAAAACTATGGACATCTAGAATACAAAATCTATATCGTTATATCAACCATTAAATATAGTTTCATGGTGTAATTATTAAAAAAATTTGTGACAATATTTTACTTAATTGTTTTGACCAAACTTTGCAAGATTTGGCTTTTGACTACATTTTTGGGCATATATTTTGGAACATAAGTAGTAGTAGCTTTACCAACATACCCCCCCCCCCACCTACAACAATGAGAGGTAGCCTTAGTCATTTTTGAAGGACTCATTTCCTATATAAACCGCTCAAATGGTGGTAGCAATAGACAGAACACCAAGTATATGAAGAGTCAGATTGAGGTCCCGGTAGCTTAGCTTCATCCTCAGGAAGTCCAATACGACCTGTGGTCCATGTTCAACGCCGCCAACACTATCATAACCTAGGATTAAGCTGCTCTTCAACATGGTCGCCCAACCTACAAAAAAACATCGTTGTGGCAAATCCCATATAGTGCGTGGCGACCTTATTGTTGGAACCGAGACAGTATCCACGACATGAAGAAGCCTACCCAAATGGGCCTTCTCAGCAAGAAGGTCTAGAAGCCATTTGATGAAACACGACTCTTAAAAACGGAGCAAAGGACCATGCTAGCAAAAAAACGAATACGGCACAAGGGTACTAAATGAAAATGCTTACTTCAACTTCTTTGTTAAAAGAGGTTCAAGAATTTGCCGTACCCTCGAAAGTTCAATCCGCCTATGCAAGAGAAGTATGATGGAGATTCCAACCCCCTTCGATGGAAGTATAATCTACAACCATCTGTGTTGATGTTTGATGCATGTAAAATGCATAAATGAAATTTGTAATTTATTGATACATATTTCCATATATTTGCATCATATACAATGTTATATCCATGTTTTATATTGATTTTTGGGATTTACTAATGATTCCCTTTATTTTTATTATAACTTTGCAAAATAGGAAAACCTTGTTTTGTGTATTTTTATCTTTCAGGAACCTAAACCAAGTCAAAGGGACCAGAGATTTTTCTAGGATTAATATTTCATCTAGAGAAGCACCTGGTGCACTGGAACCTCGCGAGCGGAGCCCTGAGGTCTAAAAGGGCCCAGGTGGCATGGCCAGTTACCTAGGCCACGCACTTATGCTCGTTGGCTCTTCGAGCGCCCGTAGTCGTTCCTCTTCAACCCTACATCGAGGCATTGACCTAAAGACGCCCATATAAATGTCTCCCAACACATCCCGAGAGGAGGCGGTCACGAAAACACAAAAACACGAAACAGTACCAGAACCACCAAAGATTAGAGGGGGAATGCCGTCGGAGCTACCGCCGGTTGGATAGCCAACCTCTCCAACGTCATCAACAACGCCAATATGATGAAGAGGGTTCACCTATAGAATATGGGTTTGTGGACCAACATGATTATGGTCATATATGTAATTCATATGTGGTGGAACTTTAGTTTATGAGTAGATATTTGAGATTGGCATTCTGTTTGGAAGATGTATTAATAGATGAATATTATGTACCCTATTTTTAGGTACATGTTATGATATGGCATAGGCCCATAGGTGTGCAGCCCGTGCGACCCGCACAGGGCCCCAAAATTTATGATGCCCAAAATTTCCAAGTTTGCATTAGGTACATCAAATTTCAATATCTTCAACATGTATCTGCAGAAGAAGTTCAGTCCGATTGGATATCATCCATGTGCGATGTTGTTAGTATCAGGTGGAGGTTACGAGATAAAAACATACAGGCGTGACACCTTCTCTTTGTTCTGTATTTTCTCCCATTTTTGGTACCTTACATGATGGCTATGATGTAAATACTTGATACGATTTTTGCTACTTCGGCTGACGGCTATGATGCGATACTTGATTTTATTATGCATTTGAAATAATTCAATAAAACATATGCAAGCTATCATGAAGTTATTCTAGATGTATAAAACACACTACATATTCTTGAAATAAAATTTCAATTTTCAAGTTTAAAACATGTCAAAAAATTGCACTGAAATATCACGACTTATGATATTTGAATTAACTTATTAATCACTCATTTTTATTTCGATTTAAAATTGATATAGTGTTATTGTATTTATCTCGTCTGGGTACCTCATATAATGTGATTATCAATGTACATATATTTGTTGGCATTGCTTTACATGCTATAAACCTTTGAAATTTTGCAAAGATTTTAATATTTTTAAAAACCCGAGCAATTCAAAGGTATCAAAAAGATTAGCTGTATAATTTCTTAGGCCAGACCGTTGGTCCGGATGGGTTTTTAAACAATATATTTCCTCCTAAAATGATTTTTAATACAATTTTTTACCACGGGTTAAAGTCTACGTGCACAACGTTGTACTTTAGTTTCTAAATCCATCTAAAATATACATACATTATAATTTTTTTATTAATTATACATTTTTTGGTCTGATAGGGCCCATTTTATAATTTTGCATAGGGTCCCAGAATTTACCGGCTCGGTCCTGGTTGTGATCAAACATGTACACAAGAGCATGTGTGGGGAATGTGTGTACTAGATGGAGTAACATGATGGTGAGGATTGGACAGTGACAAAAAATACAAGAATTGTTAAAGTTTTTATCTTCTTTTGTTATCTCACTAGGGAGAAAGTGAATGGATGTATTATATTTTAATCTGGTGATGGCCAAGGTGATCTTGTTCGTTCAAGATAGCACATTTATCATTCAAACATTATGTTGAAGTTCCCAAGGCTATGCTCTGTTTATCTAAATTCTAGATTGCATGAATTTTCCCCTTTTGGAGGTCTATAAGTGAGATATGTATCACCATCTTTATGTTAGGACATGATGCCCATATGAATGGTAATCAATCACATGAGAAATCTCCACAAATATTATATCTTATATGAATTGTTTTATGTGTATTACACTTTATGAGAGAGTAGACAAGTGAACCCATGAGCCCCGGTTCATGTTTTATTATAAAAAAACCACTTGTAATTACTTTTATCACCTTTTAAATTCTGAATATTACTTAAATCCGATTTTTTTATAATTTTCAAACACAAACAAAAACCAGAAAAAACTTTATCTTGTTGTTTTTAGTTTCTCGTCTAGTTATAGATAGTTTACGTTTCATTTTATTTGTAGTTTACTAATACGAAACTGTTGCCTGCCAAAACCCATCGGCGAGCAGTGGTTAAGCAACACGAAGAGCCGGGAGGCTTCCAAGACTGCAGGGGGCCCTGGTCCCTCGACGTCGTCCCGCAAATGTTCCGGCACATGTTCCAGCGGTTGCAAGGTGCCACCTGACCTATACCTGGTCGGAAGGTGTTAGATTGCTTCAATTAGTTTCCTGCATGGCAGACACGTAAACATTAAATACGAGCCCGATCGGCTCTCAGGTTGCCCTATGGATCGGCTCACAAAGCCGATCGCCCCATGGTTCACGTCGGGTTAACGATGACATGGGGCTCCTGCTTGATCAATATAAAGCTAAACCAATCTACGATAGTTTAGGGTCTTCACCGTATGATCGGAACGTCCTACGCGTAGTTGAGCCTAATAGACACGAAAGATAATGGAAAACTAACCCTAAAAGAGGCCTAAAAACCAATATTAAGTTAATTCCCGGAACATCCCTCTTAGGGCTAACAAACCATACCTAACGCACTACCGGATCGTTCAACCCGTTTGCAAGGCCTAACCATACAGATATTAAACCAATCTTTGAAGAATCAAGGAGCAACTATAACAGATTGGATCTACTAAACAACGAACAAGCATGGTGCTGCCCTTACACCTAGATAGGTGTAAGGGCAGCTAGATATCGAGGGACGGCATGGCTAAGCAGATTTGCATAAGAAAAGCATCCATGCAGGCCCCAAAACATCTATGATAAATAGTGCTACTCGCCATCAACAACGCTTCAGCACGAGCAGCACAAGGTAACGAATAAACGCGTACTGCCTAGATCGCAAGATGCGATCTAGGCATGATGCTTACCCGGAAGAAACCCTCGAAAGAAGGGGTGGCGATGCGCCTGATTTGTGTTTGTTGTGAACGTGATTGTCCTCCTTTTCCGATAACCCTAGATACATATTTATAGTCCAAGGGACTTTCTAATTTGGACGTGCACCTAACCGTGCACGGGTTAAACTCTATCTTTTAATTCTAAACTAAGATACGATCTACTATATTTACAGATACATGGGCAATCTAGCCCAAACTCCTCGCGCAAGGCCGCTTCAAAGATGCTCCACGTGTATATCTTTCAGGCCCATCTTCACTTACGGCCCTCTCCTGATTTGGCCAAAATCTGGTGATAACACATGCCCCTGGTTTTGGTAATGATAGTTTCAAAACCACTCTGTTTTTCCTTCGAAGGGTCATGTCGTGGCAGAGAACCGTCGCAGTATTCTTCATCATGACGCCTTGCCTTCTCAACTTCTCCGCACGATTTGATAGTTTTGGCACCACATCCTCGGAAACTGTTCGAGCATTAAATCTCCACTATATCTCCTTTTATTTAACAGCATCGAACAATTCACCTCTTCATCCCCTGCTCCAAACTAGCCGTCGGCCAAAAACCCTCTCCCTCCATAGCCATGTCGTCCTCTTCCTCCTCTTCCGTTTCTCTCCTCAAGCGAGTCGATTCCAGAGCACAACCAGATGGAAGCGTACAATAGGCATACTCCCAAGCATTGGGATGAGCAGGAGTGGGACTTCGATTTCGTGCCAGAGGGCCTACCCGAGGACCTCGTCTGGTCAGATGGCGACATGCCCCGACCGACGGGGAGGACCTCCGGTTCCTGATTGACGGAGAACTGGAGGCGGAGAGCGACGACGACGACCCTTCCTTCCGGGGTAAACCTCCTCCACCAAAGAAGAAGAAGAAGATGACGAAGACGAAGACATCTCCTCCGACACGAAGAAGGAACAGGAGGACGACCTCCGACGAACCGCCGCCAAAGCGCATCCGTGGCTGGGCTTGGTCAGATGAGACGACGATGATGAAGAGGAAGAAGCCTCCGCTGAAGGTTACGAGCAGCGACGAGGAACTCATCGACAGCAGCAATGACGGCAGCTACCCCAACGACGGCGAAGACAGCAACAATCCTTAGAGTAGGGACCTACTAGCATAAGATTAGCAGTAGCAATCTGTTCCCTTTTTGTTGAGCAATCGACTTCTCTTTGTAAGAAATCACCTTTTTAATCAATAAAGATGAAGATGTTCTTCCAACTTAATTTCCAATCATCTGATTTCACATCTTGCCATTTTCCGATTGTCAAAGGTGGTCAACGCCTTAATGATACGATGGCAACGCATCAGTCCTTCAGGATAAATTGCGAGACAGGTTAATTCAGTTATCCCTCAAATAGTAACCTGCCACCCTTGTCCCAATCCCGATCCTCAAACGGTAATCCTTAACCGCTCCAAATCACCAGGGCAACCTTGTACAGTCTTCCAGGCATTAAACTGAACCCAAGGAAGTATCAGGATGGTTCAGAACTTTTCACCAAGGCCTGGATGACCCTCTCCTTTTTTTCTTATCAGGAGTCTGAAAATTTTGAAAATCTGGTCTCCTTCAGGTTAGACAACCTTGCCGATGACGACAGCACTCGGCAGTTATACTCATGATCCGTCCTTGCTTCCCAGTTGGTATGAGTACCTCAAACAGGATCATAGAACCTGGTCATGAATCTTCAGGGCCACTGCCCCCCGAGCCTCAGTCCAGGCGAGAACATCAGTGAAATAGGTGGCTACCAGGAGAACTTTGAAGGGCAACAACTGTACCAGCTCAAGAAAGTTTACTGAAGAAAATATCAGCGGGGAGACGCAGTCCAGCCGACGAAGCTCAAGCTCGGGCACCTCTGAGGACACCACCATGCAAACTCAGCCAGATGTGCTACCATCAGCTTCAAAGAAAAGGTCAGCCCCTGAACCTGCTGCCTCCAACTCTCTTCCAGACATGGCAGGGAAGGCTACGCACAAAGAGTCCATGCACCAAGAGGGCTCGGAAGGATCAGAAAACCCCTTCCTTGAACCAAAAAGCTTCAAATGTAATGGCTCTCCGATCCTGCTCTTGTGCTTTGCTGCTCAGATTGGTTCACCATCTTTTTCCTGCAGACCGATGACGATTCCAGTGGGGATGTTGATGAAGTTCTGATGCCCTCCACCACTCTGGACGTAACAACCTCTAAAGGTGTCGTCGACCAAGTCGCCACCCTGGCCAAACCCCAGGCAGAAACGCCACAGCCGATTGCATCGTCATCGGCTGTCCCCATGGTCCTAGGAGAGGTATGCTTCCCTTGTTGGGCTCGCCCTTACCCTGATCTGCATGCTTATGCTGCTCTTGTTGTTTGTGAGGGTTGTGATGAACTCCAATGCTTCAAAGCTCTGCTTTCAGGTCAAGGGTGCAGCTGGCTCATCAAAGAGGCCTGCCCAAGTGGCAGTTGAAGCACTGTAATTCTAAAGTCGATGGCTGTGCATCGGCTGTTTATTCTTAAGTCGATGTCCAATCATCGGCTGTGCTCAAAAATTTTCTAATTTTTTCTAATTTTGATTTTTTATTAGCCGATCGATTTCATGGATCGGCTCCCCCTGGGCACATTCGTAGCCTCGTACCTTCTCTGTGTGTATGCCCCCCGAGCCGAATCCTTCAAGTAATTGAAGATATCGGCTTTCAGCCAACTACAAGCCTGCCACACCACTCACCATGCTAAATAGCACAGCGGCTAACACGTGTGGTGAGAATAATTTTAGCCGATTGCTGGAATCGGCTTCCCTTGCAGTTGTTGATCCGACTATTTGCTGATAAATGTTGGTCGTGGCTTATCCCAGGACCAATGTCAATCTCTTCTAGTTCATCAGCTGATGTAAACCCATACCCCAGCTCTCCATCGCCTGTTAAATCAATGCTGAACATAGGCAGAAGGCATGTTGAGGCTGATTTTGGCCGATTGCTAGAATCGGCCTCCTTTTCCATTGCAATGTTTAATGAGGGTTTACAACTTCTTGGTATAGCTACGTGGCGTGCTTGAGGTGGGATCCTTGCTTTTTATTTTTTGGGGCCGATCGCAGGGATCGGCCTTACCACGTACGTCCATAGACTCGGATCTTGCTACTCTGTCAGGCCAGTGGATAAGACCAGCCTCACCCCATTTTTTGAAGCTTGGATGCGCTCACAGCCGTCTAGATTGATTCCAGAGAGCGGCTCTTGATCGTCAGCATCCCAAATTGTCATGCCATCCAAAGAGATCTCGATCGAATCATCTGCATGAACAACCTCCACTTCATCTCCATCCCATTGTATGATGCACTGATGCATTGTGGATGGAATGCAGCAGTTAGCGTGGATCCAATCTCTTCCTAGAAGGACAACATAAGTGCTCTTGCTGTCGACGATGAAGAACGACGTAGGGATGGTTTTTCGGCCGACAGTTAAGTCTACGTTCAGAACACCCTTGGCTTCTGACGCTTGGCCGTTGAAATCTCTTAACGTGACGTTGGTCTTGATCAGATCGTCATTGATCGTCCCAAACGTCGCAACATGGAGTACAGCATTATGTTGACCGCTGCTCCCGTGTCAACCAGCATCTTGCTGATAGGCTGCCCATTGATATAACCTTTTAAGTATAAGGCTTTCAGATGCCTGTAGCTCCTCTCTCGTGGCTTTTCAAAGATGATCGCCGCGGGCCGCAATTGAACGTGCCACCGACACTTCCTCGTCTCTTGGAGCACAAAATTCGACGGGAGAATGAACACCATGTTTGTATCAGCCGATGCCTCCGCATCGGCTTTTGTCTCTTGGGTCGCCACACTTCCTTTGGTGGGCGAGCCTCCATCTCCAGTGTTTGCTGAATTTTCACGGCCAGATCGGGCCGTGCTTTCCTCAACGTGTGTACGCGCCTCGGCTTCCTCCAAGTTTCGTAGCCGTTGCACTCTGCGCTTTTGGGAGTGGTCGAGTCCATCAGGGGCACCACCTTGGCCGGTGATATCTATCTTCTTCCTCTCAAGTCTTCATCTTGAGATGACTCAGCTCGTTTTCTCGAGGTGGGAGAGGTCCTAGACGCTTGAACACTGAAACTTCATTTGTTCCCTTCCTCTTCGTCTACATTCTGGGCAGTTCTCGATTGTAGGCAATCGGCTCATTCCTGAGTCCCAGCAGTGTTTGAAGAAAGGACAGTTCCAATGCCTATCCATGTCCTCTTGCTCCCTTGACCTCCCTCTAGCGCGACGCTCATACCCTTCGTTGCTTCTGTCATATCGACGGTATTTCCTGTCGCCCGCATCAGACCGACGATCTCTCCTATCATCTACGTCGTAGCGCCGACGTCGGTCATACTGCTGCTCATATTTGTTAAGGAGGTGCGCGGAAAGTGGTCGTTGATACCGCACGCTTCTCACCTCTTCCTCAGTCAAATACCGTCTGTCATCATGCTGGGGCCGGTCGCGTGGATCGGCCTCCTTGTCATCTCTGCCACGGGAGTGAATGCTCTCTGGCTTATCCTTGCTATGGTGATCTGCGAACCCTGCCATGTTGATATCAAACGAGAAACCTGGCTCGCGTCTTATGCAGTGACTGAGACCTACCATGTTGACGTCGAAACGGATTCGTGTCAACTCTCATGGCAAACCGACCGAAGAGTAATCGGCCTTGTTCTATCGCCATTTGAATCTGTCCGCGCAAGACTTTGCAGTCATTGGTGGCATGAGTGAACGTGTGATGCCATTTGCAGTATGGCCTGCCGTTCATTTCTTGTAACGTGGGGATTTTGTGGCCTTCGGGTAACATCAGCTGTTTTTCCTTCAGCAGCAAATCAAAAATTTGCTCCGTTTTGCATAAATCAAAGTCAAACCCTTTGCAGGCCCTGGTTGTTTCACCCACTTGCAGGACACGGCTTTACCCCGAGTCCATTCAGCTACGCGACTTCCCGATCTCGCAGAATCCTCATCTTCATCCGTCTCGATCAGGGCGACGCGCTTGAACTTGTCTTGATACAATTCTGGGTGGTGCTGTTCATACGATGTCAATTTCTGAACCATATGCGCCAGCGAATTGTAGTCAGCTTGGAAGGTCACATCTCTGAGCAGCGCGACAGGCCTGCTATAGCCAGCTCGACCGCTTCCTTCTCGATAAACGGACCGAATAACATCGGTTCTTGACAGTCTGAACGCTGAATGTATTCAGATATCGTCTCTCCTCGCCTTTGCCGAACTGGGACAGATCGGCAATGCCAGCTTCAAGCTTCGAATGATATTGTATGTGAAATTGTTCCTCCAGCTGCTTCCACGTTCGAACCGAATCCGGTGGCAACGAGGTGTACCACCCAAAGGCCGGACCCGTGAGAGATTGTGAAAAGAACCTCACACGTAGCTCGTCTGAAGCTGAGACCATACCCAACTGCGCTAAATATCGGCTCACATGCTCAATTGAGCTAGATCCTTCTGATCCACTGAATTTTGTGAAGTCAGGGAGCCGATACTTAGGCGGTAGTGGAATTAGGTCAAACTCGTTGGGATACGGCTTGGAGTAGCCGATCATTCTCTTCTTCGGCAGGATGCCGAACTGATCTCTCAAGATTGTGGTGATCTCATCCACCGTAGGAGCTGCAGAGGTTGAGCGTTCATGACTTGTTCCGGTGGCATATTTAGCTAGCCACGCCTGTTTCTCAGCATCTGCTCCAGAATTTCCTCCTGCTCCAGAACTACTCTGTCCCAAGAACCCTTCCGCGTGGCATCCCTCCCCGCGTAACCTGGCTCATCCAGTTGTTGCAGTCCGGCACGTATGCACACGTATCCATGTGGAATCTCCTTGGGCGGCTCATACAGGAATTGGTAATCGCCAGGATCACCTCCAACCTTGTAGACGATGTACGCCGGTGAACCCTGTTGCTGTGGAGCTGCCATCGTGTATTGCAGTGGTGGCCTAGTATAGAGCGGTATCTCCCTGGTGAGTTCCTAGAGCAGGACCTGACGGAGAGTACTTATGCTTCATGATTTCTTGCACCACATTAAGCGCAACACGCTCTAAAGTGTTCACCAGGCTCTCAGGATGCCGATGAAGAGAGTGAGCCACGGCATAGTTAACTTCCTGTCGCGGGCTCTGGTACGTTCCTCCGAAGGGAGAGATAGATCTAGTCCCTCTAACGCGCCTTCGGGTTGGAACCCTTTGAACTTAATGCCGTGCGAACGGGTCCTCTCAAAAGCGCCGATGAGATCGGCTTCCAAGATGGCCTTGAGATCATCATATTTCTTCTTATGCTCAGCAGGCAGATCTTCGTACTTGATCGGTTCTTCCGCCATCTCGGATGTAGATGTTGACGTGGTTGTTGCGTAGATGGTCCCACCGGCGTGCCGAATGTGTTGCCTGCCAAAACCCACCGGCGAGCAGGGTTAAGCAACACGAAGAGCCGAGAGGCTTCCAAGACTGCAGGGGGCCCTGGTCCCTCGACGTCGTCCCGCAAATGTTCCGCACACGTCCCAGCGGTTGCACGTGCCACCTGACCTATACCTGGTCAGGAAGGTGTTGATTGCTTCGATTAGTTTCATGGCGACATGTAAACATTAAATACGAGCCCGATCGGCTCTCAGGTTGCCCTGTGGATCGGCTCACAAAGCCGATCGCCCCATGGTTCACGTCGGGTTAACGATGACATGGGGCTCCTGCTTGATCAATATAAAGCTAAACCAATCTACGATAGTTTAGGGTCTTCACCGTATGATCGGAACGTCCTACGCGTAGTTGAGCCTAATAGACACGAAAGATAATGGAAAACTAACCCTAAAAGAGGCCTAAAAACCAATATTAAGTTAATTCCCGGAACATCCCTCTTAGGGCTAACAAACCATACCTAACGCACTACCGGATCGTTCAACCCGTTTGCAAGTCCTAACCATACAGATATTAAACCAATCTTTGAAGAATCAAGGAGCAACTATAACAGATTGGATCTACTAAACAACGAACAAGCATGGTGCTGCCCTTACACCTAGATAGGTGTAAGGGCAGCTAGATATCGAGGGACGGCATGGCTAAGCAGATTTGCATAAGAAAAGCATCCATGCAGGCCCCAAAACATCTACGATAAATAATGCTACTCGCCATCAACAACGCTTCAGCACGAGCAGCACAAGGTAACGAATAAACACGTACTGCCTAGATCGCAAGATGCGATCTAGGCAGCATGATGCTTACCCGGAGAAACCCTCGAAAGAAGGGGTGGCGATGCGCCTGATTTGTGTTTGTTGTGAACGTGATTGTCCTCCTTTTCCGATAACCCTAGATACATATTTATAGTCCAAGGGACTTTCTAATTTGGACGTGCACCTAACCGTGCACGGGTTAAACTCTATCTTTTAATTCTAAACTAAGATACGATCTACTATATTTACAGATACATGGGCAATCTAGCCCAAACTCCTCGCGCAAGGCCGCTTCAAAGATGCTCCACGTGTATATCTTTCAGGCCCATCTTCACTTACGGCCCCTCTCCTGATTTGGCCAAAATCTGGTGATAACAGAAACATTGTGTTTGACAACCACTTGGTAGAGTTGGAACACAAGTTACTGTTGTTTTGTAGTTTGCTTGAAGAGGAAAAAAGAAGGGAACCTTTTGAAATTCCGCGAGAGTTCGATATTAAACCCTCGATTCACACCTTCGTAGGGAAAATACGTTTGCTACATCACTCTGCACTTGGAGTTGGCACACAAAGTTTTTGCCACCAAGAACATTTTTGGGTATTATTCCTGGGGAGGTAATAAATTAAGACACTCCATCAAGACGATCCCTCGGCAAGCGACATCAAATATATTTTCTGGGCCATTGTCGGGGAATTGCAGCAGACATCTCATAGTGGTTGTAGCATGGACAAACTTCCATAAAAACTGCTAGAACATTTTCTGGCACCGTCATCTCTTCATCAAGCATGGTGCACAAGCATCTTCCACAACTAAAACATTTTCAGAATGCCGTCATCATCAACTTGTGCAAAACCTAAGCTTGGTGAGGTTGCACTACTCTGAGCTTCTCTTGTCCTCCAGATTTACAAAACAATTTTCTTTTGTCTTGTTTTTTTTTGTCTTTTATTGTTCTATTTATCTTATTTTAGTCTTGTTTTTTACTTTTCTACAACACATAAAAATCCATAAAATTTAGTGTATCTTTTAGCTTTCTTGCAACTATGGAGAAAATAACTTTTAGGCCTTTCAGTGTTAAAATCTTCCTCAAAAATAAGAATTCCCTATAGAACCCTTTTGGTTTGATCCTGAAATAATGGAAGTAGAATATGAGAATCGTTTTGATGGGAAGCCTAAAGAGGATCCTATATTACATTTAAATAAGTTCAATCATAGATAATAGGCTTTAAAAATAAGTTCCACTAATAATAACATAATCAAGACTAAGCTTTTTTCCCTTACTCACTAGGTGGAAAAGCTATAGATTGGATATTAAAATGACCATATGAAAACTTTAATTCTTGGTTTAATATTAAAGCTGCATTTTTTTGAAAGGTTTAGTTCCCCTGGGAAGCTAAGTCACCTTAATGAGTTAATATTTTCCTTTAAACAAATGGATGATGAACTACTTATAAAATCTTGGGAGAGATCTAGGGGACTTTCTTATGGAACTGAACATGGCCTTAAAGATTGGATGGTAATGCATACATTTAACATGGGTTAAGTAGTAATTATATGTCTTACTTGGATAATGAATTTCGAAGTGCTTTTATGAATCTTATTGCTACAAATACTTATGTTTTATTAGATGGATTACTACTACAAGTAAAAAATCATGGAGAGTCTAGGAAAGTCTGAAGTTCCTATAGAAGTATTTGATGATTGTTATGAATTTTTAACCTTCATAGTATAAAAAAATAGAGGAATTTAAAATGCTTAGTGAAGTAAATGAACCTCTACTTGATCTTGATAAGTGTAGCTTGCATGAACTTATTAATATCCTACAAAAAATTCTAATGATTCTTCTATTAATGTTCATCAACCAGTATTTGGACCATACATAGCAAACTATATTATTGAACAAAATATATAATAATGAAACTATGATGCCATCTAAGGTTGGGATGTTTCGGTTTCCAAAATATTAATAAAAATTGGCAAAGAAACTAATCATGATATCTTAGATCTAGGATCTAGTGTATATGTCTTATCAAAAGAGTTAGATGACTTACTTGAACTTAAAACTATGAAAAAATGCACCATCAATCTTTATGGAGATGGCTTATGTGCTTTCCCAAAACTATTTTGCGTATATCTTAAACCCTAACTGTTAGCGCAGGGACAACTACACCGTTGGGCACAAAGCCCAACTCCTGACCCGCTCGATGTGGTTCCCCACTAACCCTACCCACGATCTGTTGCTTTGAGGTCTAAGCGTTCGATCAGCTCATCCACAACCTCTCCTCTCCGTCCAGCCCCGTCTCCAGGAAATGGGGGCCCCGGTGCGACTTAAGAAAATGGGGCCAAAATTTTCTTTGTTCAAACTTAATAACTAGTAAAATGAAATCATAAGTTACTTAAATATATAAGTTCAATATTAAATATTTCGTACAATGTTAAAACGTATATCAAGTTTTTCATTGTAACAAACAAATATAGCAATAGAGTAATAAACAAACCTCATGTTCTACCGAAAAGCATCATCCGTCTAGTATTTCTTGAAATAAAATCTTCAATCATATCTTTATAATTGATCTTATCCAAGATATCATTCTCGAGTGCTATTGTCGCCAATGAACCGAGTCTTTCTTGTGTCATAGTAGAACGCATGTAGGATTTCAGCAACTTGAGTTTAGAAAAGCTCCTTTCCGCAGATGCAATAGTAGCATGAATGGTTAACAAAATTCTGTATGCGATATTAGCAAAAGGGTAAAAGGGGCACTTATCCAAAAACATCAGAATATCAAGAGAACCCATAGATTTCTCAAGTAACTCCTTGATCAGAATTAACTCCCTCCACAATTCTTCTCCATCAATATCTATAAGTGTTTCATTTTTCTTTTCATGTTTAAGTGCAACCTCAAGTTTGAGACAAGCATCCAATGCCTTTGAAAAGCTAGTTTCTCTATACTTAGTGAAAAAGGATATCAATCCATGTACGGACTCATGGCAATATCAATAAGCATATATTTTGATTGTATTTGCTTGCTTACCATATTAATATAAGATAATATAGCATACCATATGACTATAGAAACTATAAACTCAAAGTCACGAAGCTCATTTTCTTCCAATGATTTAGCTTCACTACTTTTAAGTGGATCTTTATCACTTTCAGCCACTAGCAGCAGAGCCTACCTTATATCTGACAGTTGGAACCTTATAGCCTTAACACTCTCAACAAGACTTTCCTAACGAGTCGCTCATGTTATATTATCTTTAAGAATTTTTCACCTCTTTGTAGAATTAGAAAATGTTGTATAGATGCGCTGGATAATTCCAAAAAAATTCAGTTGCATTACGACAAGAATTTGTCATATCACATAGTGTCAAATTCATACTATGACAACCACAAGTTGAATAAAAAGCTTTTGGATTTGTATTCAAAAGTCTCCTTTGTATCCCTTGATGTTTTCCTTTAATATTTGATCCATTATCATATCCATTTCCTCTCACATTGTTTACATCAAGTTCAAGACTCTTCGGTTCATCTTGTAAAATATTAAACAATCCTTGTCCATAGGTATCATTCACATTAAAAAAACCTAAGAAAGATTCCTCGATGCAAACAGAACCAGAAGATGCATCAACATACCTTATTATCAAATACATCTGTTGTTGGTGGCTCACATCAGGAGTACATTCAAGTATAAGTGAGAAGTAATTTTCCTTTTTTACCTTTTCAATAATTTTAGAGCTGATTGCAGTAGCTAGCAAAGTTATCAACTCATTCTGGATGGAAGGACCAAGATAATGATCACGAGTTTCATCATTGGTAATTCGGTCAACATGCTCTTTCATAACTGGGTCAAATTTAGACAACATTTAAACTAGTCCCAAAAAAATTGCCATTGATGTCTTGGTACAACTTACAATTAGTGCCACGAAATGCTATGTTATGTTCTCCAAGAAATTGTACAATCAAGAGAATCCTGTACAAAACTTTTCTCCATGCTTCCTTTCCTTCTCAAGTTCTCGCTTAGCAACTTAACCAATTGTTTGATTATTTTGCAACCTCATCCGCAAGTCGTACCATGTGCTCATATTTGTGACATGTTCTCTACTAGTTTCATGTTGTTGAACTCTAATGCTAAGATGTATCCAATCACTGAAACTTCATTTGCCAATGATCCTCTCACAAGTCACAAGCCCCTTTCTCAATAACTTGCAGCAAAAACAAAATATTTTTCTAAGCTCTTTAATGTATACAAGACATTCTCTCTCACATGTTTCTTTATTTGGAAGAACTCTACTGTATGCCGATGCAAAAAACCTTATAGATATTTTGTTTGTAAGACCATGCTTAATAGACAGGTCTTTTTGAGGACCCTTTTGCAGCAAAATGTCAATCATTTTAGGATCAAGACCGTCCCAATATCTAGCATCAAATATATCATGATGAAAAGAGGTATTGCTTTCATCATGAACAGTAGCATCATTATCTTCCACAGCAGTATTAGCATCATTACCTTCATCATCGGCATTAACATCAGCACCTTCATCATGAACATTAGAATCATCACCTTTATCATTAGTGCTAGCATCAGCATATTCATCGCCACTATTACCATCATCATCTTCATCAAATTCTGCAGTATGAACCTCAACGTATCCTGCATTATCATCATGACCATCATCAACACTAGATTCGGAATTTGTTTGATAATTTTTCACGAAAAATTTGTCTAGAGCACCCTTTTAAGACTGAATTACTACATCTAATCTGCACTTTTCTTCTTCCTTCCAGCACCGGATAGACACTTTGTTCTTCTCATTAATTCTACTGTTTAACCAAATAACAAAATAAGGCATCAAGTACATGACTAATTGTTGACTACAAACTATTGTGTGGTAGCTCTACTAATAAGAGGTTTCTCAACTGAAACAACAACAAGTTTAGGACATGGCTCCATGCTACTATGCTAGATCGGTATTTGGTACTTGGTAGGTAACGTACCTGATCGTGATCGGCTGATCGGCGGATCACTGATGAAGCTGGGTCACCCACCAGGCGGAAGGATTGGATCAGCCGATCAGGATTCAGGAGGGGGTGGGCACGCGGCCACACGCACGCCGGCGCGACGCGGAACAGCCGAACAAAACTCCAGTCGAAACATCGTGCAAAACGCTATCGGGAAAGCGAACTGATTGATCACGACTAGATTTTTGGGGGAAAGTATTGATCGCTCCTTTCTGGGCCTTGGCTGCCAAAAATAAGTAGTAGTAAGCTACAAAAAATCGGGGGCCCCTGGGATCTGGGAACCCTGATCGATTGATCTTGTCGATCATGGCTATCGACGAGGCTGTCTCTGTCGCTTCCACCTGCCAAACTCGTGCGACCAGCGGGGCTGTCGACCAGCGACACCATTGATCCATTTCCAACATCATTGTACTGAACATGCACCGAGGCCGAGACCTTCAGTTCTCGTACATCTAGTGTACCACGGCCAGGAGGCCCCGGACCATGGCCATGGCCACAGCTCCGATGCCCTGACCTGCTCCATCGTTGGTGCCATAACGCACATCTAGGACACCGAAATAAAATTTAAGGACGTGCATCCTAGGCTCCTAGCCCACCCGCGAACTGCTCCTGAAATGCCACCATGACAGCTCCTCTTTGATTTCTTGGCGCTGGCAAGCTCGAGGTGTTGTTTCATATTTGCCAAAAAAATGGAGACTTCATCTTCATCGCATCCGGCAAAGTCCCCAACTTTATGAGCGTAGAACTCGGTTGATCTTCATCTCCGCGGGCTAGGTCCACGGGTTGTGGATGGGCTTGGGTGGAATCCAGATGGACAAAAGAATCCTTTCAATGATGAAAGAAGGTGGATTAGCACTTCTAACCATAACCATTAGTTTGCTTTAAATTTCGTGCAAGAAAACTTTCAGAAAACATAGGAGAACTTATCTCTTTTACTTGATGATGATTCTACCAAGCATGGTTTAGGTAGAGTCAATGTTGTTGTGGTTGAATTACATATGACTTTTGTTCATGTTGATTTTATTGTTATGAACACGAGGAGTAAAACCTCTAATCCTATAATCTTGGGAAGACCTTTTTTGACAACATCAGAGGCTGTCATTGATGCGAAGGAACGAAATGTGAAGTTTCAGATTCCTCACAAGAAGTGCATTGAACACTTGAAGAAGGGGATGTCACCAAGTGATCTCCACCGGTCTTGAAACAAGTAAGTAAAAAAGCTTAACTATATGACTATAAGAAAATCGCTTTATTTCAACTTGGTTGTTTTCCATTATGGAGGAATCAGAGTGCCAACGCAAGATACCATGTTGGAGCCCACATAGTTGAGGTCTCAAGACAGGTCGCTAGCATAGACACCGAAGCTGTGTGTGTGAGAGAGTGGATATCTCAGATAGTAGTTTTTTTATAAAGGAAATATATTCATATCACAAAGATATCAATTACACCTAGACTCTGCACCATGTTCAAAGACATCAAAGATGCACACAACCAATAAAAAATAAAAAGGTTTCAAATAGAAAAAAAGATCCCATCGTTGTGGTGAAACACTCACAACATCAACACTCTAACCACCACAAAAGATAACACACGGAGTACAAGAAAAGTTCTCCAGAGACAATTTCTCCAAAAGAAAACGGTGCATAAGCGTTGTCGTCGTCTAATCGAAAATCTTGGATTCTCACCAAGTAGTTATTGTTGCAACACGACGTAATTGAACTCCCTGCAATTACCTTACATGGCACTGAGCTGGTGATATGTATCACAAATTCAGAATGCAACGCAGAAAAACCCTCTCTTGTAATCTTTCCAATCGAATGACCGATCAATCAACTATCGGGTTCTAAGAGAAAAACATGCAAGATTCGGGCCCACACAAATCCGAACCATATTTGGATCAAATGCATGCACACATCTCATTTAAACGGAAACAACTAGAAGTATTTACGAATCAACAGTCCAAAAGAAGAGCCAAAAAAACGCATATCAAATTTCAAAAATGCATCTACGTACTCACGCTACCAGTTCCTGTGCTTATCCCTGGTCAGCGCTGCGACAGATACGGCCGCAGCCGCGCACACGCCGAGTGCCGCCGCGGTGCCTGTCCTGTCGCGCAACGCGTCCGCCCCGGCGGAGAAGCAGTCGCGCGTGGCGAGCGCCGCCCCGGACGCCGAGAATAAGATGGCCTGGACGGTCGTGTCGAGGAGCGAGACGGTCAGCGAGCCGCCGCCCCTGTACACGAACAGGAAGAGCGCCAGCGCGCCGCAGACGGCCGAGATGGCGCTGCCCGCCACGAAGTATCTGCAACCGGACGAATCATCACCAGGCAAATAATCGTAAGCGACCATGTAGGTACTTACTGCTGCTAGCCTGCCACATATCTTTCACAAAACTTACACCAGAGCGCTGTAGTGTTTGTAATTGTAGGAGACGACCATCAGCTGGTTCGCAGTGCCCATCGCGACGGCGGCAGCCACCGACAGTGCGAGCGCAACGATGCGGAAGGCGAGGCTCGCCGCCTTCGTTCCGTCCATCACCGTAGTTACCAGAGAATTACGCGGAGGACGACACCAACGTGTGGAGATGATGCAACGCTGTCCACAACTCAAAATTGGTTGTGAAAGCAGTAGGGTATGAATGTATTTCGAGGAACAAGCAGCCGTTTTATTAGAGTTCTATCTTCTTCCTTTCGAGCAAGCAAACATCGTTACTCCATGTCAAACATCACGAATTGGTGGCCGCTTGTAGTTAAAAATTGGGCTGGAGAACGAGAACACCAAATGAGCACTCCATGGAAACCTTCAATTGACATATATATAGAGTATAACTGATAGTTTAGTAATCAATACATTTGCAGAATGCAATTGACCTGTACCTTACGTGTTGTGATACTGATGGGATTAAGAGAAGAGATCCAATCTGTGTGCCACAATGAGCTTCAAAGTCAAACCTTCTTTTTTGTGTGTGTAATTTGTGAGTCTTTGGGTTAACTTTTTCAACAATGAACAAATGAAATCATAAATGATTGGTTTATCCCAAGTGGCTCACCCACCAACCCCGATATTGATCATAGTATTCAGCATCAAGATGAGCATAGACGTTTTCAGAGGATTTTTTTTTTCAAACATGAACTCATACCGCGCTCGGACTTGATACAATGTCAATGTGTAAGTTCATATCCATTGTTGTCATTTATCCTTTTAAATTTGTGTTGTGTATTTTGCAGGTCACATAATTGCCCAGTTGACAATGGAGAGACACCGTCAACAAATAATCAGAAATGATAAGTTTATATCAAGTTGTTTATATATATACAATGTAGCTGATAATATTTTAGTTATGAATAGATTTCCAGAGTGTAGTTGTCCAGTATCATGCATGTTTGTGATGATGTGGGGTCGCGGGGATTAAGAGAAGAGGTCCATTGGTGAGGAACACACTCTACAGATGCCTATTGCCTAGTCTTGTGTGTTACAATGAGCTTCAGAGTTAAACACTATTTTTGTGCAATTTGTGTGTTTCTAAGTTGCCTAGTCCAACAATGAACAAAGAAAATCATAAATCATCTATTCATTTCAAGTTGTTCCACCAACGACACTGATATTGGAGTTGAAAGAGAGAAAAAAAAAGAGTAGTAGTCAGCGTCGAGATTAACAGAGATGTTTTCAAGAAAACAATTTCCTCTAAACATGAACTCATACCGTGGATTGCGGAAAATGTTGACGTGTAAATCCCTATGCATTGACATCCTTTATTCTTTTAAGGTTTGGTCACATTGTTTCTCAGGGACAAGTGAGAGATGTCGTCAACAACGAATTCAAAAATGATATGGTTGTTTTAAGTTGTTCAACAATCGAGCAAGAGGATTATATATCTTTATACCTTTAATAATCATTGTGGAAATGATTGCTCAGTACACCCCCGGGATTGACTGTTCCATAACAACTTGTGCAGTGGACTTGAGACATATCTATGCAGATAAACAAGCAAGAAGAAACAGAGCATTGCATTCAGAGTTGTACCAAAATCACTTATATATAACTCAGGCCAATGCTATCCACCAAAACCATGCCCACAGCTTGCATCCTATGTCATGAAGTTTAAGTTTTAATATCCTTCACCCTTTCTGAATTAGTTCAGAACTTGTGGTAGTGTAGTACTACCTGAATTTTCTCTGAAACTCTGAATAGATGCAGTAAATCACAAAATTACGTGGTTTGGTCATGAAAGTTCAGACACATGGCCAATTTTTTTTTTCATAATTTTACAGAATCACAAACCTACAGCTTCAGAAGAATTAACTGAGCTCCGTTACCATGTAAATTTATTGCAATAGACGCCCATAATAATTACAACCTATTGCTCGCGCGTATGTAGTAAAGCATACACGATCTTGCAGCTTTGTAAAAACAACATTATGCATCATCGAAAATTCTCAAATCACTACTCTTCTACTAGTAGTACCAATCTCTCCGCCACAGGCTCGCCGAACCATCAGGGCTCCACATAAGGGCCTTCTCGTTGTTCACTGTTCACTTGGGGATAGAAAGAAGGGAAAGACCTCACTGAGTTGCTGCAGGAGTGGACATAAAATCCAAAAAATAAATCTAATTATGAGCATTCAAGGTATGCACCTTCACAATTTCTCAACTATGTCAACTAGCGGGAAATGAATACCACAAGTATAGTCCACAAGGAGTCGTAGTTACTAACTACAACAAAGATCATGTAATTAAAAGGAAAAATAATACAACATCACGATTGCAGCATCACCAGATACAGAAAAGACCGAAAGGAAAAAAAAACCAAAAGTTATTAATGGTGTGCAAGTGTATTTATCATTTTCATGTTGCATAAGTGTGTTCATTTGCTATGTTGCCTCTTTTTTGATTAATACATTATGTGATGAAGGTACGATTCGGCTTCGATAAATAATATAGTTCTGGTTTTGGTAGTACTGTATTAATCATACTTGGCTCGACGTTTATAATAAGTACGATAATACCCTATGAATTTGCACATGGAAGAAATGAGTAATTGGCACCAACATTTCAATTCAAGCAAAGATCAAAGAGTGGCTTCAAAAAGGATGACAAATGGAGTACAATAACTTCACTTTCCTCCATGACATCATGCAGCATGTTCGCTATAATGGGTTCAGGACTTGAATTCAGGAGTGAGAGTCGTGCGGGAGCAAGATCGATGCACAATGCCACGTCCTCGAGAAATCTGGACACTGCCCAAATTACATTTTCTTCGATAGGGTACCTATGGAAGCGGAGATGTTCAGACTCTTCAAGGTAAAAGTGCATCATTGCCTATGATTTCGTAGCCTTATTGATTTAGCCATGGATGCACAAATGGGCACAACTGATAGTCTGTGCCCACTTGCGAAGGTCCCTCCTGAGAAGACCAGAGGAGGTGGAGGAGTATCAATGTTGCAAGTAAAGTACGCTACGTGTTGTGCCCGAGGAAACTGCAGAAAACTCAAGGAATGAGGTACTCCCTCCGTCCCGGTTTACAGGGCCTACGCGTATCCCAAGATTGTTAATTTGACCAATATAATATAAGATTTACACTATAAAAATTGTACCATTAAAATGTACAACATCTAAACTTTCCAATGATATATATTTTGTAGTATATATCTTGTGTAACCTTAGCTAAATTGGTAACCTAGAGATACGCGTAGGACCTGTAAACCGGGATAGAGGTGTTGGTAAATTTCAAGCGGTGTTGGTAACTACATCAAATGTTTTAAAATTGCTCGATGAATGTATTAGATTGTGATAGCCTTCCATATGATGTAAACCGAATATGCTGCAGTATAAACTATAAATCATAATTCGGATCTCTTTAACCACCCCTTAATAGAGGCAATCCCTGTAATCACGTTGTAACCATATTTGGGCTATTTGGCATGTATATTAACATGTAAACGATACCGAGACAAAGGTATCGCTTTGTATATGGTATCCATGACATCAAACACAGAAAAAATAACCCCCTCCCTCCACGATCTCGATCGATGGCTTCGTCCTCTGCCGTGGCCTTCCCCATCGGGCACCCACCTGCGGAAAAGCTCACGCGCGAGAATCATCTTCTCTGGAAGCCCAGATCTTGCCGGCCCTGCGAGGAGCGCAGGTGTTAGGCTGGGTCGATGGCAGCGAGCCCGCGCCGCCAGAGAAGCTGGAGGTCGAGAAGGACGGGAAGACCACGTTAGTACCCAATCCGGCGTACGACACATGGCTCACAAAAGATCACCAGGTGTTGAGCTTCTTGCTCGGTACGCTGTCGCCGGAGATCCTCTCCCAAGCCGTCGGCCTGGAGCACGCGGCTGATGTCTGGCGCCTCGTCAACTCCATGTTCGAGTCAAGATCGAAGGCCAACGTCACGCATCTCCGCGGAGCCCTGTCCAACACAAACAAAGTTGAACATGAGCGCCGACAAGTACATCGCCAAGATGAAGGGCTTCGCCACCGAGCTCGTCGCTGCTGGCCGCACCATCGACGACGACGAACTTCGCGACCTCATCCTCAATGGCCTCGATGAGGACTACAATGGGGTGGTTTCTGCGGTCAATGCAATGCCTAAGTGCTCGGTGAGTGATCTCCATGATTTAATTCGAGCCTTTGATACGCGACAAAACATGCTCTCCGGTGGTGATCACAAGGGGTTCGAGTCCTCTGTGAATTCTGCGAGCCATAGCCGCAGCTACAAGAAAAACAATCATGGTCGCCCCCGTGGCCATGAAGAAGAAAGACGGAGGAACGGTGGTGGAGGACGCCGTCCCCAACAAGGAAGATATGGCCGCAGACGTGGACGTGGTGGTGGACCACTACGATTCCGTGACGACATCGAGTGCCAAATATGCAAGAAAGAAGGCCATGCGACGTCCACATGCTGGTGGCGCTACGCGGACAAAGACAACAACAACGACAAAGAAGTCAACGCTGCCTATGGTGTGGATACCAATTGGTATACCGACACTAGGGCAACCGACCTCATCACCGGCAACCTCGAGAAAATGATTATGCGTGCTCAATATCATGGTAAGGACAATATCCACACGGCAAATGGTGAAGGTATGCATATTAGTCATATTGGTTATTCATCTATTCAAACCCCCAATCATGATCTTTCTCTTAAAAATATTCTTCATGTTCCTAGTGCGACTAAAAATCTCTTATCCGTTCATAAACTTGCTTATGATAATGATGCTTTTTCTTGAATTTCATCCTTGGTATTTTTCATAAAGGATCGAGCCACGAGGATAATTCTTCTTAGAGGACGGTGTGAAGGTGGCCTCTATCCCATCATGTCATCATCATCATCATCATCATCATCATCCACATCCAAGCAAGTGTGTGTCGCCACCAAGCCCTCTACTGCAAGGTGGCATAGTCGCCTAGGTCATCCATCGAATTTAGTCGTTCAACAAATTCTAAATAAATTTTGCCTTCCTTATTCCAACAATCCTAGTGTTGAAACTATTTGTGATTCATGCCAAAAAGCTAAGAGGCATCAACTCCCATATCCTATTTCCGCAAGTGTATCAAATGCTCCTTTGCAACAAATATTCTCCGATGTTTGGGTCAAGGCGCCCACGTATGTACGACGATACAATTACTATGTGAGTTTTATTGATGACTTTAGCAAGTTCACTTGGATCTACCTCATTAAAAATAAATCTGATGTCTTTGATGTTTTCCATAATTTCATGAATTTTGCTGAACGCAAATTCAATAAGAAAATAGTTACTATGCAAACTGATTGGGGAGGTGAATATGAGAAATTAAACCCCTTCTTTCAAAAACTTGGCATCACTCATCATGTTTCTTGTCCGCATGCTCATCAGCAAAATGGCTCAGCTGAACTCAAGCATCGACACATAGTTGAAATTGGGCTCGCACTACTTGCAAATGCTTCCATGCCTTTAAAATTTTGGGACGAGGCTTTCTTCACCGCCACATATCTTATTAATCTAATGCCAAGTAGAGTGATCAATAATACTAGTCCGACTCCTTCAGATAATCCCCGATTATAAGTCTCTTCGTGTTTTTGGATGTGCTTGTTGGCCCAACTTACGTCCATATAACTCTCACAAACTTGTTTTCCGATCAAAACAACGTGTGTTTCTCGGCTATAGTCCATGTCACAAAGGTGTCAAGTGCCTAGACAGTTTCTACTGGCCGCGTCTATATTTCTCGCGATATTGTCTTTGACAAGAACATTTTTCCGTTTGCATCTCTATATCCTAATGCCAGCGCACTTCTCAAAAAAGAGCTCTTGCTTCTCCGTGATCATCCCATTCATTCCAATGGGGGTACGAATCATGATAACCATATGACTAATAATTGCTCACCCATGCCTTAGTCCTCTGCAGATTACAGAAGAAAATTTGGAAGCAAACAGTGAAGAAACGAGTCAAAACAGTGAAGAATACGTGCCAGAACAAAACAGCCCGACCGGCGCTGATCCCGAGGAAGATTTCCTGGCTGGAACCGGCGCAGGATCCGGAGCAGATCCGCCTAGCTCTCCTTCGTCAGCGCGCGCAGAACCCGGGACTGAAAACGCGTCGCCAACCGCGTCACCCGGCCGCGCTGATTCGGCACCCACCTCCGCGTCGCCCGGGCGCGCTGATTCGGCGCCCACCTCTGCGTCGCACCAACCCGGGCCGTCCATGCATTGGGGCCCGCCACGACAGCCCACGCGTGGGCGGGAACACATCGCGTCCACGGACGCGTCTGGAGCAGGGACGGAGCAAGGAATGAAGTATAATGGGGGCAATCTTAGTATGAGGGGGCAGAACTAGCTAAAATCACACAAATAAGGAGCTGCCATGGCCTGTGTTCAAATGAAAATCATGAGCATAGGGGGGCTACGCCCCCCTCGTACCCCCTTGTCTCCGTCCCTGGTTTGGAGGCACGAGGCCTTCAGGGACTGGCCCGTCTGGTCCCTCTCGGCAGCCATCGCCACGCGCGCCAGACGAGGACAGCGCGTCAGGCGGGAGCAACGCACCAGGCGGGAGCAGCGCTCCACCGGGATCTTCTGTGGCAGCCCCGTCTGGCTCCCCTCCTGCAGCACGAACAAGGTTACAAAAAGGCATTCGTCAACTGATGGAACTATTCGCTATACTATTTTGTGTGCTACAGGAGAACCACGAGATTTAAATGAAGCACTTGACAACAAGAATTGGCACAAGGCGATGGATGAAGAATACGATGCTCTTATAAAGAACAAGACTTGACACTTGGTTCCTCCGCATCATGGTAATAGAAACATCATCGACTGTAAGTGGGTATATAAGGTGAAGAAAAACTCCGATGGCTCCATAGATCGGTATAAAGCTCTCTTAGTGGCAAAAGGATTCAAACAACGCTACGGCATAGATTATGAGGATACTTTTAGTCCCGTTGTAAAAGTTGCTACTATCCGTCTTGTTTTGGCCATTTCTGTTTCCAAGGGCTGGGATCTTTGACAACTTGATATCAAGAATGTGTTCCTTCATGGCATTCTGGAAGAGAAAGTGTACATGCGACAACCTCCTGGTTATGAAGATGTCGTTGCCCCCCATCACATCTGCAAACTGGACAAAGCTTTGTATGGCCTCAAACAGGCGCCGAGAGCATGGTATTCACGTTTGAGTACCAAACTACAGCAACTTGGTTTTCGGCCATCACAAGGAGATACATCATTATTCATCTATAACAAGTCAGATATCATGGTATTTGTTCTTGTTTACGTGGATGACATCATAGTTACAGGCTCGTCGAGTCAAGCCATCTCGACCCTGGTTAAAGATTTGAATAAAATTTTGCCATCAAAGATCTTGGAGATCTACATTTCTTCTTGGGTATTGAGGTAAAGAAAATTGAAAGTGGTATAGTCCTCACTCAAGGAAAGTATGCTTCGGATCTGCTAGAGAAAACTGGTATGAACAAATCCAAAACATCTCCTACTCCATTATCTGCATCTGAAAAATTATTAGCTCATGAGGGTGACATTCTGGGCCCGAAGATAGCACAAAATATCGAAGTGTGGTAGGTGCATTGCAGTACCTTACACTTACTAGACCTGATATATGTTTTTCGGTTTATAAAGTTTATCAGTATTTGCATGCTCCCACCACCACATATTGAACAACAGTTAAGAGGATTCTACGGTACATCAAAAATACCGTCACGACAGGAATTACTTTTACAAAATCAGCATCTACCTTGATTAATGCTTTCTCAGATGCAGATTGGGTTGGGTGCATTGATGATAGGAGATCTACTGGTGGTTTTGCAATATTATTTGGGCCATATCTCATACCCCCTCCGTTCCATTCTATAGTGCCTATAATTTTTTGGCACGGAAATTAGCACAAGAATGTTCTTTACACAAGACCTCCTAGATTAACAATTTGAGATCAGAGTAAAATAAGGGAAATCGGTAACTTCCTAAATTAACATAACAAATCCCACAAATCTCTCTAGTTGACTCTCCATATATGTGCAACCAGGTTATATTAAGAAAATAAAAAACATTGCTTCCTAAATCTAAGGAATCGTTGGGGTCATGCATTAGGAATCTCAATTAATTGTTTCCTTTTTGTATGGATTTTTTTCACGCATATCATGTGGGAGCTGACCGGTAGAGAGGGTAATTGAAAAAGAGCCAAGCTACAACCTTATATTCTGAAAAAAATGCCAAAAATCTATAGGAATTATAGAAAGGAACAGAGGGAGTATCATGGAGTGCTCGAAAACAACCAACCGTATCCAGGTCCAGCCCAGAAGCAGAATACAAGTCGTTGGCAAATGCAACCGCCGAAGTTATATGGGTAGAAACTATCCTCAAGGAGCTCGGTATAAAGTTACATGAAGTTCCATCCTTATGGTGTGATAATATGGTGCCACATATCTTTGGGCAAATCCCGTCTTCCATGCAAGGACAAAACATATAGGATTGATTTTCATTTTGTTAGAGAAAGAGTGGCGAGAAAATTGCTAGACATAAGATTCATTTCATCCCGAGATCAAGTTGCTGATGGATTCACAAAACCGCTTCCGCACAGGAATCTAGACAAATTTAGACGTAATCTAAACTTGTACAAGCTTTGATTAAGGGGGGATATTAGATTGTGATAGCCTTCCATATGATGTAAACCGAATATGCTGCAGTATAAAGCATAATTCGGATCTTCTTAACCACCCCTTAATAGAGGCAATCCCTGTAATCACGTTGTAACCATATTTGGGCTATTTGGCATGTATATTAACACGTAAACGATACCGAGACAAAGGTATCGCTTCGTATAGAATGTTCACATCACATGTCAGATAATTAATTGACTTAGAAATAATTATTTCTTGGTCCATATTCATAGCCATTAGATAAAATGTTGAAACAACTAATTCATAGCCGTTAGAGTAGTAAATTATTATTCAATGTAATCCAGATTAATATCATGGCACAGATAATTGTGAAATTAAGTAATCAATGGTTCGTGCACGAACAGTACGTACAGGCTAGGATGACCGCAACATTTAAGTTGACGTGGACCATCAAGATAAAAGTGTGGTAAGCAATCATGCTGAGACGCTCATTTAAACCTTATGGTTCTTCCCCAGTTCATCTTGAAATGACCAGAGTAAATAAGAAATACGCGGGTATGAATTCAGGTTAGAAGAGTAAGAAGCCCTTGTATGAGTTGGCTTTTCAGATTCAGGAATTTATTTTATTTGTGGCCCAAAAGCCCCAATTTTTTTCAGTAAAGATCTTCTCACCCAAAAGCCCCAAATTTATAACAAGTCTTGGTGTTTAGATCTGAAGCCTAAAAGAAGATCTGATGATTCTTTAGATCGGCTATAAAAAACCTCTCGATCATTAAATAATTAGCAAAAGCTTCTTGGAGATTACTTATGCCAAGGTGGAATGAATGTAAGGGTTAATGGTTGATACGTAAGAATGCGCCCCCGATTATATCTGCCTTATACAACCGAGCCGTCGCGGTAAGGATTGCTGGTACGTTCCCACAATGACGAATCCCGTAACAAATTTCCATGTCTTCTAGCTACGAATTCAGGTGCTGGACGGCGGATAGGCTCTAGAGACGCGGCCTGCCGCAGCCGGCAGCCTGCCCCCTCTGCAATCAGGAGCAGGAGAAGCTCCAGCACCTCCTGCTTGGTTGTGTGGTCGCCCGTGAGGTCTGGGTGTGGGCGTTTATGCGGTGGAACAGGTTGGAGTGGATGCCTAGCGCGGGCTCTGAGATAGTGCGCTGGTGGACCTCGCTTCGTTGCCCCAGTGCGGTGCGCCGGGACATGTGCACGGCGATCATCCTGATCTTCTGGTGTATATGGAGGCATCTGAATGAAGTGGTGTTTAATGGCGCCACCCCGGTAGTGGAGGCCATTCGACATAGGATTAGGGAGGAGTTTCAGAGGTGGCGTATAGCTAGGCTTTTTTGCTTGGAGTCCTTCGGTTTTCCTGAGCCTTTTCCTTTTTCGTGGCGGGGCAGAGGTTAGGCTTTCGATGTTGTAGGGGAGCTGCCACCCCTTGTTGGCGGTGGTACTCGTGGCTCGAGTTTTCTTGTCCTTTGTTCTATATGATTAGTACACCTTTCTGGGTGTATTCTCGAAAAAAAAATCCACGAATAGCGCTATCGATCCATCACTCTCACGAGCAAAGTTTATGCAGACCCATCAAGTTGAGCAATGATATGGAGTGAGGCAAGGATCGTCGGCGTTGACTCGGACTATCTGCTTTATATAATCCGTAAGTACAGTCTCTTGTCTGCAACGATTTAGCAACCATCCTCACCGAGCAAAACCACTAGTTAATTGCATGTCATGTCATTGTTCGTTTCTGTGCCACGACTAAAAGGCACCATCAAATTGCTTATTTAAAATCTGATACGAATAACTAGCACGCCTTCTCATCTCAAGACGAAGATGACAAAACTAATTTTATTCATTTTGACGATGAATGTGGGTCATGAGCCGATTAGGTAGATATTGTTAGGCATGTTAAAACGTACAAAATTGGTGTTAGGTCTACTTGCTTGAATTTTGTAGCCCTCTTGCTCGATTCTGTAATCTTGCTGATTGAAGCTGTATTGTCGACGAGAATAGTTAACTGTAACTGGGAATAGAGGTTGCTCACTTCTATCCGACGATGCAATGGCAACTGATCATAGGTAGCAGCTTGTGATTTCTAACAGAAATTAGTTGGAACTTGGCACTAGTCGTGAGGTGCTCGACCAGCACATACATTTGTTCTGTCCACCTGTGGTATGAACATGCTACCCTACAATTCTTTAAGATGGAAATGCAATTGTACTTGTATAATGCTTGGTAGCGAGCCCATGGTTACGGACGGAGACCACAAATGCGAAGTTAGTAGCAAGCTATTGTTTAGAGGTTTTGAATTTCTATTTCTCAAATGCTTCGCCAATATTAAAATCATTAAACGTGAATGAAAGTAAGTGAGTTTGTTTTCAATTTGGCCAAATTTCACTTGAACATAATTTAAATCCAACCACGTAATTTAGACTTATGTGTGTTTTACCATATTGATCTGATATATTTTTAACTGAAAGTAAATTAATTTAGTTCACGGCGAAATGAAGGAAACTTCTGAAGTTTCCTTGAAAGTTTTTTTTTTAAAGTTCATTGAATATGAGAACAATCCAGCGTGTAAGGCATTGAGTACCTAGCTGAACAAGTTATACTGATGTTAGACTAGTCACATAGTATCATAAGATATTATTATAGTATCATCATATTTAATATTTTGTAGAATCTCAATGTAATTTTGTGTTTGTCATTAAGTTTTCTAGTTTTACGTGCTATGATACGGTATCATATTATGATACTACTCCTATCTCTCACCGCATTAATTGATGCGCCACATCATATTTTTGCCAACGTGACATGCATGATACTATTTATGATACTCCCATTGTGGCTAGTCTTAGCAGCTTGTGTTTACAGTACCACACAACACAACCGCGGAGTAGCTGTTAAATAGGTAATCCTCGGATCTGTTAGAGGTGGGTAAGTGTCGGCGAAAATATTCTTAAGGCTGCTCATAGTAGGGGTAACATAGGTGGTAACATCACACATCTCAAAACATTTTGGTGACATGGCATGACAATAAATAAAAAAGAGAGTGATGTGGTAACTAGTATATTACCATAATGTCACACAACCCAAAGCAATTTGAATCTACAACATAATTAGTGACACATTGCATGAAATCACATCTAAGTTACTACCCACTATGAAGGTAGAAATTTAGACTAGTAACATAACATATGTTACTAGTCTAAGTTATTCCGCACTATGAGCAGCCTAAGCAGAGTCAACATCTCGCCAAGCATTTAATTACTGGTTGTAAAATGCGGAGTACTCTGCTACATAAAGGCGCTCATGTAATTCTTTGGGTATTTGCTTGGTAGCACCCTGTGATCCAGAGGTTGGTTTCGGAAATATTTGCACATGGTCATAAACATAACTTATTTGAAAATTCAGTTGTTTATTTTTCATTTCGGCCAAAGGGCCATAATATTATACTTGAATTCGATTGATATCCAACAAAATATGTCAGAATGTTGAAAAATTTTCTATTTTGAATTTTTGTCTATTTCCCTAATGCGAAAATATTTTGACCAAGTTTAAATATTTCGGTACATTCCTAGATGACTGAATTTGATTGAATGTGAGAACCATGCACACAGCAGGAATGCGACCAAGCAAAACCTAGTAATTAACTTGGAAAGCATGGACTGCTATTTGTTCAACTATCACAAGCTTGCTTATGGTGATTGAGGCTTGCCATCGGGCATGGAAATTCCTTTGTTACAAATGCATAACTGAGTCCACATGGTGTAGTAGTTTTAGATATCCTTCGAAACTACCATATGGTGTGTATGCATGGGTAAGTCAGAATACTATCTCTGTAATACAAAACTAGTGATAGAGACTGAATCTCATACACGTACTAGTTAGTTATGTCCTTGTATTACAGAGCTTATATATATGCATACGAGTATACGATCATTCCCCACGGTTTCTCATGTCCGACGATGTTGATGGGTTGTTAGCAGCAGAGCGTTTGAACGAAGAAGAAGGAACAAAAGGGTCGACGGAAATACATTTGTGCATCTCACAAAATTCATACATGTGTAAATATGAGCGCCTCTATTTGAACTATCGTAAGCAGAATAATTCGTCACAACCAACAGGTCGATCATTCCCAACGGTAACTTAGATGCAAATATACTGGCCACATAACAGCTGCCCAGTTCGAATGTCGTAAACAGTCGAAGCAGCCAACTAATGATTTCTTTGTACGTAATTTAATTTGTGTACCGAAATAAGCCTGAACTAAGCTGAAAGAAACCTTAGTGCTTGCATCCATGCGCGCAACCGTCGTCGGAGCTAGATTCGGAGCCGGAGGAGTCGCTGTCGCCGCCGAAGGACAGTGTGCCCAGCTTGAAGTTCTTCACCAGCTCGGCAGCCGAGACGGCGCCAGCGGCTGCCAGCGAGATGTACATGGCCAAGCGCACCTGGCTGCAGAAGTTCCTCGTGCCCCCGAGGGCGCCGTCGCAGACGCTGACGCGCCGGCCGTTGGGCGAGCAGTAGGACAGGTACTCGCTGGTGGCGAACGCGGCGCCGGTGGCCGAGTAGAGCAGCGCTGGGGCAGCGACGTCGAGGATCGGCAGGAGAACCTTGGACCACTTGCCACTGCCCTTCTTCCACACGCTCAGGAAGATGGCCACCCCGATCATGACCGCCGCGATGGCGTTCGCCACCACGAGGTAGCTGCACGCAAGAATCACGCATGGCTGGTCATGAACAAGCGTAGATAACTACTTATGTCTCTATAAGGTGGAAGTGTATTAATTCTTGAACGTACACGAAGGGGCCGAAGTTGCTGTAGGTGACGGTGTGCGCCGGGCCGCCGTTGTAGAGGACGATGGTGCACTGGCTCGCCGTAGCCATGAGAGCCGCCGAGGCCACCGCAAGCCCCATAGCGGCGATGCGGGCGGCGATGTTCACCGCGTGCAGGCGGCCTTTCGACTTGGCTTTGTCGTCGTCGCAAGGCATGGTCGATCGAGGGAAGAACCGATCGAAATTCAGTACGATGACTTTTGGTTCTGTTGCAGCAAATGGCCAGCTAGCTCAATAAACTCACTACTAGAGAGCCGTGATTCGCGTGTACATATAAGCTTTGTGGCAAGGTGTTGCCGAACGTGGAGATGGTCAAACGATCGTGTGATTGGAGGGACGTTGGCTAGCTCGCGTCAGTTGTTTGCTCGCTCACCTCACCTCTAAATAATTTCTCTTGCTAGTCTGCTTGTTGAATTTGTCCTCTAATCTCACTAGTATGTTTTGAGGGGGGAAAACGAGAATGTCCTCTAATCCCACATGTTAATCTCACTTGATTGGGGGGAGTGGTAGTTACAACTTACAAGCATTGATATTTTTGTATTCTCGCTATCTACTGGCCTTTTATTTTATTTTCATGCGCGCTTGATCAATAATTGGAGTGGAGCTCGTATACTTCCCTGATTGGCCGCCTTCACTTTGATCAGTTTGATGACCTGGCTGATGACCAAGCACGTCGTCGGCAGACACAGAAAAAAGCATCGGTAGCCAGTCTCTCTACGTGAGATGATTAAACCGCGGAGAAACTTGTTCATGATTGACCACCAGAATGTACGTGACGACACTCATCATAGAAATTTCTTCTCTAGTTTTACGCCAGGATAGGTTTTTACTTTGTGTACCTATCTGTGATAATAATTGTGTCTGGCAATGTCCTTGGTGGAGGCATTTGTTTTGAGAGCGGGGACTAGTCTGTAATTCAGGTGTTGTCTTGGCGGTAGATGTATTGCTGTTGTTAGACCCGAGATACTGTAGCGGGACTTTTATTTCTTAGTTTTCTTTTCTTGTTTTTGGCTGTGTGTATCCGTAGTGCCATTAGGATGGTGCGTTGTTGCAGAGGCTGGGTGTAATTGGTATCTTCTTGATATTAATATATTCCCTTTATCGAAAAAAAAATCTGTGATAATAAACATAACTACTGACATGGACTTTTACACTTGTCCATGTCAACTCGGAATCAAAGACAGCATTTTAAACGGGTGAGATTTGTATAGGATCTCTCCATTAGGTGTGATTATAGAATCAGCTCACAAAATTCATTTTTAGATATTATGAAAAAAATCTGAAACTTGTGTAGGCCGAATTCGATCATGGTGTAAAAATTAAAAATTTGCAATACCGCTCAAAATAATCTACAGGTTGAGAAACAAAAAAAAAGATGTATAAGCTTTATTGTGAATAATGTCCGCTTTAGGTTAATTGCATTTCACACTAGTTGCATCCTAATTTTATCTTTTTTGGTTCTATAAGTGCTGGCTGAATTCGAAGCTTCAGTTTTATAGCACAGATCTTTGTTGTCATTTTTTTAGGTATTTTAAACATATTTTGTATTTCCAAAAAAAATCATAGACCCTATCTAATATGAGTTGCCCTGGATTTTAGAATAACCTATCAGAATACCTCAGTTAATTAAACCGGCCCATTTATCCATACTACTCTTAACTGCAGTTTCAGGCTACCGTCTTTGATATGTGGTAGCAAAGGCTGGCGTGGCACTCGTCATCTACCCTTCATTGACCTGAAGGATCTCAGCGCTCATCCGCGTCAGACCCGAAGGAACTACCGAGCCGGTAGGGCCCACGAAACTAGGCTCGTGCAAGCACAAAACTGCTAACAAAAAAGAAGGAAAAAAATGAAGTTGACCCTTCACATAAATAGTTGTTTTACCATATTTGTGTATCTTCCCATTAATAACTCCAGTTCAGTCTTCACATAAATAGACATATAAAATGCATCTATGTTTTTTGTAGTTATTATGTCATATTGCATCATGATTCGTATAATTGGTTATAATCATGATTCAGAATGATTTTGAGGATTTTGGTAAAAGATCCATTTTATTTGGATTATAACCGTGTAGATAGGAAAATCCTCTTTTTGCATATTTTTAACTTTCAGAGACCTTCTCGAACTATAAAACATCTGATATTTTTCTACGATAGTATTTTTTTGAAAAAATAAGACATATTGTCCTTGGACCTCACATGGGCCAACCAGAGGGATGAAAGAGGGACCACGGCGCGTGGGGATAATACCTGCGTCATGGGGGCCACATTCGCTCTCGTAGCTTCGATGTAATTGATATTTGTGCCCCTAGATTCGTCTTGACCTTTAAAATCTCTATATATATATACAGCAAGCGTCGTGATCTCGAAGTACATTTGCACCACGGAGAATGAAACATGAAACATAGAAGGTCCAGTGATACGCGTAGATGCACACGTCCGTTGGGAACCCCAAGTGGAAGGTATGATGCGTATAGAAGCAAGTTTCCCTCAGTATGAAACCAAGGTTATCGAACTAGTAGGAGCCAAGAAGCACGTGAAGGTTGTTGGTGGAGGAGTGTAGTGCGGCGCAACACCAATGAAACCGGCACCAACGTGAAACCTGCACAACACAATCAAAGTACTTTGCCCCAACAATAAAGAGTTTGTCAATCTCACCGCTTGCTGAAAACAAAGATTAAACGTATCGAGTGGAAAATGGTGTTTGTTTGCAAAAACAATAAGAAAGAGAATGTATTCAGATGTAAAAGAATGGACCGGGTCCACAGTCACTAGTGGTGTCTCTCCAATAAGATAACTAACATGCTGGTGAAAAATTACAGTAGCAATTGATAAATAAAGATTCAATACATACCAATGATGATTACTATGTGATTTAATCAGGGCATTACGACAAAGTACATAGACCGCTATCCAGCATGCATCTATGCCTAAATAATCCACCTTCAGGTTATCATCCGAACCCCTTCCAGTATTAAGTTGTAAACAACGGATAATTGCATTAAGTATGGTGCGTAATGTAATCAACACAAATATCCTTAGACAAAGCATCAATGTTTTATCCCTAGTAGGAACAGCACATCCACAACCTTAGAACTCTGTCACGATCCCAGATTCAATGGAGGCATGAACCCAGATCGAGCATAATTACTCTCTTGGAGTTACAAGTATCAACTTGGCGAGCCTCTACTAGCAACAGAGCATGCAAGAACATAAACAACACATATATGATAGATTGATAATCAACTTGACATAATATTCTATATTCATCGGATCCCGCCAAACACAACATGTAGCATTACAAATAGATGATCTTGATCATGTTAGGCAGCTCACAAGATCTAAACAATGATAGCACATGCGGAGAAGACAACCATCTAGCTACCGCTATGGACCCATAGTCCAAGGATGAACTACTCACGCATCAATCCGGAGGCGGACATGATGATGTAGAGCCCCTCCGGTGATGATTCCCCTCTCCGGCAGGTGCCAGAGGCGATCTCCTGAATCCCCAGATGGGATTGGCGGTGGCGTCCTCGAATGTTTTCCGTATCGTGGCTCTCGGTACAGGGGGTTTCGCGACGAAGGCTATTTGTAGGCGGAAGGGTATGTCGGGGCGACGCGAGGGGCCCGCACAGGGCCGCGCCTGTTGTCTGGCCACCTCATGGCCCCACTTCGTTATCCCTCCGGTCTTCGGAAGCTTCGTGGAAAAATAGAACCCTGGGCGTTGATTTCGTCCAATTCCGAGAATATTTCCTTACTAGGATTTCTGAAACCAAAAACAGCAGAAAACAACAACTGGCACTTCGGCATCTTGTTAATAGGTTAGTGCCGAAAATGTATAATAATGCAAAGTATGTATAAAACATTCAAGTATTGTCGTAAAAGTAGCATGGAACATAAGAAATTATAGATACGTTTGAGACGTATCAAGCATCCCCAAGCTTAGTTCCTACTCGCCTCGAGTAGGTAAACGATAACACAAATAATTTCTGAAGTGACATGCTACCAACATAATCTTGATCAACATTATTGTAAAGCATATGAGATGAATGGAGTGATCTGAACAAAAGATTGCTAACAAAGATAATGACTAAACAAATGAATCATATAGCAAAACTTTTCATGAATAGTACTTTCAAACAAGTATCAAAAAGACTTGCATAAGAGCTAACTCATAAGCAATAAATTCTTAGTAGAATGCATTGAAGCAACACAAAGGATGATTAAGTTTCAGCAGTTGCTTTCAACTTGTAACATGTATATCTCATGGATATTTGTCACCATAGAGTAATATAACAGGTGCAATAAGTAAACATGTAAGAATCAATGCACTTAACACAAGTGTTTGCTTCTAAGATAGAAAGAAGTGGGTAAACGGACTCAACATAAAGTAAAAGAATGGCCCTTCGCAGAGGGAAGCATGGATTACTATTTTTTGTGCTAGAGCTTTTATTTTGAAAACATAGAAACAATTTTGTCAACGGTAGTAATAATTCATATGTGCTATGCATAATACTTCCTACAAGTTGCATGTCTCATGCATAGAGTACTAATAGTGCTCGCACCTTGTCCTAATCAGCTCGGAAAACACGGATTATCATCGCATAACATATGTTTCAACCAAGTGTCACAAAGGGGTACGCCGCCTGTACAAATGTCTAAGGAGAAAGCACGCATTGGATTTCTCGCTTTTGATTATTCTCAACTTAGACAACCATACCGGGACAACATAGACAACAGATAATGGACTCCTCTTTAATGCTTAAGCATTCAACAACAAATAATATTCTCATAAGAGATTGAGGTTGTATGTCCAAACTGAAACTTCCACCATGATACATGGCTTTAGTTAGCGGCTCAATGTTCTTCTCTAACATATGCATACTCAAACCATTTGATCATGAAATCGCACTTACTTCAGACAAGACGAACATGCATAGCATCTCACATGATATCCAACAAAGGTAAAAAGTTGATGGCGTCCCCGAAACATGGTTACCGCTCAACAAGCAACTTATAAGAATTAAGACACATAACTACATATTCATCACCACAATAGTTTTTAAGCTATTTGTCCCATGAGCTATATATTGTAAAGGTAAAGGAATGAAATTTTAAAGGTAGCACTCAAGTAATTTACTTTGGAATGGCAGAAAAATACCACATAGTAGGTAGATATGGTGGACACAAATGGCATGGGTTTTGCTTCAAGGTGTTTGGATGCACGAGAAGCATTTCCTCTCAGTACAAGGTTTGGGCTAGCAAGGTTGTTTGAAGCAAACACAAGTATGAACAGTACAGCAAAACTTACACAAGAACATATTGCAAGCATTATAAGACTCTACACTGTCTTCCTTGTTGTTCAAATATTTTACCCGAAAATATCTAGACTTAGAGAGACCAATCATGCAAACCAAATTAAACAAGCTCTACGGTAGTTCTTCATTAATAGATTAAACTACATGATGCAAGAGCTTAAACATGATCTATGAGAGCTCAAACAATTGCCAAGTTAATCCAAACCATATGCAGCATTTTCTGATTCCAACCAAATAGCAATTTAACGAAGCAATTTTACGCCATGAACATTAAAGCACAATTAAGAACACAAGCGTTCCATATGAAAAAGCGGAGCGTAATATCTCCAATATAAGAATGGTGGGATCCAACTTTATTCAAACCAAAACGAAAATAAAAGCAAACCGACGCTCCAAGTAAAGAACATAAGATGTGATGGAATACAAATATAGTTTCACTAGAAGTGACCTGATAATGTTGTCGATGAAGAAGGGAATGCCTTGGGCATCCCCAAGCTTAGTGTAACATCCCAGAAATTTAAAACAAAATAAACAAATTCCCCTAGTTCCAAATTTTGGAACCAACAAAAACTTTTATTAAATTAAGTTTGGTAAATAATAATCCTGCTTAATTCCTGTGCTATTGCCATAATTGCTTGTTATTAGTATGTGAAATAATCTTAAACCCTAAAACCCCACCCCTCTGCTCACCATCCTAGTTAAAATAAAATAGAAGAAAATTAAATAAGAAAAAGGCATATGTGCCTATGACTATAATTATAAATCTTTACCCTAGACCTTTCCACTTTATTTAAAGGATTGGAAAAGCTTTATAAACCTTATATAGTACTTCTTAAATCTTTTCCAAGTTGGAACCAAAGAAAATAAAAAGAAACTAAAAATGCCATAGAGGCATATGAGAGTAAAATAGCAAATAAGGGAATTTAAGAAAATTGACCCTAGGACTTGTGTTAATGGTTAGATCACTTCCATATACCCTCTCAACCATCCACAACCCCATTTGAATCAAACCAAGTCAAATTAAAAATCAAATGCAACATATGCAAAGAAGCCTATGTGACACATAGCCAATTCACTAAACTTTGACCTATGACTTCAAACCTTGACCAAATGGTGTGCAACCATCTCTAAACCTAATATAACATTAAATGGACCCTAACCCATGTCCAAGTGAGGCAAGAACAACCATAGTACAAGTTTATGAAAATTTGACACCTCATCTCTTATGTATTAAGGCCAAATTTGCAAATCTTTGAACAAGACCATTTGATTTAGTTTCAATGCTCTTAAAATGTTTCTAAACTCATAAGAACCACATTAGAGTCAACCAAAGTCAAATCAATTAGAGAGAAATCAAATAGGGAGAAAATTCCCAAATTTCACTCACATACACATTATGTCAAATTACAAATCTTCAACCAAGGCCACCATTGCTTGATCCCTTGCTTGTAGAATGTTTATATATGATAAATAAACACAATTGCATCAAGGAAACCAAAATCAAATCAAAGCAAAACTCAAAACCAACATACATGTGATAATGGTCATTTGGCCATTTTATAAAATGTTCCCCACTTTACCCCTCCGTATTTCTCATTTCTCAAACTAAACTTGGTCAACTATGACCATGTCATCCAAGACCATGTAAAGGTCAACAACTTTCATGTTGACCATCCCTGCAAATGTTGACCAGGTTGACCAGTATAGTTTTGACAAGTGGTGATGTTGAAACCATGAGAAGATGACCCCCATTTTGGAAACCTCACAAACCACCACCAAAATGAACACCACCACCACCATGCAATCACATAAATTATATCAAAGAGATACACCAAAAAGAATTGCAAATTTCCAAAATTTTCCATGCGGCCATTTAGTCGAACACCTTGCAGGCATGATTCTGGTTTTTGCACACATGCTTTTATCCAGTGGGTTTTGGCCTAAACCACCTTTAACTTGTGATGATCATCACCCCTCTACACCCCTGCACCTCTACACGTCCTTGTTCTTGCTGCTTTAAGCATGGAAAAGCCCTAAACTATTCACACCATGCACCATGCCGGCCACCATGGCACTCGAGCAACCTGAGCCCCTACTCTCCCATACACCTTGTCATTGAGCATCTCTGGTACACCAGGACACTGCCTGTGCACGGCCAAGCCTCCCCCTTGCACGCCAGTGGCCAGGCAAGCCGTGCCCAGACGCGCCGAAGCATGCCAGGCACGCGGTGACCGCGCCCCGACCCAATCCTGGAACGCGCCACACCATGCGCTCGAGCGCCCTACTCCTCCCCTCGCTTTGCCCTCTTGCACGCGCCATCACCACACTACCAGCTACCTACTGGACATGCTCACTAGCTCGCGGACGCCTCGTCACCGTCGCAATGATCCGAGCTCTGCCGCTCCCGTACCGCGAGCACTCGAACGACGCCAGCCTGCCATCGTCCTCCCCTCTGCTGCCCTTCACGCGCGGTAGCCTCTCCTAGACGTCGCCTACGCCCTGCGCCTCCTACCGTGCCCCTTCGCGCCCTGGAGCGCCATGGACGCCGGTGACCCTCCACGGCCTCTCACAGCTCTCGCGCAACTATAAATAGAGACCCCCTCAGCCTTCTCCCTCCACATCAAACTCGCTCCACTCTTCCTTCTGAGCCTCCTCAACCCCTCTATCATCCACATTGCGCCGTAGAACTCTCCAATTGAGCCGTCAATCGCCGGAATCCGCCGCAGATCAATCCATTGATCCACGCCACCCCGAGCTCCGCCACGGTACCAGGGGCCTATTCGCCCTCGCCAACGACGCCTCGACCACCGCCCTCGACCGCGGCGTCAGCGCTCTCAGGCCCCCTACCTCGCCGGCGCAGCAGGCTCCCCCCGTCGACGACGACGACGCTCGGCCGTCGATCCACGGCCTAATCTAACGGTCGAGATTGCCAGGTACCGCTTCGGCAGTTATAAGCCACTGACGCGTGGGACCCCCTGTCAGGCGGCCCGCTGCGTGGTCAGCGTTAGTTGGGCCGGCCCAGTTAGTTTAATATGGTTAGCCCGTGTCGTTTTCCCGCGTGGCCCAGTAATTCAAACTCGATTTAATCTATTTAGTTCAAATTCAATACTGGTGCCAACTTCAAAATTAAATAGTTTGAAATCCACCAAACCAAATCTAGCAAATTTTATATATTTAGAAAGCTCATGAAATTATCTAAACAATGCCACTGGCCTCATGCCCAAATTCGAAATTAAAATTAAATGATAAAAATAACAAGGCAGGGACTTTTCTGAATTTAAATAAATATTAGAAATTATCTAGAAACATTTTTAAGTTGGTTCCAGCTCTAATAAATCACATTTGACATAATCTAATTGTTTATGCAAAAATATAATATAGTTGTTTGCATGATCATGGACTAGAGTTAAATAATGACTATGGAACCATTTCTAGAGCATTTAATACATACACATAGAATTATTTAAATAATATGAAGGCTTCTCTCTCATTTAATTTGTGATCCTAAGTAATTTAACTCAAAGTACTGACCTTGGTCAAGTAAGTCTCATGCTTAATTACTTATAGATTTTAAATCATTTAGAGGATAGTTTAACTTATATGAGGCATAACTTCTCACTAAAATCATTAATCCAAATAGTTCAATAAAAATTAATAACACATGTATTAATGAACCATAGGTTTCTATTTAAAAATAATGAATTATTCTCATAAGTAGTATTTAAATATTCCAAACCTAGTTATTAAATCATATAAGATATTTTGGGCCTCATTTAAATCTTGCTTCAACCA
The DNA here is from genome assembly GCA_030979885.1 of Lolium multiflorum. Classification (NCBI taxonomy): domain Eukaryota; kingdom Viridiplantae; phylum Streptophyta; class Magnoliopsida; order Poales; family Poaceae; genus Lolium; species Lolium multiflorum. Next base: position 217,653,062 of record CM061750.1, read on the forward strand.
AATTAATATGAAGTAGATCCCATGGTCAATTAAAATTCACTTTTAATTAATTAATAATATTAAAACATTACAAGGTGTTACTAAAATAGTATGAGGTGCTCACCTCATTTTAAATCATCTTTCTCAAATATATGAATTAATGTGTGGACCCTTAATTGGCTAGGCTCATACTTGCTCCCTTATAAATCCTAAATCTAAATAATATTTAAATTAATTAAATCACATGAGATGATGAATCTCATTTAACTCACTTTCTCAAAATACTAAAGTGTGAAGTGTTGACCTTGGTCAACATGGGATCATCCCTGATTATTGGAGAATATTAAAACACCTCAATAATAGTCCTTTAAATAAATCACCACTATGTGTTAAATCATATGAGAGATACTCCTCTCATTTAAATCTTGTTCTCAAGTAATACAATATGAGGTAGTGATCATAATCTAAGTAACCACATATTGAATTATTTGGTGGCATTAAATCACTATTAGGTTAGTATTAAATTACAGGAGGGATGGAACCTCATTTAAATCATTTTCCCAAATGATATGTATGAAGAGGTTGACTTTGGTCAACCTAGGTCATATATTATTCATGGGAGAAATTAAATCTTAAGAAGATTCAATGAGAGGAAATTATTTTCTCACAGACTAAAGAGAAACCCTAACTCCATTTTCGATAAGAGGAAATTATTTTCCTATTACTAAATAAGGAAACCCTAGCATAATCTTGTGATAAATGTTAAGTAGTGATGCTAGATCATTGTGTGAGCCACTAAGGCTAATTAAGAGTACTTAAGTATTGTTTGGTGATTGTATCCTCGTATTCGTTTATAGACGCTAGTACCGGAGACTATCAAGAGGAGGAAGTATTCTACCAAGAGGAAGAAGAAGAACACTTTGATCACTTCACCAATCAAGGCAAGATAATACTCTTGCAAGCTGATATTATTGCAAGCTAACCCTTGCTAAATCTAATACAAAGCTCTACCAGAGCAAGGCATCATTACATTTTACTTCCTGAACCTATCCCAAAGTTTTTACTTTACAAGCTTTACTTGCTTTTATTTATCAAAGTTATTTTTTTTGATTTATGATTCACTTGGTTGAAATATAGAGTAGTACAAGAGAATCACACTTAGCCTAGCAAGCTCCAAGATACTTAGCACCCCTCATGAAATAGTTGCTAGCGCTAATCAAAAAATTTGACTACTCTAGATGGGAACATGTGACTTTGAAATGAAGTTGAAACCTTGGAATGATGGTTCATTCCATTGAATGACTTTGAAGGTGATTATGACCAAGAGAAGATGGTGATTTTTGATATAAAACTGATGGTTGGGTTCGGATGCGATACCATTCCAATTTTGAAAGTACCCCCACAATACCCAAAATGGGTACGGGCTTAACTAGAAATTTATGTGCTTTAGTATGGGTTCCCTCTAAACAAGCGTCATCGGGGTTATGCCAAGGGCTGCCTCCAAAGCAATATGAGATATTGCGAAATGACGTGATTGAGGTGAATTGTCCGGCCCAAGCCCGTGCAGTTCCCGGCAGTTGGTTCTCACCGGAGGCCAAGCTCATGGGGAGAGGTGCCTGTACTAGAGTATATAAGTGAAAGGTTATGGTTGGTAGTCCGCATACGGAGTATGATAAATCAGGGCCAGCTAACCCTGACGGATTATTGCAAATATTGTGGCACAAGTGTACAACCTCTGCAGAGTGTAGAACTATTCGAATAGCCGTGTCCACGGTTACGGACGATTGGAAAGGCCATACTGTTCCGTCATCAGACCATTTTCAAAAATGTGACATATGACTGGTGACTTGAAGTTGACCGGTGAATGGTGATTTTGAATTTAATCACAACAGAGTTGTGGGAATGACACTAATGTTCCCACTTGAGTTAGTCTATTGATTTGAGCATCTTTACTAAATGTTTATGAAATAAACTTGGCTTTATGCAAATAAACCTAGAGCTTAGTATCCTCTGACCACTATTAATAGTGCTTACACTAGTATTAGTTTGCGAGTACTTTAAAAGTACTCATGGCTTTGTCCCTGGCTATTCAAATGGCCAGATTACGAAGGTGAACAGCTGTACGAGGAAGATGGACAGCAGAACGTCTACGACCACTAGGACCGCTCCGACGTCAAGTTGCTGTGGAACAGATGGACCACGACCATTACTTCGCTTCCGCTATGTGTGTTGTAATAGGATCTCTAGATCCCCTATGTTGTATTAAGACTGGATCATGTGATCCTTTGTTGTAAGACGATTATGTGTTGTAATAAATGATGTGTTGTGATATCAAGCTATTATGTCAAACAATATTCCTGGGATTGCGAGGAATGGCATAATAGGCATCTGGACTTAAAAATCCGGGTGTTGACAAGTTGGTATCAGAGCCATTGTTTGACCTTAGGAGACCCTAGTTAGAATGGACGTTCGGAAAATTTTAAGTTTCTAAAACAAATGAAGAGAGTATTTTTGAAAAACTTATTCATTTTCTTCTCTACCAGATCTTCTTAAAAATAATAAGCCATGCACCTCCTTATAAATCCATTAAAAGTTTGCCACACTTGTTCACATCTCTAACCTACTTATCCATTCACTTTCAGATGGAGCCTTACGTCCAGACGGAGACCTACGATCTGGAAAACGGAGGAAGTCTGGTGTTTGAGCGCGACCTGTACCTAGTGTCCGAGAAGCTCGAACGCCCACCTCCCCAGTTCCACGGAGTCCGATCCACAACACCCCCGCTGGGGAACAGCAGTGGATGATCACCGCTGACTTGAAGGGAAGCTCGGAACCTCCCATCTCGGAGAGGATCCTTTTCTCCTTCAAGGCATACAGCTGGATGGACGGTCTTGCTCACGCCCTTCAGGAGGGACTTGCTCGAGTGTGTGGACGCACTCGGGGAAGTCGCTTCGCCCACTTCGCAAGGCACGACACCATGGGGGAACCCATGGCACTCTCTTCGCACCCGGTGCTCAAGATTCATGTGGAGCATTTGGACTTTATGCTTCATGAGACCCGGAAGGATCTGGAGCTGACACGTGTCCATGCCCACCGTGCCCAGATGGCTTTGGCTCATCATGCCGACGCCATCAGGCTACTCGCCAAGGACCGCCGGTCACTCCGCCTGCAGCGCGCCAAGAATGTCGCTACTATCACCCGTCTTCGCGAGAAGATTCGCACCTTGGAGGTGACTGTCCGGACACAGCAGGAGATGGAGGAGGATGGAGAAGACATCCAAGGAGGCGATGACTTCCTGAGTGACGACAACGACTTTGAGGATGACGAGTTCACTGATGAGGAAGACTACGAGTTTCTGGAGTCTGCGGAGGATGGGATCATTCCCATCGATGTGGATGAAGACAATGAAGAATAGTTGCACTAGCTTCACTTACGTAGGTGTGAATTGTACCCCGCACCATGTATCGTAGATTGTGGAAAAAGGGTTCTTAAAACCCTTAGTGCTTTAGCTTGTAATGTGTGATGTTTGTTGTGAATAAATAAAATATGTGTTATATTCATCCTGAAAATATCTTAGGTTTAAGTTTAAACTTAACTCAAAATAAGCCATAGAAGATTTCCCTCTTACCCCATGATATATCTACATAATCAGATGGCCCCACCAACCCGCAACGCCACCCAGGATGCCATGATGCAACTACTGTAGACAATGATGGCAGACCGGGAAGCCAAAGAGCTGAACGCCAACAAACCTTGCTGCACCGCAACAGATAGCTCGAACAATCAAGGCCATGGAAACCACGATCACCCTGGGTCAAAGCTGAAGAATTTCCAACACCAACCCTCCAATGTTTAGCAAGACCGAAGAACCCTTGGATGCTGATGACTGGCTCCAGAAAATAGAGAACAACCTTGAAGTTGCGGGAGTTGAAGCCGCAGAAAAAGTACTGTTTGCCACCCACTACTTGTCAGGACCTGCAAGAGCCTGGTGGACTAGTGCCCGTGCAATGAATGCAGGACAGATGATGACATGGGAAGACTTCAAGCTGAAGTTCAGCAAGTACCATGTGCCCCAAGGACTAATCAAGAAAATGAGAGACGAGTTCCGTGAACTCAAGCAAGGAAGAATGTCCGTAGTGGAATACCGCGACAAGTTTCTCACTCTGTCAAGGTACGCCCCGGACGAGACCGACACAAATGAGAAGAGAAAGGAAAGATTTCTGAACGGACTACACGACGAGATGCAAACTGTGTTAGTGAATATTCCGTTCGCTGACCTCGAAGCCCTCGTGGACTCAGCCATACAGATGGAAGGAAAGCTGCATCAGGCCAATGAGAACCGCAAGCGCAGATGATGAACCAGAGTGGAACCCACCATACTCAGAAGCACCGCAATAACCCCTCTGGAGGATTCACTCCCAGAAACAACAGGCCACCTGCAGACTTATCGCCCCAACTACAAACAACAACGGAGGACCCCCGAAGCCCGGAGGCAACAACAATAACAACCGCAACCCCAACAGCCACAACAACAATGGGAACAACACCAACACCAACACTGGCCCAAGGACTGGAAGCAATGCCATCCCCGTCGCCCCGAAGGACAAGTCAACTGTGCTATGAATGTGGAGTTGTGGGCCACTACTCCAAAGAGTGTCCCAAGAAGCTTGCCAAGATTGCTGCCAACACCGCTGCACCTGCCCAGCAACAACGCCGCTTCGTAGGAAGAAGGAACCAGAATAACAACAACAGTTTTACCACATGAGCCACTGAAGCTCAGAAGCACCCTGACCCGACAAGTATGCCTTTCTGCTAATCAAAATGCTCAATCTCTCTTAGGAACCTAACTCCTCTTAAAATCTCGGGACGAGATTTGTTTAAGGGGGAAGGGTTTGTAACATCCCAGAAATTTAAAACAAAATAAACAAATTCCCCTAGTTCCAAATTTTGGAACCAACAAAAACTTTTATTAAATTAAGTTTGGTAAATAATAATCATGCTTAATTCCTGTGCTATTGCCATAATTGCTTGTTATTAGTATGTGAAATAATCTTAAACCCTAAAACCCCACCCCTCTGCTCACCATCCTAGTTAAAATAAAATAGAAGAAAATTAAATAAGAAAAAGGCATATGTGCCTATGACTATAATTATAAATCTTTACCCTAGACCTTTCCACTTTATTTAAAGGATTGGAAAAGCTTTATAAACCTTATATAGTACTTCTTAAATCTTTTCCAAGTTGGAACCAAAGAAAATAAAAAGAAACTAAAAATGCCATAGAGGCATATGAGAGTAAAATAGCAAATAAGGGAATTTAAGAAAATTGACCCTAGGACTTGTGTGAATGGTTAGATCACTTCCATATACCCTCTCAACCATCCACAACCCCATTTGAATCAAACCAAGTCAAATTAAAAATCAAATGCAACATATGCAAAGAAGCATATGTGACACATAGCCAATTCACTAAACTTTGACCTATGACTTCAAACCTTGACCAAATGGTGTGCAACCATCTCTAAACCTAATATAACATTAAATGGACCCTAACCCATGTCCAAGTGAGGCAAGAACAACCATAGTACAAGTTTATGAAAATTTGACACCTCATCTCTTATGTATTAAGGCCAAATTTGCAAATCTTTGAACAAGACCATTTGATTTAGTTTCAATGCTCTTAAAATGTTTCTAAACTCATAAGAACCACATTAGAGTCAACCAAAGTCAAATCAATTAGAGAGAAATCAAATAGGGAGAAAATTCCCAAATTTCACTCACATACACATTATGTCAAATTACAAATCTTCAACCAAGGCCACCATTGCTTGATCCCTTGCTTGTAGAATGTTTATATATGATAAATAAACACAATTGCATCAAGGAAACCAAAATCAAATCAAAGCAAAACTCAAAACCAACATACATGTGATAATGGTCATTTGGCCATTTTATAAAATGTTCCCCACTTTACCCCTCCGTATTTCTCATTTCTCAAACTAAACTTGGTCAACTATGACCATGTCATCCAAGACCATGTAAAGGTCAACAACTTTCATGTTGACCATCCCTGCAAATGTTGACCAGGTTGACCAGTATAGTTTTGACAAGTGGTGATGTTGAAACCATGAGAAGATGACCCCCATTTTGGAAACCTCACAAACCACCACCAAAATGAACACCACCACCACCATGCAATCACATAAATTATATCAAAGAGATACACCAAAAAGAATTGCAAATTTCCAAAATTTTCCATGCGGCCATTTAGTCGAACACCTTGCAGGCATGATTCTGGTTTTTGCACACATGCTTTTATCCAGTGGGTTTTGGCCTAAACCACCTTTAACTTGTGATGATCATCACCCCTCTACACCCCTGCACCTCTACACGTCCTTGCTCTTGCTGCTTTAAGCATGGAAAAGCCCTAAACTATTCACACCGTGCACCATGCCGGCCACCATGGCACTCGAGCAACCTGAGCCCCTACTCTCCCCTACACCTTGTCATTGAGCATCTCTGGTACACCAGGACACTGCCTGTGCACGGCCAAGCCTCCCCCTTGCACGCCAGTGGCCAGGCAAGCCGTGCCCAGACGCGCCCGAAGCATGCCAGGCACGCGGTGACCGCGCCCCGACCCAATCCTGGAACGCGCCAGTACACCATGCGCTCGAGCGCCCTACTCCTCCCCTCGCTTTGCCCTCTTGCACGCGCCATCACCACACTACCAGCTACCTACTGGACATGCTCACTAGCTCGCGGACGCCTCGTCACCGTCGCAATGATCCGAGCTCTGCCGCTCCCGTACCGCGAGCACTCGAACGACGCCAGCCTGCCATCGTCCTCCCCTCTGCTGCCCTTCACGCGCGGTAGCCTCTCCTAGATGTCGCCTACGCCCTGCGCCTCCTACCTTGCCCCTTCGCGCCCTGGAGCGCCATGGACGCCGGTGACCCTCCACGGCCTCTCACAGCTCTCGCGCAACTATAAATAGAGACCCCCTCAGCCTTCTCCCTCCACATCAAACTCGCTCCACTCTTCCTTCTGAGCCTCCTCAACCCCTCTATCATCCACATTGCGCCGTAGAACTCTCCAATTGAGCCGTCAATCGCCGGAATCCGCCGCAGATCAATCCATTGATCAACGCCACCCCGAGCTCCGCCATGGTACCAGGGGCCTATTCGCCCTCGCCAACGACGCCTCGACTGTAACAACCCAAAAATTTCAAAACAAACAAATTGAATTTCCCTAGTTCCAAATTTTGGAACCAACAAAAACTTTTATTAAAATAAGATTGATACATTTAGATCTTGTTTAAATCTTGTGTTTTGCCATGATGAGTGTTATTACGCTTATGTGCTAAACCCTAAAACCCTAAAGTGATCAAGTGAAGATCACCAACCCAATAAAATCAAAGAGAAAGAAATCAAATAAGAAACACCTTAAACCCTAATCTTCTCCAGAAACCCATTTGGGTTCTATTTTGAGAAACCCAAAATAAAATAAAAGACATATGGTGGCATATAGCCCTAATAGGTAAATCTTGTAACCCTACCTTTATTAATTATGCTAAAGGGTGGTGAACCATTGTGAACCCCACTAAACCCTAAACCTCACCCCTCCTTTCACCATATTAATTATAATGAAATAAAAAGAAATTAAATGGTATGAGGTATATGTGCCTATGGCTATTTTTATAAAACTTTATCCTAAGCTTTTCTACTTTGCTTAGAGGTTTGGAAAATCTTCATACATCTTACCTAGTACCTATCAAACCACATCCAAGTGATTTCCAAAAGAATTAAAAAGAAACTAAAAATGCCATAGAGGCAAATGAGAGTAAAATACAAATTGGTGAATTTAAGAATCTTGACCCTAGGACTTGTGGTGAATAGTTGGATCACTTCCATATACCCTTTCAATACTCAACAACCTCAAATGGGCCAAGAACACTCAAATCAAAAATCAAATGCAACATATGCATAGAGGCATATGAGACACATAGCCATTTCACCAATTTTTGCCCTATGACATTAAACCTTGACCAAATGGTGTGCAACCATTTCTAAACTTCATATAACCCTAAATTGACCCTAACCCATGTCCAAGTGAAGCAAGATCAACACTTTACAAAAATAATAAAAAGTGACACATCAACTCTTATGTGTTATGGCCATTTTGCAAATCTTTGACCAAGACCTTTTGAAATGGATTCAATGGTTTGAAAATGTTTCTAAACCAATAAGAATCACATTAGAGTCAACCAAAGTCAATTCAATTGAAGAGAAATCACATAGTGAGAAAATCCCCAAAATTCACTCACATACACTTAGCCCAATTTGCAAATCTTCAACCAAGGCCACCATGGCTTGATCTCTTGCTTGTAGAATACTTATATATGATAAACAAACACATTTGCATCAAAGAAACCAGAATCAAATCAAAGGAAAATTCAAAACTCACATGCATGTGATAATGGTCATATCACCCATTTATAACATCTTCCCTACTTTACACCCCTGCATTTGACTTTTCTTCAACCAAACTTGGTCAACTCTGACCATGTCATCCAAGACCATGTCAAGGTCAACAGCTTTCATGTTGACCACCACACCTCATGTTGACCAGGTTGACCAGTATAGTGTTGCCAAGTGGAGACTTTGAATTAAAGAGAAGATGAGCCACTTTTTGTATTCTTGCAAACCTTCACCAAAATGACCACCACCACCACCAATCTACTTCAAATAATATATGAATAAGATCCACCAAGGGAATTTCCAAAATTTGAAACTTTTTCTCTTTCGGCCATATCAACAAACACCTTGTGGGCAGCACATAGAATTGAGCCCATACTGAATTTTTGGCTTGGACCAAGTCCAACCCTGCACTTCCTCTGCATCCCTGTACCCCTCTGCATCCCTGCCAAGCCTTGCCACCACTTGCCTTGGACCAGTTTTGCCCAGAGCGCCACCATGCCGGCCCTCATGACACACACCCATGTCACCTCCCTCTCTAGTCTATTTCAGCATGCAAGACCATGTCCTGGCCCTTCCACTCACCCCTCTGAACGTGCCAGACATGATGCTCGACGACTTGATACATCACACACACCCAATGACACCTCATGCCGGCCACCCTAGTCCACCATGCCACCACTTGCTCCCTCTCTTTCTCTCTCTCTCTCACCATGTCACCACGCTTGACATAGACCTCCTACACCTACCAGACATCAACATTGGACGGGGAGAGCACGGGGTCGACCACCACTACCCGTGTCACGTCCCCTGATCACCACCCGTGGACACGACCCCGTTCCCGCGTGCACACTGCGTTCCACCGCGTCACCCTGCGCCACCAGCTTCCTCTTGGTCCTGCACCACTGCCAGACACGACCGTTGGCCCTTGCGCGCCCCTGGACGACGCCATGACGCGACGCCCCGAGAGGACGCCGACGTCGGCATTGACCCGGTACGCCCTGCACACTACGCCATCAACCGCGCCACTACTCACGCGTCATCCCCTACCCCTGAGCTCACCGCCTGACGCAGCAGCAGTGCCGGAGAAGCCCATGCCCGCCGTGCACCGTGACGTCGCCACCATGCCGGTCCCGTCGCGCCCCGCTCCTCCAGCCGCTATATAAACCCCCCCGGCGCCTCTGGACTTCACCACACCACCCAGCAGCTCACCTCTCTCTCCCCTAGCACCTCTCTCTCTCCCTCCTCGCCGCTCACCGGAGCAAGGAACCCGCCACGGTCACCGGCGGCATCCCTCAACGCCGCCCCATTTCTCGCCACCTCAGCCTCCAACACCGACACCCTCTTGTAGCCCTTGGAAAACCCCGTCGATCAAGCCCAAGCTCGCCGTCAGCCGTGGCCGGAGCTGGGAGATCTCGCCGTCGCAAGCCGGCAGCACCGCGAGGTAGGCGACGAACCAGGGCCGTCGGATCTTGATCTGACGCCCTGTGCTTCCCGCGCGCCGGCTACGTGCATGCGCCATGCACGCACGGCCCGGGCAGCAACTGGGCCGGCCCACTTCCTTCCCGCCCGCGTTTGAAATTCAAACTTCGTTTTATTTATTTTTTGTGTTTTTGCTCCCACATGCTTTGCCAAATCTTTAATCATTTCAAATCTGCTCGGTCATTTATAATAAATTTTATATATTTGGAAAGCTGAGGAAATTATCTAAACAACCTCACTGGTCCCAACCCTAGATTATTTATAGAATAAAACTGACAAAATAAACAAGGCAGGGACTTTTCTGCCTTAGATTAATTCTTAAAAATCAACCAAAAATGCTTTTGAGTTGATTCCAACTCCTATAATTCACATTTCACTTACACTAATTGTTTCTGCAAAAATATGCCATGCTTACCTTGAATGATCCTGGCCTAGTTTAATTAAAGGACTTTATGGCTATTTCTAGTCAAGGATATGGTCCAAAACTATTAATAAATCTTATGGGAATATTTCTCTTATTTAAATCTTGTCATGAACAATTCAAAATAAGCTAGAGACTCTGGTCATTTAGGTCTCATATGAATTGTTGGTAATATTAGATCCTTACCATGTTAAAATTAAATGGTATGAGGTGCTACACCTCATTTAAATCATTAGTATGTGGTATTAAACTATATGAGGTGTAGCCTCTCACTTAAATACTTACTCCAAGGGATTCAATGGGAATTAATGACACATGTAGTAATAATCCATAGGTTCTTATTTAAAAATATTCAATCATTTTCATAGTAGTATTTAAATTATTCAAGGCTACTTATTAAGTCTTATGAGATGTAGTGGTCTCATTTAAATCTTGTCTCAACTAAGTTAATATGGGGTATAGACTATGGTCAATTTTAAACTCATATTAAATTAGTTGATGATATTAAATCATTAATCATGAGTATTAAAAAAAGGCATGAGGTGGTGTGCCTCATTTAAATCACTCCCCAATTGATACTTATGAAGAGGTTGACTTGGGTCAACCTAGGTCATATGACATTAATGGAGGAAATTAAATCTTAATAATATTCAATGAGAGGAAATTATTTTCCTCAAGAAATAAATAGAAACTCTAATTAATATTTATAATGAGAGGAAATTATTTTTCTTAAGAATAACATGAAATCCACTCACCTAATAAGCATGTTGATTGATAGCTTAGTAGGAGTGATTTATGTGTGTGCTTAGTTTAGTACTTAGGCTTTGTGTGGTAATTGTGTGTATTGTACTCGTATTTAGACGCTAGTACCGAGGAGTACACCGAGGAGGAGGAGGACTACTTTGAAGAGGAAGAGAACTTTGATCACTACTCCAACCAAGGCAAGCTATTATTAATGCAAGCTAACCCAATGCAAGCTCTACTCTGGCAAGCTAATATTCTTGCAAAGTGCACCGCTCTACTAGAGCAAGGCACACTCACCAATTTACTTTATGCTTCATGATCCCATCCCAAGTTTTATTCTTACAAGCTTTTACTTTGATTATTATAACTTGCTTTTATAGTTAACTTTGGTCTAGAGATAGAATACTACAAGAGTATCAAAGTTAGCCTAGAACAATCAAAGCTAGTTAGCACCCCTCATGACTAGTTGCTAGTGCTAAATAAATAAAATTGACTACTTTAGATGGGAACATGTGAAATGACATGACTTTGAAAACCTTGGAATGAGAAGTCATTCTATTGAAAGATTTTGAAGGTGAATATGACTTGTGAATGACATGGTGAACTTTACAAAAACTGATGGTTGGGTTCGGATGCGATACCATTCCAATTTTACAAGTACCCCCACAATACCTGATATGGGTAGGGCTTAACTAGAAGTTTATATATCTTAGTATGGGTTCCCTCTAAACAAGCGTCATCGGGGTTATGCCAAGGGCTGCCTCCAAAGAAATATGAAATGATGTGAAATGACGTGAAATGAGGTGAATGTCCGGCCCAAGCCCTGTGCAGTTCCCAGGCTGACTGTCTGTCTTCACCGGGAGGCCAAGCTCATGGGGAGAGGTGCCTATACTAGGGTATGTAAGTGAAAGGTTATGGTTGGTAGTCCGCACACGGAGTGTGATAAATCAGGGCCAGTTAACCCTGACGGATTATTGCAAATGTTGTGGCACAAGTGTACGACCTCAGAGTGTAGAACTATTCGAATAGCCGTGTCCACGGTTACGGACGATTGGAAAGGCCATACTGTTCCGTCATCAGACCATTTTCAAAAATGTGACAGTGAAGGGTGACTTGTGATTTGAACTTGAAATGGTGACTTTGACTTGAATTACAACAGAGTTGTGGGAATGACACTAATGTTCCCACTTGAGTTAGTCTAGCGATTCAAGCATCTTTACTAAATGTTTATGAAATAAACTTGGCTTTATGCAAACAAACCTAGAGCTTAGCATCCCCCTTACTATAGTGGATTTTGCTTACATTAGTATTAGTTTGCGAGTACTTTAAAGTACTCATGGCTTTGTCCCTGGCTATTCAAATGGCCAGACTATGAAGGAGAACAGCAGAAGGAAGATGGACAGCAGGACGTCTACGACAACTAGGATCGCTCCTGACGTCAACAGTTGCCTGTGGAATAGATGGACCGCAACCGTTACTTCGCTTCCGCTATGTGATTTGTAATAGGATCTCTAGATCCACTATGTTGTATTAAGACTGGATCATGTGATCCTTTGTTGTAAGACGATTATGTGTTGTAATGAATGATGTGTTGTGATATCAATCTATTATGTCTCGCAAAAACAATATTCCTGGGATTGCGATGAATGGCATAATAGGCATCTGGACTTAAAAATCCGGGTGTTGACAAGTTGGTATCAGAGCCATTGTTGACCTTAGGAGACCCTAGTTAGAATGGACGTCCTGAAAAATTTAGTTTCAAAAACAAATGAAGTAGATATTTATGAAAACTTATTCTCACTCTTATCCTTGAGATCTTTTCCAAAATAAGAGATCCATACTCCACTTTTCCTTATAATCCTACATAAAAGTTTGCACACTTGATCACTTCTCTAACTTACTCATCTTAAATTTCTCACAGATGGAATACCAATGGAAATGCTATCAGCTTGGTCACGGAGGAGAACTGAGGTTCGAAAAGGAATTGAAGCAACTAGTGGAATATCTAGGACACCCGTACCCCGAGTTCTTCGGAACATCCTTCAATAATCAGTTGGGAGGATCACCCCGGTGGGAAATTTCCGCTGATCTAGGAAGAAAGCTTGAAGCCCCGGTATGGGAAACCATATGGTTTTCTGTAACGGGAAACACCTGGAAGGAAGGACTAGACAAAGCTATGCAAGAAGCAATTTCCCGTCTGTGTGGACAAAATAAGGACAAGATCAAGAACACTCGTTTCCTCTACTACCCAAGACATGACTCCATGGGAAGACCGATGACCATGCCCCCACCACAACCAGAGATGAACCCCTATGAAGCCCCTCAGGACTTCAGGCAGTACAAAACCCGCAGGGATTTGGATAACGCCCTCGCCTCTCGCCAAGCACCTCACTCGTGAAGAAGAAGAATCCACCCTGAAGAGTAGTATCACCCCAGCACTTAAGTAGGTGTGAGTTGTATCAGGATCCCCCTTGTATCGTAGAGCGATGAATGGTTCTTCAAACCAACGGTGTGTTAGCCTTGTAATGTATGATGCTTGGTGTGAATGAAAAAGTGTTGTTGGTTTTTACCCCCGCAACACTACTCAAAATTTTTATGAACCTTTTAAAAATTTAACAAAACAAACCCCTAGAAATTTCCCTCTTATCTTATCATCTATCTCAATCTTCAGATGGCCCCACCAAACCGCAACCAAGACGCAATGATGCAGATGCTCCAGATGATGATGGAAGATCGCGAAGCCACGAGAGCTGAACGACAAGCCAACTTAGCTGCACTGCAACAGATAGCTCAGAACAATCAAGGCCATGGAAACCATGATCACCCAGGATCAAAGCTCAAGAACTTTCAGAACACCAACCCTCCGATATTTAGCAAGACTGAAGAGCCACTTGACGCAGATGACTGGCTCCAGACAATGGAGAACAACCTAGAAGTTGCGGGAGTAGAAGCCGCAGAGAAAGTACTGTTTGCCACCCACTATCTGTCAGGACCTGCAAGAGCCTGGTGGACAAGTGCCCGCGCAATGAATGCTGGACAAATGATGAACTGGGAAGACTTCAAGCTGAAGTTTAGTAAATACCATGTGCCCCAAGGACTAATCAAGAAAATGAGAGACGAGTTCCGTGAACTCAAACAAGGAAGGATGTCCGTGGTGGAATACCGCGACAAGTTTCTTACACTGTCAAGGTACGCCCCGGATGAGACAGACACCAATGAGAAGAGGAAGGAGAGATTTCTGAATGGACTGCATGACGAGATGCAAACTGTGTTAGTGAACATTCCGTTCGCTGACTTAGAAGCCCTGGTAGACTCAGCCATACAAATGGAAGGAAAGCTACATCAAGCCAACGAAAACCGCAAGCGCGGGATGATGAACCAGAGTGGACCCCACCATACCCAGAAGTACCGCAACAACTCCTCTGGAGGATTCACCCCAAGACACAACAAGCCCCCTGCTCAGAATTATCGCCCCAACTACTCCAACAACAACGGAGGACCCCCAAAGCCCGGTGGCAACCACAACAACAGTAACAACAAGGGAAACAACAACAACCCCAATACTGCCCCCGTGACTGGGAGTAACGCTGTTCCCATCAACCCCAAAGACAAGTCCACAGTCAACTGCTACGAATGTGGAGTTGTGGGTCACTTCTCCAATGAGTGCCCCAAGAAGCTTGCCAGGATTGCCGCCAATACCGCAGCACCTGCTCAGCAACAGCGCCGCTTTGCCGGAAGAAGGAATCAGAACAACAACAACGGCCGTCTCTACCACATGACTGCCACTGAAGCTCAGGAAGCACCCCAGACCATGCCAAGTATGTCCTCCTGTTAATAAAATGCTCAACCTCTCTTAGGAACCTAACTTTTCTTAAAATCTCGGGACGAGATTTGTTTAAGGGGGAAGGGTTTGTAACAACCCAAAAATTTCAAAACAAACAAATTGAATTTCCCTAGTTCCAAATTTTGGAACCAACAAAAACTTTTATTAAAATAAGATTGATACATTTAGATCTTGTTTAAATCTTGTGTTTTGCCATGATGAGTGTTATTACGCTTATGTGCTAAACCCTAAAACCCTAAAGTGATCAAGTGAAGATCACCAACCCAATAAAATCAAAGAGAAAGAAATCAAATAAGAAACACCTTAAACCCTAATCTTCTCCAGAAACCCATTTGGGTTCTATTTTGAGAAACCCAAAATAAAATAAAAGACATATGGTGGCATATAGCCCTAATAGGTAAATCTTGTAACCCTACCTTTATTAATTATGCTAAAGGGTGGTGAACCATTGTGAACCCCACTAAACCCTAAACCTCACCCCTCCTTTCACCATATTAATTATAATGAAATAAAAAGAAATTAAATGGTATGAGGTATATGTGCCTATGGCTATTTTTATAAAACTTTATCCTAAGCTTTTCTACTTTGCTTAGAGGTTTGGAAAATCTTCATACATCTTACCTAGTACCTATCAAACCACATCCAAGTGATTTCCAAAAGAATTAAAAAGAAACTAAAAATGCCATAGAGGCAAATGAGAGTAAAATACAAATTGGTGAATTTAAGAATCTTGACCCTAGGACTTGTGGTGAATAGTTGGATCACTTCCATATACCCTTTCAATACTCAACAACCTCAAATGGGCCAAGAACACTCAAATCAAAAATCAAATGCAACATATGCATAGAGGCATATGAGACACATAGCCATTTCACCAATTTTTGCCCTATGACATTAAACCTTGACCAAATGGTGTGCAACCATTTCTAAACTTCATATAACCCTAAATTGACCCTAACCCATGTCCAAGTGAAGCAAGATCAACACTTTACAAAAATAATAAAAAGTGACACATCAACTCTTATGTGTTATGGCCATTTTGCAAATCTTTGACCAAGACCTTTTGAAATGGATTCAATGGTTTGAAAATGTTTCTAAACCAATAAGAATCACATTAGAGTCAACCAAAGTCAATTCAATTGAAGAGAAATCACATAGTGAGAAAATCCCCAAAATTCACTCACATACACTTAGCCCAATTTGCAAATCTTCAACCAAGGCCACCATGCTTGATCTCTTGCTTGTAGAATACTTATATATGATAAACAAACACATTTGCATCAAAGAAACCAGAATCAAATCAAAGGAAAATTCAAAACTCACATGCATGTGATAATGGTCATATCACCCATTTATAACATCTTCCCTACTTTACACCCCTGCATTTGACTTTTCTTCAACCAAACTTGGTCAACTCTGACCATGTCATCCAAGACCATGTCAAGGTCAACAGCTTTCATGTTGACCACCACACCTCATGTTGACCAGGTTGACCAGTATAGTGTTGCCAAGTGGAGACTTTGAATTAAAGAGAAGATGAGCCACTTTTTGTATTCTTGCAAACCTTCACCAAAATGACCACCACCACCACCAATCTACTTCAAATAATATATGAATAAGATCCACCAAGGGAATTTCCAAAATTTGAAACTTTTTCTCTTTCGGCCATATCAACAAACACCTTGTGGGCAGCACATAGAATTGAGCCCATACTGAATTTTTGGCTTGGACCAAGTCCAACCCTGCACTTCCTCTGCATCCCTGTACCCCTCTGCATCCCTGCCAAGCCTTGCCACCACTTGCCTTGGACCAGTTTTGCCCAGAGCGCCACCATGCCGGCCCTCATGACACACACCCATGTCACCTCCCTCTCTAGTCTATTTCAGCATGCAAGACCATGTCCTGGCCCTTCCACTCACCCCTCTGAACGTGCCAGACATGATGCTCGACGACTTGATACATCACACACACCCAATGACACCTCATGCCGGCCACCCTAGTCCACCATGCCACCACTTGCTCCCTCTCTTTCTCTCTCTCTCTCACCATGTCACCACGCTTGACATAGACCTCCTACACCTACCAGACATCAACATTGGACGGGGAGAGCACGGGGTCGACCACCACTACCCGTGTCACGTCCCCTGATCACCACCCGTGGACACGACCCCGTTCCCGCGTGCACACTGCGTTCCACCGCGTCACCCTGCGCCACCAGCTTCCTCTTGGTCCTGCACCACTGCCAGACACGACCGTTGGCCCTTGCGCGCCCCTGGACGACGCCATGACGCGACGCCCCGAGAGGACGCCGACGTCGGCATTGACCCGGTACGCCCTGCACACTACGCCATCAACCGCGCCACTACTCACGCGTCATCCCCTACCCCTGAGCTCACCGCCTGACGCAGCAGCAGTGCCGGAGAAGCCCATGCCCGCCGTGCACCGTGACGTCGCCACCATGCCGGTCCCGTCGCGCCCCGCTCCTCCAGCCGCTATATAAACCCCCCCGGCGCCTCTGGACTTCACCACACCACCCAGCAGCTCACCTCTCTCTCCCCTAGCACCTCTCTCTCTCCCTCCTCGCCGCTCACCGGAGCAAGGAACCCGCCACGGTCACCGGCGGCATCCCTCAACGCCGCCCCATTTCTCGCCACCTCAGCCTCCAACACCGACACCCTCTTGTAGCCCTTGGAAAACCCCGTCGATCAAGCCCAAGCTCGCCGTCAGCCGTGGCCGGAGCTGGGAGATCTCGCCGTCGCAAGCCGGCAGCACCGCGAGGT
Source organism: Lolium multiflorum (assembly GCA_030979885.1). Taxonomy (NCBI): domain Eukaryota; kingdom Viridiplantae; phylum Streptophyta; class Magnoliopsida; order Poales; family Poaceae; genus Lolium; species Lolium multiflorum. The sequence goes on from CM061750.1 coordinate 217,670,782, forward strand.
AGGCGACGAACCAGGGCCGTCGGATCTTGATCTGACGCCCTGTGCTTCCCGCGCGCCGGCTACGTGCATGCGCCATGCACGCACGGCCCGGGCAGCAACTGGGCCGGCCCACTTCCTTCCCGCCCGCGTTTGAAATTCAAACTTCGTTTTATTTATTTTTTGTGTTTTTGCTCCCACATGCTTTGCCAAATCTTTAATCATTTCAAATCTGCTCGGTCATTTATAATAAATTTTATATATTTGGAAAGCTGAGGAAATTATCTAAACAACCTCACTGGTCCCAACCCTAGATTATTTATAGAATAAAACTGACAAAATAAACAAGGCAGGGACTTTTCTGCCTTAGATTAATTCTTAAAAATCAACCAAAAATGCTTTTGAGTTGATTCCAACTCCTATAATTCACATTTCACTTACACTAATTGTTTCTGCAAAAATATGCCATGCTTACCTTGAATGATCCTGGCCTAGTTTAATTAAAGGACTTTATGGCTATTTCTAGTCAAGGATATGGTCCAAAACTATTAATAAATCTTATGGGAATATTTCTCTTATTTAAATCTTGTCATGAACAATTCAAAATAAGCTAGAGACTCTGGTCATTTAGGTCTCATATGAATTGTTGGTAATATTAGATCCTTACCATGTTAAAATTAAATGGTATGAGGTGCTACACCTCATTTAAATCATTAGTATGTGGTATTAAACTATATGAGGTGTAGCCTCTCACTTAAATACTTACTCCAAGGGATTCAATGGGAATTAATGACACATGTAGTAATAATCCATAGGTTCTTATTTAAAAATATTCAATCATTTTCATAGTAGTATTTAAATTATTCAAGGCTACTTATTAAGTCTTATGAGATGTAGTGGTCTCATTTAAATCTTGTCTCAACTAAGTTAATATGGGGTATAGACTATGGTCAATTTTAAACTCATATTAAATTAGTTGATGATATTAAATCATTAATCATGAGTATTAAAAAAAGGCATGAGGTGGTGTGCCTCATTTAAATCACTCCCCAATTGATACTTATGAAGAGGTTGACTTGGGTCAACCTAGGTCATATGACATTAATGGAGGAAATTAAATCTTAATAATATTCAATGAGAGGAAATTATTTTCCTCAAGAAATAAATAGAAACTCTAATTAATATTTATAATGAGAGGAAATTATTTTTCTTAAGAATAACATGAAATCCACTCACCTAATAAGCATGTTGATTGATAGCTTAGTAGGAGTGATTTATGTGTGTGCTTAGTTTAGTACTTAGGCTTTGTGTGGTAATTGTGTGTATTGTACTCGTATTTAGACGCTAGTACCGAGGAGTACACCGAGGAGGAGGAGGACTACTTTGAAGAGGAAGAGAACTTTGATCACTACTCCAACCAAGGCAAGCTATTATTAATGCAAGCTAACCCAATGCAAGCTCTACTCTGGCAAGCTAATATTCTTGCAAAGTGCACCGCTCTACTAGAGCAAGGCACACTCACCAATTTACTTTATGCTTCATGATCCCATCCCAAGTTTTATTCTTACAAGCTTTTACTTTGATTATTATAACTTGCTTTTATAGTTAACTTTGGTCTAGAGATAGAATACTACAAGAGTATCAAAGTTAGCCTAGAACAATCAAAGCTAGTTAGCACCCCTCATGACTAGTTGCTAGTGCTAAATAAATAAAATTGACTACTTTAGATGGGAACATGTGAAATGACATGACTTTGAAAACCTTGGAATGAGAAGTCATTCTATTGAAAGATTTTGAAGGTGAATATGACTTGTGAATGACATGGTGAACTTTACAAAAACTGATGGTTGGGTTCGGATGCGATACCATTCCAATTTTACAAGTACCCCCACAATACCTGATATGGGTAGGGCTTAACTAGAAGTTTATATATCTTAGTATGGGTTCCCTCTAAACAAGCGTCATCGGGGTTATGCCAAGGGCTGCCTCCAAAGAAATATGAAATGATGTGAAATGACGTGAAATGAGGTGAATGTCCGGCCCAAGCCCTGTGCAGTTCCCAGGCTGACTGTCTGTCTTCACCGGGAGGCCAAGCTCATGGGGAGAGGTGCCTATACTAGGGTATGTAAGTGAAAGGTTATGGTTGGTAGTCCGCACACGGAGTGTGATAAATCAGGGCCAGTTAACCCTGACGGATTATTGCAAATGTTGTGGCACAAGTGTACGACCTCTGCAGAGTGTAGAACTATTCGAATAGCCGTGTCCACGGTTACGGACGATTGGAAAGGCCATACTGTTCCGTCATCAGACCATTTTCAAAAATGTGACAGAAGGGTGACTTGTGATTTGAACTTGAAATGGTGACTTTGACTTGAATTACAACAGAGTTGTGGGAATGACACTAATGTTCCCACTTGAGTTAGTCTAGCGATTCAAGCATCTTTACTAAATGTTTATGAAATAAACTTGGCTTTATGCAAACAAACCTAGAGCTTAGCATCCCCCTTACTATAGTGGATTTTGCTTACATTAGTATTAGTTTGCGAGTACTTTAAAGTACTCATGGCTTTGTCCCTGGCTATTCAAATGGCCAGACTATGAAGGAGAACAGCAGTACGAGGAAGATGGACAGCAGGACGTCTACGACAACTAGGATCGCTCCTGACGTCAACAGTTGCCTGTGGAATAGATGGACCGCAACCGTTACTTCGCTTCCGCTATGTGATTTGTAATAGGATCTCTAGATCCACTATGTTGTATTAAGACTGGATCATGTGATCCTTTGTTGTAAGACGATTATGTGTTGTAATGAATGATGTGTTGTGATATCAATCTATTATGTCTCGCAAAAACAATATTCCTGTGATTGCGATGAATGGCATAATAGGCATCTGGACTTAAAAATCCGGGTGTTGACACACCACCGCCCTCGACCTCCGGCGACCTCCAGCGCTCTCCGACCCCCTACCTCGCCGGCGCAGCAGGCCCCTCCCGTCGACGACGACGACGCTCGGCCGTCGATCCACGGCCTAATCTAACGGTCGAGATTGCCAGGTACCGCTTCGGCAGTTATAAGCCACTGACGCGTGGGACCCCCTGTCAGGCGGCCCGCTGCGTGGTCAGCGTTAGTTGGGCCGGCCCAGTTAGTTTAATATGGTTAGCCCAGTTAGTAATTCAAATTCGATTTAATCTATTTAGTTCAAATTCAATACTGGTGCCAACTTCAAAATTAAATAGTTTGAAATCCACCAAACCAAATCTAGCAAATTTTATATATTTAGAAAGCTCATGAAATTATCTAAACAATGCCACTGGCCTCATGCCCAAATTCGAAATTAAAATTAAATGATAAAAATAACAAGGCAGGGACTTTTCTGAATTTAAATAAATATTAGAAATTATCTAGAAACATTTTTAAGTTGATTCCAGCTCTAATAAATCACATTTGACATAATCTAATTGTTTATGCAAAAATATAATATAGTTGTTTGCATGATCATGGACTAGAGTTAAATAATGACTATGGAACCATTTCTAGAGCATTTAATACATACACATAGAATTATTTAAATAATATGAGGGCTTCTCTCTCATTTAATTTGTGATCCTAATTAATTTAACTCAAAGTACTGACCTTGGTCAAGTAAGTCTCATGCTTAATTACTTATAGATTTTAAATCATTTAGAGGATAGTTTAACTTATATGAGGCATAGCTTCTCACTAAAATCATTAATCCAAATAGTTCAATAAAAATTAATAACACATGTATTAATGAACCATAGGTTTCTATTTAAAAATAATGAATTATTCTCATAAGTAGTATTTAAATATTCCAAACCTAGTTATTAAATCATATAAGATATTTTGGGCCTCATTTAAATCTTGCCTCAACCAAATTAATATGAAGTAGATCCCATGGTCAATTAAAATTCACTTTTAATTAATTAATAATATTAAAACATTACAAGGTGTTACTAAAATAGTATGAGGTGCTCACCTCATTTTAAATCATCTTTCTCAAATATATGAATTAATGTGTGGACCCTTAATTGGCTAGGCTCATACTTGCTCCCTTATAAATCTTAAATCTAAATAATATTTAAATTAATTAAATCACATGAGATGATGAATCTCATTTAACTCACTTTCTCAAAATACTAAAGTGTGAAGTGTTGACCTTGGTCAACATGGGATCATCCCTGATTATTTGAGAATATTAAAACACCTCAATAATAGTCCTTTAAATAAATCACCACTATGTGTTAAATCATATGAGAGATACTCCTCTCATTTAAATCTTGTTCTCAAGTAATACAATATGAGGTAGTGATCATAATCTAAGTAACCTCATATTGAATTATTTGGTGGCATTAAATCACTATTAGGTTAGTATTAAATTACAGGAGGGATGGAACCTCATTTAAATCATTTTCCCAAATGATATGTATGAAGAGGTTGACTTTGGTCAACCTAGGTCATATATTATTCATGGGAGAAATTAAATCTTAAGAAGATTCAATGAGAGGAAATTATTTTCTCACAGACTAAAGAGAAACCCTAACTCCATTTTCAATAAGAGGAAATTATTTTCCTATTACTAAATAAGGAAACCCTAGCATAATCTTGTGATAAATGTTAAGTAGTGATGCTAGATCATTGTGTGAGCCACTAAGGCTAATTAAGAGTACTTAAGTATTGTTTGGTGATTGTATCCTCGTATTCGTTTATAGACGCTAGTACCGGAGACTATCAAGAGGAGGAAGTATTCTACCAAGAGGAAGAAGAAGAACACTTTGATCACTTCACCAATCAAGGCAAGATAATACTCTTGCAAGCTGATATTAATGCAAGCTAACCCTTGCTAAAACTAATACAAAGCTCTACCAGAGCAAGGCATCATTACATTTTACTTCCTGAACCTATCCCAAAGTTTTTACTTTACAAGCTTTACTTGCTTTTATTTATCAAAGTTATTTTTTTTGATTTATGATTCACTTGGTTGAAATATAGAGTAGTACAAGAGAATCATACTTAGCCTAGCAAGCTCCAAGATACTTAGCACCCCTCATGAAATAGTTGCTAGCGCTAATCAGTAAAAATTTGACTACTCTAGATGGGAACATGTGACTTTGAAATGAAGTTGAAACCTTGGAATGATGGTTCATTCCATTGAATGACTTTGAAGGTGATTATGACCAAGAGAAGATGGTGATTTTTGATATAAAACTGATGGTTGGGTTCGGATGCGATACCATTCCAATTTTGAAAGTACCCCCACAATACCCAAAATGGGTACGGGCTTAACTAGAAATTTATGTGCTTTAGTATGGGTTCCCTCTAAACAAGCGTCATCGGGGTTATGCCAAGGGCTGCCTCCAAAGCAATATGAGATATTGCGAAATGACGTGATTGAGGTGAATTGTCCGGCCCAAGCCCCGTGCAGTTCCCGGGTTAACAGTTGGTTCTCACCGGGAGGCCAAGCTCATGGGGAGAGGTGCCTGTACTAGAGTATATAAGTGAAAGGTTATGGTTGGTAGTCCGCATACGGAGTATGATAAATCAGGGCCAGCTAACCCTGACGGATTATTGCAAATATTGTGGCACAAGTGTACAACCTCTGCAGAGTGTAGAACTATTCGAATAGCCGTGTCCACGGTTACGGATTGGAAAGGCCATACTGTTCCGTCATTAGACCATTTTCAAAAATGTGACATATGACTGGTGACTTGAAGTTGACCGGTGAATGGTGATTTTGAATTGAATCACAACAGAGTTGTGGGAATGACACTAATGTTCCCACTTGAGTTAGTCTATTGATTTGAGCATCTTTACTAAATGTTTATGAAATAAACTTGGCTTTATGCAAATAAACCTAGAGCTTAGTATCCTCTGACCACTATTAATAGTGCTTACACTAGTATTAGTTTGCGAGTACTTTAAAAGTACTCATGGCTTTGTCCCTGGCTATTCAAATGGTCAGATTACGAAGGTGAACAGCTGTACGAGGAAGATGGACAGCAGAACGTCTACGACCACTAGGACCGCTCCTGACGTCAACAGTTGCCTGTGGAACAGATGGACCACGACCATTACTTCGCTTCCGCTATGTGTGTTGTAATAGGATCTCTAGATCCCCTATGTTGTATTAAGACTGGATCATGTGATCCTTTGTTGTAAGACGATTATGTGTTGTAATAAATGATGTGTTGTGATATCAAGCTATTATGTCTCGCAAAAACAATATTCCTGGGATTGCGAGGAATGGCATAATAGGCATCTGGACTTAAAAATCCGGGTGTTGACACTTAGATGCTTGAGTATTCTTAAAATATGCAGGGATGAACCACCGGGGCATCCCCAAGCTTAGACCTTTCACTCTTATTGATCATAGTATATCATCCTCTTCTCTTGATCCTTGAAAACTTCCTCCACACCAAACTTCAAGCAAACTCATTAGAGGGTTAGTGCATAATCAAAAATTCACATATTCAGAGATGACACAATCATTCTTAACACTTCTAGACATTGCACAAAGCTTCTGAAAGTTAATGGAACAAAGAAACTCATTCAACATAGCAAAAACGGCAATGCGAAATAAAAGGAAGAATCTGTCAAAAACAGAACAGTCCGTAAAGACGAATCTGGCAGGGGCACTTAACTTGCTCAAATGGAAAAACTCAAAACTAATGAAAGTTGCGTACATATCTGAGGATCACGCTCGTAAATTTTCAGATTTTTTCGATTTTTTTACAGAGAGCTCTGCGAGAATTCGTGACAGAAAGCAATGATGTTTCTGCGCAGCAATCCAAATATAGCATCAACTTTAGCATAGAAACTTTACTTGGCACAAAAACATGATAAGAAGAGTTTGCTACAGTAGTAAACAACTTCCAAGACTCAACAATACAGTAAATAAAATAAAACATGGGTTATCTCCCAAGAAGTGCTTTTCTTTAACGCCTTTCAGCTAGGCGCAGAAAATGCAAATCAAGTATTTTCAAGAGATGGAGCATCAACATTATTACCAGGGGTGTTGGGAGTTTCCTCCACAATGCATGTTATCTTATCTATGTAAGTTTCAGAGGCTCCTTTTTCATTATTCTTAGGCTTGCTATTCTCATCAAACAGATTTTCAGGAACAATCCAATCATAATTCTTTTCTAGTGCCTCGAACATTCCTACGAGCTTGCAAGGTATTGATGTCTTAATATCCCCTCCATCATTAACATTATTAGTGTACTTTATCCTATCAATGTCTATCTTTTCAAGGGTACTAGCAAAGTTGGTGTAAGAGCCAAGCATATTATACCCTATATCAAAGCCGGATGGCTTTGCTAAAACCATGTTTTTTTGGGTATTTTTTCAAATTAATTTCTCCACATATTTGTTATTGTAGATGGCTGTTTCGTACCGTAGATCTGGGCGAGTTAATTCGTTGGCCCTTTTTTTTTGCATGTAAAACGCTGGGTAACCGGGAGTACCCGGTTGTCTCTCCCGGTTATTTCTCCTCTACATTTATTTTCCTGCTTTTGTCTTTGACTAGGACAAAGCCCGTGCTTCGCTATGGAGCAAATTGCAAGTCTATCCGGACAGAAAAAAAAAACATCAAAACAACTCATAAAGTAAGATCCGGTATGGCAAGTCGTAGAAACTAACCAGATCCATCGCATCAACAATGCTCTGAACTTTCCCTCAAAAAAATAACAATGCTCTGAACTGTTTTGTTGACATATATTCAGATGGTTAATCTATCAGCATATTCACGAGAGTGGACTTTCAGAGCAGGCGCTTGGTGAGCACCCGTATCCACACCGTGTATACTGCATCAAGATCCGTGCAAGTTGTTTTTTTCCCCTTTCAAAGAACTTCTCATTTTTGTTTTGCTCACACCACACATTTTTTGAACTCAAAAATTTGCAGATCACTTAAGCATAACAATTAGAATGTGGGAAAAATATTTTGGATTTTTATGTCATTATCTATATATGTATTTCAAGAATTTATTTTGAATTTTAAATAATTTAAAATTTAAATTTGCACAAAAAAATTCCGAACTATTTTTCCTCCATTCTATTTGTTATTTTTGAGTGAGCTGCAAAAAAATCAAATCAAAATATTACACAATTTGGAAGATACAAAAAAGACAAAGTTGAAAAATGTGGAGGTGCGCAGAGCGCACCTGCTCCATTCAACTTTTCCCTTCACATGATAAATGGAGTAAATAGACCATGTTTGTCCAGAGAGAGCAACTTTAGCTTCTCGCCGGAGTCCTCCGTGTGGCCAATCTTTGCAGATTGTTTCTCTACTCGCGCATGACTGTATGTTCCTCTACTGGCGCATGAAAATCAGTCATGATACATATGACCGTATGCTCCTCTACTCGCGCAGCTTGCTTTGAATTAGATATACGACCTTGTTTTCTAAACTTTGCTTGGTAAATATGTAGTATAGAGAAGTATAGACTCGTATAGAACATCATGCAAGCAGCGCGCAGTGCCAAGCAGCAGGCCGCGCATCGCAGAAAGTTGGGTTCTCCTCGCATGCATGCGCGTCAAGGAAGGCCGTGCGCAAGCAGCCCCGTGTGCTTAGCACAGCCAGCGCCCTCTAGATTTCTGCTGTGCTCTGCAGCCGACACCCAACCCAAGTCCGGACCGCTGTCACCTGAGGTCCTGGATTTTGAGTACACGAGCACCGCCGCGCGGTCGACAGATGTAGAGGCACACACGGTGCTCCTCTCGGGGGTGGTCCTCTTGTGTCTCGTTTTATATTTAGTAAAGACTTTTCTAGCCTCTCTTGCTACACCACCAAATTTTTTAAAAAGGGTTTCTAAGACAAAATCTTTCTTTTCTCCTTCCTCCATATCAGAGAGTGTAAGAAACATATGCTGAATTATAGGATTGAGATTAACAAATTTAATTTCCAACATGTGTACTAGAGAAGCAGCAGCAATTTCATAAGTAGGGGCTAGTTCTACCAAGTGTCTATCTTCAAAATCTTCAGCTATACTAACATGAGTGAAAAATTCTTCTATATTATCTCTTTCAATTATAGACCCTCGGCCTACCGGTATGTCTTTTAGAGTGTACTTAGGATGGAGCATGATGAAATAAGCAAAAAGTAAACTAAAGAAGTAAAGTGAAGACAAGTAACTATTTTTTTTTGTGTTTTGATATAAAACTAGTAAATAAGACAATAAGTAAAGTAACTAATTTTTTTGTGTTTTTAGTATGTAGCAAACAAGACAGTAAATAAAGTAAAGTAAAGCAAGACAAAAACAAAGTAAAGAGATTGGAAGTGGAGACTCCCCTTGCAACGTGTCTTGATCTCCCCGGCAACTGCGCCAGAAATTTAGCTTGATACGCGTAGATGCACACGTCCGTTGGGAACCCCAAGTGGAAGGTATGATGCGTATAGAAGCAAGTTTCTCTCAGTATGAAACCAAGGTTATCGAACCAGTAGGAGCCAAGAAGCACGTGAAGGTTGTTGGTGGAGGAGTGTAGTGCGGCGCAACACCAGTGAAACCGGCGCCAACGTGAAACCTGCACAACACAATCAAAGTACTTTGCCCCAACGTAACAGTGAGGTTGTAAATCTCACCGGCTTGCTGAAAACAAAGGATTAAACGTATCGAGTGGATGGTGTTTGTTTGCAAAGAACAGTAAAAACAGTAGAATGTATTCAGATGTAAAAGAATGGACCGGGGTCCATAGTTCACTAGTGGTGTCTCTCCAATAAGATAACTAACATGCTGGGTGAACAAATTACAGGCGGGCTATTGACAAATAAAGATTCAATACATACCAATGATGATTACTATGTGATTTAATCAGGGCATTACGACAAAGTACATAGACCGCTATCCAGCATGTAGCTATGCCTAAATAATCCACCTTCAGGTTATCATCCGAACCCCTTCCAGTATTAAGTTGTAAACAACAGATAATTGCATTAAGTATGGTGCGTAATGTAATCAACACAAATATCCTTAGACAAAGCATCAATGTTTTATCCCTAGTAGCAACAGCACATCCACAACCTTAGAACCTACTGTCACGATCCCAGATTCAATGGAGGCATGAACCCACTATCGAGCATAATTACTCCCTCTTGGAGTTACAAGTATCAACTTGGCCAGAGCCTTTACTAGCAACGGAGAGCATGCAAGAACATAAACAACACATATATGATAGATTGATAATCAACTTGACATAATATTCTATATTCATCGGATCCCGCCAAACACAACATGTAGCATTACAAATAGATGATCTTGATCATGTTAGGCAGCTCACAAGATCTAAACAATGATAGCACATGCGGAGAAGACAACCATCTAGCTACTGCTATGGACCCATAGTCCAAGGATGAACTACACACGCATCAATCCGGAGGCGGGCATGGTGATGTAGAGCCCCTCCGGTGATGATTCCCCTCTCCGGCAGGGTGCCGGAGGCGATCTCCTGAATCCCCCGAGATGGGATTGGTGGCGGCGGCGTCTCAGTAATGTTTTCCGTATCGTGGCTCTCGGTACATGGGGTTTCGCGACGAAGGCTATTTGTAGGCGGAAGGGTAGGTCAGGGGCGACGCGAGGGGCCCAGACCACAGGCCGCGCGGCCAGGGCCTGGGCCGCGCCGCCCTGTTGTCTGGCCACCTCGTGGCCCCACTTCGTTATCCCTCCGGTCTTCTGGAAGCTTCGTGGAAAAATAGGACCCTAGGCGTTGATTTCGTCCAATTCCGAGAATATTTCCTTACTAGGATTTCTGAAACCAAAAACAGCAGAAAACAAGGCACTTCGGCATCTTGTTAATAGGTTAGTGCCGGAAAATGTATAATAATGTTGTAAAGTATGTATAAAACATTCAAGTATTATCGTAAAAGTAGCATGGAACATAAGAAATTATAGATACGTTTGAGACGTATCATCCATCGAAGATTGGAGGGGGAAATACCGTCAGAGCACGCTGGCTCGCATCTCCGACCTCTCCAACAACATATCCTTTGTCTCCATGTGGAATTATGTTATTCTACCTCTCTCTCATGATATCAATGTTCTATAACCACATGAGCTGCTCTCATGATTCTGGCCATCTATTAGTAACCCTTATATTTGAGGCTGCAATTTTCAATTTGTGTTTGATGTATGAGTAGATGTACATTATATACCCAATTTATGATTACAAGGTTTGATCCGCTAGTATGATGGGGCATGAGATGAGAGGGGGCATAGTTAGAGTAACATGGTAGTACGGATTGGAAAGTGACCATAAAGATTGGGTCCTACTATGATTTTTTTACATTTCCGTTCTTACCTCGCTAGGGATAAATAAATGCATGTGTTACAATCGCCAAGTGAACAATAGTGGTGATCTCGTATCTTTTGAGGTAGTAGATTTGATATTCAACAACATGTCACTGAAGCAAATGCAATACTGTGTGCATCTTAAATCTGGTTTGCGGAGTTTTCTCTTACTAGAGGAGTATTAATGGAATGTATTGCACCATCTCAACCATAGGATGTGATGCTCATATAAATACTTATCAAACACATATTGAAGTTACATCAATATTATGCCTTTCTTGAAACCTTTTCGATTCCATCATATTTATAAGAGAGTAGACAAGTTAAACCATGAACACTGGTCTGTTCTAATCATGAGAAACACATTTTATATACCCCATTTATCATACTTGCATTTATTCTTTCATAAATTTTACATCACTAGAGCCACCATACCACTTTACTTTTGCAAAATATTTAATTTAAATTTCAATTTATTTTACTTTGATTGTTGCATATTTACTTTATTTATTACATTTTGCATATTTGTTTTAATTTTAATACGAAACCTTCTTGACAACTAGTTGGTGGAGTTGGGACACAAGGCAATACTACTTTGTTTGTAGGTTTCTGGAAGAGGAACGAAAAAAGTGAACTTATGCTCTTTCCTCGAGAGTTTGATATAAACCCGTTGAATCACCCTTGTGGGCGCTTGCTACATCACTTTGCGCTTAGAGTCTCAACAATTGGTATCGCTAGTGAATCTGGTGCCATCACATGGACCCTCTTAAGTTAATTATTTGAGTGCTGACACATGAGGTTGTACCTGCAATTTCTCATTGGGAATACAATTTTTATGATTTCTTTTCCTAGTTACAACGTTTAGCATTTTGTGGTTCTCTTCAATTTTAGCAGGATAAGGTGAGTTTTCATAAAATCCATTAGGACCAATGGATGCAACAAATTCAACATGAGGAGTACATAAAGGTATTACCTCTAGAGTTTTAACGGGTTTAACATATTTAGTAAATCCTTCTTTAGGAAGAAACACATGTGAGGCTCAAACTTTATAAATTTCAATGATAACATGACTATCAAGATTAAACTTTGCAGTCGCTTTTAGACAAAGGAGAAGACGATAGCTTTTCAACATAAGAATATTTATAGTTCAAACATGGTTCATTACCTTTGTTCGCATCCCAATTAAAATAGCATGCTTCATCAATACTTCTATAAGTCATACTTCCTCCAGAAATTGTATCCAAGAAGTACTTATGAATTGGGAAAAGCTTATAAACTTCTCAATATAACTATCTTAGAAAGACCATGAGACTGATTTATAAGAAGAAGACCCTTAAATTTCCCCCAACCTTGAGCAATACTTTCTCCCGGATAAACTCATACCAATCTACAGAGGAATCACTTCATTCATGATTTTGGATGGTGAATCAACACTTTTCTGGAAAGATAATTGGCTTAATTCAATTCTCTCTGAGGAATTCCCTAGATCTTACTCTTTCTCTTCATCAGAAGATGTTTATGTACAAAAGTTTCTATCAGCTGGACGTTTAGCCAACAACTTTCACCTTCCCTTATCCCCTGAAGCTCTTTAAGAGGTGAGAAACATTCAGAGAAATACATCCTATATTCTGCTACATGATGCTCTCATGACAATTGGAATTGTGCTTGGGGTAAAAATATTATTCCTCGGCCTTGTTCTACAAATTTTGCTTCAGAGAAATAAATCCCCTTGTCTCTATCTCTTGGCTCTGGAAAACAAAATCTATCCCAAAGATGAAGTTCTTTTGCTGGCTCATTTTAATGGAAAGACTCAACAACATAAATATGCTGAGAAGGAGACAATGCATCTTAGACTTTGGATATAACTGCCTACTGTGCCACACACCACCAGAGAAAACTATTGAGCACCTCTTGTTTCATTGTCCCTTCAGTCAGGCATGTTGGGCCACCCTAAACATTACATGGCAACAACATGGAAACATGTTACAGATTGAGGAACAAGCCAAGTTACAATGGACAAGACCTATGTTTATGGAAGTTTTCATTGTAGGAGCCTGGAGTATATGGAAGGAGAGGAATAACCTTTTATTCAACAATATCACACCAGATCTAGGATCCTGGTAGAGAAGACTAAATTTTTATTTTTTCCTTATTAGTCCATAGGACTAAGGAGGACTTACACCCCTTTATTCTAAGTGTTACAAACTCCTTATAGATTTACGTCCTCCTTAGAGTGAAGGTTTTTTGCTTCCCCTGTACAAATATTTAAACTTGTAAAACTTTATCCCTGAGGGTTCATCAATATACAAAGCAGTAGGAGCCTTTCCTACTGTTAAAGATTAAAAAAAATACTTTCTCCCGGATAAGGCCAAAAGTTACAAATATGAGATCTATGACCATAAGCTTTCACTAGAGAATAATACTTCACATATAATGTATTTTTATGATATTCCGCTCAATTCTATCACAATGCTTCAACAAAATTTCTAGCTTCACCCTTCAATGATACATGGAATAATTTTTTTCTTTACTTCATCTTGAGAAAATACCAGAAAATTTAAAGAGAGAGAATATTGCTTCAATATTATATAAGTGATCATAAGGTTCCATACTTCCATCACATGTAAATGGTTCTCTCGTATAAGCTTCAACAACGTCAATATGAATAGTAAAAGCTCCATTCAAATCTTGGGAGGCTTTCAGGCTCCTTAAGAAAATGCATATAGCTTAATAAAGATAAATTAATAACTTGGGGAGTAGCCATAGATTCAAAGTGTTGTGCTCCTCGACAACGGCGCTGGAAATATATCTTGATAACCCACAAGTGTAGTGGATCAATTATATTACCTTTCCATAAGTAAGAGTTTTGAACCCACGGGGAGCTAAGGAAATGATTCACCAGAATCACGCTTTAGTAAAAAAATAAACTTGCAACATTTTTTGGTATCTTGGTTGTATAAAACATAATAGAGGTAAAATGTGAATAGTAAAATAACAAAAGTTACATGCTCTTTTGAGATAAATTACAATCCTCTATGCGGCAAGAGGACACGCTCACTTGTGCACTTATGTGAGTCAAGCGCTTCTAAGGGCGACACGAATTATTAAGCACATGATTTCTATAAGAACATGATGTGCATTTTGTCAAGTTTAATTATTATTTTGGACGAAGCCTAAGATAGGAGAAGCCATATGCATGGGAAATTACAACCCTAGTGATTGATCCTAAGATTATTTTCATGAGCAAGAAAAATATTTACTAAGGCAACTTTCGAACCAACTCTTAAAGTTTTAGGGTTCCCTAATAAATAACCCATGTTGCAAGTACGAGACTTGGGTCATGATTTGTGTCACTTCACGTCCCTCCTATTTTCCTTAGTCTAATATGCAATCCTAGGAGCCCATATAGGTGAAGTACTTAATACCATCATAGAGCGAGATCAAAGTACAACACCTGACCAAATATTCAACTCATATTAAATACAAACCATGTCCATGATATCCTATGCCTACATGATCATGAGGAACTAATCACAACTCTTAAACATGGACATGATTGGTAGTATAATGGATAAAACACAATCTAGAAATGTAACTTCACCACCACATAATCTCAAATAATCAAGTGCACCCATGCAATAGATATTACAAAGACGGTCTAGGGTTCCAGTCTAATAAAATTGCAAGGGGTGGTGCCAATGATGGAGATGACAGAGATGTTGATGGAGAGACTCCCACCTAAACCAAGGAGGACTTAATGATGACGATGGCTTCGATTTCCTCTTGACTTCCATGTCCCGAGGAACAAGAGGACTTTCGCCACCACCACTATCTCAAAAAAATCCCTAAAAATGGCGTAATCTTTTTGCAAGAGGGAGGACCTCATAAAAGGAGGGGAAAGTGGCCCCCATAACACAACAAACATGAGGACCATCCCGTGGGCCTCACTTTGGGCCTTGTGGCTTCCCTGCTATCCCTATAGTTCTCAAGATCTTGGTTTCGTGAAAAACTTGTTGTGTAAAGTTCATGAAATTATTTATGCTCCGTAAGATTCCTGAAACATGAAAAAAAAAAAAGGTTTTCTCCTTCCCATAATTAAATACCAAAACATGGACTTTGAAAGAAAGTCCCACAGATAATATAAAACATTATAAATAACTTCATAATCAAGCATATATGATGGAAATACATGGATCATTGATACGTCTCAAACATATCTATAATTTCTTATGTTCCATGCTACTTTTATTACAGTACTTGAGTGATTTACACATACTTTACAGCATTATTATACATTTTCCGGCACTAACCTATTAACAAGATGCCGAAGTGCCAGTTGCTGTTTTTGGTTTCAGAAATCCTAGTAAGGAAATATTCTCGGAATTGGACGAAATCAACGCCCAGGGGCCTATTTTTACATGAAGCTTCCAGAAGACCGAAAGGGAGACGAAGTGGGGCCACGAGGTGGCCACACACCAGGGCGGCGCGGCCCAGGCCCTGGCCACGACGGCCTAGTGTGTGGGCCCCTCGCGTCGCCCCTTGACCTACCCGTCCGCCTACAAATAGCCTACGTCGCGAAACCCCCTAGACCGAGAGCCACGATACGGAAAACATTACTGAGAGTCCGCCGCCGCCAATCCCATCTTGGGGGATTCAGGAGATCGCCTCACCCTGCCAGAGGGGAATCATCACCGGAGGGGCTCTACATCATCATGCCCGCCTGGATTGCGTGAGTAGTTCATCCTTGGACTATGGGTCCATAGCAGTAGCTAGATGGTTGTCTTCTCCGCTTGTGCGATCATTGTTTAGATCTTGTGAGCTGCCTAACATGATCAAGATCATCTATTTGTAATGCTACATGTTGTGTTTGGCGGGATCCGATGAATATAGAATACTATGTTAAGTTGATTATCAATCTATCATATATGTGTTTTTTATGTTCTTGCATGCTCTCCGTTGCTAGTAGAGGCTCTGGCCAAGTTGATACTTGTAACTCCAAGAGGGAGTATTTATGCTCGATAGTGGGTTCATGCCTCCATTAAATCTGGGACAGTGACAGAAAGTTCTAAGGTTGTGGATGTGCTGTTGCTACTAGGGATAAAACATTGATGCTTTGTCTAAGGATATTTGTGTTGATTACATTACGCACCATACTTAATGCAATTATTTGTTGTTTACAACTTAATACTGGAAGGGGTTCGGATGATAACCTGAAGGTGGATTATTTAGGCATAGATGCATGCCGGATAGCGGTCTATGTACTTTGTCGTAATGCCCTGATTAAATCACATAGTAATCATCGTTGATATGTATTGAATCTTTATTTGTCAATTGCCCATGTAATTTGTTCACCCAGCATGTTAGTTATCTTATTGGAGAGACACCACTAGTGAACTATGGACCCCGGTCCATTCTTTTACATCTGAATACATTCTACTGTTTTTACTGTTCTTTGCAAACAAACACCATCTTCCACTCGATACGTTTAATCCTTTGTTCTCAGCAAGCCGGTGAGATTGACAACCTCACTGTTACGTTGGGACAAAGTACTTTGATTGTGTTGTGCAGTTACGTTGGCGCCGGTTTCACCGCACTACACTCCTCCACCAACAACCTTCACGTGCTTCTTGGCTCCTACTGGTTCGATAACCTTGGTTTCATACTGAGGGAAACTTGCTTCTATACGCATCATACCTTCCACTTGGGGTTCCCAACGGACGTGTGCATCTACGCGTATCAAGCTAAATTTCTGGCGCCGTTGGGAGATCAAGACACGCTGCAAGGGGAGTCTCCACTTCCAATCTCTTTACTTTATTTTTGTCTTGCTTTATTTTATTTACTACTTTGTTTGCTGCACTTAAACAAAACACAAAAAAATTAGTTGCTAGCTTTACTTTATTTACTGTCTTGTTCTCTATATTAAAAACACAAAAAAATTAGTTACTTTACTTTCTGTCTTGTTTACTAGCTCTATATCGAAAGCACAAAAAAATTAGTTACTTGCATTTAGTTTACTTTTGTTATCATGTCTAGCTCTGTACTTGTTACTTCTTCACCTGAGGAATTAGTATTTACTTTTAAACAAGGGGATGAGGAGAGTTTTAAAGATGCTTGGTCTAGAATTTTTGATGCTTATCGTAAAGCCGAACCTCAAATGACTCTAAGTTTGCTCCTTAGTAATTTTTATTTTGGGCTTATGATTCGCTATAGATATGCCTTAGATGTTATAGTGGGAGGAGATTTCCTTCATTGCAACGGTGATCAAGCTTTTAATGCCATAAAAAAATTGGTTGCATCACATAGTTCGGCTAATAACTTTGATTCAGCTCTTATTAGCATTTATAATAGATTAAACACTCTTGAGACAAATGCATCTTACTTGAAGGAAAATTATGGTTATGTTCGAAACCGTCTTGATGAAGTTTTAGTGAACTCCGAACCCTCAAAGTGGAACCCTACTATTAAAGTTATTATTGGTGGTGAAACTTTTCATGCCCGTTGTGATATTATGTCTGAATTTTGTCTTATGCCTGAGAGTATTTATAAATCTTTGACACTTTGGGGACTTGTTGAAGGGGGAGAAGGAATAACTCTTATTGATAACTCCGTTATAATACCTAAGGGAATAGCCGAGAGTGTGCATACAACCATTCTTGGAAGAACGGTATCCACTGATTATCTTGTTATTGAATGTGTAGGAACTGGACAAATCACACTTGGAAGATCCCTGCTGAAACTATTGGGAGCAATCATAAATACGGGAGAAGGCACCCTAAAAATCATACCGGGAGGCCGACATGTATTCCCTAAACCAAAGAGTGAGAAAAAGAGTAAGAAGGGTAGGCGTAAAGCCCGAGGTAATATTGATGCTTCATCTCTTGATAATACTTGATTTGCACTTTCTGCGCCTAGCTGAAAGACGTTAAAGAAAAGCACTTCTTGGGAGATAACCCATGTTTTATTTTATTTACTGTATTATTGAGTCTTGGAAGTTGTTTAATACTGTAGCAACCTCTCCTTATCATGTTTTTGTGCCAAGTAAAGTTTCTATGCTAAAGTTGATGCTATATTTGGGATCGCTGCGCAGAAACAGCATTGCTGTCTGTCACGAATTCTCGCAGAAGTCTCTGTAAAAAAATCGAAAAAATCTGCACATTTACGAGCGTGATCCGCAGATATGTACGCAACTTTCATTAGTTTTGAGTTTTTCCATTTGATCAAGTTAAGTGCCCCTGCCAGATTCATCTTTACGGACTGTTCTGTTTTTGACAGATTCTGTCTTTTATTTCGCATTGCCGCTTTTGCTATGTTGAATGAGTTTCTTTGTTCCATTAACTTTCAGAAGCTTTGTGCAATGTACAGAAGTGTTAAGAATGATTGTGTCACCTCTGAATGTGTTAATTTTTGGTTATGCACTAACCCTCTAATGAGTTTGCTTGAAGTTTGTGTGAAGGAAGTTTTCAAGGGTCAAGAGAAGAGGATGATATACTATGATCAAGAAGAGTGAAAGGTCTAAGCTTGGGGATGCCCCGGTGGTTCATCCCTGCATATTTTAAGAAGACTCAAGCATCTAAGCTTGGGGATGCCCAAGGCATCCCCTTCTTCATCGACAACATTATCAGGTCACTTCTAGTGAAACTATATTTTTATTCCGTCACATCTTATGTTCTTTACTTGGAGCGTCGGTTTGCTTTTTTTTGTTTTGTTTTGAATAAAGTTGGATCCCACCATTCTTATATTGGAGATATTACGCTCCACTTTTTCATATGGAACACTTGTGTTCTTAATTGTGCTTTAATGTTCATGGCAAAGGCTGAAATTGCTTCGTTAAATTGCTATTTGGTTGGAATTGGAAAATGCTGCATATGGTTTGGCAATTTGGCAATTGTTTGAGCTCTCATAGATCATGTTTAAGCTCTTGCATCATGTAGTTTAATCTATTAATGAAGAACTACCGTAGAGCTTGTTTAATTTGGTTTGCATGATTGGTCTCTCTAAGTCTAGATATTTTCGGGTAAAGTGTTTGAACAACAAGGAAGACAGTGTAGAGCCTTATAATGCTTGCAATATGTTCTTGTGTAAGTTTTGCTGTACCTGTTCATACTTGTGTTTGCTTCAAACAACCTTGCTAGCCTAAGCCTTGTACTGAGAGGAAATGCTTCTCGTGCATCAAAAACCTTGAGCCATACTCCATGCCATTTGTGTCCACCGTATCTACCTACTATGTGGTATTTCCTGCCATTCCAAAGTAAATTACTTCAGTGCTACCTTTAAAATTTCATTCCTTTACCTTTACAATATATAGCTCATGGGACAAATAGCTTAAAAACTATTGTGGTGATGAATATGTAGTTATGTGTCTTAATTCTTATAAGTTGCTTGTTGAGCGGTAACCATGTTTTCTGGGGACGCCATCAACTTTACCTTTGTTGGATAACATTTGAGATGCTATGCATGTTCGTCTTGTCTGAAGTAAGTGGATTTCATGATCAAATGGTTTGAGTATGCATATGTCAGAGAAGAACATTGGGCCGCTAACTAAAGCCATGTATCATGGTGGAAGTTTCAGTTTGGACATACAACCTCAATCTCTTATGAGAATATTAACTATTGTTGAATGCTTAAGCATTAAAAGAGGAGTCCATTATCTGTTGTCTATGTTGTCCCGGTATGGATGTCTAAGTTGAGAATAATCAAAAGCGAGAAATCCAATGCGTGTTTTCTCCTTAGACACTTGTACAGGCGGCATAGAGGTACCCCTTTGTGACACTTGGTTGAAACATATGTTATGCGATGATAATCCGTGTTTCCGAGCTAAGTAGGACAAGGTGCGAGCACTATTAGTACTCTATGCATGAGACATGCAACTTGTAGGAAGTATTATGCATAGCACATATGAATTATTACTACCATTGACAAAATTGTTTCTATGTTTTCAAAACAAAAGCTCTAGCACAAAAATAGTAATCCCTGCTTCCCTCTGCGAAGGGCCATTCTTTTACTTTATTGTTGAGTCAGTTTACCTACTTCTTTCTATCTTAGAAGCAAACACTTGTGTTAACTATGTGCATCGATTCTTACATGTTTACTTATTGCACCTGTTATATTACTCTATGTTGACAAATATCCATGATATATACATGTTACAAGTTGAAAGCAACTGCTTAAACTTAATCATCCTTTGTGTTGCTTCAATGCATTCTACTATGAATTTAGTGCTTATGAGTTAGCTCTTATGCAAGTCTTATTGATACATGCTTGAAAGTACTATTCATGAAAAGTTTTGCTATATGATTCATTTGTTTAGTCATTATCTTTTGTTAGCAATCTTTTGTTCAGATCACTCCATTCATCTCATATGCTTTACAATAATGTTGATCAAGATTATGTTGGTAGCATGTCACTTCAGAAATTATTTGTGTTATCGTTAACCTACTCGAGGGCGAGTAGGAACTAAGCTTGGGGATGCTTGATACGTCTCAAACGTATCTATAATTTCTTATGTTCCATGCTACTTTTATTACAATACTTGAGTGATTTACACATACTTTACAGCATTATTATACATTTTCCGGCACTAACCTATTAACAAGATGCCGAAGTGCCAGTTGCTGTTTTTCTGCTGTTTTTGGTTTCAAAATCCTAGTAAGGAAATATTCTCGGAATTGGACGAAATCAACGCCCAGGGCCTATTTTTACACGAAGCTTCCAAGACCGAAAGGGAGACGAAGTGGGGCCACGAGGTGGCCACACACCAGGGCGGCGCGCCCAGCCCCGGCCGCGCCGGCCTAGTGTGTGGCCCTCGCGCCCCTTGACCTACCCTTCCGCCTACAAATAGCCTTCGTCGCGAAACCCCCGGACCGAGAGCCACGATACGGAAAACATTACTGAGAGGCCGCCGCCGCCAATCCCATCTCTGGGGATTCAGGAGATCGCCTCCAGCACCCTGCCGGAGAGGGGAATCATCACCGGAGGGGCTCTACATCATCATGCCCGCCTCCGGATTGATGCGTGAGTAGTTCATCCTTGGACTATGGGTCCATAGCAGTAGCTATGGTTGTCTTCTCCGCTTGTGCTATCATTGTTTAGATCTTGTGAGCTGCCTAACATGATCAAGATCATCTATTTGTAATGCTACATGTTGTGTTTGGCGGGATCCGATGAATATAGAATACTATGTTAAGTTGATTATCAATCTATCATATATGTGTTGTTTATGTTCTTGCATGCTCTCCGTTGCTAGTAGAGGCTCTGGCCAAGTTGATACTTGTAACTCCAAGAGGGAGTATTTATGCTCGATAGTGGGTTCATGCCTCCATTAAATCTGGGACAGTGACAGAAAGTTCTAAGGTTGTGGATGTGCTGCTGCTACTAGGGATAAAACATTGATGCTTTGTCTAAGGATATTTGTGTTGATTACATTACGCACCATACTTAATGCAATTATCTGTTGTTTACAACTTAATACTGGAAGGGGTTCGGATGATAACCTGAAGGTGGATTATTTAGGCATAGATGCATGCTGGATAGCGGTCTATGTACTTTGTCGTAATGCCCAATTAAATCTCACTATATTTATCATATCATGTATATGCATTGTTATGCCTTTCTCTATTTGTCAATTGCCCGACTGTAATTTGTTTACCCAACATGCTTTTATCTTATGGGAGAGACACCTCTAGTGAACTGTGGACCCCGGTCCTATTCTTTACATAGCATACAATCTACTGCAATACTTGTGTTTTACTGTTTTCTTTGCAAACATCTTCCACTCGATACGTTTAATCCTTTGTTACAGCAAGCCGGTGAGATTGACAACCTCACTGCTTCGTTGGGGCAAAGTACTTGGTTGTGTTGTGCAGGTTCCGCGTTGGCGCAGGAATCCCTGGTGTTGCGCCGCATCACATTTCGCGACCATCAACCTTCAACGTGCTTCTTGGCTCCTACTGGTTCGATTAAACCTTGGTTTCATACTGAGGGAAAACTTGCCACTGTGCGCATCATATCTTCCTCTTGGGGTTCCCAACGGACGTGTACATCTACGCGCATCAAGCACTTTTTCTGGCGCCGTTGCCGGGAGATCAAGACACGCTGCAAGGGGAGTCTCCACTTCTCAATCTCTTTACTTTGTTTTTGTTTTGCTTTATTTTATTTACTACTTTGTTTGCTCCACTAAATCAAAACACAAAAAAATTAGTTGCTAGTTTTACTTTATTTACTGTCTTGCTCTCTATATCGAAAACACAAAAAAATTAGTTACTTGCATTACTTTATCTAGTTTGTTTTATTTACCATTGCTAAAATGAATACCCCTGAAAATACTAAGTTGTGTGACTTCACAAATGCAAATAATAATGATTTCCTATGCACACCTATTGCTCCACCTGCTACTACAGCAGAATTTTTTGAAATTAAACCTGCTTTACTGAATTTGGTTATGAGAGATCAATTTTCTGGTGTTAGTTCTGATGATGCTGCTGCCCATCTCAATAATTTTGTTGAACTTTGTGAAATGCAAAAGTATAAGGATGTAGATGGTGATATTATTAAATTGAAAGTGTTTCCTTTCTCATTAAGAGGAAGAGCTAAAGATTGGTTGCTATCTTTGCCTAAGAATAGTATTGATTCATGGACTAAATGCAAGGATGCTTTTATTGGTAGATATTATCCTCCCGCTAAAATTATATCTTTGAGAAGTAGCATAATGAATTTTAAACAATTAGATACTGAACATGTTGCTCAAGCATGGGAGAGAATGAAAACTTTGGTAAAGAATTGCCCAACCCATGGACTGACTACTTGGATGATTATTCAAACCTTCTATGCAGGACTAAAATTTTCTTCGCGGAATTTATTGGATTCAGCTGCTGGAGGTACCTTTATGTCCATCACATTGGGGGCGGCTACAAAACTTCTTGATGATATGATGATAAATTACTCTGAATGGCACACGAAAAGAGCTCCACAAGGTAAGAAGGTAAATTCTGTTGAGGAAACCTCTTCCTTGAGTGATAAGATTGATGTGATTATGTCTATGCTTGTGAATGGTAGATCTAATGTTGATCCAAATAATGTTCCTTTAGCTTCATTGGTTGCTCAAGAAGAAAATGTTGATGTGAATTTCATTAAAAATAATAATTTCAACAACAATGCTTATAGGAACAACTCGGTAATAACTATAGGCCATATCCTTCTGCTAATGGTAATGGTTATGGTAATTCTTATGGGAATTCTTACAATAATAATAGGAGTGTACCCTCTGGTCTTGAAGCCATGCTTAAAGAATTTATTAGTACACAAACTGCTTTTAACAAATCTGTTGAGGAAAAGCTTGATAAAATTGATACTATTGCTTCTAGAGTTGATAGGCTTGCCTCCGATGTTAATCTTTTAAAATTGAAAGTTATGCCTAATAATGATATTGATAATAAGATTACTACTACAGCAAATGCCATCCAAGTTAGAATTAATGAGAATATAAGATTAATGGCTGAGTTGCGTGCTAGGTGGGATAGAGAAGAAAATGAAAAACTAGCTAAAGAGAATAATGTAGCTAAAGTTTGGACTATTACCACTACTAGTAATGCTAATTCTTCACATGTTGCTGCACCTCCTACTATCAATGGTAAAATAATTGGTGTTGGCAATGTTTCTACTCCTAATGCAAAGCGAACAAAACTGCCTGAAATTGCTAAAACTGCTGAAACTGCTTGTGATAAAACTGCTGAAATTTTTTCCAACCTTGGGAACAATGATCCCATTGCTGTAGCTCATAATGATTTAGATTTTGATGATTGTCACATCTCTGAAGTTATAAAGTTCTTACAAAAACTTGCTAAAAGTCCAAATGCTAGTGCTATAAATTTAGCCTTTACAAAACATATTACAAATGCTCTCATAAAAGCTAGAGAAGAGAAACTAAAACTTGAAACTTCTATTCCTAGAAAGTTAGAAGATGGTTGGGAGCCCATCATTAAAATTAAATTCAATGACTTTGAATGTAATGCTTTATGTGATCTTGGTGCAAGTATTTCTGTTATGCCTAAAAAGATTTATGGTATGCTTGACTTGCCACCATTGAAGAATTGTTATTTCGATGTTAATCTTGCCGATAATGTTAAAAAGAAACCTTTGGGGAGGATTGATAATGTGCACATTACGGTTAACAATAACCTTGTCCCCGTTGATTTTGTTGTCTTGGATATCGAATGCAATGCATCTTGTCCAATTGTGTTGGGAAGACCTTTTCTTCGAACCGTTGGTGCTGTTATTGATATGAGGGAAGGTAATATTAAATATCAATTTCCTCCCAAGAAAGGTATGGAACACTTCCCTAGAAAGAGAATGAAGTTGCCTTTTGATTCTATTATTAGAACAAGCTATGATGTTGATGCTTCATCTCTCGATGTTACTTGATTTGCACTTTCTGCGCCTAGCTGAAAGGCGTTAAAGAAAAGCGCTTATGGGAGACAACCCATGTTTTTACCTACAGCAATTTTTCGTTTTATTGAGTCTTGGAAGTTGTTTACTACTGTAGCAACCTCTCCTTATCATGTTTTTGTGCCAAGTAAAGTTTCTATGTCAAAGTTGATGTTATATTTGGGATCGCTGCGCAGAAACAGCATTGCTGTCTGTCACGAATCTGGGCACAGTTCCCTGTAGAAAATTCGAAAAATCTGCCAATTTACGAGCGTGATCCTCAGATATGTACGCAACTTTCATTAGTTTTGAGTTTTTCCATTTGAGCAAGTCTAGTGCCAGCTTTAAATTCGTCTTTACGGACTGTTCTGTTTTTGACAGATTCTGCCTTTTATTTCGCATTGCCTCTTTTGCTATGTTGGATTTATTTCTTTGATCCACTAATGTCCAGTAGCATTATGCAATGTCCAGAAGTCAAAATAATGATTGTGTCACCTCTGAATGAGTGAATTATTAATGATGCACTAACCCTCTAATGAGTTTGCTTGAAGTTTGGTGTGAAGGAAGTTTTCAAGGGTCAAGAGAGGAGAATGATATACTATGATCAAGAGGAGTGAAAGCTCTAAGCTTGGGGATGCCCCGTGATTCACCCCTGCATATTTTAAGAAGACTCAAGCGTCTAAGCTTGGGGATGCCCAAGGCATCCCCTTCTTCATCGACAACATCATCAGGTTCCTCCCCTGAAACTATATTTTTATTCAGTCACATCTTGTGTTCTTTGCTTGGAGCGTCGGTTTGTTTTTGTTTTTGTTTTTGTTTGAATAAGATGGATCCTAGCATTCACTTTGTGGGAGAGAGACATGCTCCGCTGTTGCATATGGACACATGTGTCCTTAGGCTTTACTCATAATGTTCAAGGCGAAGTTTCTTCTTCGTTAAATTGTTATATGGTTGGAATTGGAAAATGCTACATGTAGTAATTCTAAAATGTCTTGGATAATGTGATACTTGGCAATTGTTGTGCTCATGTTTAAGCTCTTGCATCATATGCTTTGCACCCATTAATGAAGAAATACATAGAGCTTGCTAAAATTTGATTTGCATATTTGGTCTCTCTAAGGTCTAGATAATATCTAGTATTGAGTTTTGAACAACTAGGAAGACAGTGTAGAGTCTTATAATGTTTACAATATGTCTTTTATGTGAGTCTTGCTGCACTTGTTCATCCTTGAGTTTGCTTCAAATAACCTTGCTAGCCTAAACCTTGTATCGAGAGGGAATACTTCTCATGCATCCAAAATCCTTGAGCCAACTACTATGCCATTTGTGTCCACCATACCTACCTACTACATGGTATTTCTCCGCCATTCCAAAGTAAATTGCTTGAGTGCTACCTTTAAAAATTCCATCATTCACCTTTGCAATATATAGCTCATGGGACAAACTAGCCTTAAAAACTATCGTAGTATTGAATATGTACTTATGCACCTTATATTTTATTAAGTTGCTTGTTGTGCGATAACCATGCTTCTGGGGAACGCCATCAACTATTGTTGAATATCATGTGAGTTGCTATGCATGTCCGTCTTGTCTGAAGGATCTATCATTTTAGTGGTTGGAGCATGCAAAATTGTTAGAGAAGAACATTGGGCCGCTAACTAAAGCCATGAACCATGGTGGAAGTTTCAGTTTGGACATATATCCTCAATCTCATATGAGAACAATAATCATTGCTACATGCTTATGCATTTAAGAGGAGTCCATTATCTGTTGTCCATGTTGTCCCGGTATGGATGTCTAAGTTGAGAATAATCAAAAGCGAGAAATCCAAAATGCGAGCATTCTCCTTAGACCTTTGTACAGGCGGCATGGAGGTACCCCTTTTTGACACTTGGTTGAAACATGGCATGCAAAGATCCGGTAGTCCAAGCTAAGTAGGACGAGGTGCGGGCACTATTAGTATACTATGCATGAGGCTTGCAACTTGTAAGATATAATTTTCATAACTCATATGCTTTATTACTACCATTGACAAAATTGTTTCATGTTTTCAAAATAAAAGCTCTAGCACAAATACAGCAATCGATGCTTTCCTCATTGAAGGACCATTCTTTTACTTTTATTGTTGAGTCAGTTTACCTATCTCCTTCCACCTTAAGAAGCAAACACTTGTGTGAACTGTGCATTGATTCCTACATACTTGCATATTGCACTTGTTATATTACTTTATGTTGACAATATCCATGAGATATACATGTTATAAGTTGAAAGCAACCGCTGAAACTTAATCTTCCTTTGTGTTGCTTCAACACCTTTACTTTGATTTATTGCTTTATGAGTTAACTCTTATGCAAGACTTATTGATGCTTGTCTTAAAGTACTATTCATGAAAAGTCTTTGCTTTATGATTCAGTTGTTTACTCATGTCATTACTTTTGTTTTGATCGCTGCATTCATTACATATGTTTAAAAATAGTATGATCAAGATTATGATGGCATGTCACTTCAGAAATTATCTTTGTTATTTTTATCGGGACGAGAACAAGAACTAGGGATGCTGATACGTCTCCAACGTATCGATAATTTCTTATGTTCCATGCTACTTTATTGATGATACCTACATGTTTTATGCACATTATATGTCATATTTATGCATTTTCTGAACTAACCTATTAACAAGATGCCGAAGAGCCAATTGCTGTTTTCTGCTGTTTTTGGTTTCAGAAATCCTAGTAAAGAAATATTCTCGGAATTGGACGAAACTTTCGCCCAGGGTCCTATTTTTGCACGAAGCTTCCAAGATCGAAGACCTAACGAAGTGGGGCCACGAGGCGCGGAGGGAGGCCGGCGCGGCCCAGCCCTGGCCGCGCCGACCTACCCCCTGGGCCCCTCGTGTGGCCCCCGCGACCTTCCGCCTACTTAAAGCCTCCGTCGTGAAACCCCCAGTACCGAGAGCCACGATACGGAAAACCTTGAGACGCGCCGCCGCGAATCCCATCTCGGGGATTCTGGAGATCGCCTCCGGCACCGCCGGAGAGGGGATTCATCTCCCGGAGGACTCTACACCGCCATGGTCGCCTCCGGAGTGATGAGTGAGTAGTCCACCCCTGGACCATGGGTCCATAGCAGTAGCTAGATGGTCGTCTTCTCCTTGTTGTGCTTCATTGTTGGATCTTGTGAGCTGCCTAACATGATCAAGATCATCTATCTGTAATTCTATATGTTGTGTTTGTCGGGATCCGATGGATAGAGAGTACTATGATTATGGTGATTATCAATCTATTGTTCATGTGTTGTTTATGATCTTGCATGCTCTCCGTTACTAGTAGAGGCTCTGGCCAAGTTTTTACTCTTAACTCCAAGAGGGAGTATTTATGCTCGATAGTGGGTTCATGCCTCCATTGAATCTGGGACAGTGACAGAAAGTTCTAAGGTTGTGGATGTGTTGTTGCCACTAGGGATAAAACATTGATGCTATGTCTAAGGATGTAGTTGTTGATTACATTACGCACCATACTTAATGCAATTGTCTGTTGCTTTGCAACTTAATACTGGAGGGGGTTCGGATGATAACCTGAAGGTGGACTTTTTAGGCATAGATGCAGTTGGATGGCGGTCTATGTACTTTGTCGTAATGCCCAATTAAATCTCACTATATTTATCATATCATGTATATGCATTGTTATGCCTTTCTCTATTTGTCAATTGCCCGACTGTAATTTGTTTACCCAACATGCTTTTATCTTATGGGAGAGACACCTCTAGTGAACTGTGGACCCCGGTCCTATTCTTTACATAGCATACAATCTACTGCAATACTTGTGTTTTACTGTTTTCTTTGCAAACATCTTCCACTCGATACGTTTAATCCTTTGTTACAGCAAGCCGGTGAGATTGACAACCTCACTGTTTCGTTGGGGCAAAGTACTTGGTTGTGTTGTGCAGGTTCCGCGTTGGCGAATCCCTGGTGTTGCGCCGCATCACATTTCGCGACCATCAACCTTCAACGTGCTTCTTGGCTCCTACTGGTTCGATTAAACCTTGGTTTCATACTGAGGGAAAACTTGCCACTGTGCGCATCATATCTTCCTCTTGGGGTTCCCAACGGACGTGTACATCTACGCGCATCAGTATACTTCATGGGTGTACCATCGACAGTGCCTAGATCCGGTAAGCCCGGGTGGCCCATAGACGGTGATGGTGGCATGTGGCCCATCGGGCGGCCTAGTTGCTGTTGATCGTGAAGGATGAAGTCCAGCCCAGAATTGTTGGGGTTCGTAGCATAGAAAACAAAAAAATTCCTACCGCAAGACGAATAAATCCAAGATCTAATCTATGGAACACCCAAGATCTAATCTACAAGATCGAAGCAACGAGGTGGAGATGAGACTAACCCTTGAAGATTTACAAAGCCTACGAGATCAGATCTCGTTGTTGATGTAGACGATCGTCCCCGGTGCTGCAATCCGGCAGCACTTCCGTACTCGGTCGCGCGTACGGTGTCGATGAAGCCCTTCCTCTCCCCGTTCCAGCGGGCAGCGGAGGTGTGGTAGATCCCCTCGGAATCCCAGCACGACGGCGTGGTGGTGGTGGTGGTGGAGGAAAAGATGCAGGGCTTCGCCAAGCCGGAGCAGACTTGCGGTGGAGGAGAGAGGGGGCGGCAGACTTTGGTGTGTCAGGGCAAATGGTCGGCTGCCCCTCTCCTCTATTTATAGAGGGAGGGGCGGCCAAGGCAGCCCCTTGGGCCCCACCAGTGCACAGAAGGAAAGGGGGGATCCGAAATCATCCCCTTCCAAGTTTGCTTCCCCTTCCAAAGTTGCTCCCTCGATTTTAGGGATTTGATCTTATCCTCCGGGATTTGATCTTATCCCTAGGGGGGCTGGCCGGCTGGGCCTTGAGGGCTTGGTGCTCCTGGCCCATTAGGCTAGGCTGCACTCCCTTGGCCCATGTGGTCCCTCCCGGGGTGGTGGGCCCACCGGTGGCCCTCTAGAACCTTCTAGAAGCTCCGGTCAAACACCGAAACTTTTTCCGAACCCCGGAAAATAACTTCCCTTATATGAATCTTATTCTCCGGACCATTCCGGAACTCCTCGTGATGTCCTGGATCCCATCCGAGACTCCGAACAAACTTCGGTCTCCATCTCATATTCCGAATCTACTTATGCGACATCGAACCTTAAGCGCGTCACCCTATGGTTCGCGAACTATGCAGACATGGTCGAGACTCCTCTCCGAGCAATAACCAATAGCGGGATCTGGAGATCCATAATGGCTCCCACATATTCAACGATGACTTAGTGATCGATTGAACCATTTACATACGATGCCAATTCCCTTTGTCACGTGATATTTTACTTGTCCGAGGTTCGATCATCGATATCTCCATACCTTGTTCAACCTCGTTACCGACAAGTACTCTTTACTCGTACCGTGGTATGTCATCTCTTATGATCCAATCATATGCTTGCAAGCTAATCAGATGACATTCCACCGAGAGGGCCCAGAGTATATCTATCCGTCATCAGGATGGACAAATCCCACTATTGATCCATATGCTTCAACTCACACTTTCCGAATACTTAATCCCATCTTTATAACCACCCATTTACGCAATGGCGTTTGATGTAATCAAAGTACCCTTCCGGTGTAAGTGATTTACATGATCTCATGGTCGAAGGACTTAGGCAACTATGTATCGAAAGCTTATAGCAAATTGAACTTAATGACTTGATCTTATGCTATGCTCATTTGGGTGTGTGTCCATTATATCATTCACCTAATGACATAACCTTGTTATTAATAACATCCAATGTTCATGATCACGAAACCATGATCATCCATTAATCAACAAGCTAGTTATACAAGAGGCTTACTAGGGACTCCTTGTTGTTTACATAACACACATGTATCAATGTTTCGGTTAATACAATTATAGCATGGGATGTAAACATTTATCATGAACACTAAGATATAACAATAACTCATTTATTATTGCCTCTTGGGCATATCTCCAACAGTCTCCCACTTGCACTAGAGTCAATAATCTAGTTTACATTTGAAAAGATATAACACCTTGGCCTTCTGGTGTTTATCATGTTTTGCTCATGGGAGAGGTTTTTAGTCAACGGATCTGACTGTTCAGAAACGTATGTATTTTGCAATTCATTTGCGTCTCTATGCATCACTCATTTTCCAAATGAGTCGACATTAATTGTATATGCTTAGTCCTCTGGTGGAACCTTAATTCCGCGGTCTGAAAATAAGTCACTAATATTGTCATACACAATATAGCTTCAAAGTTCTGACACTATCGGAACTACACCAAGTTCTCAAAGAACTCCTCGACTTAACATCCTCACTTATTGTCAAAACAATGACATACTCTGCCTTCGTTTGTAGAATCCGTCACAATATTTAGAACTGATCTAAATCTAGCATAGACTTCTTCTAGCTCATTGTGCTACCTTTTAAACAACACTTAGCCTAATTGAGATTTGAAATTTATTTTTATATGTGACCAAACCAATATCGGTGCAACACCTTACAGCGATTTGTTTGTCATTTCTTCATACAAAACTATATATATATATCCTTGGTTCTTTTAAAGTACTCAGGGATAATCTTACTGTTGTCCAATGATCATTACATGAATCATTCTGGTATATGCTCGTAACACTTTAGAGCATATGACATCTGACTTTGTACATATTATTCGTGATCTAAAATCACTCATGTGTTTTTACTCATCGAGTGTCAAATACACTCAAGTCTTGTTAAACCTTCACATGGAAAAGAACACCTTCTTAACATTTTTATATTGAACCACTTCAATATTCATTCTATGTACTTTGACTTAAACTTATTATGTGTTTCAATCTATCTTCATAGATCTTGACACTAAATATGTTTTAGTCCATATCCTTTCATTGAAAGTAATTCTCAATGAAACCTTTTAATCACATCAAGTACATGATTACATTATTTTTAATCAACGATATGTCATCTACATAAAGTATTATAAATATGTCTCAGCGCTCCCACTTAATTTTTTGCAAATGCAAGCATCTTCATCGTTTCTGATGAAATCAAAACTCTTTGATTATTTCATCCGGTGAAGATTCCAACTCCGCGATACTCACTTCATCCAATTGAAGTTTGTATACCTATCTAGTATTCCACGGACCAGCAAAACTCTTGGTTGTATCTAGTATACATCCTTCATACACACTTCTGGTAAGGAATGTATTTCTGCCATCCTACTATCATATCTCATAAAAGAAATATGCAGCGATTACTAGAATAATCCACATAGACTATAAGCATTGCCACGGAAGATCTAATCTTATCGTAGTCAACTCTTTGAACTTTTTCGTAAACTGCTTTTCGATAAGTCAAGCTTCTTTAAGGATATTCCATCCAAGTCCATCTACTTTATAGATCCATTTACTTTCAAAAAGTATTCACCTATCTTGGATTTCATGGCGCATAGCCATTTTAACGGAGTCAGGGCCCATCATAACTTCTTTGTATGTAGTTGGTTTATCATTGTTCAAAAACAATCCTTTGTCCACAAATCATTTATTTGATCACAAAATAAACCACATCTACAAGGTTCAATAAGTTCTTTTATCTCCATGACTATAACACTTTGTAGACATGGGAGCCATGATCTTCGTAGCTGCTTCCGGAACCATTTCCGATGCTGTGCTACTCTGATCATCATGCTCAGGTTCATGAACCTTATCAAGTTCCATTGTCCTCCCACTCAAATAGTTCGCTAGAAACAATTTCTTTGAAATAAGTAAGAAACATCGACAAACACTTTTGTCTTTGACTTCATAGTGGAAAGAATTCCCAATCAATTCTCTGGGATAACCAACAAAGACATTCATCCGATTTTGGTTGTAAACTCATTTACTTATGCTATGCATACCAAAATTTATGAAAGGACTATTTAGGGTTTATACCCATGCCATAACTCGTATGGTGTCATTTCAATGGATCATGATGATGCTCTATTCAATGTAAAAGCGATAGTCTCTAAAGCATAATCCACAAAAATATAATGGCATCATTTTATATTATCTCATCATTAATCCAACAAGGTTTGGATACGTCTCTTGGATACTCCATCATCATTATGATACTCCAAGAAACGTGAGTTGTAGAACAATTTCATAATCTCTTAGATGTTCGCTAAAACTCGTAATTCAAATATTTCCACCATGATCCAATCATAGATATTTGACTTTTCTATTACGATGATTTCCACTTCATGCTGAAATTTATTTGAATCCATTCAAAAGTTTCAAACTTCTTCCTTATCGAATATATCCACATATATATACTCAATTCATTGTTAGAAGTTTTCATGAAGTAGAAGAATCTCCCGCACACAACTATGCCCAGTGAACCATATACATAATCATGTATGTTTCCACTAAGTTAGTTGCCCGTTCAACTCTTGGCCTATGAACGGTATTTAAGTCATTCTCTTTAGAAGAGATTTGCAAGCGCCAAACGATTCAAAAATCGAATGACTCCAAAAGTCCATTTGCATGGAGTTCCTTCATGCATTCCTTTCTAACATGACCTAAATGGCGGTTCCACTAATGAGTGGAATTCACATCATTTGCCTTATGGCATTTTAGCGTCAGTGTTATGTATGTGTGCTTCACCATAAAGATTTATAATAACTTATCCATCGTACATGGAGTAATGTCATAATTTCAACAACTCATTGTTTTAATTTGACCATAGCAAAATAATAATTATTAAGTTCTTTATTATAAATTCTAAGAGCTAGGTAGAATTCCAACGACAAACATAATAACACTTTATTATATTCCAGAAGTGCATTGTTACCATATTCCTTATCAGTCACTTATGCCATTGTATTCTTGTATTGCATTGTACTGTATGACATTTCATACCAACCAATCTGGTACAAATACCCAAGAATTTTATTATGTGACCAAACAAGGAATACATCCATAACATGTATATCATCTATATACCTGAGCTAGACTTTCTAGTCTTTTTCTTTCTTTAAGCCAAAATATCTTTTGTAGTTTCTCTTTTAGCTTTCCTCATTCTTAGAAAAACACTTCACCTTCAATAACTTCTAGGTCCATTGGTCAAATACCAATAACTTTGAGGTTTTTACTTTGAAGTTTTGATCATCATATGACAAGTGTTCTAGATTTCACTATTAGTAACTTTGTAATATGATGAACAATTTCACTCATAATTTTATCCATTATATCATGACGACTTTCCGAGACCATGTCTGTACATGCTAGGCTCGTAAAGTTTAACCTCAGTATTCGCATGTGCAAATCTAGCTTGCACCCGTTGTATGCACACGTAGAATCTATAACACCTGATCACCACGTGATCCTTCGAAACGACGAGTCTTAGCAACGGTGCTGTTATCACCAGAATTTGACCGAGTCAGAGGTGGGCCGCGATCAAGATGGACGTAAAGATTGTACATGGAAGAAATACGTGAATCGGCCTTGTATACCAAGTTGGGCTAAAATGCCCATGTATCTGTAACATATTAGATCGCATCTTAGTTTAGAAGTTAGAGTTTTACCCGTGCACGGTTTGGTGTACGCCCACATTAGAAAGTCCTCTGGACTATAAATATGTATCTAGGGTTTATGAAAAACAACAACCAACGTTCAACACAAACCAATCTCGGCGCATCGCCAACCCCTTCGTCTCGAGGGTCTCTCCGGTAAGCACCATGCTGCCTAGATCGCATCTAGCGATCTAGGCAGCACGAGCCTGCCCACGTTGTTCATGCGTTGCTCGTGCTGAAGCCTTTTGATGGCGAGCAACGTAGTTATCATAGATGTGTTAGGGTTAGCATTGTTCTTAGTATCATATGCTTGCGTAGTGCAACCCTTGCGCATCTAGCCGTCCTTGTACCTCATCATGGGTGCAGGGGCGGCACCCCGCTTGATCGTTATTTAGTAGATCTGATCCGTTACGGTTGCTCCTTGATTCATCAAGGATTAGTTTAATATCTGCAATAGTTAGGCCTTACAAAGGGTTGGAGGATCCAGCGGCGTGTAGGGTGTAATTTGCTGGCCCTAGACAGGACGTTCCGAGGATCAACCTCGTGTTGGTTTTTAGGCCTTGTCTAGGATTGGCTTATGATCACCGTGCGAGCGCGAGGCCCAATCGTGAGTAGGATGATCCGATTATGCGGTGAGAACCCTAGATCGTCGTGGATCTCATATGCTTTATCTTGATCAAGCAGGACCACCATATATTCGGCCACCTTGGACGAATCATGGGTGGATCGGCTCCATGAGCCGATTCACAGGATAACCCGAGAGCCGATCGAGGCTCGTATTTAACGTGTACGTGTGTGCCCTGCAGGAAACTAAGCGAGGCATCATCCACACCTTCCTGACCAGGTATAGGTCAGGTGGCACGCCCTGCAATTTGCATCGGCGCGCGACCAGGAGGCTTTGCGGGCCGTCGCTCTGAGGGACTGGGCCAGCCGCAGCCCTAGTTGTTCCCGGCTCTACGGTGTTGACCAGTCACTGCCCGCCGGTGGGTTTCTGACGTCAACACATTCTGGCACGCCCGGTGGGACCATCTTCAACATCAACCACCTCGCCATCCACATCAGAGATGGCGGAAGAAACTCCGGTCACTTACGAGGAGCTCAATGGCGAGCTCAAGAAGAAATATGACGAGGTCAAAGCCTTCCTCGAAGCCGACCTCATCGGCTCTTTCCACAGGACCCGCTCCCATGGTATCAGATGGAAGGGGTTCTCACCTGAAGGCGCGCTTGATGGAGTGGACCTGTCCACCCCGTCAGAAGAACGCACCAGGTCGCTGCGTCAGGAGATCAACTTCATGGTGGCTCATTCGCTGCACCGCCATTCTGAGCGCCCGGTGAATACGTTGGAGCGCGTCGTCCGCGTGATCCAGAGATTATGAGCCATCGCACTCTCCTTCAGGACCAGCCCTAGGGACTCACCAAGGGGAATTGCTACTCCAGTCCCGTCCACCGCTGCCGTTCGCGTTGGCAGCGCCCGAAGCGCCGAACTCATCGGCCTACGTCGTCTACAAGATTGGTGGTGACCCCAGTGACTACCAATTTCTACATGACGCGCCCAAGGAGATCCCGCACGGATACGCATGCGCGTACGTGCCAGACTGCAGCGCCTGGGCGCTCTCGAGCCAGGTTGCAGCGACTTCTGGAACAACAGGAGGAACGTCGGAGGCAGACCCGAGAAGCAAACGTGGCTAGCTAAATACGCCACCCCGACAAAACTCCGAGCCCAGCTCCTGCAGTTGGCTCGAACCGGAAAAACAAGCATGGCTGGTTAAGTACGCCACTCCGGCGAATCTTCAAGGTTCGGCACCTTCAGCCATCACCGCGGATCAGATTTGTACGATTCTGAAAGATCAGTTCGGCATGATGCCGAAAAGGAAGACGGTCGGCTATACCAAGCCGTACCCCAACGAGTACGAATTGATCCCGCTACCACCCAAGTATCGGCTCTCGGACTTCACAAAGTTCAGCGGATCAGATGGTTCCAGCTCCATCGAACATGTGAGCCGATATTTGGCACAGCTGGGCATGATCTCAGCGTCAGACGAGCTGCGTGTGAGGTACTTCTCACAGTCCCTCACAGGATCGGCTTTCGGTTGGTACACATCGCTGCCACCGAACTCGGTCCGGACTTGGAAGCAGTTGGAAGAACGGTTCCATGAGCAATATCACTCGAGGCTTCCGAGGCTGGCATTGCCGATTTGGCACAAGTACGACAAAGCGCGGGGAAAAGTGGCGGAATACATCCAGCGCTTCAGACCGTTAGGAACCGATGCTATTCGGTTCACGTAAGCGAAAAAGAAGCAATCGAGTTGGCGGTGGTGGGTCTATCATCATCGATCAAGGACGTGGCCTCCCAAGCGGACTACCCTTCATTAGCACACATGGTGCAGAAGCTGTCAGCGTATGAACAGCGCCACCCAGATGTCTACCAGGACAAGTTCAAGCGCGTGGTTACCATGGTTGACACATGCGAAGATGAAGGTGCTACGGGAGAACAAGAGGTCGCGGTGGCTGAGTGGACTCGAGCTGCAGGCCCAGTAACCTGCAAATGGGTGAAGCCACCAGGGCCTCCAAGAGGGTTCGACTTCGACGTGACGAAAACCGAGCAGATTTTCGATCTCTTACTCGCGGAGAAGCACATAAAGATACCCGAAGGCCACAAAGTCCCTACGGTGCAAGAGCTGAACGGAAAGCCATACTGCAAGTGGCATAACACGTTCACCCACACCACTAACGACTGCAGGGTGTGGCGTCAGCAGATCCAAATGGCGCTAGAAAATGGGCGACTAATTTTTAACCAGTACGCCATGAAGGTCGACACACACCCCTTCCCCGCCGTCAACATGGTGGAGTTTACTCACCTCGGAGGGTGCCAGCCAGATTTCTCAGCCAACATCAACATGGTAGAGCTTGGACACCACTCTGAGAAGGACGGGGATAGGGCAGCTGCTCTCAGAGCATAGACACGAGGGGCCGCTCCATGCGATCGGCTCCGTCAGATGGCAAGCGCTACGTCACAGAGGGAGAAGTGAGGAACATAAGATATCAACGACCCCTCTCTCACCTCCTCAACAAGTATGTGAGTCGGTATGACCAACGCCGGCGGCACGGCGACGATGAAGATCGTCTGGCCAGAAACGACAGAAGGCATCGTCGGCATAATCACGATGAGGAGCGACAGGAGCGCCACGCCAGGGAGCAAGACGACACGAGCAGGAATTGGGACTGCCCCTTCTTCAGACACTGCTGGGATTCAGGAATGAGCCGATTACCAACGATCGGCAACTGCCCAGAATGCAACCAGAAAAAGAAGGAGGCAGCCAACGTGTCTGTGTTCGAGCGCTTAGGGCCTCTCCCACCACATAACAGACGTGCTGAGTCCCTCAGTTGGAAGATCTCGAGGATTCGGAAGACGAGGGGGAAGACGAAGAAGACAGGTACCACCGTCCAAGGTGGTGCCCTGATGGTCTCAGCCATTCACAAAAGCGCAGGGTTCAGCGATTGCGCGGTCTGGAGGAAGCCGAAAGGTTATACTTGCATACGCTGAGGAAGGCACGACCTGATCTGGCTGCGAAAGTCCGGAGGACCCTGGATGAGGAGGGACTGCCGCAAAGAAAAGAGTGGCGCCCAAGCAAAGGAAAGCCGATGATGAAACATCGGCTGGCACAAACATGGTGCTCGTTCGTCCGGCGAAGTGTAGAGCTCCACGATTACACGATGCACCCGAGGTGGACAACAGCAAGCGCACCAACGTGATAAAGTCGGAGATTGGGCTGGTTTTATCTACCGGCCTGGGCGAGTAGCAAGACTACGTCAATAAGCAAACGTGGCGAGGCTGATCCTTGCGATCGGCCCTCCGAAATTGACGAAGGGACATTACGAAACCTTCACCGAGCAAGCAACGTGGAGGCCGATTCCAGCAATCGGCCAAAATTATCCTCACCATCTATTTTGCCTGGGGTCAACGTTTGACCCAACAGGGACTATCTGAAGAGCCGATACCATCAATTCTCTTGACAGAATCGGCTCGGGGGGGCACCTAGGTGGATAATACTATCAAGTGTGGGGGCCGATACACAAATCGGCCTAAAAAAAAAATTTTTTACAGCCGATGCAAGGGCATCGACTTTAGAATTGGGAAGTAGCCGATGCGCGGCCATCGACTCAAGAGGAATAACTGTTACGATCAGAGGGTCAATGGAGCACGAAGGGGGATTTTAATGGAAGAACTCCTCAATGGAGTAATTTAAGGGCTCGGATCCTCTCTTCAAGAGCAGCCTGGACGTGCAGATCAGGTCGAGGATGGATCGCATTAGATCCGCCAAAGGAAAGGAGCCGATCTGACCAGCAGGGCGCTAGGAGCGGACTGAAGAAACTCGGGGGCAGCTCACCTTGAAGGCTCTCTGCTCTGGGAGGCCAATTTATGTGCAAATCGGCTGGCTCTGCATTATCAAGCCCAGGCTAATTCAGCTGATTTACGCGTCCTCGTTTCTGTTTTTGCCTTGGCCAAGACTCGGGGGCGCAGGCCTGGTAGATGTTCTATTGAGGAGCCGATTGGGGTACCATCGGCTGATCTTTCGTCGCAACCTTCTTCGCAAAATGGGGAGCGCTCGCTGAAAGGGATCGCTGAAACCGGTAGGGGGAATTTTAAGGGCTCTCCTGGAGATCCCACAGTATCTACCGGAAAGAGAATCCTCAGTTGAAGGATGGAAGGGTAAAGGTCGAAGGACCGATGCGTTGCTATCGGCTCGTTACGCATTGGCAAAGGGGACGAATCGGCAAGATCAGTATGAGAGGGAATCGGCTAAGATAAGCTGAAGGGAATCGGCAAAATCAGATTGGGAAAGATTCTTTATTGAGAGATTTCTTACATAGAAGAGCTGATTGACCTCAGAAGGGAGTACTAAGGGGGTACATTGCCCCGTCTACTTCTACGGATCCTATGCTAAGGGCCCTATCTACGGGCCATTGCTGCCCTCGTCGTCGCCGTCATCACCGCTGTCAGCGCTGCTCCCCGGCTCTCGTCGCTGCTCCGCCCGCCGGCAGGACCTTCATTGTCCTCATCTTCCTCGTCGTCGTCGTCGCCGCTGTCGGTCACTCAGATTCCCCGGCCAGGCAATGGCGCTGGCCGGCGGCTCGTCGGGGAAGCTGTCGTCGTCGTCATCCCCTTCTTCCTCCTCCTTCACCTCCTCGGAGGTGGCCCCATCCCAGGGGAAGCGATCATCCTCGCTTTCTGCCACCGCTTCCCTGTCGACGAGGAAGCGGAGATCGCTCTCCCCATCGTCGGGACTTGTCGTCCTCTGACCAGTGGAAAAATCGTGGCTGGGCTCATTCCCGGCCTCGATGGCGCGGCGAGTGTTGGCCGCATGGACCTCCGCTGGGTTCCACTCCGGCGTCGGCTCGCGGGAAGAGGAGGACTCGATGGGAAAGCCCGATGAGGCGGAGGAAGAAGAGGACATGGTGGCGCAGGAGGGCTTTTGGAGTGCTAATGCGAAGGAGATGCAGGAATAAACTGTGCGGAGCGGTTAAATAAAAGGGGATATAGTGGAAGTTTAATGCCACAGCAGTTTCCGAGGAGGTGGTGCCTAAAAAAAAAAACTGCCAGGTCACGTGGAGAAGTTGAGAAGGCAGGGCATCATGATGACGGATACTGCAACGGTTCTGCCACGACACGACCCGACGAAGGAAGAGCATAATGATTTTGGAAATGTCATTTCCAAAACCAGGGGGGCATGTGTTATCACCAGAATTTGACCGAGTCAGAGGTGGGCCGCGATCAAGATGGACGTAAAGATTGTACATGGAAGAAATACGTGAATCGGCCTTGTATACCAAGTTGGGCTAAAATTGCCCATGTATCTGTAACATATTAGATCGCATCTTAGTTTAGAAGTTAGAGTTTTACCCGTGCACGGTTTGGTGTACGCCCACATTAGAAAGTCCCCTGGACTATAAATATGTATCTAGGGTTTATGAAAAACAACAACCAACGTTCAACACAAACCAATCTCGGCGCATCGCCAACCCCTTCGTCTCGAGGGTCTCTCCGGTAAGCACCATGCTGCCTAGATCGCATCTAGTGATCTAGGCAGCACGAGCCTGCCCACGTTGTTCATGCGTTGCTCGTGCTGAAGCCTTTTTGATGGCGAGCAACGTAGTTATCATAGATGTGTTAGGGTTAGCATTGTTCTTAGTATCATATGCTTGCGTAGTGCAACCCTTGCGCATCTAGCCGTCCTTGTACCTCATCATGGGTGCAGGGGACCCCGCTTGATCGTTATTTAGTAGATCTGATCCGTTACGGTTGCTCCTTGATTCATCAAGGATTAGTTTAATATCTGCAATAGTTAGGCCTTACAAAGGGTTGGAGGATCCAGCGGCGTGTAGGGTGTAATTTGCTGGCCCTAGACAGGACGTTCCGAGGATCAACCTCGTGTTGGTTTTTAGGCCTTGTCTAGGATTGGCTTACGATCACCGTGCGCGAGCGCGAGGCCCAATCGTGAGTAGGATGATCCGATTATGCGGTGAGAACCCTAGATCGTCGTGGATCTCATATGCTTTATCTTGATCAAGCAGGACCACCATATATTCGGCCACCTTGGACGAATCATGGGTGGATCACAGGATAACCTGAGAGCCGATCGAGGCTCGTATTTAACGTGTACGTGTGTGCCCTGCAGGAAACTAAGCGAGGCATCATCCACACCTTCCCGACCAGGTATAGGTCAGGTGGCACGCCCTTGCAATTTGCATCGGCGCGCGACCGGAGGCTTTGCGGGCCGTCGCTCGAGGGATCGGCCAGCCGCAGCCCTAGTTGTTCCCGGCTCTACGGTGTTGACCAGTCACTGCCCGCCGGTGGGTTTCTGACGTCAACAGGTGCATAGTAAGGACGATCACTTCATGGATATGCGAATATCGTTAGTGCCCAACTAGTTGGAGGATTGGGACGCCTGGCGTCTTCAACCTTCGTACATTCCCATAAAACTTATGAGTTTATGTAGTCTCACTAGATTATATTCTATCATCTTGCACTAAGGTCTTAGATATCACATATATCTCATACCTTGCTTATTTCTGAAAACAAAATTTCTAGCTCCTTACTTTTCAAACGGATTTGAACTTCAAGTTTCACGGAGACAAGTACTAATTGAAACCATTGCTCTTTGAATCATCAATGTGAGGTTTACTAAAAGTTTGCATTGGGACTTAATCATATCTTGATTCTTTAACAATACGATACCAGTCCGTAAAGTTACTTGTCAGACTTAACAGTATTTCTATCTCAATTTCAAGACTAGCGCATGGTAGATAACGGATGCCAATTCTACAAATTTAATTCAAAATACTATTCAGACTATATTCATGATAATTAGTTCATGTTTTAATCTAATTACTAATGAACTCCCACTTAATACAACATCCCTCATCTTTACTATTAAATTGCAGTTGGGGATGGTTTGCACTTTGACATCAAACATTGGAGCAATCTCAACCGTTGATTACTTATCAAATCGCCTTCAAAACGTCCATCAAACCCACGTTTGCTCCGGATGGAAAAGAAAATCATGATTTTATTTCCTACCAATTAGATCGACATAAATCTATACTATTGGTGATGGTACGTCCACTTTGCATTTTGCACTTTTGCCTGCCAAATTTATGCGCCCCACACGACAATCAATCACAATCAAGGTAATTAATACACGGTAGGAAGATATCAAATCAAGGTAATCACGATATCAAAAACAGAATGCACGTCACGCAATACTTACCAAAAATTTGCTCAGCCAAAAATTTGCTCCCGTTATGCCAAAAATGTCTCTCGCTATCATTAACCCTTACCAAATAAAATCAAATCAGGAACAAGTCAACTATATTTGATTGATTAAGCGAGCTTTTTGGCAAACATTTTATGACAATGAGAGCCAATTTTGTGCAAGTAATGAGCTAGATTTTGGATTTGTTTCTCCCACCACCAGGAAACCCACACAACGACGAACGCGTCGGATCATACACGCCTGTCGGACGCCCGCCAAGCTCGCGCTTGCGCCCGTGGTTGGCCGCGCCACAGCGACCAACCGAGGGGAGTGGGAAACAATGGCGGAGGAGCCATTCTGGCAAGCTATGGCATTTGCCATAGCTTAATTTTGCCAGACGTCCTTGGTTGAGTCAAGAGTTATAGTTTATACCTCAAAGATTGGCATCTTTTTGATCTATGGTGCCCCAATTTGCCATACCAAAACTTCCGTTTGCCCTCCGCCACTGGTGGGAAAGCGAACCAAGTCCAAGGCCAGGGTAGGTGGCGGAGCTCCAGGACGACGGGGACAGTAAAGGCGAGGCGATGGTGGCGCTCGGCTATGGCTGCGGCCAGCGGGAGGGGCGCGATCGGAAGTCTGCGTTCACCCAGCTGGCGAGTCGCCGAGCTGTTTCACCTTCCAAGGTGAGCTCCACTAATTCTTATTTCTCCTCTTCCTGATATATTCATTTTTCTGCCAATATTGCTAAAATGCTTTGACAGGTTGGATTATATGCATCAAAGATTCGTGTTATTCCTTCCTTTAGGGTGGGTGCTCAGGGAAGGTGATGGTGCTTGGCAGTGGGAGCAAACAATTGAAGCAAACACGACAGTTATGGCTGAAGACGGTCTGTAATCTTTAGAATTGAGTCAGGGTATTATGAAATAATCAATGATGTGTGCAAAAAGACATGGCAGTATTGGAGATTGATCTCCATCATATGAGCACCTCTGTTACCTCTCCTGATAAATAATTATTAACACATTCGTTGTACAAATAGTAGAATAATAACAATGATACATGTTTAATGCATTCGTTGTTTCCGGAGCTCAATATGAGCAGAATAATAGCGGTGCAAATATCGTTGGTATCTTTGGTTGTTTAAATTACATTTTTTTATTTTCTGATTGCAAGGAACCCAAGGTTGTGGCGCACTTTTGGCATAAGCAAATTTCTGTATGAAATGTGGCACCAAGCTTGGCTACTGTTTCTGATTCATGTGTTTTTTTACTTTGAAAATATTCATATATTTATAGGTATTATTTTATATCGTAATTGTCGTAACCTTCGCTTGACAGAAACATGTTCAAGTGTGGGCAAAGAATTTAGGATCATAGACTGTAACACAAAAAAGATGATGAAGGTAGAGTAATTATGTAAATGTTGCATTTGTTCCATATGAGAGAAGCCGCATGTTAATAACATCCTTAGGAAATAGCAAAATGTTAGATAAATCTAGCAGTACTCCATTGGTTGGTGTATACAGTTTGCTAATTTTGCATTTGTATTTGCATTCGCATTTGCATTCCTGTCTAGAATTATATTTTGTTGCTATATCTTTGGCCATGAGGCCTTACCTATTTATTAGTTCTATGAACTAGAGAAGCATAAATGTGCGGTTTTATCGAATGTTGTGGTGCTACAAGCTTTGGCTT
Source organism: Lolium multiflorum (assembly GCA_030979885.1). Classification (NCBI taxonomy): domain Eukaryota; kingdom Viridiplantae; phylum Streptophyta; class Magnoliopsida; order Poales; family Poaceae; genus Lolium; species Lolium multiflorum. The sequence continues at coordinate 217,714,511 of CM061750.1, forward strand.
GCAACCCATCTTTTATTTATTCCTTGAAATTACACAGGTTATATTGCAATCCAAAGTTAGAAGGGTGGCATGACATCCAAGGTCTGCAATAGTAGTAGGATCTACTAACTCGGATCACATTTGATCGACGCGGGAGTGACTTGCCTCCATGCATGTACATCCCTGGTGCCAACGTCAACTAAATCCGATCGGAGGGAGTATATGACATCCAACTGTCCACGTTTTTTTTTGTTATTTCAGACTAGCTCTCATATCGGTTGTTTCCAACCGAACCTTGGTCATCACGCTGATGCCTTGATAACCTTTAGGAGCTCAATATAAGGTACATGTTTAGATTGATTTTGACTAGCTTAAGTAAACAAATTGAACATGAAGCTGAAAGCGGTAATTAGTACGAAGGAAATTGAGGCCGGCTCGCTGAATCATCAGAAAAAGCATACGAAAGAAATTGCTCAAAAAACAACTACAAAGAATTTCAGTGTACCTGTACATTAACTTTAGGAAGACTTTTATTCTTAAGCTTTACCAATTAAAAGGTCGATAATATTGCCACAAAAAACATATTCCAACGATGTAACCACTAAATATACTACTAGAAGATTAGCCCCAGAGGCGTGTATTTTCATTTAAGCTTCACCATTTAAAAGATAGATACACAATGGCTTAAAAAACGCACTCCCAAAAACTTTAGGATGCTCCTATGGTAACACTTCTTTAAGCTTCAATACTTAAAAGGTGGATACATAATAATGGCTTAAAAACACACTCTAAAGAAATAACCAGTACCCACTTTTACCATAAAATTACCTCTAGAACCTTTTGTGGCCTGGAAGGCTCAGATCAACCAAAGATAAGCCATAACTTTTTATTTGGTAATACTACTGTAAATCAATTTCCTAATGTAGTTTGCTTTTTCCATATTAAATTGACTCTATGGATAATTAGCCATTCATTTTAAGTTCTTATTGGTTGAGTACACAATTGAGCCAACAAGGATTGCCTCTTTCGAAAAAGATAGCTAATGTGTGTTCTATTTTGCCTGGGGCTTGCTCGTATCCGAGCTCCGCCACCACTATTTATTTCATATTCAATCTAAATTTTACCAAATTAAATTCAAATATACTTCAAACAACGTGAATTTTGCATATGTTATGTTGGCACATTGCAACAACAAATAGAGACCGTAGCAACGCACGGGCATTCAACTAGTAGTTGTTAAGTGGCACACGATCCACATTCACTACACCAAAACCGATCATCACGTGAGATGATGTAGCTTCAATGGTGAACATCAACATGTTGATCATATCATCCATATGACTCGTGTTCAACCTTTCGGTTTCCATTGTCCCGAGGCCATGTCTGTACATGCTAGGCTCGTCAAGCAAACCCAAGTATTTCCGCGTGTGCAACATGGCTTACACCCGTTGTATGTGAACGTAGAATCTATCACATCCGATCATCACGAGATGCTTTGAGACAACGAACTGTAGCAACGGTGCATACGAGGGGAGAACAGTTTATTATCTTGATATTAATGGGATCATCTTATAATGCTACCGTCGCGATCTAAGCAAGATAAGATGCATAAAGGATTAACATCACATGCAATTTATAATATGTGATATGATATGGCCTTTCTTCTTGTGCTTTTGATCTCCATCTCCAAAGCACATGAGCATGATCTCCATCATCACCAGCATTGCACCAAGGTCCATGGCGCCACTTCATGGTTGTCCATCACTTATAGCTAATATAACAACTACTTGAAATAAAGCTATTACATGATGAATAGACACGCATGTCTTAACAAATTTAAAGACAACCATTAGGCTCCTGCCGGTTGCCATAATACAATAATGAACATATCATACATCAAATATAATCATCATCACATCATGGCCATATCACATCACCAAACCCTGCAAAAACAAGTTAGACGCCTCTAATTTGGTTTGCATATTTTACGTGGTTTAGGGTTTTCGAGTAAGATCCAATCTACCTACGAACACGAACCACAACGGTGATACTAGTGTTGACAATAGAAAGTGCAAATTGGAATCTTCACTATGGTGGGAGAGACAGACACCCGCAAAGCCACTTATGCAATACAAGTTGCATGTCAAGCGTGGAGCAAGTCTCATGAGACGCGGTCATGTAAAGTTAGCCCGGGCCGCTTCATCCCACCATCCCGCAAGATGCAAAGTACATAAACTAAAGCAACAAAAGCATCAACGCCCACAAAACCATTGTGTTCTACTCGTGCAACCGATCTATGCATAGACATGGCTCTGATACCACTGTTGGGGTTCGTAGCATAGAAAACAAAAAATTCCTACCGCAAGACGAATAAATCCAAGATCTAATCTATGGAACACCCAAGATCTAATCTACAAGATCGAAGCAACGAGGTGGAGATGAGACTAACCCTTGAAGGTTTCCAAAGCCTATGAGATCAGATCTCGTTGTTGATGTAGACGATCGTCCCCGCTGCAATCCGGCAACACTTCCGTACTCGGCGCGTACGGTGTCGATAAAGCCCTTCCTCTCCCCGCTCAGCGGGCAGCGGAGGTGTGGTAGATCCCCTCGGAATCCCAGAAGCACGACGGTGTGGTGGTGGTGGTGGAGGAGAAAAGCTGCAGGGCTTCGCCAAGCCGGAGCAGACTTGCGGTGGAGGAGAGAGGGGGCCGGCAGACTTTGGTGTGTCAGGTGCAAACGGTCGGCTGCCCCTCTCCTCTATTTATAGAGGGAGGGGCGGCCAAGGCAGCCCCTTGGGCCCCACCAGTGCACAGAAGGAAAGGGGGATCCGAAATCATCCCCTTCCAAGTTTGCTTCCCCTTCCAAAGTTGCTCCCTCGATTTTAGGGATTTGATCTTATCCTCCGGGATTTGATCTTATCCCTAGGGGGGCTGGCCGGCTGGGCCTTGAGGGCTTGGTGCTCCTGGCCCATTAGGCTAGGCTGCACTCCCTTGGCCCATGTGGTCCCTCCCGGGGTGGTGGGCCCACCGGTGGCCCTCTAGAACCTTCTAGAAGCTCCGGTCAAACACCGAAACTTTTCCGAACCCCGGAAAATAACTTCCCTTATATGAATCTTATTCTCGGACCATTCCGGAACTCCTCGTGATGTCTTGGATCCCATCCGAGACTCCGAACAACTTCGGTCTCCATCTCATATTCGAATCTATTTATGCGACATCGAACCTTAAGCGTCACCCTATGGTTCGCGAACTATGCAGACATGGTCGAGACTCCTCTCCGAGCAATAACCAATAGCGGGATCTGGAGATCCATAATGGCTCCCACATATTCAACGATGACTTAGTGATCGATTGAACCATTTACATACGATGCCAATTCCCTTTGTCACGCGATATTTTACTTGTCCGAGGTTCGATCATCGATATCTCCATACCTTGTTCAACCTCGTTACCGACAAGTACTCTTTACTCGTACCGTGGTATGTCATCTCTTATGATCCAATCATATGCTTGCAAGCTAATCAGACGACATTCCACCGAGAGGGCCCAGTATATCTATCCGTCATCAGGATGGACAAATCCCACTATTGATCCATATGCTTCAACTCACACTTTCCGAATACTTAATCCCATCTTTATAACCACCCATTTACGCAATGGCGTTTGATGTAATCAAAGTACCCTTCCGGTGTAAGTGATTTACATGATCTCATGGTCGAAGGACTTAGGCAACTATGTATCGAAAGCTTATAGCAAATTGAACTTAATGACTTGATCTTATGCTATGCTCATTTGGGTGTGTGTCCATTATATCATTCACCTAATGACATAACCTTGTTATTAATAACATCCAATGTTCATGATCACGAAACCATGATCATCCATTAATCAACAAGCTAGTTATACAAGAGGCTTACTAGGGACTCCTTGTTGTTTACATAACACACATGTATCAATGTTTCGGTTAATACAATTATAGCATGGGATGTAAACATTTATCATGAACACTAAGATATAACAATAGCTAATTTATTATTGCCTCTTGGGCATATCTCCAACAAGAATCAGGAAGTCGGATCCCACCGACCTTCGGAGGAAGCCGGATCCAAGAAGGCCCATGAGGGACCCGGATCCAGTACGACGTAGATGGAAGGCGGATCCTTGACGTGCACGACAAGACATTGTACCGTAGTTAGGCAACCTGTAATCCGGCTAGGACTCTCCATGTAAACCCTAGATCTGTGCGCCTATATAAGCCGGATCCCGGGAGCCCTAGAGGCACAACCACAACCATTATAACAATGCGCAAGCGCGCCGATAATTCCAGACAAGCAGCAGTAGGCCCTGTCATCGTGTGCTGGGTAACTCGCGTACTACCGTCCCGAGGACACTCCGCCCAATGGCCCCTACTTCTTTTCCCCCTCGTGAGGATCCCTCCTCCGAGGTACCGTCTACTAAGCAACGACATGCGGCGAAGGAGGAGGAATGTGTGTGAACTCCTTCTCTTCTCACTCACTTAATGGAGTTGGAACAACTTCTCTTATAAGCTTCCCCAACTTCCTCCCGACTAGCAATGTGGGACTAAATTTAGTCCCCAAAGCTATCCCTAGACTGTCACCATAGATAATTTTTTTTCGAAATGGGAAAATGGCCCCGGCCTCTGCATTAATCATGCACATAACCTCATTTGTTGCATAGTTTCATAGGTTCAGAGTTTACATCTCATGGATCATAAAGTGCGCACATGAAAATCAACCAGCGCAAAAATAACAACAATATTCGCTTATGCATCCTCTAGATGACTAGTACTCCGCCAACAACCCAGGTTGTAAATAGCCCGAGCAACTATCTCTAGACGGGTACACCTAGAATCCATGGGCACTCGTTTCGCCTCTGGTAGCAGGGAAGACCAGTCATGGATCTAGTGGGTAGCCTTACAAATAACTTGTAGAAAATAAGAAATTTCACTTTTGTTTTCGAAAATGGGCATTTTATTACAATTTCACTTTTGTTAAAAGTAACATCGTTCTTGAAGTTCCATATAGACCATAATATAGTACACGTTCCCACTTTAACGTGTGCTTTAGTTTGCTTATCTACTATATTTAATCAATTACCAAATATATTTGTAATATATGTTGTTGGAGCAATAGCGAAAGTAAAGTAAACCACTCTCCAAACAAGATGAGCAAAGGGACAATCAAAAAATAAGTAATTATTAGACTCCTCGGAGTCACAAAAGCACCTTTCTTACACCCATTCCATTGAGGCTTTTCCAAATTATCTTTTGTTAGGATAATTTTATTATGTAAGAACCACATGAAGATCTTAATCTTTACTGGAACCTTCAATTTTTATATGTATTTTTGTAGGAACACCGTATGTCCATTCATGAAATCAGCATACATTGATTTTTCTGTAAAAATTTCTGAAGTAGTTAGTTTCCATACAAATTTATCATTCCCGTTGGATAATATTACATGCATATGCCACTGGACCAAATGAAACCAAGCATCAAATTTATCTTCCCGTGAGGTCCTTCTAAAATATATATTTTGAGGATTATGTGAAAAAACATCAACGGCCAAATCTTTTTCCAAAAACAATATTATACAGCGCGATAGATATTGATTAGATAACGAAGTGTCACCCAACCAAGTGTCCTCCCAAAAACATGCTGATTTTCACTATAGATGAGTTTTAAGATTTCAGATAGTTTAGGCTATGTGCCTACATGGATTACAGCCCATCTACATCCAACACCGTCTGAATATTTGCCACAAAGCACACGCTCACTGAATAAATAAAGCTAAATACATAATCTCGTATGACTAAATAGAGCCTATATGATTTAGTTCCAACCTGGAAACACGCTATTCATCTTACGCAAAGACACCTTAATTTGGCCACAGGCTCCGAACGTGTACACACCACCATACCACCTTATTGAAATGCACAGCATTATCGATGGTCAAGGTTTTCCAAGTTATTAAGCGCAAACAGTTCGGCCGCCGTCGACGAAGATGATCTGGCCAGTGACAAATGAAGCTGCTGGCATGCAAAGGAACAAGACCGTCGACGCAACCTCCAGTGGCTCACCGAGCCGATGCATTGGAGTCCTGGACAGCTCATGCTCTAGGACCTCCGGAAGCATCTGTCGATTCACAATAATCAGGCCAAATAACAATACTCCGTATTAAATACTGGTAAATTTCATTTATTTGATTATTAAAAGCAGAGAGCGTATATCTTGAAATACATTAAACTATAAAGAGTAGGAGTAGTTGTTAAGTTAACAAGGTAGAATAATTAGGTTGTGCATTTCTTGGTTGTCTTTGGTGTCTTTCATGTGAGCTCGGTACGTACACTTTTTGCCATGTCAGTGTTGATCCCACCAGGGGCGACGGCGTTCACACGAATCTTGTCCTGAGCCCATTCGGTAGCAAGGCTCCTGGTAAGCTGGTTAATTCCTCCTGCGTGTAAAGAAGAACATCATTTCTGCGCCTTAGGTTCAAGTTTGGAGCTTCAGTTATGATACAGAAAGTATTTATGGTTTATTTTTGTTATCCAGTGAAGATGAATCAAGAAGTTCGGTTAGAAAAAGACTTCGGTGTGCAAGTAGTTACCTTTTGTGATGCAATAAACTGCGAGGGTGGGGTAGCCAAGTGAGCTTGCAGCGGAGGAGATGTTGACGATGCTGCCTCCTCCGGCGATGGAGGCGTTGAGCAGTAGAGGGTGAGCGAGCTGACTGAGGTGGAAGGATGAGTCTAGGTTAGTCGCCATGAGATGCGAGTACTCCTCCGCCGTCCACTGCACCGCCGCCTTAGCAATAGCCCGCCCCGCGTTGTTAACCTGCACAAACCCGCCTCACGTCAGAACTCTGCTAACAATACTGAGTATATTGCAGCCAGTTCTAATTGAGTCCCGATCAATCCTTATAACTGACAGAGCTTAGATACTTGTAAAACAGTACTCCTTTTTTTACTGATGAATCAACGATAACTAATATGAAATCTAGGGAGTAATAACAAAGGTGAAATACTCGGCTAATTTGTTTAACTTGACACAAGAGGCTGAAGTAACTTAGATACTTGCAAAACAGTTGTAACAAGGTTGAAATTGCTAGGAAAAATTACTAAGCTTACTAGTTTTTTCGAAATGGCTAAGCTTACTAGTATGTCGAGCTTGCCGTCGAAGGTTTGCTTCACCGTCTCCATGAGCTTATCCCTCTCAGCTGGCACGGAGACGTCGCAGACAGACACAGTGACCGGGACCTTCAACTCCTCCCACCGCCGACGGCACTCCTCCAGCCCCGCCGCGTTCTCGGAGCACGTGTGCACCCGCGCTCCGAACCCGACAAGCTCCTCCACGATCGCATGCCTGATGATCGTGTGATGCAATGCAGAAAACTGTGATGCGTGTTTCCAAGATATATACGAGCTTTCAAGCGTAGCCAGTTTACACGAGTGAATACAGCAAGGTGTATGTTCGACTCCGTACCCGATCCCTTTGTTTCCGCCGGTGACCAGCGCCGTTGCGCCGGCGAGACTCCATCTTTTCTCTCTGCTCCCGCCGTCGCCTGCCATCTCTCTCCCTCTTTCTCTCTGAAGTCTGAAGGCGTGCGCGCCTCTTAATTATGTGAAGATAACACAGGCCCACTCTGGAGTGGCCTCGTCCACACTTTAATTGCGACAAGAAAAACATGCGCCTGAAGCACTGCATCTCCCGTTGTCCCATCGGTTTCTTTGGATCGTACGGAAATATCACGGTCATCGCAAGCTGCTGCAGTCAAATATTGCTACTAGTGTAGAATGGAACGTAAACGGCTCGCTCTAATCAGGTAAGTACATCGTGTCATATTTATTTACTTACATAATGCCATATCAATTTACAATCTTGTCAGTCTTTCTCTGCGAATTTACTGGTCGGTTGCTTCAACTGCTTTCCATACAAGCAGAGGAGTTCGCATCGCTCATAGTCATATCCATGCTTCGTACACGAGATCCCAGGAATGACTGGGGCCATGGAAACTTTTTCAGGAAGTCCATACTACCTCCATCCCAAAGGCTAAGGTTTATTTTAGAGTTCTTTTGTGGTACCTCCAAATGAATAATAGCCATTAATTTTCGTCCATCTAATGGTTCAAATAATTTCATACCACAGTCCAAAACGAGAGAGGTATGTTACATACCTCTCACAATTTTCGCACCTCAGTAAGAAAAAACATCGACGGACCAGCCCAATAGACGGCCCGTGGATTGATCATCTCCTTTATGCAGGGTTGTTTAGACGAGGAATGGCATGTTCAATTACCATCGCATAGGGGCCCTATCGATCTAGAGAAATAGATCAACAATATATCATGATTAAAGACTTCAGTTCTGACAACAGCTCTGTTTTGTTTCCGATCGCTCGAGTTTTCTGAATGGCAGAGGCAAATTCGTTGCTTCTGTGCTGGAGTAGTTCTGTGATCTGCTTCAAGTACAAGGAATATCTGAACCTCTTATTTTCGCTCTACATATCGCGTTTACGTAATGGTGGGAACATAGCTATCAAGTTTCCGGGATCGATCCGTTCGTTTTGAATAATAGGAAGAAGATGAACACGGGAAAGCTCCAAATTATTCCTGACAAAGCAAACGGATAAAAAACCGGGTATGAACACTTGTAGATAGGCTCGCGGCTCAGCCCACAAGACGCTGAGACAAATCAATTGTGGTAAATGTGATTGATCGTGAAATCAAAATCAGCTAGGTTGCGCTCCGCGCAGGACGACGCCGACGGGATGCCGCGATGGCGGCGGCGGTCATGCTCCAGGGAAAACGCGATGTGATGCTCGATGCTGGCGAAGTCGTTCCCTCTCGTGATGGGCCAATTGTTGGGCCGGTTTCAATGCAGCTATTTTTTTTTCCATGGTCTACGTGTTGATGGGCTGTCGGGCCGCTTAATCTTAACCGTTGACTAATCATACCTCTCCCCTTACTACGTGTGGTAAAAGGTACTGTAAAAGAAGCCTTATTTTATTTATAGAAAGTCAAATTATGTTAAGTTTGTTCAAGTTTTTATCAAAAATTATTAACGTACAAAATGTATAATCAATATTATTAGATAGATAATGAAATATATTTTTATATGATATCTATAAAATATTATATTTGTTGATAGATTCTTCTAAAAAAATTGTTTAAATTTTACTTGATTTGACTTTTCAAACAAAATATAAGCCTTTAGCTAGACATGAATGACAGTAATTTTGCTTCTCTGAGCCTGCGAGATATACGTGTTATTCTAAACAGAACACAGAACTGAAGGAACCAAAGAGAAAACTGCAAAACGACAGGAATGATTGAACACCCTGATATATTCAACTGAGGGCATCTCCAGCGGCGCGACGCAAATGGTCGTTTTCGTCCGCCGTGATCGGAAATGCGTCTGCACCTCTCCAGGGGCGACGCAGTGATCGGGTCGTCCGCGGAGACGCAAACCTGGCCCAAATATGCGCTCGGATGCGTCTCATGGACATCGGGACGCGAAAGTGTCCGCTCGTATCCGGCGGACGTTCGTCGGGCCTGCAGCGACCCCGCGTCGATGTTTCTCAAACGCGCCAGCACCGGCGCCGCCGTTGCCGTCGGCTGTCCGCGCCACGTTAATGGCAATGCTTCGGCTGCCGAGCGGCCGCAGCCCACCTCCGCCAACCACGTTAATGGCGCCGTCACGCGTCCCGCGCCACCGCATGCCTCCGGCCTATATAAAGGGGCCGCGCCTTCTTCTTCCTCATCCACTCCTCCATAGAAACCCTAGCCGCCACAAAGCTCCAGCGTTCCGCCGCCTAGATGTTCCTGCGACGCAGCCAGCCCCGCGAGGAAGACCATGGCAGGTCCTGGAGGCCGGCGAGGCGGTCGAGGCCCCACGCTCACCGTCGCCTGCGCCCTCTTCGTCTTCCTCCGACGTGGAGGACGCTGCTTCGAGTTCCTCCTCCGCATCGACAACGACCCGCTCGGCATCAAGCGTCTCCCGGACAAGTTCGCGACGGCGTCGAGCCGGCGCATTTGCAGCTACGGAGGCCAGCGCAACTTCGCCGCTGGGCCGTGGAGGTCCTGTTCGACGGCAGGGCAAGATGTACTTGCACACCGGGTGGGGCAAGTTCGCCCGTGACCGCGCTCGAGCCCGGCTGCCAGCTCACCTTCCTCTATGAGGGAGACAGTGAGATGGTCGTCAAGGTCTTCGACGACACGGCCTTCCGCATGCACTACCACACCGGCGAATCCGAGTCGGACTCCGATAGTTAGAACGTAGAGTGTCCTTTCTTTGCAGCGAATCTGGCTACATGCCAGACAAAGCCAGTAGTGGAAAGTTTCTGTCTGTTCGCCTCATCGGTAGAACCAACAAGGGCACCGTCAATCCTCCCACCGATTTTCCAGTTAGGTGACTGGTGTGCCCTCGAATGTTCTTTCTGGCAGCGAACATACGGAAATCAACACAACTGGTTTCTATTTTTAAAATATTTATATTTGTGTCCACCATGGTACAAACTATATATTAGTTTGTGCAAACCATGTTCCAAACTATGTATTAGTTTGTGTAAAATAATCTTCCAATTTGTAATATTTGGAACTATGTTGAAATGAAAAAGAGAAAAAAAATGCGTCGGGCCGCTGGAGCCAACCCCAGACGCAAATGGACACGCGGACGAAAACGGTCATTTCAGCGTCCGCTGCGCGACGCAAACGGACACACGCGGACACTAAAATACGTCGCGCCGCTAGAGATGCCCTGACTAAAAAGAAACCAAAAACAGAGAAAAACCAATTTGACATATTAGAGCGTCCGGGTTGGTCGAATTGCGGGATTTTGTCCGCTTTGCAATCAAGTTCAGAATTCAGTGGCACGTGTCCTCTTCAAATGCTGCTATACGAGCAGAATGTGAATAGCCTTATGAGTTGTGGCTCGGCCACAGGTGTGTCACGAATTTCCTCCAAGATTGGTCTATGTGCATCATTCAAAACGTGGCCTCTCAAGAAATCACATTGTTTGTTATTCTTGTTCCACGGGAAATTTAGAGCATCTCCACCGGCGCCCCTCGTAGCGGCCCCGATAGAGATTTTAGGGCTGGAGCGAAAATATGCTCACACCGGCGCGCTTCAAACGGTGCCGGCGAATTTTCAAGCCCAATAGAAGCGCCGGCAACCCCGTGCTGGCCCCTTGACCAAGGGCGCGAATCGGGCGCGCCGGCGTCCCATGTGACTGAAAATTTTGAGCGTGGGAGCCGCCTGTCAGCTACACATCCCCAAATTATACATCTTCTCCACCAAAACCCCGTCCCCTCCGCCGTTCATTTCTCCCGCCGTTCATTTCTCCCGCTCGCTGCTCCATCTCCCATCCAGCCTCCAACCCGAAAAATCATCGCCACCCCCCATGCCACCGAAGAGAAAGGCTCCGGCGAAGGCGCCGACGAAGCCGCGCACCATCGCGCCGAAGGACAAGCCGGCGATCATGTCGCAGGAGGAGTGGGAAAAGGAGATGGAATGCCGCTCCTTCATAACGGCCAACCGCAGAAGGCGCCGCATCGCCGCTATCGACGCAGCGAAAGCGGCGTCCACTGCGAAAGCGTGCCTCAGCTTGGGCGGCGGCCTCAGCAACATCTCGAGCTCACCGTCGTCGCCGGGTTACTACGCAGGGTACAACACAGACGAGCCGTCGATCTCGCAGATGGACGGCCGCGGCCGCTACTCCCCCCGAGTACGGGGACAGCGACATGACCGTCGACCACAACACGCCGTTCTCGCCGGATTCAGCGGCGAGGGGCAGCGGCGCCTTTCGCTTCCCCGACCTAAACTCGTTGCCTCACCTGCGCCGCACCGAGGGCCACGTGACAGACGACACCGGCCTTCCGTGCCACCTCTTCCCCGACGAGGGCAGGAGCACCCACCAGGTGTTCGGCAGCGCGTCCGGCGTGTCCATGGGCGAGGACAATGTGTGTTTCTTTACTTTTTATGTGTTATGTGCATCGTAGAGACCGGCGGCGACTGAAAGTAGGTAACTTGTTGCTTAGATTGCAGCTGGGGAGGAGATCCTCAACGGCTTCATACGCGGCCATGCTTACGAACCCCCCGTCGACGAGTATGAAGAAGAGGCCGAGGAGGACAAAGGTGAGGAGGAGGTCCACGAGGAGTTGATCGACACCGACCGGCGTGACCATGACGACGACGCGTAGGCGTTCCGGCGGCACTCGTGGTCCGAGGTGGAGGTATTTGGAGGATGAATGTCTCATCGAGGCGTGGAAGCAAGTGAGCTTTTTCCCCATCACCGGCGTCAACCAAACCGGAGGCAAGTACTACAAGCCCATCCTCGATTCCTTCAATTTGAAGAAGAACTATGGTGACTACGCCACCATCAACATGAACCAGAACGAGGGCGACCTCTCCCACCGTTGGAACATGATCAAGGCGGCATGTAGCAAGTTCCATGGCTACTATGAGAAGATTAAGGGCCGGAAGGAGAGCAGCAAGACGATGGTGGATTGGGTATGATCTACGCCCATCTTATTCATAATGCATTATAGTGTATCTATTTGATGATCCATCTTGTTCCATATCTTGTTTTTGCACCATATATTGTTAGATGCTCCTAGCCCTCAACATGTACAAGTTCAACCACGATGACAAAGACTTCCCCTTCATGCATTGCTTCAACAAGTTACAAGGTTGCAAGAAATGGGACGACCTCCTCCACACTCTAATGAAGGACGGGGAAGATGGGCCGGTCGATCCAGCCGGCGCCTCCACCGGGCGCCCCATTGGCAACAAGAAGGCCAAGGCCGAGAGGGATGTGGCGTCGGTATTGGCAGCCATGGACGCCTCCCTTGAGAAGATGATCACCTCATTCTTGGTGGAGAACAAGCGGTGGATAGGGCCGCCGTCGTGTGGAAGGCAATCCTCGACAAACAAGACATGAAGATCGAGTTGGAGAGGGAGAAGGTGGAGGCGGCAAAGATGGAAGCTCACGCCGCTGCCATGAAGGTCACTAACAAAGCGACGCAGCTTTCGTTGGCCAAGATGTCTCAAGAATCCAAGAACTTGATGGCTGACATGGAGAAGATGGACCCGCTGGCGTGGGCGTGGCACGAGATGTACCGCGAGCGCATCGGCCAAGAGGTGATGGCGGCGCGAGCTGCGTCGGCGTCCCCCTCGGCACCCTCCACGTTCATGTCTACGCCGGCACCCTCCATGTTTATCTCTCCGCTGGCACCGTCGACGTTCCTGCCTCCCCCGGCAACCGTGGATCCTGTTGCAGTGATGAAGCTGCCGTCGGGGCTCGCCGCCGATGAGGAAGTCATCGAGGTTGAGCCGCCTGTGACCTCGTTCATCTGATCAGCTGGCTTGGAAGCCATTTTTTTGCGCCGGAGACGACGATTTGGTGCCCGTATGTTGGCCCAAACTTCATATTCGAAAACCTATTCGAATTTGGTGGCCGTGTGTTGGCTCAAACTTTAAATTCGTAAATTCATTCGAATTTCTTTACTTTTGTTTGAGTTTTCAATTCAAATCATCTATTAGGGCTGTCGTATGGGGCGCGCCAGTATCGAAGTAGCTCCCCCTAAATGGAGGATGTTGTGCCGGCGCGCCCAACAGTACCGGCGCTCCTGCCGGCGACTATATGAAACGCGCCGGGGGAGATGCTCTTATAAGTAGCCCTCTACGAGGCTCTTCCGACACTAGTGGAGGAATCCTACCATATCAGGTCGAGCTCCTGAGGTCAGAGTCACGGGTAACGGGACAGTTCTGGAGGTGAGTTTGGGAATGGGAGCATCGGTGAGAGCGACAGATGTGCTAAACTGATTAAAATACGATGATTAGCGCCTAGTTGGTCTTGGTATAAATGGGGTGAACCAGGCGGGATGAGACAGCTCGATCTACAGTCTTCGCTAATTCATGTGCGTGAACGTTAACATGTCACAAAAATATGAATTTTGTTTTTTTAACGTGTGCTACTTCATCTCCATTCATATGCCTATGATAGGAATACATAGCCAAATACGGGAAAAAGGAACGAATCCCCGGATGCTCGAGGACTGAAGACCGACGTCACGGATACTAGCTTGTTAGAGAAGAAGTGAGAAATTGTTGAAGAAGTCAATCCGGAATCTCTAGCCCTCAAGCCTGGAATCCCCGGCCCACAGAAGCTTGCCTCGAGTGAGCATGGCCGGAAGCTCGCCCGGAATCTCTGGCCTAAGTGAACGGTCCAATTCGTAGCCAAGTTGGGCCTCACCCCATGTATCCCCTCTTATGTAATATTTATGCCTAAACTACACCTAGGTTGTGTCTACCTATATATAGTTCCCCCATCACCACCTAGAAACCATAGAGATGATGTTCAGATGAAATTGGCTTATGCCTCTTTTATCCCTTCGTGGATTAGGGAAACCACATCGGTAGATTATATCTCTATTGTACGACTCGATCTCCCTTTTAAGTACCTTTCCTCTTTGGTGAGTTCTATCAATTGTTGGTATTTTGCTTGCACTTCTACATTTGGATCTTTTGCTTGCACTTCTACCAACCTTGATCTTTTCACCCTTCTAGGATTCTATTCTTTGATTTGTTGATCTTTCTCTCCGGACTTCTACCCCGTGTCTTTTCCTTGAGAACTTCTATCAGGACGGTGGTTCGAGCTGTTGAGAACAAACCAGATTATATCGGGTTATTTTGTTCATGTGTTCATCATGTTCTTCGTGTTCATCCCTCTTCTCCTTGGTCAATTCGTGAGATCGGGCAAACCACGAAGCCTTAGGCTGCATCAAAATGTATCAAAGCAAACGTTGCCATGAATTTGACCCCCAATCACTCCATTTTTGTCCAAAAAAAAATTTCCACAAAAAATAGCTTGAATTTGGATCTTAGGATTTGTTGTGTTTTTTTGTGATTTTGATCCACTGGATTGATGTCTTTGGTGTTGATGTACAACTTCTCCAATTTTCGTGCTCCAATTTAACCTACTCCTTGAGAAATCTGGTGATTTTTTAGCCATTTTCCATGCGTGTTCGACGTCTGTTCGTGGTGTTGTTCATCGGGTTCGTCTTGTTCTTCGTCTTTCCGGTCGCGCGCGCCCGCCTAGCTCTACCCCGCTGCCGCCGACCACCACGCACATGCCCGCATGCAAATGACCGCACCACCGCGCTCCCACCATCTCGAACCGGCCACCGCTCCCTCCCTGTTTCCACCCCATCACCATGCGTGCAGCCGCCGCATCTCCCGCTCATTGACGCGCACCGGCCTTCCCCACCACGAGCAGCCGCACCAGCGATCGGCCCACACTGCCGCTGAACTCCTCCGCAACCCCACCTATGTGCGCCACACACTCCACCCTGGCCCCGCTCCATGATACGTCCATTTTGCATCACTATTTTATATCATAATTTGCTGTTATTCATTGATATATTTCATATTTAGAGATGATACTTATGTTATTTCATCTATTTTGCATGTTTCATGATCATTGGAGAATTATTCACCGGAGTCAGGATTCTGCTGGAAAAAGCACCGTCAGGATACCATATTTCTGAAGATCAACAATTGACGGAAATTACACAGAAATTCCTATTTTTCCAGAAGACGAAGGGAGCCAAAAGGAGGAGCCGGGAGGAGCCACCATGGCCCCCCCCATAGGCCGGCGCGGGCCCAGGCCTAGCCGCGCCGCCTTGTGGGGAGGGGGCCCACAGCCCCCTCTGGCCGCCTCTCCTTCGCGTACTTCTTCGTCCAGAAAACCTAAGCCCCAGGGAGTTACGGAGAATTGACAGAGCCGCCTCTGGGGCGGAGAAACACCAGAGAGAAAAGAGCTCTCCGGCGGGCAGGAATCCGCCGGGAAATTCCTCCCGGAGGGGGAAATCGACGCCATCGCCATCGTCATCGAGCTGGACATCATCTCCATCATCATCATCATCTCCACCATCTACACCGCCATCTCCACCGCTGCATCTCGTCACCGCTGTAACGATTTGGGTTGGATCTTGATTGTTTGATAGGGGAAACTCTCCCGGTGTTGATTACTACTTGTTATTGATGCTATTGAGTGAAACCATTGAACCAAGGTTTATGTTCAGATTGTTATTCATCATCATATCACCTCTGATCATGTTTCATATGATGTCTCGTGAGTAGTTCGTTTAGTTCTTGAGGACATGGGTGAAGTCTAAATGTTAGTAGTGAATTATTGTTGAGTAGTATTCAATGTTATGATATTTAAGTTGTGGTGTTACTCTTCTAGTGGTGTCATGTGAACGTCGACTACATGATACTTCACCTTTATGGGCCTAGGGGAGTGCATCTTGTATTCGTTTGCTAATTGTGGGGTTGCCGGAGTGACAGCAACCTAAACCCCGTTAGTATATCGGTGCAGGAGGGATAGCAGGATCTCGAGTTTAAGGCTGTGGTTATATTTATCTTAATTACTTTCTTGTATTTGCGATGCTTGCAAGGGGTATAATCACAAGTATGTATTAGTCCTAGGAAGGGCGGTGCATTAGCATAGGTTCACCCACACAACACTTATCAAAACAATGAAGATTAATCAGCCGTATGAAGCGAAAGCACTAGACTAAAATCCCCATGTGTCCTCAAGAACGTTTGGTCATTATAAGTAAACAAACCGGCTTGTCCTTTGTGCTAAAAAGGATTGGGCCACTCACTGCAATTATTTCTCTCGCATTTTATTTACTTGTACTTTATTTATCTGCTATATCAAAACCCCTGAATACTTGTCTGTGAGCATTTACTGAATCCTTCATCGAAACGCTTGTCAACACCTTCTGCTCCTCGTCGGGTTCGACACTCTTATTTATCGAAAGTACTACGATACACCCCCTATACTTGTGGGTCATCAAGACTATTTTCTGGCGCCGTTGCCGGGGATTGAAGCGCTATTGGTAAGTGGAATTGGTAAGGAAACTTTTACTGTACGTGCTGATTTTGTTTCTGCTTGCTACTATAAGTCATTATGGAGAGATCCTCCCTTGAATTTCTATTTGGGAAATCTACTACTACTGCAACGGTAGTGGATGAGGCGCCAGGTGAGGACCATATAAAATACCTATGAAAATTATTGAACGTGTTGTGGATAACCGCTATGAAGGGGATGGAACTGTCCATCCTGGAGATCATTTACTGTTTTTACATGAATTATGCGGGTTATTCAAATGTGCATATTTCAATGGATGAAGTTAGGAAGAAATTATTTGTTATGTCGCTATCTGGCAAAGCGGCGCATTGGTATAAACTGCTGAAGGATGGGCGTTCTCTTGATTGGAAGGATATTGTGCCTGTATTTTACTCTAAATTCTATCCTCCAAGTGAAATTCACAAAGACCGCAACCGTATATATAATTTCTGGCCTCATGATGGAGAGAGTATTGCCCAAGCGGGGGAGATTGAAGTCTTTAATGCTCAAATGCCCCATTCATGAGCTTCCCGTAATATTACCATTGATAATTTCTATGCAAGACTATCTTTTCAAGATAAAACCTTGCTGGATACTGCTTGTTCTGGATCATTCACGCGCAATAAAGAAGAGTTTAAATGGGACCTTCTTGATCGAATCCAAGAAAATACTGAAGGTTGGGAGAACGACAAAGGTAGAGTGTCAGGTATAAATTATAATTATGAATGCATTGAAACTTTTATGGATACCGATGAATATCGTAATATGAGTGCTACATATGGTCTTGACTCTCAAGTTGTTGCAAATATTTATAAAGCCTTTGCCTCTCATTTTGAATTGCCTAGGAATAATTTTGATAAGTATCATGAACCATATAAAGATAAAGCTGATTCACCTAAAGGCAAATGTATTGAAATTAAAACTGTTGATCATGTTCTGCCTGAAGCTTATATTGAAAAAACTCCTTTCCCTGCTAAGATGAAAGAGTACTCTGTTATAACTAGTGTAGTTAATAAAAGTGCAAAGAAACCCATAGAACCGAAGAACAAATAAAGGTTGAACCTGCTGTTGCAATAGTTAAAGATCTTGTTACTGAAAATGTGGAAGATGGTCATATTATTTTTTGTGAAGATGCTTCTAATATTGTTTCGCATCCTAATAAGTCTATGAAAGCCAGTGTTCATGTGCTCTCTGTTCGAATTGGTGATCATTGCTATTATGGTTTATGCGACATTGGTGCAAGTATTAGTGCCATTCCTTATGAGCTCTACACGGAAATTATGCATGAAATTGGTTCTTGTGAACTTGAAGATATTGATGTGGTTATTCGGCTAGCTAATAGAGAAACTATCTCTCCCATTGGTATTGTTCGAGATGTTGAAGTTCTATGTGGTAAGATTAAATATCCTGCTGACTTTTTGGTACTTGGTTATGCTGCTAGTAAGTTTTGTCATATTATTTTTGGTAGAACTTTTCTAAATACATGTGGAGCTATTATAGATTGCAAGAAAGAGAAAATTGTTACTAAATTTGCTGGCGAATCTTATGAGTTTAACTTCTCTAAATTTGCCAAAACTCCTTATAAAGCTGATTTGCCTAATGATGATTTTAGAGTTGAACAGTGTGCATCTATTGCTCTTGCTCCTAGTAATCCTTTGCAGCAACATTTGGAGAATAGTGAGAGTGAAGTTTTTAGGGAAGAAAGGGATGAGCTTGATGAAATTTTCCTTCGTCAACCTATTCTTAAACATGACTTACCGGTTGAAGATTTAGGTGTAACACCACCACCAAAGGAAGATCCTGTATTTGATTTGAAACCATTACCTGATAATCTTAAGTATGCTTATATTGATGAGAAGAAAACATATCCTGTTATTATTAGTGCTAAGCTTTCAGATATTGAGGAAGAAAGGTTATTGGAAATATTGAAGAAACACCGAGGAGCTATTGGCTATACTCTTGATGATTTAAAGGGGATTTCTCCCGCTATTTGCCAACATGCTATTAATATAGAAGATGGTGCAAAACCTGTTGTTGAACATCATCGTCGTCTAATTCCCAAGATGAAGGATGTGGTAAGAAATGAGGTATTAAAACTCCTTGAAGCAGGTATTATATATCCTATTGCTGATAGTAGATGGGTTAGTCCTGTGCATTGTGTTCCTAAAAAGGAGGTATAATGTGCCTAATGATAATGATGAGCTTATTCCTCAAAGAGTAGTTGTAGGGTATAGAATGTGCATTGATTTTAGGAAAGTGAATAAAGTTACTAAGAAGGATCATTACCCTTTACCTTTTATTGATCAAATGTTAGAAAGGTTGTCTAAAAATACTCATTTCTTTTCTTGATGGATATTCTGGGTTTTCACAAATTGCTGTTAAAGCTAAAGATCAAGAGAAAACCACTTTCACTTGTCCCTATGGAACTTATGCTTATAGGCGTATGCCTTTTGGTTTATGTAATGCTCCTGCTACTTTTCAAAGATGCATGTCTGCTATTTTTCATGGCTTTTGTGAAAAGATTGTTGAGGTATTCATGGATGATTTTTCTGTCTATGGGAATTCATTTGATAATTGCTTGCGAAACCTTGATAAAGTTTTGCAGAGATGTGAAGAAACTAACCTTGTTCTTAATTGGGAGAAATGTCACTTTATGGTTAATGAAGGAATTGTATTGGGACATAAAATTTCTGAAAGAGGTATTGAAGTTGATAGAGCTAAAGTTGAAGCAATTGAGAAGATGCCCTATCCTAGGGATGTTAAAGGTATTCGTAGTATTCTTGGTCATGCTGGTTTTTATAGGAGGTTTATTAAAGATTTCTCTAAAATTTCAAAGCCTCTTACTAATCTTCTTCAAAAAGATGTACCTTTGTTTTTGATGATTGTAAGGAAGCTTTTGAAACTCTAAAGAAAGCCTTAACAACTGCTCCTATAGTTGAACCGCCTGATTGGAACTTACCTTTGAAATTATGTGTGATGCTAGTGATTTTGCTATAGGCGCTGTTCTTGGACAGCGAGTAGATAAAAATTAAATGTTATTCATTATGCTAGTAAAACTCTAGATGCTGCTCAAAGAAATTATGCTACAACTGAGAAAGAGTTATTAGCCGTAGTTTTTGCATGTGACAAGTTTAGACCCTATATTGTTGATTCAAAAGTCACAATTCATACTGATCATGCTGCAATTAGGTACCTTATGGAAAAGAAAGATGCTAAGCCAAGGCTTATTAGATGGGTGCTTCTTTTGCAAGAATTTGATTTACATATTGTAGATAGGAAAGGTGCTGATAATCCTGCTGCTGATAATTTGTCTAGATTGGAAAATATTACTTATGATCATGTTCCTGTTAATGATAGTTTTCCAAATGAACAATTGGCTGTAATAAAGGTGAGCTCGCGAGAGAGCCCTTGGTATGCTGATTATGCTAACTTTATTGTTTCAAAGTATTTGCCTCCAACCTTTTCAGCTCAGCAAAGGAGGAAATTCTTTTATGATTTGAGGCATTATTTTTGGGATGACCCACACTTATATAAAGAAGGAGTGGATGGTATTATGCGAAGATGTGTTCCAGAATATGAACAACAAGAGATATTGAGTAAATGCCATGGTAGTGTTTATGGAGGACATCACGCCGGAGATAGAACCGCACAAAAGGTTCTACAATCAGGTTTTTATTGGCCAACACTTTTCAAGGATGCAAGGAAGTTTATCTTATCTTGTGATGAATGTCAAAGAGTTGGTAATATCTCTAGACGCAATGAAATGCCTATGAATTATACTCTTGTTATTGAACCATTTGATTGTTGGGGATTCGATTTCATGGGTCCTTTCCCTTCTTCAGAAGGTAAACTCATATACTTGTCGCTGTTGATTATGTTACTAAATGGGTAGAAGCTATACCTACAAAAAGTGCTGATGGTGAGACCTCTATAAAAATGCTTGTAGATGTTATATTTCCTAGATTTGGAGTACCTAGATATATTATGACTGATGGAGGTTCTCATTTTATTCATGGTGGTTTTAGAAAAACTCTTGCCAAATATGGTATTAATCATAGAATTGCTTCAGCTTATCATCCTCAAACTAGTGGGCAAGTAGAATTATCAAATAGAGAAATTAAAGCTATTTTGGGAAAGACTGTTAATAAATCTAGAAAGAATTGGGCTAGTAAGTTAAAGGAAGCATTGTGGGCTTATAGAACTGCTTATAAAAACCCTATGGGAATGTCTCCTTATAAAATGGTTTATGGAAAAGCTTGTCATTTACCTCTAGAACTAGAGCACAAAGCTTATTGGGCTGTAAGAGAACTTAATAAAGATTTTAAACTTGCCGGTAAGAAGAGGTTGCTACAATTGAGTTCTTTAGATGAATGGAGAAGCGAAGCTTATGAAAATGCTAAACTTTTTAAGGAGAAAGTTAAGAAGTGGCATGATAGAAGAATTATTAAAGAGAATTTAATGTTGGAGATAAAGTCCTATTGTATCGGTCTCGTCTCAGATTTTTTGCAGGGAAATTACTCTCAAAATGGGAAGGACCATATGTTATTGAGGAGGTATATCGTTCAGGAGCAATAAAAATTAGCTCTTTGGAAGGCAACGCCACACAAGTAGTGAATGGAAAAAGACTCAAGCATTATATTTCTGGAGATTCTTATAATGAAGATATTGATATTATTCAAGTGATAACTCCGAAAGCTTTCATCAAAGTTCAAATTGACAGTTCAGCAGAGTCCGACTTTGAATAGGTAACAGTTTTAGTAATAAAAAGTCCGCGTTTAGCTTTCCGAATAATATTTTTGCTATTTTGGAAAATATGAAAAATTACGGGATCGAAACGGAGGAAGAGAGACGCGCGAGGGCCCGTCACCATAGGCCGGCGCGGCCCCACCCTAGTCGCTCCGCCTTATAGTGACAGCTCGGCGTCCCGTTTCCACTCGTTTTCGGGAACCTTCCTTTTGTCGTAAAAATATTTGCTATATAACCCCCCGGACTCCGAGGTCCGTATATCGTCTCGTTTTGTTTCGAGCTGTTTCTGCCAGGATCTGTTTTGATCTAGAAGCACCATGGTCTCCAACAACAAAGACAAGGGACCTTTGGAGGAAGATATTCAAGACCCTGAATTGGAGGAAGAAGTCGAGAGCGAGATGAGGAAGAAGCGGAGGAAACTCCGCGAGTACACCCGCGTGCCACCATTGCAAGCATTGGCATGATATCAAATCCGTCCAACACCAAGAGAAGTGCACGGATCGCTACCGGAGGAGGAGTTCCACGTCGCTTCTTAGCTCCAAGGACATCTTCTCCGGCAATTACCACCCTTTCCGCAACCTAATCTACAATCGTCAAACTGAAAGGACCCCAAGGTAGTGTTCCAAGTGGTTGGGATATAGATCGTTCTAACATTGCAGGAGAGATGAAACCTGAAGCTGAAGGGTGGGGAAACAACTCTAAGAGCTGGGACTCGCCATCTGACATGCTTATGAGCCGCGTTGAGCACAATTCGGAGCTGATTCGCAACCTCACCTATGAGATTGAGGACTTAAAGGAACTTGTTAAGAAGCTTGTCGAGAAGAATCCACCACCATCACCACCAAAGGAGTAATTCATCATCGGTATTGGCATCCCCTTGGTTTGTTCCAAGCTTGGGGGAGTGCCGCGGTATCACATCATCACTACCTTTATCTTTTACTATCAAGTAGTGTCATATCATGAGTAGGGTTATCATATGGAATACTTTGCAATGTGGAAGTATCTCTCTTAGTTGGTTATCTATGTATCCGTTGGTGTGAGTTATCGTTATGGAATATTAATGAGAAGTCTTATCATTTACTTTTTGCACACTTTATTTTAGTTTGCAATCTCCATTATATGATTCCTCTTGACATTAGTATTGATATCACTTTGGGAGCATTAAGTAAATCTATTTGGTTTTGGCAAACTTAGCATTGGTCAATAGCAACAACATCTTGATGTTTAAATAGAAGAGGGAAATACATGTAGATATATTACTCTATTATCTTTATGCTAATGAGTTTAGTATTCTGAAGTTAAAATTGCTTGTGCTTATGAGAAAGATGCATGATTGTTTCTATCACATGTATATTTGTTTGTTTCCCTCAACCTTTATGCTTGCTATCAAACCTTGCTAGCCAAAAACCTGTATTGAGAGGGAATGCTTCTCATCCATCCACCTTAGACCAAACCCATGCCATATGTGTCCACCATAACTACCTACTATGTGGTATTTTGCGCCACTCCAAGTAAATACTTCATGTGCTACCTTTAAATAATTCAAACTATACTACTCCTTATTTGTGTCAATGTTTTATAGCTCATGAGGAAGTATGTGGTGTTTTATCTTTCAATCTTGTTGGACTTTCACCAATGGACTAGTGGCACATCCGCTTATAATTTTGCAATAAGAGCTGGCAACGGGGTTCCCAGCCCCAATTAATAACTTTCATTAATAATTCTCTTCACATGTTTTGCCCTGATTTATCGTTAGCAACTTAATTTTGCAATAGTCACTCCTCCATGGTATGTGAATGTTGGAAGGCACCCGAGGATTCGGTTAGCCATGGCTTGTGAAAGCAAAGGTTGGGGGAGTGTCATCCATAATAAAACTAAAATACATGTGTAAACAAAAGAGAAGGGGGATGATCTACCTTGCTGGTAGAGATGACGTCCCTCATGGGAGCCGCTCTTGGAAGGTCCGTTTGGCAAGGGGGTTAGTGTACCCACTACCATTCGTTGACAACAACAAACACCGCTAAAATCTTACTTTTATGCTCTTTATATGATTTCAAAACTTGAAAAGCTCTAGCACATGATTTAATCTCTGCTTCCTCTGCGAAGGGCCTATCTTTTACTTATATGTTGAGTCAGTAAACCTGTTTCCCTCTATCTTAAGCAAGCGATTGAGTTGTTGTGAACCAACCATTTATACTATGATTTAGTTAATCATGTCTTTTATGCTTTCTTGTTTAGTACAAATTTTATCTGAATGAATATGACTTTGAAAGCTATCAATGATTATGAGGAGATTATTATGATTGAGAATGAAAGCCCTATATATAAATTCTAATATGAAAGCTTTGCTTAGAAGATAAGTGCAATCCGTTAGTAGTTCTCTCGACCAAGAACAAAGTTTGCCATAACGTTATGATTTCCTATGCACCTTTATTTGTGATTTCTCTTTACTTATTTCAAGTTGAGTTATATGAAGAGAATGTTTACTAGAATATCTTGTGTGAATCAATATGATGCTTCTTGTCCGTATTTCATTTATCGACTCTTCACTCCATAAACATGTGGTCTTGTTTATCGAGCTCAGTTTCGCTTGGGGACAAGCGAGGTCTAAGCTTGGGGGAGTTGATACGTCCATTTTGCATCACTATTTTATATCATAATTTGCTGTTATTCATTGATATATTTCATATTTAGAGATGATACTTATGTTATTTCATCTATTTTGCATGTTTCATGATCATTGGAGAATTATTCACCGGAGTCAGATTCTGCTGGAAAAAGCACCATCAGGACACCATATTTCTGAAGATCAACAATTGACGGAAATTACACAAAAATTCCTATTTTTCCAGAAGACGAAGGTAGCCAAAAGGAGGAGCCGGGAGGAGCCACCATGGGCCCCCCCATAGGCCGGTGCGGGCCCAGAGCCGGCCGCGCGCCTTGTGGGAGGGGGCCCACAGCCCCCTCTAGCCGCCTCTCCTTCGCGTTTCTTCGTCCGAAAACCTAAGCCCCAGGGAGTTACGAAGAATTGACAGAGCCGCCTCGGGGCGGAGAAACACCAGAGAGAAAGAGCTCTCCCGCGGGCAGGAATCCGAAATTCCCTCCCGGAGGGGGAAATCGACGCCATCGCCATCGCCATCGAGCTGGACATCATCTCCATCATCATCATCATCATCTCCACCATCTACACCGCCATCTCCACCGCTGCATCTCGTCACCGCTGTAACGATTTGGGTTGGATCTGATTGTTTGATAGGGGAAACTCTCCGGTGTTGATTACTACTTGTTATTGATGCTATTGAGTGAAACCATTGAACCAAGGTTTATGTTCAGATTGTTATTCATCATCATATCACCTCTGATCATGTTTCATATGATGTCTCATGAGTAGTTCGTTTAGTTCTTGAGGACATGGGTGAAGTCTAAATGTTAGTAGTGAATTATTGTTGAGTAGTATTCAATGTTATGATATTTAAGTTGTGGTGTTACTCTTCTAGTGGTGTCATGTGAACGTCGACTACATGATACTTCACCTTTATGGGCCTAGGGGAGTGCATCTTGTATTCGTTTGCTAATTGTGGGGTTGCCGGAGTGACAGCAACCTAAACCCCGTTAGTATATCGGTGCAGAGGGATAGCAGATCTCGTAGTTTAAGTCTTTAGGTTTATCTTAATTACTTGTATTTGCGGATGCTTGCAAGGGGTATAATCACAAGTATGTATTAGTCCTAGGAAGGGCGGTGCATTAGCATAGGTTCACCCACACAACACTTATCAAAACAATGAAGATTAATCAGCCGTATGAAGCGAAAGCACTAGACTAAAATCCCCATGTGTCCTCAAGAACGTTTGGTCATTATAAGTAAACAAACCGGCTTGTCCTTTGTGCTAAAAAGGATTGGGCCACTCGCTGCAATTATTTCTCTCGCATTTTATTTACTTGTACTTTATTTATCTGCTATATCAAAACCCCCTGAATACTTGTCGTGAGCATTTACAGTGAATCCTTCATCGAAACTGCTTGTCAACACCTTCTGCTCCTCGTTGGGTTCGACACTCTTATTTATCGAAAGTACTACGATACACCCCCTATACTTGTGGGTCATCACTCCGCTACACCTCCGCGCCGCACGCTCGATTTGCCCCGCTCGCGCGTTCTATTTTCCAAAACCGGAATATCCGGCCACACAGTGTGGAATATCCGGCCCAAAAGTGTGGGATATCTGGCCACACAACCCGTAATATCCGGCCGAAGTACCCAGTGAGGAATCTCTGGCTTACTTTTGCATACGAACTCAGATTTTGGTGTTATTTGTACCGTCTTGATCAAGAGAAGAAGCTCCATAACACCAAACCTTGATACATAACTTCTTTGGCACCACCATTTCCACATATTTGTGAATTCATCACCACCTAACTCCAATTTTGACCTTTCTGTTTTCGGTTTTCAATTTTGAGTTCCTTTGTTCGTCACATACGCTTGCGCGTCTACATCGACATCGCGACGACGAGATCGACACCCTGGATTCTCAAGAGGTTCATTTGGAACATTTGTTGACATAGCAGGATATGTGTTCTAACACCTCCTAACCTTTTCATCTAGGTATAACTTTCTCACGCTTGTAACCCCATTTCTTCCTTTTTGTATCTATCCTACCGAGAGTAGATTTTTGAGTTGTGAAGCATTGTAGTGTCACGACCTTGAGAGGGTTTGTGTGTGTGCGTTGAATTAAGCAAATCTCTGAAGCAAGCTCGGTGAGAAAGATATACAAAAGAAAACGTGTGACATTTAGATAAATAAAGCTTCTAAGAATTAAAAAATTCATATAAAAAAGAAATGCCAGAAAGAGTGTGTGTGCCACCGATTTTTTTATACAAAAGATTGCAAAGCTTGTAAGAACAAAGAGAGAAAACAGAAGAGTGGCATCTTGTGCAAATCTTGTTGCTTCTTGTCGTGCAACCAAGCTATGGTCTCTCTTGTGTTGGCGTGATACCGGGCTAATAGTTTTTGTTAGGATCATTTTTGTTACTTGCATCCTTGGTCACGCAAACCTCATTGTATCTTGTTGCGTGTGTTTATGTGTTTCCTTGACATAGATCACCACTTTCGACATTTGACTTTGGATTTTACCCACATTTGACAATAGACATTTCCTATGGTCTTTTTCGTTTGCTTTCCACATCCATACCTAACACATATAGAGTTTCTAGCCTTTTGCGTGTGCTTTGAGTGTGTGTGTGTGAGTAACCGTTATAATTTTCACCTTGCTCTTGACTTGAACCTTTTTTCTGATACTCTCTCGAAAGGTGGGATACTTGTGTAGTTTTCCTTCCACCGTATACATATACACCTTTCCTTGTGAGTGCAATGTTGATCTAGGCAAGAAATGGAGCTATGCTTCGCCAAGTTAGATGCTTGAGTTCCGAGATGAACCCTCAAGACAAAGCCAGTTGTAAAGAGTACTTCAAAAGCCTTGAGAGCAAGAGTGATACACAACTTGAGTCATTTTGATTTCCAACAACTTAACATCTACTCCTCTTGTGGTGTCTTCCTCTTTGCTAGGTTGCTTGGACATGACGACGTCATTTGCCATGGAGATGAGAGACTACACCATATGTGAGATGAGTGACTCCACTATAAGTGAGGTTGAGTGCTAGCACCTTGAGGACATGAGTGATACAATGAGGGGGTCGAGAGAGGTAGTTGATAGATCAAGTGAGGCCACTTTGGTATCTAACAACTTACCCTCTACCTCTAGTGTGTTCTCTTATGTTTCAATAGGTTCCATAGATGACGAGACGCCGATCATGGAGAAGATGTATATGATGGATAAAGATGATGATACCACACCATGCATAGTGACGATGAGTATGTCGGCCACATTGAGCCAACCACTACCACAACACCTACATCATATGAGAGTGACTAGAAAGCTACCAATATGGGTGTTGATGATGCTATGATCCCACTATTGGACATGATGACACTTGTAAACATGCATGATGATGATGATACAATTGCAATGATGTCATATGCTTCGTTCTTATTTCCATGTGATGCTTTTCTTGATAACAATGTTAATCACGTATAATTGGTTGCTTGTGATGCCATGCTATGAGTGTTTCAATTTTCTCTTCCGTTGGATGCAATATATCAAACAATTGCTCTTTTCCGTGTATTGCTTGCAATGACAATGATTAGCTTGAAGAACAATTGCTCTTTCCATATGTTTGTTTACAATGGTGATATTAGCTTCGGCATGCTTTGTCCTAAATGTTTGCAATATTCCATGTTCGTTGCATCCAAGATTTTAACCAATTTCTCTTTCCTGTGCTTGGTATGCAATAATGATTATATGCTTGCTAATGAGATGACCCCCATAGCCTTTTCAACTTTTGAATATTCAAAGTTGCCACATGTTCCAAATGCACCATCATGCCATATGCACATACACCATGCATTTCATAATGCCTTGTTTGACTCTAATGGTGAAGTGCAAATGAAGAGGCACATGATGATGGATAATGTGTTTATCTACCATGCACACACATTCTTTATTTTATCTATTGTGTGTAGGTACAAGAAAGACAATTTCAACCTCGTTTGAGCACGAGTTCACAAAACGAGCTCTAGAGAGCTACCTCCACAAGTGCATCAATGAGAGGATCGAACCCAAGACGTCTACCACACATGATCTCTCGATGAGAGCACACTAGCACTCTTATAAGTCGACCTCCTTCTACTTAAGTCCTATTGCTAAATATGTTGAACTTTGGCTACGCTTTGATTGCTACTTTTCTTTTCTTGTGCTATTGATAGGGTTCATGACAAGTGAAGGAACATTCAAGCGTTGTTGTCATATACCTCCTATATACCTTCATGATGATATATCATTGAGTACGACTCTATTTTAAGGTGAATCTTCTCCTTTATGCATGCCTACAATCGCCTATGTTGAATGGTATTCAACTCCATCCTCTATCATATGCATATGATAGGAATACATCAACAAGTATAGAGGAAAGAGAGGATGCCCCGGATGCTCGAGGACTCGAGGCCAACGTCACGAAAGCATGAAAGAGAAGAAGCAAGAAGTTACTGGAGAACTTAGTTCGGAATCTTCGACCCACCGAAACTCGCCCCGAGTGCGCATTGTGGAGCATGGCCGTAAATTCGCTTGGAATCTTCTGCCCGCGACCCCGGAATGTCCGGTCCTCCTATCCGAAATATCCAGCTTAAGTGAACATGCCAATTCATAGCCAAGTTAGGCCTCAACCCATGTATCCCCTCTTATGTACTCCCTCCGTTCCATTCTATAGTGCCTATAGTTTTTTGGCACGGAAATTAGCGCAAGAGTATTCTTTGCATAAGACCCCCTGGCTTACCGATTTGAGATCAGAGTAAAATGAGGGAAATCGATAACTTCCTAAATTAACATAACTAATCCCACAAATCTCTCTGGTTGACTCTCCATATATAAACAGTCAGGTTCTACTATTAAGGAAAGAAAACAAACAATGCTTCCTAAACCTAAGGAATCGTTGGGGTCATGCATTAGGAATCTCAATTAATTGTTTTCCTTTTGTATGGATGTTTTTTCATGCATGTCGTGTGGGAGCTGGCCGGTAGAGGGGGTAATTGAAAAAAAAAATCCAAGCTACAACCTTATATTCTGAAACAAATGCCAAAAATCTATAGGCATTATAAAAAGGAACGGAGGGAGTAATATTTATGCCTAAACTACCCTAGGTCATGTCTATCTATATATATAGTCCCCCTTCTCCACCTATAAACCCTAGAGATGATGTTGAGATGAATTAGGCTTGATGCCACTATTATTACATCTATTGTACCACTCAATCTCCCTCTCGAAGGATCTTTCCTCTTTGGTGACTTCTATCAATTGTTTGGCTTTTGCTTGCACTTCTACCTTTGGATCTTTTGTTTGCACTTCTACCAACCTTTATCTTTTCACCCTTCTAGGATTCTATCCTTTGATTTGTCGATCTTTCTCTCGGGACTTCTACCTCTTGTGTTTTCCATGAGGGCTTCTAGCAGGACGGCTGTTCGAGCCGTTGAGAACAAACCGGATTGTATTGGGTTATTTGTGCTTGTGTTCATCGTGTTCTTAGTGTTTAGTCCCTCTTCACCCTCTTGTCCTTGATCAATTCATGAGATCGGGTAACCCATGAGGCCTAAGGCCGCATCACGGGATTCACAGGGCAGATGTGCTCACGACCAGATAGATGGGTCACTATTGCTTGACCCTGGTCTAGGCGGGCGCCATGGAATAATAGCTGAGCAGTGCTAAGAAGAAGGTATGCTTCTTTTTATAGAAATCATGAAAATATATGCAAATAATCATGTAAAATTTGAACATACTAGATGTAGTTTTCAACATGAGCAATAGAGATGCATACGCTACAACATCTATTACAAAAGAGGGGATCACAATTCACAATACGTCGCACGTCCCGATCGGTGTGGTGGATGAAGTAGTTTTCGGTGCGGCAATGATGTTGTTGACAACACCGTTGGTGAAGATCGGTCAAAGTAGACGATGGGATGCAACACTACCCCAATTTGGATGGTAGACGGCCCGTGATGTAGAATGCGCGCGCGGAGCATTTCCCAATCACCAAATTCGTCATCTCCGTTACAGGATCACACAAGCGTGAGTTGTACCGAAGACCTACTCTCTAGTTCCTCATTGGACGTTGGGATGAAGTAGACTATAATGGAGGCACAAGTAGAGAGAGGAGGCAAAACACTAACTTGGTTGTAGTATATTTTGTGGAGTAGATTGGCAAGAGTTTATAGAAAGAGTCTCAGGAAGCCCTAACGCGTAGAACATGGGCTAATTTCATGTCGCACATGTTCTGGTGCATGACTTGAGGCCTAACTCGGGAAACAGAAGTGTAACGTGTGTCGTGACGAGGAGCGCACTAGTATCGCCCCTATTCTCACTCACTTACCAAGTAGTAGAGCAATCTCTTATAAAGAGGTCCGAGGTTGTGTTTGGTAGCAAACTATTTTAAAGCATTTCAGCAATACTGAAAGTTTCTTAAAATATCATAGTTTTAAATACTTCGATGTGTTTGGTTGTTATTAAAAGCTATGGTATCAATACTTCATTATCCCCAAAAACATTGTTATTTTTTTCAAGCATAGACTAGTATCATAGTTTTGCTATATTAATTGATTTGTAGAATCTCAATACAAATTTATGTACAAGATTTATTTGATACTAACTTTTCTCGTGATGTGCGCTATGATACAGTATCTACCTATGATACTCTAATCTTCTCTCTCATCCATAATTACCTGCCACATCAGCATTTTTGGTGGGGTTAGGATGCATGATACTAGCTATGATACTAGCACTATGGCTTTGTAATACTTCAATTAAGATAGGTTTAACTCTCTCATTTTTTTAATGTGGAGCTAAACTTAGCATCCCAACTATTGCTATACCTCTCTTTTTTTTTAAGAAGAGCTATGCCTCAGCTGAGATGTCACAAACATGGGCTTTCAGATTTAGTCAAAATTTAAAATACTACATGGGCCCTAGGATATTTGCCCATTATTTCAACGAAACTAGGGTTTCAGAAAATCAGTCGATCCCTAAAAAAAATCCACAAGAGACAAAGAGGATCGTGGACGGCGATCGTTGCGGCGTGCGTGCGCTCCAAGAATCGGATCCTAATCGTGCGCGCTCCCGGCCGGCTGGGCTCTTCGAATCGATCTGTCAAAAGGGGACGCAGACGCACGCATGACACCAAATCAAATCTGCACGAGCACGATTGCATCTAGTACATCTGCATCATCATGGATATCTCCCGCAACCGCAAGGCGAAGCTCGGGGACGCCGCCGGTGCCCGTGGCCGCGACCGCCTGAGCGAGCTGCCGGACTGCCTCCTCCACGTCATCCTGTCACAGCTCAAGGCCCGGCAGGTCGTGCGGACGTGCGTGCTGTCGCGGCGCTGGCGGAACCTCTGGCTCTCGTCCCCGTGCCTCGACGTCGACACCAGCGAGTTTCTTCTCCCACACGCCGCTCCCCGTCCACCTCCACCTCCAGATATACGCATGTGGCCGTTCCACTTTGCCCTCGGCCCCGTAGCTGCAAATCACGCGCCTCCCCAACTTCCACGCCAGCACATTGCGCACGAGGAATTCTACTACGAGTTCGAGGATTTCGTCGACTGCCTACTAGTCCACCGGAGCGCCGGCGGCACGCCACCGCTGGACACACTGCGGCTGCGTATCCCGCTATGGTCGCTAAACACCGAGTGGATGCTCAGCGCCCACTCCAACACGAGCAAGTACACCAGTTGGGTCCGTCGTGGCCTCAGGTGCTCCCCGGCGGCGCTCGACGTCAGCGGCTTCGTCAAGCTTCCCGCTCTAGCCTCCTCCGTCACTCGCCGTCTCACGAAGCTGCGCCTGGACCGGGTGATCCTCCACCATGATTTCGCGGAACACCTCATGTCCGGCCTCCCCGTTCTGGAAGACTTGGAGATCAGCGGCACCGACCTGTCCGGGCTCCCGCGGATCCAATCCGGCACGCTCAAGCACCTGGCCGTCGATTCCTCCTCCGCGAGCACGCTGAACACCAACGGCAGACTCGCGTTCCACATCGTGGCCCCTCGCCTCGTGTCTCTGCACCTCGCCGTCGAGTTCCGTCACCTGGTCTTCTTCGGCGTCCTCGTCCAGGAGGCGCCTCGCCTTGTCCAAGCATCCATCCGCCTGGTGGACAGACCTGAGCTCCGGCAGATTCGGGGGAGCATCTACCACTCCCAGGATGACAGAGCTCTCGTGAAATCTCTGTGCGACCTCCTCGGCTCTCTTTCCCACGTCCGCGCCTTGAAGCTGTCAGGATTCCATGACATGGTAAATTAACACAACCTTTGCTTAATCTCTATCTCTATTATACTAATTTTAATTTGATGCCAAAGTTTAACAACTGTTTGCTTGTCAATCTCTTGAACGCAATGCAGACGATGGTCCAGCAACGGATTCCTCTTTTTCCACAATTCCCTCGTGGAAATCAATGGATGCAGGATCATAATTTTATGCCTGGTCTGGGGATTGGGCCTCCAAATTATATGCCACTTCCTCATCCGGAGACGATTATTGCGGCTTCCAATCCTTACCAGTATATGCCATACAATATGCATCAGCCGGCGATGTCGCTGCTGGTGCGCCCAATGTTACAGACAATCCTCGAGGAGGAGAGTGTCGGATTGCCGGTGTTCAACGGCCTGACATCCTTGGTCCTCGACGAATGCGAGGCAGGCCTAGACTTTGAGACGCTCTGGCGTTTTCTGCATAAGACTCCTGTCCTAGAGGAGCTCACCTTAAAGAATTGCCAGGTACGCACGCTTAATGGGTTTTGCTTGATGTAATGTAACTATGTGCGTACCTCCTATAATGTGTTCTATATTTGCCCATGTTTGCAGTGCCAAATGTTTCCAAACGATTCAGAGATGGAACCACCTCAGACTATCTTCGAAACGGCGACTAGTACTGTATCCCCTAATCTGAAGTCGGTCGAAATCATGTACGACGACCGAAATGCTGGTGAGGGTAGAGGCCAACACAAGGTGCAAGTCAACGAGGTGTCATCGGACATGATAAAGTGGAAACTGCCGGCCACTACCATGATCCGATTTACCAAACTGCCAAAACACTAGACTTATTTTGCCCATGTTTGGTTGCTTCCGATCGAGATATATATTGTATCCTCTTGTCTTGCACTAAATTACTGAGTTTTGGCGATTTGGATATTTAAGTTATGCTGAGTTTCACAACATTAATTATGTGCATATATATATTCTAATATATCATACACTTGTGCAGAGTGCACACTACGTAGTACTTTTTTTTGAGAACCCGCAGGAGATCTGCGTGTCATTGTATTAAGCATAAGAAGCGGACCAAGACGTCCCATACAAGCGAAGAGAATCCACCCAACGAACCGGCCTAACTAAGTAGGCGAGAACTGTTGGATAATTAGGCACAATTTCCATGATTAATTCCAGAATATAAAACATGATGGCAGCAACTACTAACATGTGAAACTCGAACATACTAGATGCATTAATCAACATGAGCAGCAGCAGCGCAAACAGTAAAGCATCCATCGCTAAACAGATCGAGATATGTCGCACGTACCGATCTGGTGGAGGTGGCGGTGGAGGTGTAGCAGATGATGTCGCAGCAGTAACGTTGTTGATGACAACGTTGTTGACGACAGGGGCGACGGGTCGAAGTAGACGGCGTTGAAGACGACGGAAGGCAGCACCGCCCGACTTGGACGGAAGACGACCCGTGATGAAGAACTTGAGCAGTCAGAGCGCTTCCCAAAACCTAATTCGCCCTCTCCCGTACAGGATCGCAAGGACGAGCGGTTCCGGAGACCTGCTCTCCCGTTCGCCGATGCACGTCGGCGCGCGGGATGGAGTAGGCTACGATGGCGGCGCAAGCAGAGAGAGGTGGAAATCCTAACTCGTGTATTCGGTGTGTTTCTGCGGTAGCCGGGCAAGAGATTATATAAGCTCGGGAAACCCTAGGCAACGTGGGCCACGCCCACGTCGCACGAACGTTTCGAGTCGGTTACAGATAGCCCACGATCCGGGAGCGACCCGAACCGACTAACTGTGACGCGTCCGTCTAGAACTCTGTTCGTTTCCTGAGCTGTAAGGAAAGTCTCGGCTCGAGGCTCAATCCACTCACCACGAGCGCGCGCGCCGTGACGTGACGTGTCGAGTCGAGCCGAGACGAGCGAGCGAGGAGGAGGAGGAGCGCGCGTCTCCTATTCTCACTCACTTACTAGTGGTGAAACAACCCACCTTATAAGGTGGTCTAACTTCCTCCCAACTTTCCATGTGGGACTAAACTTCCCACCTCTTGCCACTCACTAGTGAGCTGCCACCAACTTGGGCTCAAACTCACAAGGCTGCCACTATGTGGGCTTTGAGATTTATAGGGAAAACTGAAATCTAATTTGGGCCACTAAAAGTGGGCCCAATATTTCAACAATCCCCCACCAGATCTCAAATCCCCATTTAGAGATTTACCAATACTCGCTGCTTGTTTATATACCAGTGTTTCAGCGGAGACTGTTAAGTTGAACTTCCGCCTAGAACCTTAAGCTACATCCATTCACACTTGAACAATGGACTAAGTCTTGAATTGCAAGTTTTGCGTGAACAGGGTTTCACTCAAAGTCATGACTAGTACATGGCTGCCAGTAGCCTACCCCGCGGGTGAAGCATATGCGTCATACTTCATGGTCTCTTCATGAGTTTACTAGAGATCACCCAAATCTCATAGATTGCGACGTTTAACAATCGGACTCATATAGGTGTGTTATTTCAAGAATGCTCTGTAGGACAGCATCTTTGCTATAATAGCCAACATAAACACATTAAGGCTTGTCGCCAACCTGCCTTACAGCAATTGAGAGTTGTGCATCTTCACATAGAGAGGGTTACATAATACTCTCCTCAATTAAACCACTAGTTTGTTCTTCCCAGGTCCTAATTCACGGGATCTCCGATCACAAAGGTTGGGTTACCACTATGGTGTAACATCAACGGGTCTCAAACCCATCTCCCTCGATGCACTTTCTATCACATTACGTGATAGTCCCTTTGTAAAGGGATCTGCCAGGTTTTTGTCTGTTTGAATATATGTAACAGTTATTACTCCGGAGTTTCGCAATTTCCTGACAGACTTCAAACGTCTCTTGACGTGTCTTGATGACTTCGCGTTATCCTTAGAATTATTCACTTTGACAATTACAGTTTGATTGTCACAATTCAAAAGGATTGCCGGAACAGGTTTTTCAACCAAGTCCATCAAGAGCTCACGCAACCATTCTGATTCAACAGTGGTTGTGTCTAAAGCAGTAAGTTCTGCTTCCATAGTTGACCTCGTCAATATGGTTTGCTTGCAAGATCTCCATGACACTGCGCCACCTCCAAAGGTAAATACATACCCACTTGTGGCGTACAGATCAGCTACATCTGAGATCCAATTCGAATCACTATATCCTTCAAGCACAGCTGGGTGCCCTGAATAGTGAATCCCATAACTCATTGTACCACATAGGTAGCGCATGACCCTATCAAGTGCATGCCAATGATCAGTACCCGGGTTTGACATGAACCTACTCAACTTGCTAACAGCAAAAGAGATGTCGGGTCTAGTCGCGCTCGCTAAGTACATGAGTGAGCCAACGATCTGAGAATATCTCAATTGATCTATGGCGATTCTCCGGTTCTTGCGTAATGTCACACTGGGATCATAAGGTGTTGAAGAAGGCTTGCTATCAATATAGCCGAACCGGCTCAAGATCTTCTCAACATAATGGGATTGCGTTAGAGTAATCCCACTCTCGTTCTTAATTAGCTTGATGTTCAGAATCACATCAGCTTCTCCCAGATCTTTCATATCAAAGCTCTTTGACAAGAAAGACTTGACCTCGTGTATTACTTCCATGTTTGTACCAAAGATCAGAATATCATCCACATACAAACATGATATAACACCTTCGCCCCCACCATGGCGATAGTAAACGCACTTGTCAGCCTCATTGACAACAAAGCCTACAGAAGTTAAAGTTCTGTCAAACTTCTCATGCCATTGCTTAGGTGCTTGTTTTAGGCCATATAAAGATTTTAGCAACTTGCACACCTTTCTTTCTTCACCTTTTACTACAAACCCATCAGGCTGATCCATATAGATTTCCTCTTCCAACTCTCCATTAAGAAAAGCTGTCTTTACGTCCATTTGATGAACGATAAGACCATAGGAGGCAGCCATGGAAAGTAGTACTCGAATGGTGGTAAGTCTAGCGACAGGTGAATAGGTGTCG
Source organism: Lolium multiflorum (assembly GCA_030979885.1). Lineage (NCBI taxonomy): Eukaryota > Viridiplantae > Streptophyta > Magnoliopsida > Poales > Poaceae > Lolium > Lolium multiflorum. The sequence goes on from CM061750.1 coordinate 217,751,044, forward strand.
AAGTAATCTTCGCCTTCTCTCTGTGTGTAGCCTTTCGCTACAAGCCGTGCCTTGTACTTCTCAATAGTACCATCAGGTCTTAGCTTCTTCTTGAACACCCATTTGCAGCCCACAGGCTTGCATCCATGGGGTCGTTCTGATAGCTCCCAAGTTCCATTAGAAAGAATCGAGTTCATCTCATTATGGACAGCTTCTTTCCAGTCATCTGCATCTGGAGATGCATATGCCTCTGCAATGGACGTGGGAGTATCATCCACAAGGTACACAATGAAATCATCACCAAAGGATTTTTCAATCCTTCGTCTCTTGCTCCGTTTAGGAGCTTCATTGTCATCCTTCTCAATAACAATCTCATGTGATTGTTCAAAATACTCATTAGATGTACTAGATTCAGGAACTATCTCAGTAGAAATTCTAGCAATGCTATGCATATCTTTCATAGGAAACATATTCTCAAAGAATGTTGCATCACGAGATTCCATAATAGTGTCAACATGCATATCAGGTACTTCAGATTGAACTACTAAAAATCTATAGCCTACACTCCGTGGAGCATAACCTAGAAAGATACAATCCACTGTCTTTGGTCCGAGTTTGCGCTTCTTAGTGATTGGAATATTGACTTTCGCCAAACATCCCCATGTGCGCAAATACGAAAGTGATGGTTTTCTCCCAGACCACTCCTCGTAAGGGGTTTTATCTTTATTCTTGTTAGGAACTCTATTCAGGACATGACATGTAGTCAACAAAGCCTCCCCCACCATGCCTTTGATAAACCAGCAGTGGCTAACATGGAATTCACCAAGTCAGTCAGCGTGCGGTTTTCCTCTCGGCAACCCCGTTTGATTGGGGCGAATAGGGAGGCGTCCTCTCATGAATAATACCATGTTCCTCACAGAATTCATCAAAGATTTTAGGAAAATATTCACCACCACGATCCGACCTAAGACGCTTGATCTTTCTCTCTAATTGATTTTCAACTTCGGCCTTATAAATTTTAAAGTAGTCTAAAGCTTCATCTTTAGTTCGCAACAAATAAACATAGCAAAATCTAGTCGCATCATCAATCAATGTCATGAAATATCTCTTTCCACCTTTTGTCAACACACCATTCATCTCGCATAGATCAGAATGTATGAGTTCTAGAGGTGCCAAGTTTCTCTCCTCGGCCGCCTTGTGAGGCTTCCGAGGTTGCTTTGATTGCACACAACTATGGCACTTAGAACCTTTGGCAATGGTGAATTTCGGAATTAAACTTAAACTGGATAGCCGAGACATTAAACCAAAATTAATGTGACATAAACGAGAATGCCAAACACTGGTATCATCACTAACATTGCCACAAATATGGTTCACAGACTTATTACTGAAATCAGAAAGAGAAAAGCGGAACAAGCCTCCGCACTCATAGCCTTTACCAATAAATTGTCCAAACTTGGAAACAACTACTTTATTCGACTCTAAAACAACCTTAAACCCATCTCTGCATAGAAGGGAGCCGCTAACGAGATTCTTGTTCATAGTAGGGACATGTTGCACGTTCCTCAGCTGCACGATCTTCCCCGAAGTGAACTTCAGATCTACCGTGCCAACACCACGAACAGAAGCATGTGACCCATTCCCCATCAAGACGGAAGAATCCCGGGCGACTGGTAAGAAGTGAACATGGATATGTCAGCACACACATGAACATTAGCACCCGTATCAATCCACCAACATGGAGATTGAAATACCGAAAGAACAGTAAAGAGATTACCGTACCCATCAGCATTGCTAGCGGTCACCGTGTTGACTTGCCTCGCCTTTTTCTTGCGGTCTGCCCTCTCTGGACAGTCCTTAGAAAAGTGGCCAGTCTCTCCACAGGTAAAGCAGCTCAGATCTGCTTTGTTTATCATCTTCTTCTTCTTGAAGGTTGTAGTCTTCATAGGCTTATTGAAGGAGGGCTTGTTATTCCCTTTGTTCTTGTTGTAGGGTTTCTTCTGCACCATGTTGGCGCTAGACTGACCCTCTCCTTTCTCAGTAGTATCCTTAGCCCGAGCTTTCTCCTCAACATCAAGAGACGCTATCAGATTTTCAACTGATATCTCCTGTCTCTTGTGTTTGAGAGTTGTGGCAAAGTTCCTCCATGAAGGGGGCAACTTAGCAATAATGCATCCAGCCACAAACTTGTCAGGTAAGGCACACTTAAGGAGTTCAAGCTCTTTCGCAATGCACTGTATCTCATGAGCTTGTTCGACTACAGAACGGTTGTTCACCATCCTGATGTCATGGAAGCTCTCCATGATGTACAGTTCACTGCATCGGTTGCACCGAATTTAGCATTCAGTGCATCCCAGAGCTCTTTGTCGTCTGTTATGTGCATGTACACATCACACGACGATCAGCAAGAATACTCAGAACGCATCCGACGAAGAGAGTATTGTTTTCCTTGAACTTGTTCTGATCTTGGTCAGATATAGTTCCTTCAGGTAAACCATTACTAACTTCGAACACTTTCAGATGAGTAAGCCAGAGCGTGGCCTTAACCTGCCACCTCTTAAAGTGCACACCGGTAAACTTATCCGGCCTCAGTGCATCAGCAAAACCAGCCATTGTTAACTCAGGAAATTGCCTACAATTAGGTTTTTGGATTGTTGGATAATTAGGCACAATTTCCATGATTAATTCCAGAATATAAAACATGATGGCAGCAACTACTAACATGTGAAACTCGAACATACTAGATGCATTAATCAACATGAGCAGCAGCAGCGCAAACAGTAGAGCATCCATCGCTAAACAGATCGAGATATGTCGCACGTACCGATCTGGTGGAGGTGGCGGTGGAGGTGTAGCCGATGATGTCGCAGCAGTAACGTTGTTGATGACAACGTTGTTGACGACAGGGGCGACGGGTCGAAGTAGACGGCGTTGAAGACGACGGAAGGCAGCACCGCCCGACTTGGACGGAAGACGACCCGTGATGAAGAACTTGAGCAGTCGCGCAGCGCTTCCCAAAAACCTAATTCGCCCTCTCCCGTACAGGATCGCAAGGACGAGCGGTTCCGGAGACCTGCTCTCCCGTTCGCCGATGCACGTCGGCGCGCGGGATGGAGTAGGCTACGATGGCGGCGCAAGCAGAGAGAGGTGGAAACCCTAACTCGTGTATTCGGTGTGTTTCTGCGGTAGCCGGGCAAGAGATTATATAGGCTCGGGAAACCCTAGGCAACGTGGGCCACGCCCACGTCGCACGAACGTTTCGAGTCGGTTACAGATAGCCCACGATCCGGGAGCGACCCGAACCGACTAACTGTGACGCGTCCGTCTAGAACTCTGTTCGTTTTCCTGAGCTGCAAAAGTAAGGAAAGTCTCGGCTCGAGGCTCAATCCACTCACCACGAGCGCGGCGCGCGTCGTGACGTGTCGTGTCGAGTCGAGTCGAGTCGAGTCGAGACGAGCGAGCGAGGAGGAGGAGGAGCGCGCGTGTAGCACTCCTATTCTCACTCACTTACTAGTGTGAAACAACCCACCTTATAAGGTGGTCTAACTTCCTCCCAACTTTCCATGTGGGACTAAACTTCCCACCTCTTGCCACTCACTAGTGAGCTGCCACCAACTTGGGCTCAAACTCACAAGGCTGCCACTATGTGGGCTTTGAGATTTATAGGGAAAACTGAAATCTAATTTGGGCCACTAAAAGTGGGCCCAATATTTCAACAAGAACTAGTGAACATCTCTAATCCGCCTACCTCTACACTCACGACACACACGCCATTCCTCGAGAACTGATCCTAAGGTAGCATTCACCGGCGACATCTTGCCATCGAAAACCCTAGCGTTGCGCTCGAGCCACAGCATGCGCAGAGTGGGCATGATCAACGAGTTGGCCTCCTTCCTATCCGCCAGCGGGAACCGATGAGCCGCCCGAATCCACCACTCGTTGATGCTGTCGTCCCCCCCGGGAACGATATCTGGGAGCCCCAGCCGAGCCACCAGGCCGGCCCAGACCCCCCGAGCGAACCCACAGTGGAGCGAGAGGTGGTCGAGGGTTTCATCGGCGACGTTACACAGGGGGCACAGCGTGTGAGTGGGCAAACCACGGCGCAACCTCCGATCTGCCGTCCAACATCGACGCCTCAACGCCAACCAAGCATGAAGCTTGAACTGTAGTGGTGCGAAGGAATCCCAGATCAGCCTCGCCCCTGGCAGCCCGCATGTACCATGCCAGAGCACACGGTAAGCGGACTTAGAAGAGAACTGGCCATCGCCGCGCCATTTCCAGGAGAACCGATCTTGCCCATACCCACCCCGGGGCACGCGAGAAATGGCCTCCCATAGGCGCAGGTATTGAACAACCGCCGGCACGGATAGCTCGCCGGTGATGTCCGCAGCCCATGCATTCCCCTCAAGCCCCTCCCACACTACGTAGTACTATCAGTTAAGCAATGTTGCAGCCACAATTTTAAAGGTGCTAGTTACTAGTGAACATATGCTACTGTTACGGCAATTAAGGTTGACACGTGCTGATGAACATATGAACAAAATGCTACTAATTTCCTGATTAAGGTTGCAAATTTCTAACTATCATTCTCCTAATTAAACTTGCTAGATTCCAAAGTGGAAACTAGCGGCTTACCAAGCTCCCACGAAACTAGACTTTGATTAGGGCCTGTTCGATTCAATGAATTTTAAAACCACATGAATAATGAATAGAAATACACAGGAACAATATGTCATGGCATGTTAATTCCTATAGAAATAAGAAACGTAAGAATTAGTTGTAGAAATCGGTTGGTTGCACCACAGGAAAAATAATTTTCGAAGAGGTCTAACCTCTTGCTAGAAATCCTACGGGATTGTAATATAGAAAAACAATCCGTAGAGATTGGAAGACTCAATCCTATGAATCAGATGGCCACACTAGTAGAAAAAATGCTTCCCATCTCAACCCATTAGTCCCCAAACACTTTGACCCGGGACTAATGGGATCTTTAGTCCCGATTCTGCTGGTGAACCGAGACTAATGCTCACCAACCGGGACTAAAGCCCGGTTGGTGTCCCCAACCTGGACTAATGGTTTTTTCTCTGTAAAATACAAAAGAAAATGATAGAAAATTCAAAAAATAAAATGTTTTGAGATTCCTACATGTTATGCAACCTAATATTCGGTGATTAAAGTTTTCCTCTTCTTCTTCGTAGAAGACCTCCTCCTCCTCGTAGCCTTCGGTACTAGCGTCTATAAACGGATACGGGGTATACAATCACCAAACAATACTTAAGTCCTTTAACAATACAGTGGCTCACACAAGCTAATCTAGCATCACACTATTTTTAATATAGGGTTTGGCTTTGTTTTCTTTTTAAGAAAAATAATTTTCTCTCATTGAAATATTTAATAGAGTTTATATTTATTTCCTTTGAAGAATAATTTCCTCTCATTGAACCTTACTAATATTTAATATCCTCAAATATAAAGTATGAGATCATGTTGACCAAAGTCACCACTTCATATTTATCATTTGGGAAAATGATTTAAATGAGATACTACATATCATACCATTTAAATACTACTTGGAAATAATTTAATATCACTAAGTAATCAAATATAAGGTTCTATAGACCAAGGTCATCACCTCACATTGAATTACTTGGGACATTGATTTAAATGAGAGGATACCTCTCATATCATTTGGCTAATATTTTTGATGATTTAAATGAGCTAGAAAATAGCCACATAGCCATTATTTACTCTAGCACATTATCATGGTAAACACTAATGCTATATTTTTACATATTCATGTAGAGCATTTGAAATGTGAATTATGAGAGTTGTAATCAACTCAAAATGAATTATGGTTGATTTTTAATAAATGCTTGAAGTTTGAAAAGGTACTGCCTTTTTATTTTCATTGCAATTGTTCTATAATAAATCAAGGGTTGAGACCAGTGTAGTTGGATTGATAATTTCAAAATCTTTCCAACAATATTTAATTCATAATTTCTGGCTCAGTAGATATTTTTATATTTAAATTGAACATGGCATCAGTATTTGAATTCAGCTAAAAGAATAAATTCGAATTTGAATCTGTGGGCTTGGCGGGAAAACTAAACGGGTCAGGAGAGGGAAAAGGGAAAAGGCCGGCCCAGCTGCGCGTCTTGCACGCGTGGACTGCCTGACGCTGGGTCCCACACGTCAGTGTTTCTTAAAACACCGAAACGGTATGCTAGCGGTGGACCGTAGGATTAGATCAAGATCGAACGGCCGATGCTCATCATCGTCGACGGCGAGCACGAGCGCTACTGGCGGCGAACCTAGGGTGTCGGAGGGCTAACCAGTGGCCGGCGATGATCGGCGAGGCTTGCAGAGGTCGTGGAAGACGATGGCAAAGCTCCTGGTACTGGCGGCGGCTCCTGGGGTGGCTCCAATCGACGGCCCCATCTACGACGGCTCCGGCTATCTCCGGCAAGCAATTGGTGGTCTACGGGCTAAATTGAGGCGGGGCGATGCTCGAGGAGGGGTTGTGAGAGGAGAGGAGGCGAATGGTGTCAAGAGTTTGAGCGGGGGAGGCCTCCTTTTATAGGGCGACGAGGTGCTGAGGCGCACGGGCATGGCGATGGTGGCGACGGTGCTACAGCGGCTCAGTAGCATTGGCGAGGATGCAGTGATGTTCTCTACATCATGGCGAGCAGGACGGGCTTGATTGCACAGAAAAGGGTGGACGGGATGGCTCGGGCGACGTCGTCGTCTGTCACGGGTCCGGCGGAAGTCGTCGATGATGGCGAGGGCTACAGGACTCTCCGGTGCGAGCGATCATGTCTGGGAGGGGGCTAGTGGCGTGATGATGCTCGGGACAGAGGCAGAGGTCAAATGGAGGACTGAGGCGACGTGGCGAGCGTGTGCTCTGGCGCGCTCGTGGACGTGTCTGTGCGCGCGCTGGCGTCACTAGACGTCGTGGGCATGTCCTGGCCAGGTCAGTGCTCGTCTCCTCTTGGCCAACGGCGTGCACGAGCAGGTTCAGGAGAGTGAGGGGAGGCTCAAGGACATGGTGATGTGAGCCAGAAGTGAGAGGAGAGGGGGTTGACATGGGGAGTGGCATGACCACCACGGCATGGACATGTACTTGATGATTTCATCCTTGATCATTGGTTCTGTTGCTTGGCTTTGTTCAAGGGGTGCAAGAGGGAGTTGTGGTTGACCAGAGAGGTGAGGGTTTAGGCTAAAATCCTCTGGATAATTGAGTGTATGATCATATCAGATTATTGCACACAAGGTGTTCGACATAATGGCCGCATGAAACTAAATTCTGAATCTTGCCAAACCTTTTCATGGATGTGATTCGAATCATGTTTGGCACTTCTTGGTGGCCTTGGTTTGCAAATTGAAGTTGTTTTGGTAAAAATCAAATTGGGTATGATCTTAAGTCTGATTCAAAGTTGCTACTTTGCATGCTTATAATAAGAATTTCAAAATGAATTTGCAAGGTTGGTCTTCACCATTGTGATCACCTTGATGATTTCTTGGATGAGGAGCAAAGAGTTGAGAAAGTTTAGTTTAACAATTGTTAACCACAAGGGCTCAAATTTGGTACCCTGATATAATTGTCACTTTTCACCATTATCATATGTGACTTGGTTTTGATTTTTCTTTTGATTTGTTTTGCATTTCTATGATTCAAATGTTATTATTTTGAGTTTAGTAATGTTTCCAAACCATTTGCACAAAGTAAAATGGCCTACGTTAAAGATTTTCCAATATGGCCATAGGCTCATATGTGTTGATATTCTTATTTTCTTTTCTTTTGTTATGTTTCTCTTTGATCCCAATAATCATGGTTTAGGGTTTTAGAAACATTGGTAAACACTTCAAACAAGCATTATGGCAACAACACAATATAAATGCATGATCATTATGCAACACACTTTAAATTTAATTCAACTGTTTGGTTGGCTCCAAATTTTGGAAATAGCTTTTGATTGTTTGTCAACATATTAAATAAGGTTTCCAAAGAACCTAGGGGTGAAGTAGTGTAGTTGTCAACTTTCACTAGATCCCCAAATTATGGCTAAGTGTTGAATTGAGATATTTTGATTATTGTTGTTTCTACTTTTAGTTGGTTTGTTTGATTCCTTTTATTTTCTTAATTTAAGGACCAAATTCTATTTAACTGAGCAAGGCAATTATTATGGCAATAACAATTAAAACACACATTCAAACAATATTGAAATAAAAGTTTTTGTTTGTTCATAATTTTGGCCTCTTGAGTTGTTGATAATTAACATTTCAATTTTTGGGATGTTACACAGCCTGTAGGCAGAGGCTCTGCAGGTCCTCTGCATGTCCATGTACATCTTGTTTTGCTTCACCGTTGATGGTCACTGAAAACCTTACAAGTGATCGACAAAATGTCATAGTTTCTATGTTGTTTCATAAGTCTTTTGCATTATCCATTCAATTTGTAGAAGTAGATTACATTTTAATTTATAATATAATAATTTGTAGAGAAGGCGTCGTTCGCGTTCGTGCCAACAGTGGTTGGTGATGATAGAGAGAAGGCAAGGAGGTTCAAGGATGGACTAGAGCTCAAGTATCGTGTTGTGCTTAGTGATCCTCTAGCTTTGCTTCCTTGGTTGAGAAAGCTAAAAAAGATAGAGTTTGAGTTGCAAAATGCATCACGTCCAGCACTAGCTTTCCCACAGGGTGGCCCTAGTAACTTCTCTACTCTGGGTGGAGATCAGAAGCGAGAATTTGGTGATGGTGGTAGGTATAATCGCCACTCTAGGAAGAAATCTAAGTATGTGCAATCTACCTCCCAGACCTCCAAAGCCAAAGCTGCAAAAGGGCCAATCCTTTATTGGCCCACGTGTGTTTTACCGTCTAATGCGAGGGTAAGGGATGATGTGTTTCAAGTGTGGCGAAGGCCATAGAGACAATGAGTGTAATTGGTCTGACATTTGCAATGGTTGTCACATGAGTGGTCACATGGAGCAGGTTTGCAAGTCGAACCAAGCTAGCATCATCAAGTGGCAGCCAGTGTCTTCTCAAGCTAAATTTTCATCTGCAGTGTATCCTCTCATGGCTCTGTCCAAGAAATGAGGAATATTCAAGCTCCTCCTTATTCGTATGCTGCTTGGGGACCTCCTTCTCAAGGATAGTACTGGCCACCAACTTCCCTAGTGCCACCAAAACTATCCAGCACCCCATGCTCCTCCAACGGCCCCGCAGATTTGTGGTCCACCTGCACCAGCCGGCCAGAGTTTTTATACACTACTGATACGTCTCCAACGTATCTATAATTTCTTATGTTCCATGCTGGTTTTATGACAAAACCTACATGTTTTGTTCACACTTTATGATGTTTTAATGCATTTTCCGGCACTAACCTATTAACAAGATGCCGAAGCTCCAGTCATGTTTTCTGCTATTTTTGGTTTTAGAAATCCTACACAGGAAATATTCTTGGAATTGGACGAAACAAAAGCCCACGGTCTTATTTTTCCACTGAGTTTCCAGAAGACCGAAGAGGAGACGGAGTGGGCCACAAGGTGGGGACCCCATAGGGCGGCGCGGCCAGCATGGGGCCCGCGCCGGCCTATGGTGTGGGGCCCCCGTGCCTCCTCCGACTCCGTCTTTCCGCCTATATAATCTCTCCGTCGCGAAAACCCTAAAAACATAAGCCATGGGACGGGAAAAGTTACACAGCCGCCGCCATCGCGAAGTCAAGTTCAGGGGATAGAAGACTCTGTTCCGGCACGCCACCGGGACGGGGAATTGCCCCCGGAATCCATCTCCATCGACACCACCGCCATCTTCATTGTCGTTGCTGTCTCCCATGATGAGGAGGGAGTAGTTCTCCCCCGAGGCTGAGGCTCTACCGGTAGCTATGTGGTTAATCTCTCTCTTATGTACCTCAATACAATGATCTCATGAGCAGCCTACATGATTGAGATCCATATGATGAGCTTTGTATCACTATTAATCTATGTGCTACTCTAGTGATGTTATTAAAGTAGTCTATCCCTCCTCCATGATGTAAATGTGACAGTGTGTGCATCATGTAGTACTTGACGTAGGTTATGATTGTAATCTCTTGTAGATTAAGAATTAACTATTACTATGATAGTATTGATGTGATCTATTCCCTTTCATAGCTATTGGTGACAGTGTGTATGCTATGTTAGTACTCGGTCTAAATTGCACCTGTCTATTATGCACTCTAGAGGTTACTTTAATATGAACTTCGGATGTTGTGGAGCTTGTTTACTCCGGCTTGAGGGAGCTCTTGTAGCCCTACACAATGAATGGTGTTTGTTATCCAACAAGAGAGTGTTTGAAAGTAGCACAAGTGAGGAGAATTTATTTATTCATTATGTGATCAATGTTGAGAGTGTCCACTAGTGAAAGTAGGATCCCTAGGCCTTGTTTCCAAATATCGAATCACCGTTTATTTGCTGTTCTACTGCATGTTTACATGCTGCCATATTTATTTCAGATTGTTATTACCACTCATATTCATCCATATCACTTGCATTTCACTATCTCTTCGCCGAACTAGTGCACCTATACATCTGACAAGTGTATTGGGTGTGTTGGGGACACAAGAGACTTCTTGTATCTTAATTGCAGGGTTGCTTGAGAGGAATATCTTTGACCTCTACCTCCCTGAGTTCGATAAACCTTGGGTGATTCACTTAAGGAAAACTTGCTGCTGTTCTACAAACCTCTGCTCTTGGAGGCCCAACACTGTCTACAAGAATAGAAGCACACGTAGACATCAAGCTATTTTCTGGCACCGTTGCGGGAGGTAAGGTAAAAGGTATTCACATCCTCCGACTACTAAGCTATTTCCTAGCACTGTGTGTGTGTGAGTGCTCGAAGGTATCTCCTTTAGATTCTGCAATTATATCTTTTTTTATTTTTTTTATTTTCACTAGTTAGGCTTAATGGAAAACAACAACAAAATTAGAGATCTTTATGAACTTTATCTTGAATTAGGACATGATGTTTTTGAAGAGAAAATTTAAAAACCCATGGAACTTTGTTTGCGAAATAGTTGTAGCAATGTTATTAGCATGAACTCTTTGAACACTATTATTGCTAATGCTATGGAAGAATTTAAGCTTGGGGAAGCTGGTTGTGATATTTTTAGTCCCCCAAGCATGGAGGAGAAAATTTACTTTGATGATACTTTGCCTCCTATATATGATGTTTACAATGATGAATATGATATTTTCAGTCCACCTACTATTGAGGAGAAAATTAATTATGATTACAATATGCCTCCTATATATTATGATTATGGTGATGATAATAATGATAGCTATTTTATTGAATTTGCTCTCACTATAATTAATAGTAATGATTATGCTTATGTGGAGAGTAATAATTTTATGCATGTAGCTCATGACAAGAATGTTGTATGTGATAGTTATATTGTTGAGTTTGTTCATGATGTATTATGAGAGAGGGAAACATGGTTATATGCATCTTAACAATGTTAAGTTTCCCCTCTTTATGTTGAGAATCTTGAAGTTACTCGTGTTTTATCTTCCTATGCTTGTCACTTTGTTCTTCATGAATTTATTCGTGTACAAGATTCCTATGCATAGGAAGTGGGTTAGGCTTAAATGTGTTTTGAATTTGCTGTTTGATGCTCTCTTTTGCTTCAACTCTTATTTCTCGCGAGAGCATCATTAAAATTATCGAGCCCATCTTAATGGCTATAAAGAAAGCACTTCTTGGGAGATAACCCATGTTTTTATTTTGCTACTGTTTTGTTGTGTCTTGGAAGTTGTTACTACTGTAGCAACCTCTCCTTATCATGTTTATTTCGTTTTTGTGCCAAGTAAAGTCTCTAATAGAAAGTTGATGCTAGATTTGGATTTCTGCGCAGAAACAGATTTGCTGTCTGTCACGAATTTGCGTCCTTCTCTCTACAGAAGAATCAAAAATATCTGCCAATTTACGTGCGTGATCCTCAGATATGTACGCAACTTTCATTAGTTTTGAGTTTTTCCATCTGAGCAAGTTAAGTGCCTCAGAAAAATTCGTCTTTACGGACTGTTCTGTTTTGACAGATTCTGCCTTTTTATTTCGTATTGCCTCTTTTGCTATGTTGAATGGATTTCTTTGTTCCATTAGTTTTCAGTAGCTTTGGGTAATGTCCAGAAGTGTTAAGAATGATTGTGTCACCTCCGAAAATGTGAATTTTGATTATGCACTAACCCTCTAATGAGTTTGCTTAAAGTTTGGTGTGGAGGAAATTTTCAAGGGTCATGAGAAGAGGATGATACAATATGGTCAAGAAGAGTGAAAAGTCTAAGCTTGGGGATGCCCCCGTGGTTCATCCCTGCATATTTCAAGAAGACTCAAGCATCTAAGCTTGGGGATGCTGATGGCGCGTGAAGCACACGTCCGTTGGGAACCCCAAGAGGAGGTGTGATGCGCACAACAGCAAGTTTTCCCTCAGAAAGAAACCAAGGTTATCGAACCAGTAGGAGTCAAGGGCCACGTGAAGGATGTTGGTGGAGGAGTGTAGTGCGGCGCAACACCAGGGATTCCAAGCCAACGTGGAACCTGCACAACACAATCAAAGTACTTTGCCCCAACGTAACAGTGAGGTTGTAAATCTCACCGGCTTGCTAAAACAAAGGATTAAACGTATGGTGTGGAGAATGATGCTTGTTTGCGAAGAACAACAGAGAACAGAGATTGCAGTAGATTGTATTTCAGATGTAAAATAATGGACGGGGTCCACAGTTCACTAGTGGTGTCTCTCCAATAAGATAAATAGCATGTTGGCTGAACAAATTACAGGTGGGCAATTGACAAATAAAGATTCAATACATATCATGATGATCACTATGAGATTTAATCAGGGTATTACGACAAAGAACATAGGCCGCCATCCAGCATGCATCTATGCCTAAATAGTCCACCTTCAGGTTAGCATCCGCACCCCTTCTAGTATTAAGTTGCAAACAAGGACAATTGCATTAAGTATGGTGCGTAATGTAATCAACACAAATATCCTTAGACAAAGCATTGAGGTTTTATCCCTAGTAGCAACAGCACATCCACAACCTTAGAACTTTCTGTCACTGTCCCAGATTCAATGGAGGCATGAACCCACTATCGAGCATAAATACTCTCTTGGAGTTACAAGTATCAACTTGGCAGAGCCTCTACTAGAAACGGAGAGCATGCAACAACATAAACAACACATATATGATAGATTGATAATCAACTTGACATAATATTCTATATTCATCGGATGCCGCCAAACACAACATGTAGCATTACAAATAGATGATCTTGATCATATTTGGCAGCTCACAAGATCTAAAATGATAGCACAAGAGGAGAAGACAACCAACTAGCTACTGCTATGGACCCATAGTCCAAGGATGAACTACTCACGCATCAATTCGGAGGCGGGCATGGTGATGTAGAGCCCTCCGGTGATGATTCCCTCTCCGTGCGGAGGCGATCTCCTGAATCCCCCGAGATGGGATTGGCGGCGGTGTCTTTGGAAGTATTTCCGTATCGTGGCTCTAGGTAATAGAGTTTTCGCGACGAAGGGTATAAATAGGCGGAAGGGCAGCCTCGGAGGGGCCAGGGGGTGGCCCCCCATTGGCCGGTGCGCCCAAGGCCCAGGCCGCGCCGCCTTGTGGGGTGGGGCCCCCAGGGCCCCCTCTGGTCCCTCTCTCGGCTCTCTCGGAAGCTTCGCGAAATATAGGACCCGGGCGTTGATTTCGTCCAATCCGAGAATATTTCCTTTGTAGGATTTCTGAAACCAAAAACAGCAGAAACAGCAACTGGCGCTGCATCTTGTTAATAGGTTAGTGCAGGAAAATGCATAATAATGATGTAAAGTATGTATAATACATGTGAGTATTGTCATAAAAGTAGCATGGAACATAAGAAATTATAGATACGTTGGAGACGTATCAAGCATCCCCATTAGTTCCACTCGAGTAGATAAACGATAACAACAATAATTTCTGAAGTGACATGCTACCAACATAATCTTGATCAACATTATTGTAAAGCATATGAGATGAATGGTGTGATTCAAAGCAATAGATTGCTAACAAAAGATAATGACTAAACAACTGAATCATATAGCAAAACTTTTCATTAATAGTACTTTCAAGACAAGTATCAAAAAGACTTGCATAAGAGCTAACTCATAAAACAATAGATTCAAAGTAGAAGGCATTGAAGTAACACAAAGGATGATTAAGTTTCAGCAATTGCTTTCAACTTGTTTTTTTTTATTTGAATATGCTTTCAACTTGTAACATGTATATCTCATGGATAATTGTCAACATAGAGTAATATAACAAGTGCAATAAGTAAACATGTAAGAATCAATGCACACACTTAACACAAGTGTTTGCTTCTAAGACAGAAAGAAGTAGGTAAACTGACTCAACATAAAGTAAAAGAAAGGCCCTTCGCAGAAGGAAGCATGGATTACTATTTTTGTGCTAGAGCTTTTATTTTGAAAACATAGAAACAATTTTGTCAATGGTAGTAATAATTCATATGTGTTATGTATAATACTTCCTACAAGTTGCAAGCCTCATGCATAGAATACCAATAGTGCCCGCACCTTGTCCTAATTAGCTTGGATTTACATGGATTATCATTGCATAACATATGTTTCAACCAAGTGTCACAAAGGTGTACCTCTATGCCGCCTGTACAAAGGTCCAAGGAGATCAATCGCATTTGATTTCTCGTTTTAATAGATCTCAACTTAGGACATCCATACCGGGACAACATAGACAATAGATAATGGACTTCTCTTTAGTGCATAAGCATTCAACAACAGATAATATTCTCATAAGAGATTAAGGATGAATGTCCAAACTGAAAACTTCCACCATGATACATGGCTTTGGTTAGCGGCCCAATGTTCTTCTCTAACATATGCATACTCAAACCATTTGATCATGATAAATCACCCTTACTTCAGACAAGACGAACATGCATAGCAACTCACATGATATCCAACAAAGGTAAAAAGTTGATGGCGTCCCCAGAAACATGGTTACCGCTCAACAAGCAACTTATAAGAACTAAGACACATAGCTACATATTCATCACCACAATAGTTTTTAAGCTATTTTCCCATGAGCTATATATTGCAAAGATAAAGGAATGAAATTTTAAAGGTAGCACTCAAGTAATTTACTTTGGAATGGCAGAAAAATACCACATATAGGTAGTTATGGTGGACACAAATGGCATGGGTTTTGGCTCAAGGTGTTTGGATGCACGAGAAGCATTTCCTCTCAGTACAAAGCTTTGGCTAGCAAGGTTGTTTGAAGCAAACACAAGTATGAACAGGTGCAGCAAAACTTACACAAGAACATATTGCAAGCATTATAAGACTCTGCACTGTCTTCCTTGTTGTTCAAACACTTTTACTAGAAAATATGTAGACCTTAGAGAGACCAATCATGCAAACCAAATTTCAACAAGCTCTATGGTAGTTCTCCACTAATAGATTTAAACTACATGATGCAAGAGCTTAAACATGATCTATGAGAGCTCAAAACAATTGCCAAGTATCAAGTTATTCCAAACCATATGAAGCATTTTTTGATTCCAACCAAATAGCAATCAACGAAGCAATTTTCAGCCTTCGTCATGAACATTAAAGCATAACTAAGAACACAAGTGTTCAAATGGAAAAGCGGAGCGTAATATCTCCAATACAAGGATGGTGGGATCCAACTTTATTCAAACCAAAACAAAAATAAAAGCAAACAAACGCTCCAAGTAAAGAACATAAGATGTGATGGAATAAAAATATAGTTTCACTAGAAGTGACCTGATAAGTTGTCGATGAAGAAGGGGATGCCTTGGGCATCCCCAAGCTAAGATTCTTGAGTCTTCTTAAAATATGCAGGGATGAACCACCGGGGCATCCCCAAGCTTAGACTTTTCACTCTTCTTGATCATATTGTATCATCCTCTTCTCTTGATCCTTGAAAACTTCCTCCACACCAAACTTAAAGCAAACTCATTAGAGGGTTAGTGCATAATCAAAAATTCATACATTCAGAGGTGACATAATAATTCTTAACACTTCTGGACATTGCACAAAGCTACTGAAAGTTAATGGAGCAAAGAAATTCATTCAACATAGCAAAAGAGGCAATGCGAAATAAAATGTAGAATCTGTCAAAAC
Source organism: Lolium multiflorum (assembly GCA_030979885.1). Classification (NCBI taxonomy): domain Eukaryota; kingdom Viridiplantae; phylum Streptophyta; class Magnoliopsida; order Poales; family Poaceae; genus Lolium; species Lolium multiflorum. The sequence continues at coordinate 217,767,224 of CM061750.1, forward strand.
AGAACAGTCCGTAAATACGAATTTTCTAGAGGCACTTAACTTGCTCAAACGGAAAAACTCAAAACTAATGAAAGTTGCATACATATCTGAGGATCACGCACGTAAATTGGCAGATTTTTTTGATTTTTCTACAGAGAGATCTACGCAAATTCGTGACAGACAGCAAATCTGTTTCTGCGCAGTAATCCAAATCTAGCATCAACTTTACCATAGAGACTTTACTTGGCACAAAAACATGATAAGGAGAGGTTGCTACAGTAGTAACAACTTCCAAGACTCAACAATACAGTAGTAAAATAAAAATGGGTTATCTCCCAATAAGTTCTTTTCTTTAACGCCTTTCAGCTAGGCGCAGAAAGTGCAAATCAAGTATTATCAAGAGATGAAGCATCAACATTATTACCTGGGGAGTTGGGAGTTTTCTCAACAATGCATTGTATCTGGTCTATATAAGTAACTCCTCTTTCATTTCTCTTAGGCTTACTATTCTCATCAAACAAATTTTCAGAAACAAGCCAAGCTTAGTTATTTTCTAAAGCTTCATGCATCCCTAGGAGCTTACTAGGTATTGGTACTTTGATCTCCCCCTCACCATTAACATTATTAGTGTACTTTAATCTATCCATGTCCTTCTTTTCAAGTGTTTTTGCAAAATCAGTATAAAACCCAAGCCTCTTATGCTTAATAAAAACTTTTCTAGCTTCTTTAGCTATATCACCAAATTCTCTAAGAAGGACCTCTAAAACAAAATCTCTCTTTTCCCCCATCTCCATATCAGAGAGTGTAAGAAACATGTGTTGCATTATTGGATTAAGATTAACAAATCTAGCCTCCAACATGTGTACTAAGGAAGCAGTAGCAATTTCATAATTAGGAGCAAGTTCTACCAAGGATCTATCTTCAAAATCGTCAACTATACTAACATGAGTTAAAAATTCTTCTATATTATCTCTTCCAATGATAGACCCTTGCCCTACCGGTATATCTTTCAGAGTGAACTTAGGAGGAAGCATGATGAAATAAACAAAAGGTAAATAAAGTAAATGCAAGTAACTAATTTTTTTGTGTTTTGATATAGAACAAGTAAACAAGACAGAAAGTAAAACAACTAATTTTTTGTGTGTTTTTGATATAAAGCAAACAAGACAGTAAATAAAATAAAGTAAAGAAAGACAAAAACAAAGTAAAGAGATTGGATGTGGAAGACTCCCTTGCAGCGTGTCTTGATCTCCCCGGCAACGGCGACAGAAAACTGTCTTGATGGCGCGTGAAGCACACGTCCGTTGGGAACCCCAAGAGGAAGGTGTGATGCGCACAGAAGCAAGTTTTCCCTCAGAAAGAAACCAAGGTTATCAAACCAGTAGGAGTCAAGGGCCACGTGAAGGTTGTTGGTGGAGGAGTCTAGTGCGGCGCAACACCAGAGATTCCGGCGCCAACGTGGAACCTGCACAACACAATCAAAATACTTTGCCCCAACGTAACAGTGAGGTTGTCAATCTCAAAGGCTTGCTGAAAACAAAGGATTAAACGTATGGTGGAGAATGATGTTTGTTTGCGAAGAACAACAGAGAACACAGAGATTGCAGTAGATTGTATTTCAGATGTAATAGAATGGACCGGGGTCCACAGTTCACTAGTGGTGTCTCTCCAATAAGATAAATAGCATGCTGGGTGAACAAATTACAGGTGGGCAATTGGCAAATAAAGATTCATTACATATCATGATGATCACTATGAGATTTAATCAGGGCATTACGACAAAGAACATAGACCGCCATCCAGCATGCATCTATGCCTAAATAGTCCACCTTCAGGTTAGCATCCGCACCCCTTCCAGTATTAAGTTGCAAACAACAGAATTGCATTAAGTATGGTGCGTAATGTAATCAACACAAATATCCTTAGACAAAGCATTGATGTTTTATCCCTAGTAGCAACAGCACATCCACAACCTTAGAACTTTCTATCACTGTCCCAGATTCAATGGAGGCATGAACCCACTATCGAGCATAAATACTCCCTCTTGGAGTTACAAGTATCAACTTGGCCAGAGCCTCTACTAGCAACGGAGAGCATGCAAGAACATAAACAACACATATATGATAGATTGATAATCAACTTGACATAATATTCTATATTCATCGGATCCCGCCAAACACAACATGTAGCATTACAAATAGATGATCTTGATCATGTTAGGCAGCTCACAAGATCTAAACATGATAGCACAAGAGGAGAAGACAACCAACTAGCTACTGCTATGGACCCATAGTCCAAGGATGAACTACTCACGCATCAATCCGGAGGCGGGCATGGTGATGTGAGCCCTCCTGATGATTCCCCTCTCCGGCAGGGTGCCGGAGGCGATCTCCTGAATCCCCCGAGATGGGATTGGCGGCGGCGGCGGCTCTGGAAGTATTTCCGTATCGTGGCTCTCGGTAATAGGGTTTTCGCGACGAAGGGTATAAGTAGGCGGAAGGGCAGCCTCGGAGGGGCCAGGGGGTGGCCCCCCATAGGTCGGCGCCCAAGGCCAAGCTGCGCCGCTCTGTGGTGGGGCCCCAGGCCCCCTCGGTCCCTCTCTCTCTCTCTGGAAGCTTCCGAAATATAAGACCCTCGGGCGTTGATTTTGTCCAATTCCGAGAATATTTCCTTTGTAGGATTTCTGAAACCAAAAACAGCAGAAAACAAAGAATCGGCGCTTCGGCATCTTATTAATAGGTTAGTGCCGGAAAATGCATAATAATGATGTAAAGTATGTACAAAACATGTGAGTCATAAAAGTAGCATGGAACATAAGAAATTATAGATACGTTGGAGACATATCAGATGCCCAAGGCATCCCCTTCTTCATCGATAACTTATCAGGTCACTTCTAGTGAAACTATATTTTTATTCCGTTACATCTTATGTACTTTACTTGGAGCGTCTGTGCTTTTATTTTCGTTTGGTTATTTTCATTCTCTGAATAAATGGATCCTACCATGCTTGTGTGGGAGAGAGACACGCTTCGCTTTTTCATTTGAACACTTGTGTTCTTAGTTTTGCTTTAATGTTCATGGCGAAGGCTGAAAACTGCTTCGTTGATTGCTATTTGGTTGGAAACAGAAAATGCTTCATATGGTCTTGAATAATTTGATACTTGGCAATTGTTTTGAGATCTCATAGATCATGTTTAAGCTCTTGCATCATGTAGTTTAAATCTATTAGTGGAGAACAACCGTAGAGCTTGCTGAAATTTGGTTTGCATGATTGGTCTCTCTAAGGTCTAGATATTTTCTGTAAAAGTGTTTGAACAACAAGAAGACAGTGTAGAGTCTTATAATGCTTGCAATATGTTCTTGTGTAAGTTTTGTGTACCTGTTCATACTTGTGTTTGCTTCAAATAACATTGCTAGCCAAAGCCTAGTACTGAGAGGAAATGCTTCTCGTGCATCCAAACACCTTGAGCCAAAACCCATGCCATTTGTGTCCACCCTAACTACCTATATGTGGTATTTTTCTGCCATTCCAAAGTAAATTACTTGAGTTCTACCTTTAAAATTTCATTCCTTTCTCTTTGCAATATATAGCTCATGGGAAAATATCTTAAAAACTATTGTGGTGATGAATATGTTGATATGTATCTTAGTTCTTATAAGTTGCTTGTTGAGCGGTAACCATGTTTCTGGGGACGCCATCAACTTTTCACACCTTTGTTGAATATCATGTGAGTTGCTATGCATGTTCGTCTTGTCTGAAGTAAGGGTGATTTATCATGATTAAATGGTTTGAGTATGCATATTGTTAGAGAAGAATATTGGGCCGCCAACCAAAGCCATTTATCATGGTGGAAGTTTTCAGTTTGGACATTAATCCTCAATCTCTTATGAGAATATTATCTATTGTTGAATGCTTATGCATTAAGAGGAGTTCATTATCTGTTTTCTATGTTGTCCCGGTATGGATGTCCTTAGTTGAGATCTATCAAAAACGAGAAATCAAATGCGATTTATCTCCTTGGACCTTTGTACATGCGGCATAGAGGTACCACTTTGTGACACTTGGTTGAAACATATGTTATGCAATGATAATCCATGTAAATCCAAGCTAATTAGGACAAGGCGAACACTATTGGTATTCGATACATGAGGCTTGCAACTTGTAGGAAGTTTTATGCATAACACATATGAATTATTACTACCGTTGACAAAATTGTTTCTATGTTTTCAAAATAAAAGCTCTAGCACAAAAATAGTAATCCATGCTTCCCTTTGCAAACACTTGTGTCAACTGTGTGCATTGATTCTTACATGTTTACTCATTGCACTTGTTATATTACTTTATGTTGACAATTATCCATGAGATATACATGTTACATGTTGAAAGACATTGCTGAAACTTAATCATCCTATGTGTTGCTTCGAAACCTTCTACTTTGAATCTATTGCTTTATGAGTTAGCTCTTATGCAAGTCTTGTTGATACTTGTCTTGAAAGTACTATTCATGAAAAGTTTTGCTATATGATTCAGTTGTTTAGTCATTATCTCTTTGTTAGCAATCTATTGCTTCGAATCACTCCATTCATCTCATATGCTTTACAATAATGTTGATCAAGATTATGATGGTAGCATGTCACTTCAGAAATTATTGTTTTTATTGTTTACCTACTCGAGGGCGAGTAGGAACTAAGCTTGGAGATGCTTGATACGTCTCCAACGTATCTATAATTTTTTATGTTCCATGCTAGTTTTATGACAATACCTACATGTTTTGTTCACACTTTATGATGTTTTGATGCATTTTCCGGCACTAACCTATTAACAAGATGCGAAGCGCCAGTTCGTTTTCTATTGTTTTTGGTTTCAGAAATCCTACGCAGGAAATATTCTCGGAATTGGAGGAAACAAAAGCCCACGGTCTTATTTTTCCACGGAGTTTCCAGAAGACCGAAGAGGAGACGGAGTGGGGCCATGAGGTGGGGACCCCATTGGGCGGCGCGGCCAGCATGGGGCCCGCGCCGGCCTATGGTGTGGGGCCCCAGTGCCTCCTCCGACTCCGCCCTTCCGCCTATATAATCTCTCCGTCGCGAAAACCCTAAAAACATAAGCCACGGGACGGGAAAAGTTACGCAGCCGCCGCCATCGCGAAGTCAAGTTCGGGGACAGAAGTCTCTATTAAACGCCGCCGGACGGGGAATTGCCCCGGAATCATCTCCATCGACACCACCGCCATCTTCATCGCCGTTGCTGTCTCCCATGATGAGGAGGGAGTAGTTCTCCCCCGAGGCGGGCTCTACCGGTAGCTATGTGGTTAATCTCTCTCTCATGTACCTCAATACAATGATCTCATGAGCTGCCTACATGATTGACATCCATATGATGAGCTTTGTATCACTATTAATCTATGTGCTACTCTAGTGATGTTATTAAAGTAGTCTATTCCTCCTCCATGATGTAAAGGTGACAATGTGTGCACATGTAGTACTTGGCGTAGGTTATGATTGTAATCTCTTGTAGATTATAAAGTTAACTATTACTATGATAGTATTGATGTGATCTATTCCCCCTTTCATAGCTATTGGTGACAGTGTGTATGCTATGTTAGTACTCGGTCTAAATTGCAACGATCTATTATGCACTCTAGAGGTTACTTTAATATGAACTCCGGATGTTGTGGAGCTTGTTTACTCCGGCTTGAGGGAGCTCTTGTAGCCCTACAGAATGAATGGTGTTTGTTATCCAACAACAGAGTGTTTGAAAGTAGCACAAGTGAGGAGAAGTTATTTATTCATTATGTGATCAATGTTGAGAGTGTCCACTAGTGAAAGTAGGATCCCTAGGCCTTGTTTCCAAATATCGAATCACCGTTTATTTGCTGTTCTACTGCATGTTTACTTGTTGCCATATTTATTTCAGATTGTTATTACCACTCATATTCATCCATATCACTTGCATTTCACTATCTCTTCTCCGAACTAGTGCACCTATACATCTGACAAGTGTATTGGGTGTGTTGGGGACACAAGAAACTTCTTGTATCTTAATTGCAGGGTTGCTTGAGAGGAATATCTTTGACCTTTACCTCCCTGAGTTCGATAAACCTTGGGTGATTCACTTAAGGGAAACTTGCTGCTGTTCTACAAACCTCTGCTCTTCGAGGCCCAACATTGTCTACAAGAATAGAAGCACACGTAGACATCAACTACCTTCATCATCCTCGGCTAGATGTCCATACGTTGTGACATGTACTCTACCAGTCAACTCACTCGAAGCTCTAATACTCGTTGATTCTGGTTCTAGCTTCTCATTCGTATCGCTAGACTTCGCGAATCGGGCAAATATGTCTAGGCAAGAAATCTCGCAACCAGTGAGAGTTAATTCCCCGGGTGGACTCCTTTCTTGTTGCGTTGTGTGTCCTGGTTGTGAAATTTCTGTTGAGGATGAAGACTTCACTGCAAATCTATTCATCCTGCAATTCCAGCCTTTTGATGTGATTCTTGGCATGGATTGGCTACAAACTTACAAAGCGGTGATCTCTTGCTTTGGAACTTAGTGATGACTTGCAAGTGGTTGGAACGCGTAGTTCTACGGATGCACTCACAAACTACAACACCCTTGCATTCACCTAGCTTTATCATGACATCTCACATGTTTTGGCTTATGGTTCATAATCGCTAGGTTTGCTTGTTGTGTGTAAATTAAAAGTTTAAAACTTGTTTGGTCTGTGGTCGTGTCTACTAAGGTTGTTTGTGTGTGGACTTCAGCATCTAGCTCCTTAGGTGTTGTACGAGCTTTATTATGCTTTCGCTTGTAATATATTGTGTTTATTTCAATTGCCTGTTGTGGATGTCCGACAGTACAGGGGAGGTGCTGCCGGAGTTTTCCACTAGCATGTTAAGTTTTATTGTGGTTGTGGTAACATCCTTCTTTCAAGGAGGGGTGTTATAACCATCGGAAGCCATGTGGAAAACAACTACGAGATTCCACTAGAGAGAGAGAATAACTAGAACTAGCTAGAAGTAACTAGTAGTATTCAGATTTGTAGAACAAGTATCGTCAGCTAGGTTTTAATGGGCTATACGTCCCTAGTACAGAGCAGATTTCTTTGATCTGAAAAAGTTGCCCGCAACCAACTATATCAGGTCATACCAAGTATGATAAGAGTAAATCAAAACAGTCATGTACGTATTGAACTACACAAGCAGACCTACTCGTCTACTTGCTGGAAAAAACAAGAAATCTACGGGTCCGGCTAGAACGAATCAAGGAATTTGAGAAAAGGGGCAGCACCTCTAGCACGAGCGGCAATGGGGATACTACGGCAAGGACTTGGGCAAGGCTCCTGTCACAAGCTGAGATTAGTACTCGAAGGGCACTCCAGCAAGGCTCCGGCCATAGGCAGAGGCGGCGGCGGGTTGCTGCGGAGTCAGCTTTAGCGGCTGGTGAGCTACGGCAGGAGCTTCTCGTGAGGAAACGGCAGCTGCTGGGCTGGAGGAAATTGCATATACAAGCAACTCTCTAGGCAAACGTTGCGCAAACCAGTGACTTGAATTTTTTTTTGCAGAGACCAGTGACTCCACATGTAATTCGTTGCATAGAGCGGTAATGGTCAGATTACATTGCCCAATAACCTGTTGCCTAAAGGTGATTAGAGCATCTCCAGCGATCCAACGCAAAATAGATGCTAAAAGTGACCGCGCGTGTTCGTTTGCGTCGAGTCGCGGATGTAAAATCAGCTAAAAAGGACTTGTTGTTCGTTTGCGTCCGGGGGTGCCACCAGCATAAATTCATGGAAATATAAATCGCCCATGCCTAGTCGAGAACTATTGGAGCAAATACCGATGCCGCCCACGGGTACGTGGACAGAGGCGGTGAAGCAAACGCCGGTGCTACCCACGGGTACCAATGCCTACAACGCCAGGTGGAAGGCGTCTTCCTCCGATAGGCATGTCGGCATGAGATCGACGGTGTATCGGGGCATTGGCGGCGAATGCAGCAGCTCCGATATGAGGATGCCTAGCCTCGTCGCCTCCTCCTCAACCATTGTTTGTCCGGCAGCTCGATCTCCAACGCTGACAAGGAGGGGGGCCCTCATCTGAAGGTTCTCCTACTTCTTCACCCACGATGAGGATGCATGCCATTGATGGTGGCGCAGAAGATCAGCCACCGCCTGGCGCGGCCGTTGTAGGCGAGCCATTGATGACTCTCGCAGAAGTTGCGACAAGCGCATGCAACTGACCGGAGAATGTTTCGAGAGAAATCAGTTCTTAATAATACAATCTCGGCGAGTTTCGCTCTTGATCATACTTTCGTTGGCTGCTTAGTTTGGCTGATTGGTCTTTGAGTTCACCAGTATTCTCCTTCCTGAAAACCTGAATCCATTATTATGGGCATTGATAATTGGCAGCGCAACCACGGTGCAGCGGCCTCCTTTGTCGTTCGGCCGGTGGTCGCATCCCGGTGGTTGCATATGGGCACCGCCGTTTCCTGGGATCGAAGAGAAAGGGAGAAGCTCATCTTTCTATTCTTAACAGGTGATCCCATTTTCCTGCACATGCAAGGTATCCACCTCATCATGTATCTACAAGCAATCCTAGACTACCACCTCAGCAGTCTTGCCAACAAATCTTGTGTTCCTAGTGAATGACACCTCAGCTTTGGTACCACCCCAGCCTACCGATTGATCTCCTCTTAGAGCTAGCTCATGCAGTTCTTAAATTTTGCTTAACATATGTTTGCCTCCCTCCGCTGTTTCTCCTTACGCTACTTTACCGCGACACAAAACCCAGGTACTGAACACGGCCATCAATTTTCAGCAATATTCACAGTCTGTGCACTTTGCCTCAAAGACAAGGAATTAAAGCACAATAAACGGTAGAAAGTAATCACGCGGAAGAAACTAATGGTGGTAGCCAAGCAGTCAGCCTCACCATTTTTAAACAGCTTACAGCTGACAAGACTCCATGTCTCCATACAATCCCAAAATCCTCAGCATTACGGTAGGGCGCCATGGTTTGGATCTATGTTCATGAGCCAGCCTCCAACACGATGCACGACGAGATATTTCCTGCCTTTTTAATCTTCGCATGCATCTTCTACTGCCCATTCCTGTTACGATTTTCTATGTGTTTCTTCATATTCTTCTTCTTCAGATAAGTCATGGTGGACAACTATTGGTACTACATCATTACTGGATCCCTTCCGCTTGCAATGTCCTACAAGCATCGACAAAATTGGGTATGTATGCTCCAACTTATAGTACCTAAATCATGATGTAATTCTATTTGAAAAACTGACACAACTTATATATTAACAAATTTGTCAGAGTTTCGATGGCGTTGGAAGCGATACGAACATCCACCGGCAGAAGAGCCACCATGTGCACCACACTTCACTATGCAATTCTGAATTACTCTCTGGCTGGATAACAAACACTAATTCACCATGTAGGGATGCAAAAGCAAACCTTGAAGATGTATTCCCAAGTACTAATAAACACCCCACGTTGTCACTTTGAGCATTCATAGGAGGTACTAACACACCACAATTTCATAGAGACATCCAACTCAAATCATAACTCAGTGAACAAGTACTGTGAAATTACACATCGGGGACAAGGAGTCTCCGGAGATCACATAAGTAAAATCCACTTGAATAACATAACTACATCTAGATTACATAGCTCATCATATGGATCTCAATCATGCAAGGCAATTCATGAGATCATTGTATTGAGGTACATGAGAGAGAGATTAACCACATAGCTACCGGTAGAGCCCTTAGCTTCGAGGGAGAACTACTCCATCCTCATCATGGGAGACAGCAGCGTCGATGGAGATGGCGGTGGTGTCGATGGAGAAGCCTTCCGGGGCATTCCCCGTCCCGGCGGCGTGCCGGAACAGAGACTTCTGTCCCCCGAATCTTGGCTTCGCGATGGCGGCGGCTCTGGAACTTTTCTCGTATCGTGGCTTATCTTTTTAGGGTTTTCGAGGCGGAGAGATTATATAGGCGAAAGGGCGATGTCGGTGGAGTCCTGGTGGTCCCACACCATAGGGGGGCGCCCCCCCTTGGCCGCGCCGCCCTGTGGGGTGGGGCCCCCAGGGCTCCCCTCTGGTGCCTCTCTGGCTCTCTGGAAGCTTCCGGGGAAAATAAGGTTCTGGGCATTGATTTCGTCCAATTTCGAGAATATTTCCTTTGTAGGATTTCTGAACCAAAAACAACAGAAAAAGGAACCGGCACTTCGGCATCTTGTTAATAGGTTAGTTCCGGAAAATGCATCAAAACATCATAAAGTGTGAACAAAACATGTAGGTATTGTCATAAAACTAGCATGGAACATAAGAAATTATAGATACGTTGGAGACGTATCAAGCATCCCCAAGCTTAGTACTCGCCCTCGAGTAGGTAAACGATAACAACAATAATTTCTGAAGTGACATGCTACCAACACAATCTTGATCAACATTATTATAAAGCATATGAGATGAATGGAGTGATTCAAAGAAATAGATTGCTAACAAAGTGATAATGACTAAACAACTGAATCATATAGCAAAAACTTTTCATGAATAGTACTTTCAAGACAAGTATCAAAAAGACTTGCATAAGAGCTAACTCATAAAGCAATAGATTGAAGCAACACAAAGGATGATTAAGTTTCAGCAATTGCTTTCAACTTGTAACATGTATATCTCATGGATAATTTTCAAGCATCTATGGATAATTGTCAATAAGTAATATAAGAATCAATAACAAAACATAGTAAGTTTGCTTATAAGATAGACAGAAGTAGGTATACTGACTCAACATAAAGTAAAAGAATAGCCCTTCGCAGAGGGAAGCATGTATTACTATTTTTGTGCTAGAGCTTTTATTTTGAAAACATAGAAACAATTTTGTCAACGGTAGTAATAATTCATATGTGTTATGCATAATACTTCCTACAAGTTGCAAGCCTCATGCATCGAATACCAATAGTGCCCGCACCTTGTCCTAATTAGCTTGATTTACATGGATTATCATTGCATAACATATGTTTCAACCAAGTGTCACAAAGGGGTACCTCTATGCCACCTGTACAAAGGTCCAAGGAGATAAATCGCATTTGATTTCTCGTTTTTAAGAGATCTCAACTTAAGACATCCATACCGGGACAACATAGACAACAGATAATGGACTCCTCTTTTAATGCTTAAGCATTCAACAACAGATAATATTCTCATAAGAGAGTGAGGATGTATGTCCAAACTGAAAACTTCCACCATGATACATGGCTTTGGTTAGCGGCCCAATGTTCTTCTCTAACATATGCATACTCAAACCATTTGATCATGAAATCCACTTACTTCGGACAAGACGAACATGCATAGCATCTCACATGATATCCAACAAAGGTAAAAAGTTGATGGCGTCCCCAGAAACATGGTTACCGCTCAACAAGCAACTTATAAGAAATAAGACACATAACTACATATTCATCAACACAATAGTTTTTAAGCTATTTGTCCCATGAGCTATATATTGCAGAGATAAAGAAATGAAATTTTAACGGTAGCACTCAAGTAATTTACTTTGGAATGGCAGAAAAATACCACATAGTAGGTAGATATGGTGGACACAAATGGCATGGATTTTGGCTCAAGGTGTTTGGATGCACGAGAAGCATTTCCTCTCGGTACAAGGCTTTGGCTAGCAAGGTTGTTCGAAGCAAACACAAGTATGAACAGGTACAGCAAAACTTACACAAGAACATATTGCAAGCATTATAAGACTCTACACTTGTTTTCTTGTTGTTCAAACACTTTACCAAAATATCTAGACTTAGAGAGACCCATCATGCAAACCAAATTTTAACAAGCTTTACGGTAGTTCTCCACTAATAGATTAAACTACATGATGCAAGAGCTTAAACATGATCTAATGAGAGCTCAAAACAATTGCCAAGTTTCAAGTTATTCCAAACCATATGAAGCATTTTCTGATTCCAACAAAATAGCAATCAACGAAGCAATTTTTAGCCTTCGCCATGAACATTAAAGCACAACTAAGAACACAAGTGTTCCATATGAAAAACCGGAGCGTAATATCTCCAATACAAGGATGGCGGGATCCAACTTTATTCAAACCAAAACAAAAACAAAAGCAAACAGACGCTCCAAGTAAAGAACATAAGATGTGACGGAATAAAATATAGTTTCACTAGAAGTGACCTGATAAGTTGTCGATGAAGAAGGGGATGCCTTGGGCATCCCCAAGCTTAGATGCTTGAGTCTTCTTAAAATATGCAGGATGAACCACGGGGCATCCCCAAGCTTAGACTTTTCACTCTTCTTGATCATATTGTATCATCCTCCTCTTGACCCTGAAAACTTCCTCCACACCAACTTCAAGCAAACTCATTAGAGGGTTAGTGCATAATCAAAAATTCATACATTCAGAGGTGACATAATAATTCTAACACTTCTGGACATTGCACAAGGCTACTGAAAGTTAATGGAACAAAGAAACCCATTCAACATAGCAAAATCGGCAATGCGAAATAAAAGGCAGAATCAGTCAAAACAGAACAGTTGTAAAGACGAATTTTCCAGAGGCACTTAACTTGCTCAAATGGAAAACTCAAACTAATGAAAGTTGCGCACATATCTGAGGATCACGCACGTAAATTGGCAGATTTTATTGATTTTTCTACAGAGAGTTCTACGCAAATTCGTGACAGACAGCAATTCTGTTTCTGCGCAGCAATCCAAATCTAGTATCAACTTTACCATAGAGACGTTACTTGGCACAATAACATGATAAGGAGAGGTTGCTACAGTAGTAACAACTTCCAAGACTCAACAATACAGTAGTAAAATAAAAACATGGGTTATCTCCCAAGAAGTGCTTTCTTTATAGCCATTAAGATGGGCTCAGTAATTTTAATGATGCTCGCGCAAGAAATAAGAGTTGAAGCAAAAGAGAACATCAAGAAGCAAATTCAAAACACATTTAAGCCTAACCCACTTCCTATGAAAAGGAATCTTGTACACAAATAAATTCATGAAGAACAAAGTGGCAAGCATAGAAAAGTAACACAAGCGCAATTTCAAGATTCTCAACATAAAGAGGGGAAACTTATTATTATTAAGATGCATATAATCATGTTTCCCTCTCTCATAATAACTTTCAGTAGCATCATGAACAAACTCAAAAATATAACTATCACATAAAGCATTCTTTGTCATGAGCTACATGCACAAAATTATTACTCTCCACATAAGCATAATCATTACTATTAATTGTAGTGGGAGCAAATTTTAATAAAATAGCTATCATTATTATTCTCATCACCATAATCATCATATATAGGAGGCATATTGTAATCATAATTAATTTTCTCCTCAATAGTAGGTGGACTGAAAATATCATATTCATCATTGCAAACATCATATATAGGAGGTAAAGTATCATCAAAGTAAATTTTCTCCTCCATGCTTGGGGGACTAAAAATATCATGCTCCTCAAAACCAGCTTCCCCAAGCTTAAATTCTTCCATAGCTTTAGCAATAATGGTGTTCAAAGAGTTCATGCTAATAACATTGCTACAACTATTTTGCAAACAAAGTTCCATGGGTTTTTTAATTTTCTCTTCAAACACATCATGTCCTAACTCAAGATAAATACTATAAAGATCTCTAATTTTGTTGTTGTTTTCCATTAAGCCTAACTAGTGAAAATAAAAACAAGAAACAAAAAGATATAATTGCAGGATCTAAAGGAGATAACTTCGAGCACTCACACACCGGCAACAGTGCTAGGAAATAGCTTAGTAGTCGGAGGATGTGAATACCTTTTACCTTACCTCCCCGGCACCGGCGCCGGAAAATAGCTTGAAGTCACGTGTGCTTCTATTCGTGTAGACAGTGTTGGGCCTCCAAGAGCAGAGGTTTGTAGAACAACAGCAAGTTTCTCTTAAGTGAATCACCCAAGGTTTATCGAACTCGGAGGTAGAGGTCAAAGATAGTCCTCTCAAGCAACCCTGCAATTAAGATGCAAGAAGTCTCTTGTGTCCCCAACACACCTAATACACTTGTCGGATGTATAGGCGCACTAGTTCGGCGAAGAGATAGTATAAACACAGTGGTATGAGATGGTAGTAAACAGTAATTGCGATATGAAGTAAATATTACAGCAAGGGAACATGTAGCAGAACTTGTTGGAAACTGTGTTTCAATGCTTAGAAACAAGACCTAGGGATCATACTTTCACTAGTGGTCACTCTCAACATTGCAATCATAATTGAATATAAATATAAGCACTTCACTATGCTATTCTAAATTACTCTCTGGCTGGATAACGAACACTAATTCATCATGTAGGGATGCAAAAGCAAACCTTAAAGATTTATGAACCTACTCAACCGTGGTATTATTGGAGCATGATACGTCTCAAACGTATCTATAATTTCTTATGTTCCATGCTACTTTTATTACAATACTTGAATGTTTTATACATACTTTACACATTATTATACATTTTCCGCACTAACCTATTAACAAGATCCGAAGCGCCGTTCTTTGTTTCTGCTTTTTGGTTTCAAATCTAGTAAAATATTCTCGGAATTGGACGAAATCAACGCCCAGAGCCTATTTTACACGAGGCTTCCAGAGACCGAAAGGGAGACGAAGTGGGGCCACGGTGGCGACACACCAGGCGAGCGCGACCCAAGCCTGGCCGCGCGGCCTAGTGTGTGGGACCGTGGCGCCCTGACTTCCACCCCGCCTACAAATAGCCTTCGTGCAAAAACCCCTACCTTGAGCCACGATACGGAAAACCTTCAGAGACGCGCCGCGAATCCCATCTCGGGATTCAGGAGATCGCCTCGCACCCTGCCGGAGGGGAATCATCACCGGAGGGGCTCTACATCATCATGCCCGCCTCCGGATTGATGCGTGAGTAGTTCATCCTTGGACTATGGGTCCATAGGAGTAGCTAGATGGTTGTCTTCTCCGCTTGTGCTATCATTGTTTAGATCTTTTGAGCTGCCTAACATGATCAAGATCATCTATTTGTAATGCTACATGTTGTGTTTGGCGAGATCCGATGAATATAGAATATTATGTTAAGTTGATTATCAATCTATCATATATGTGTTGTTTATGTTCTTGCATGCTCTCCGTTGCTAGTAGAGGCTCTAGCCAAGTTGATACTTGTAACTCCAAGAGGGTGTAATTATGCTCGATAGTGGGTTCATGCCTCCATTGAATCTGGGACGACAGAAAGTTCTAAGGTTGTGGATGTGCTGTTGCTACTAGGGATAAAACATCGACGCTTTGTCTAAGGATATTTGTGTTGATTACATTACGCACCATACTTAATGCAATTATCTGTTGTTTACAACTTAATACTGAAGGGTTCGGATGATAACCTGAAGGTGGATTATTTAGGCATAGATGCATGCTGGATAGCGGTCTATGTACTTTGTCGTAATGCCTGATTAAATCACATAGTAATCATCGTTGATATGTATTGAATCTTTATTTGTCAATTGCCCGCCTGTAATTTGTTCACCCGGCATGTTAGTTATCTTATTGGAGAGACACCACTAGTGAATTGTGGACCCCGGTCCATTCTTTTACATATAAATACATTCTACTTTTGTTTAATTGTTCTTTGCAAACAAACACCATTTTTCACTCGATACGCTTAATCCTTTGTTTTACAAGTAGGTGAGATTGACAACCTCAGTGTTACGTTGGGGCAAAGCACTTGATTGTGTTGTGCAGGTTCCACGTTGGCGCCGGTTTCACTGGTGTCGCCGCACTACATTCCTCCACCAACAACCTTCACGTGCTTCTTGGCTCCTACTGGTTCGATAAACCTTGGTTTCTTTTCTGAGGGAAAACTTGCATTGTGCATCATACGTTCCTCTTGGGGTTCCCAGGACGTGTGCTTTGCCGTCACAAGGAGGTTGTTGACCACGCGCCAGCAGCTTTTAAGGCGCGTTGCCGAGGAGATCAAGACACGCTGCAAGGGGAGTCTCCACTTCCAATCTCTTTACTTTGTCTTGTTTTGCTTTATTTTATTTACTTTCTTGTTTGCTTCATATTAAAAACACAAAAATTAGTTACTTTACTTATTGTCTTGTTTACTTGTTCTATATCAAAACTCAAAAAAATTAGTTACTTGTCTTTACTTTACTTGTTTAGTTTACTTTTGTTTACTTCATCATGTTTCCTCCTAAGTACCCTCTAAAAGACATACCGGTAGGCCGAGGGTCTATAATTGGAAGAGATAATATAGAAGATTTTTTCACTCATGTTAGTATAGCTGAAGATTTTGAAGATAGACACTTGGTAGAACTTGCTTCTACTTATGAAATTGTTGTTGCTTCTCTAGTACACATGTTGGAAATTAAATTTGTTAATCTCAATCCTATAATTCAGCATATGTTTCTTACACTCTATGATATGGAAGGAGAAAAGAAAGATTTTGTCTTAGAAACTCTTCTCAAAGAATTTGGTGGTGTAGCAAGAGAGGCTAGAAAAGTCTTTACTAAATATAAAATGCTTGGTTCTTACACCAACTTTGCTAGTACCCTTGAAAAGATGGACATTGATAGGATAAAGTACACTAATAATGTTAATGATGGAGGGGACATTAAGACATCGATACCTTGCAAGCTCGTAGGAATGATCGAGGCACTAGAAAAGAATTATGATTGGATTGTTCCTGAAAATTTGTTTGATGAGAATAGCAAGCCTAAGAATAATGAAAAAGGAGCCTCTGAAACTTACATAGATAAGATAACATGCATTGTGGAGAAAACTTCCAACTCCCAAGGTAATGATGTTGATGCTCCATCTCTTGATATTACTTGATTTGCACTTTCTGCGCCTTTCAGCTAGGGAGATAACCCAAGTTTCATTTTATTTACTGTATTGTTGAGTCTTGGAATTTGTTTAATACTGTAGAAACCTCTCTTTATCATGTTTTTGTGCCAAGTAAAGTTTCTATGTTAAAGTTGATACTATATTTGGGATTACTGCGCAGAAACAGCATTGCTGTCTGTCACGAATTCTCGCAGAAGTCTCTGTAAAAAAATCGAAAAAATCTGCAAATTTACGAGCATGATCCTCAGATATGTACGCAACTTTCATTAGTTTTGAGTTTTTCCATTTGAGCAAGTTAAGTGTCCCTGCCAGATTCATCTTTACGGACTGTTCTGTTTTTGACAGATTCTGTCTTTTATTTCGCATTGCTTTTGCTATGTTGAATGAGTTTCTTTGTTCCATTAACTTTCAGAAGCTTTGTGCAATGTCCAGAAGTGTTAAGAATGATTGTGTCACCTCTGAATATGTGAATTTTGGTTATACACTAACCCTCTAATGAGTTTGCTTGAAGTTTGTGTGAAGGAAGTTTTCAAGGGTCAAGAGGATGATATACTATGATCAAGAAGAGTGAAAGATCTAAGCTTGGGGATGCCCGGTGTTCATCCCTGCATATTTTAAGAAGACTCAAGCATCTAAGCTTGGGGATGCCCAAGGCATCCCTTCTTCATCGACAACATTATCAGTCCTTCTAGTGAAACTATATTTTTATTCCATCACATCTTATGTTCTTTACTTGGAGCGTCGGTTTGCTTTTATTTTTGTTTTGTTTTGAATAAAGTTGGATCCCGCCATTCTTATATTGGAACACTTGTGTTCTTAATTGTGCTTTAATGTTCATGGCGAAGGCTGAAATTGCTTCGTTAAATTGCTATTTGGTTGGAATTGGAAAATGCTGCATATGGTTTGGCAACTTGGCAATTGTTTGATCTCTCATAGATCATGTTTAAGCTCTTTCATCATGTAGTTTAATCTATTAATGAAGAACTACCGTAGAGCTTGTTTAATTTGGTTTGCATGATTGGTCTCTCTAAGTCTAGATATTTTCGGGTAAAGTGTTTGAACAACAAGGAAGACAGTGTAGAGCCTTATAATGCTTGCAATATGTTCTTGTGTGAGTTTTGCTGTACCTGTTGATACGTCTCCAACGTATCCATAATTTCTGATGTTCCATGCTTGTTTTATGACAATACCTACATGTTTTGCTCACACTTTATAATGTTTTATTGCGTTTTCCGGAACTAACCTATTAACGAGATGCCGAAGGGCCATTGCTGTTTTCTGTTGTTTTTGGTTCCAGAAAGGCTGTTCGGGCAATATTCTCGGAATTCGACGAAACGAAGACCCAACATCTTATTTTCCCCAGAACCTTCCAGAAAGTCAAGGGGGACCAGAGGGGTGCCCTGGGGGCCCCACAAATGGTGGCCGCGCGGGCTCCACCCTGGCCGCGCTGGCCTAGTGTGAGGAGGCCCCGTGGCCCCTCCGACTCCGACTCTTCGCCTATATAAGCCCTTTCGACCTAAAAACGCGATACCAATTGACGAAACTCCAGAAAGACTCCAGGGGCGCCGCCGCCATCGAAACTCCATTCGGGGGACAAAGTCTCGTTCCGCACCTGCCGGGACGGGGAAGTGCCCCCGAAGCCATCTCCATCAACGCCACCGCCTCCATCATGCTCCGTGAGTAGTCCCCCCATGGACTACGGGTTCTAGCTGTAGCTAGTTGGTATTCTCTCCCCCATGTACTTCAATACAATGATCTCATGAGCTGCCTTACATGATTGAGATTCATCTGATGTAATCGGTGTTGTGTTTGTTGGGATCCGATGGATTGTTACATTATGATTAGTCTATCTATATAAGTTTGTGAAGTTATTGTTGCTGCAATCTTGTTATGTTTAATGCTTGTCACTAGGGCCCGAGTGGCATGATCTTAGATTTAAGCTCTATACTTATTGCTTAGATTGTATCTACAAGTTGTTTGCACATGTCTATGTCCGGAACCCGAGGCCCCAAAGTGACAGAAATTGGGACAACTGGAGGGGAAGGCGTAGTATGAGGATCACATGTTTTCACCAAGTGTTAATGCTTTGCTCCGGTGCTCTATTAAAAGGAGTACCTTAATTTCCAGTAGATTCCCTAGAGGCCCGGCTGCCACCGGCTGGTAGGACAAAAGATGTTGTACAAGTTTCTCATTGCGAGCACGTATGACTATATATGGAAAACATGCCTACATGATTAATAATCTTGATGTTCTGTCTTAATGCTATTTCAATCCTATCAATTGCCCAACTGTACACTACTAGAAAACAGGCTATCAGTGGCGCACCATGATTTATCATCAGTGGCGCACTAGTGGTGCGCCACTACTATCACGCCACTGCTAACTGTTAGCAGTGGCGCACTAGTGGTGCGCCACTAGTAAGACACGTAGCAGTAGCGCATTACATGATGGGCCATAGTTAGTATTCCCGTGCGCCACCATAGCCATCGCAAGAAACCAAAAAAGAAGACTAGTGCGTCATACCTACCATACACATGCGCCACCCCTAACCATCTCACGAAACCAAAAGGAAGGCATGTGCGCCACACAATAGCATTCAGGTGCGCCACACCTAACCTTCGTTGCAAACAAAAAAAAAGTGCAGTCCAAATCGTCCACTCAATTAAATTAATTAATTTACTTACAGAGCTGTTTAAAGAAACTTACAGAGGAGTTAAATAAAATTACAGACCAAATTTGTAGAAAACACCCTAAACATAAAAAACAAAAAGCAATCAAGTCCGTCCGTCGATGAGCTGCCGCCGCGTGCTGCTGGACCTCGTCGGACCTGAGCAGGCCGGCGAGGATGTCCTTGCACCGCCGGGGAGGTCCATGACGTTGACGACGTTGACGACGTTGAGGCCGAGGCGCTGGACCCTTCTGTGGCGCTCCCGCGTCGAAGCAGATGAGGATGCATGAGCATCGGCATCCTGCACATGCCCCGCGTGCGCGTGCCCGACGGGCGCCGCCGCTGCCGCCTGGGCGCCTCCCCGTCCTCCACAGCTTCGCGTGCGCGTGCCCGACGAGCGCCGCCGCTGCCGCCTGGGCGCCTCCCCGTCCTCCACAGCTTCGCGTGCGCGTGCCCGACGAGCGCCGCCGCTGCCGCCTGGGCGCCTCCCCGTCCTCCACAGCTTCGCGTGCGCGTGCCCGACGAGCGCCGCCGCTGCCGCCTACGCGTCCTCCACAACCCCGTGTGCGCATGGCCGACGGGCGCTGCTGCTGCCGCCTGGCGCCTCCGCCTGCGAGTGCGAGGAAGTGAGCAGCGAATCGGGTTGGAGGCGAGGAGAGGGGGGAGAGAGAAAGTAGATCGGGAAGAGAGGGGGAATCGGGGTTGGGGACGAAGAGAGAGTGGGGTTGGTGCGGGGTGTGGGCCGTGCGGGTTGGCTCCCTCCGTGGACCGGCCTCGCCGTGCACCGTGCCTGTGGCTTCAGTGTGGGCCCAACCTGCCGTGGGCGTTTGCGCTCGGATGGGCGTGGGCGCAGTGTAGCCTCGCTGAGAATGATGCAGCGGTTCATGCGATGAATTTTTGCGCATGTGTTGTGGCTGTGCGCGTAGCGTGGTGGGGGTATGGCCTGCCAGACCATGTGCGGTGGGTGGCGCGTGGCATGCATATATGGTGGTGGGAATTTCGTGCACACAGTGGCGCACCTTTCCACAGCTATTTAAACTACTAGTAGTGGAGCACCTATACGTGGTGCGCCACTGTTAACTTTACACCTCATCTATAATATAGGCTCACACATAGCAATAGCCTACTACTTACAGGTGCGCCACTGCTATGTGAGATAGTAATGGCGCACCACTGAGTGGTGCGCCACTGCTAAGTTTTGGGGAGGGGTGGGATCTGGACGAATTTTAGTGGTGGCGCACCTCAAAAGCAGTGCGCCACTGCTATCTTTGTATCAGTGGCTCACCACTTTTTGGTGCGCCACTGCTAACTAGTAGTGGCGCACCAATAAAGGTGTGCGCCACTGATAGCAATCTTACGGCTAGGCCTTTTTCTAGTAGTGGTAATTTGTTCACCCAACACTTGTTATTGGAGAGTTACCACTAGTGTAGATAGCTGGGAACCCCGGTCCATATTTCATCATCATATACTCGTTCTACATGTCATTGGAAGTAGTATCAACTATTTTCGGTGCCATTGCTCTCATATTACGCTACTGCTGTGTTACTGTTACTACTGCTCTCATATTACTGTTGCTTTCACATCACCCTTGTTACTAGTGCTTTTCCAGGTGCAGCTGAATTGACAACTCAGTTGTTAAGGCTTATAAGTATTCTTTACCTCCCCTTGTGTCGAATCAATAAATTTGGGTTTTACTTCCCTCGAAGACTGTTGCGATCCCCTATACTTGTGGGTCATCAAGACTATTTTCTGGCGCCGTTGCCGGGGAGGCATAGCTCTACTCATAAGTTCACCTGGGAGTACACTCTACCTCTCTCTCTGCTTTTATTTTATTTTGTCTTGCTAGTTTACTTCTGTCTAGTTTATTTGTGCTTAGTTTATTTCTGTCTAGTATTATTTTGCTTAGTTTACTTTTGTCTAGTTTATTTTTGTCTTGTTTTATTTTCCTATATACCCGAAAATCCATAAAAATTTGAAAAACCTAAAAATTAAAAACTGTTGCTATGGGAGAACCTACAACCTATTTGGAGCTTATTGAATTATATAATAATTATAGAGAATCAAGAACGGGAAAAGTTATGAGTGCTGTGATAGAAAAAATAAATACAATTGCTAAAATCTTGCTTAAACGCCATGATATAAACTGTTGCTCTGAACAGGATACTAAACATCTTAAATTTCAATGTGGCTTTAGTGAGGAAGTTTTAATTAAGAACTATAATTGGAATAGCTATATTCATTTTGGGTTCGAAGAGGTAGAACAATTTGTCTTATTTATGGGAGCCTCTGAGATAGAATCATTCATGTCTAAAAATTATGAAACTTGTGTTGTTTGTAAGGACCTTAAAGATTATGTCTCTTCTATCCTTAATTTTTGCATAGAAAGCTACAGTGATAATCCTTATATCATTGATTATAAAGAGAGACTCATTAATGCACAAGAATGCACTCACAATTTGCAGGAACCAGTGGAAGAAGAAATTGATGAACCTGAAAGCTCATTGGATGAAAAAGAGGAGAAAATTGATGAACCTGAAAGCTCATTGGATGAAAAAGAAGAGGAGAGTGATGAACAAAAGGAGGAAGAATGGATTAGCTACCCATGCCAACCTTCTAATGAGAGTAACTCTTTATCTCTTACACTATTTGATTGTCCTCCATGCTTACCATGAGGATGAATGTTATGTTCCTGTGGATTCTCTTGAAATATTCCCTATGAGTAAAACTTGTGAGAATAATTATGCTACTGTCATTCATGATAATCCATGCTACTTTGATAAATCTTATGATAATGCTTTGTTTGTGCCTGATGTCGAAATGCATGGTACTAAAGAGTTTTGCTTGGCAAATGTTTATGATAAATCTCTAGATGATGGTCCTATGTTACTTGATAATATTAATTGTACTACTAATGAAAATGGGATTGGAGAGTTCTTGACTTTATCTATGAGTCCCATATCTTTTGAGATTGATCAATCATCTTGTTATATTATTGATAAAAGTGGGTTTGAAAGTTTTAATCCTATTATTTCTGAGCTTGATAAAAATTATGTGTTTGTGAATCATGAAAAGCATGCTTTATGTGATAGTTATGTTGTTGAGTTTATCCATGAAGCTACTGAAAATTATTATGAGAGAGGAAAATATGGTTGTAGAAATTTGCATGGTACTAAAACACCTCTCTATATGCTGAAAATTTTGAAGTTACTCTTGTTTTATCTTCTTATGCTTGTTACTTTGTTCTTCATTAATTTTTTTGTGTACAATATTCCTATGCATAGGAAGTGGGTTAGACTTAAATGTGTTTTTAATTTGCTTCTTGATGCTCTCTTTTTCTTCATTGTCTATTTTCATGAGAGCATCATTAAAATTACTGAGCCCATCTTAATGGCTATAAAGAAAGAACTTCTTGGGAGATATGTGTTTATTTTACTACAGCAATTTTTGTTTTGTTGGGTCTTGGAAGTTGTTTACTACTGTAGCAACCTCTCATTATCTTTATTTTATTGCAATGTTGTGCCAAGTGAAGTCTCTAATAGAAGGTTGATACTAGATTTGGATTTCTGCGCAGAAACAGATTTCTATCTGTCACGAATCTGGGCAAATTTCTCTGTAGGAAACTCAGAAAAATCTGCCAATTTACGTGCGTGATCCTCAGATATGTACGCAACTTTCATTAGTTTTGAGTTTTCTGATTTGAGCAACGGAAGTACCATTTTAAAATTCGTGTTTACTGGCTGTTCTGTTTTGGCAGATTTTGTCTCTGTTTTTTGCATTGTCTCTTGTGGACTTTAAGTGAGGCTTTCTAGACGTGGAGAGCTGTAGCTAATGTTTTATTGAGTTCTTGCAATGTGTCACTACAGGACCAAGGTGGATTAAAGTTTTTTGAGTACTAACCCCTCTAATGAAGTTTATGAGAAGTTTGGTGTGAAGGAAGTTTTCAAGGGTCAAGAGAGGAGGATGATATATGATCAAGAAGAGTGAAAAGCCTAAGCTTGGGGATGCCCCCGTGGTTCATCCCTGCATATTTCAAGAAGACTCAAGCGTCTAAGCTTGGGGATGCCCAAGGCATCCCCTTCTTCATCAACTTATCAGGTTTCTTCTATTGAAACTATATTTTTATTCAGTCACATCATATGTGCTTTACTTGGAGCGTCTGTGTGCTTTTATTTTTGCTTGTGTTTGAATAAATTCGGATCCTAGCAATCCTTGTGTGGGAGAGAGACACGCTCCGCTTTTTCATATGAACAATGGTGTTCTTAGTTTATTTTAATGTTCATGGCGGAGTTGAAAACCGCTGCACTTATTGTTATTTGGTTGGAAACAGAAAATGCTTCATATTGTCTTGAATAATTTGATACTTGGCAATTGTTTTGAGCTATCAAGTAGATCATGCTCTTGCATCATGTAGTTTAAACCTATTAGTGGAGAAATATCGTAGAGCTTGTTGAAATTGGTTTGCATGATTGGTCTCTCTAAGGTCTAGATATTTTCTGGTAAAAGTGTTTGAGCAACAAGGAAGACAGTGTAGAGTTTTATAATGCTTGCAATTTGTTCTTATGTAAGTTTTGCTGTACCGGTTCATACTTGTGTTTGCTTCAAACAACCTTGCTAGCCAAAGCCTTGTACTGAGAGGGAATACTTCTCGTGCATCCAAAACCTTGAGCCAAAAACCTATGCCATTTGTGTCCACCATAACTACCTACTATGTGGTATTTCCTGCCATTCCAAGTAAATACTTCATGTGCTACCTTTAAACAATTCAAAATTTATCATCTCTTATTTGTGTCAATGTTTTATAGCTCATGAGGAAGTATGTGGTGTTTTATCTTTCGATCTTGTCATTTAATTTTGACAGACTTTCACAATGGACTAGTGGCTTCATCCGCTTATCCAATAATTTTGCAAAAAGAGCTGGCAATGGGGTTCCCAGCCCCAATTAATTAACTTGCATTAATAATTCTCTTCACATGTTTTGCTCTGATCTATCAGTAAGCAACTTAATTTGCAAATAGACACTCCTCCATGGTATGTGAATGTTGGAAGGCACCCGAGGATTCGGTTAGCCATGGCTTGTGTAAGCAAAAGGTTGGGGGAGTGTCATCTAATAAATAAAACTAAAGTACATGTGTAAACAAAAGAGAAGAGGGATGATCTACCTTGCTGGTAGAGATAACGTCCTTCATGGGAGCCGCTCTTGAAAGTCTGGTTGATGAGGTAGTTAGAGTGCCCACTACCATTCGTTGACAACAACAAACACCTCTCAAAATTTTACTTTTATGCTCTCTATATGATTTCAAAACTTGAAAAGCTCTAGCACATGATTTTATCCCTGCTTCCCTCTGCGAAGGGCCTTTCTTCTACTTTATGTTGAGTCAGTTTACCTACTTCCTTCCATCTTAGAAGCAAACACTTGTGTCAATTGTGCATTGATTCTTACATACTTGCTTATTTGCATTCATCATATTACTTTGTGTTGACAATTATCCATGAGATATGCATGTTGAAAGTTGAAAGCAACTGCTGAAACTTATATCTTTCTTTGTGTTGCTTCGATGCCTTTACTTTGAATTTATTGCTTTATGAGTTAACTCTTATGCAAGACTTTTGATGCTTGTCTTGAAAGTACTATTCATGAAAAGTTTTGCTATATGTTATCTATTTGTTAGCAAATATAGATCATTGCCTTGAGTCACTTCGTTCATCTCATATGCTTTGCAATAGTATGATTAAGATTATGTTGGTAGCATGTCACTTCAGAAATTATTCTTTATCGTTTACCTACTCGAGGGCGAGTAGGAACTAAGCTTGGGGATGCTTGATACGTCTCCAACGTATCCATAATTTCTGATGTTCCATGCTTGTTTTATGACAATACCTACACGTTTTGCTCACACTTTATAATGTTTTATTGCGTTTTCCGGACTAACCTATTAACGAGATGCCGAAGGGCCGTTGCTGTTTTCTGTTGTTTTTGGTTCCGAAAGGCTGTTCGGGCAATATTATCGGAATTCGACGAAACGAAGACCCAACATCTTATTTTTCCCGGAACCTTCCAGAAAGTCAAAGAGGGACCGAGGGGTGCCCTGGGGGCCCCACACATGGTGGCCGCGCGGGCTCCACCCCCGGCGCGCCGGCCTAGTGTGAGAGGCCCCGTGGCCCCTCCGACTCCGACTCTTCGCCTATATAAGCCCTTTCGATCTAAAAACGCGATACCAATTGACGAAACTCCAGAAAGACTCCATGGGCGCCGCCGCCATCGCGAAACTCCAATTCGGGGGACAGAAGTCTCTGTTCCGGCACCCTGCCTGGACGGGGAAGTGCCCCCGGAAGCCATCTCCATCAACGCCACCGCCTCCATCATGCTCCGTGAGTAGTCCCCCCATGGACTACGGGTTCTAGCTGTAGCTAGTTGGTATTCTCTCCCCCGTGTACTTCAATACAATGATCTCATGAGCTGCCTTACATGATTGAGATTCATCTGATGTAATCGGTGTTGTGTTTGTTGGGATCCGATGGATTGTTACATTATGATTAGTCTATCTATATAAGTTTGTGAAGTTATTGTTGCTGCAATCTTGTTATGTTTAATGCTTGTCACTAGGGCCCGAGTGGCATGATCTTAGATTTAAGCTCTATACTTATTGCTTAGATTGTATCTACAAGTTGTTTGCACATGTCTATGTCCGGAACCCGAGGCCCCAAAGTGACAGAAATTGGGACAACCGGAGGGGAAGGCGTAGGTATGAGGATCACATGTTTTCACCAAGTGTTAATGCTTTGCTCCGGTGCTCTATTAAAAGGAGTACCTTAATTTCCAGTAGATTCCCTAGAGGCCCGGCTGCCACCGGCTGGTAGGACAAAAGATGTTGTACAAGTTTCTCATTGCGAGCACGTATGACTATATATGGAAAACATGCCTACATGATTAATAATCTTGATGTTCTGTCTTAATGCTATTTCAATCCTATCAATTGCCCAACTGTAATTTGTTCACCCAACACTTGTTATTGGAGAGTTACCACTAGTGTAGATAGCTGGGAACCCCGGTCCATATTTCATCATCATATACTCGTTCTACATGTCATTGGAAGTAGTATCAACTATTTTCTGGTGCCATTGCTCTCATATTACTCTTCTGCTGTGTTACTTTTACTACTGCTCTCATATTACTGTTGCTTTCACATCACCCCTGTTACTAGTGCTTTTCCAGTGCAGCTGAATTGACAACTCAGTTGTTAAGGTTTATAAGTATTCTTTACCTCCCCTTGTGTCGAATCAAAAAATTTGGGTTTTACTTCCCTCGAAGACTGTTGCGATCCCCTATACTTGTGGGTTATCACCTGTTCATACTTGTGTTTGCTTCAAACAACCTTGCTAGCCCAAACCTTGTACTGAGAGGAAATGCTTCTCGTGCATCCAAACACCTTGAGCCAAAACCCATGCCATTTGTGTCCACCATATCTACCTACTATGTGGTATTTTTCTGTCATTCCAAAGTAAATTACTTGAGTGCTACCTTTAAAATTTCATTCCTTTACCTTTGCAATATATAGCTCATGGGACAAATAGCTTAAAAACTATTGTGATGATGAATATGTAGTTATGTGTCTTAATTCTTATAAGTTGCTTGTTGAGCGGTAACCATGTTTCTGGGGACGCCATCAACTTTACCTTTGTTGGATATCATGTGAGATGCTATGCATGTTCGTCTTGTCTGAAGTAAGTGCGATTTCATGATCAAATGGTTTGAGTATGCATATGTTAGAGAAGAACATTGGGCAGCCAACTAAAGCCATGTATCATGGTGGAAGTTTCAGTTTGGACATACAACCTCAATCTCTTATGAGAATATTAACTGTTGTTGAATGCTTAAGCATTAAAAGAGGAGTCCATTATCTGTTGTCTATGTTGTCCCGGTATGGATGTCTAAGTTGAGAATAATCAAAAGCGAGAAATCCAATACGTGCTTTCTCCTTAGACACTTGTACATGCGGCATAGAGGTACCCCTTTGTGACACTTGGTTGAAACATATGTTATGCAATGATAATCCGTGTCTTCCGAGCTAAGTAGGACAAGGTGCGAGCACTATTAGTACTCTATGCATGAGACTTGCAACTTGTAGGAAGTATTATGCATAGCATATATGAATTATTACTACCGTTGACAAAATTGTTTCTATGTTTTCAAAACAAAAGCTCTAGCACAAAAATAGTAATCCATGCTTCCCTCTGCGAAGGGCCATTCTTTTACTTTATGTTGAGTCAGTCTACCCACTTCTTTCTATCCTAGAAGCAAACACTTGTGTTAACTGTGTGCATTGATTCTTACATGTTTACTTATTGCCTGTTATATTACTCTATGTTGACAAATATCCATGAGATATACATGTTACAAGTTGAAAGCAATTGCTGAAACTTAATCATCCTTTGTGTTGCTTCAATTCATTCTACTTTGAATTTATTGCTTATGAGTTAGCTCTTATGTAAATCTTATTGATACTTGTCTTGAAAGTACTATTCATGAAAAGTTTTGCTATATGATTCATTTGCTTAGTCATTATCTTTGTTAGCAATCTTTTGTTCAGATCACTCCATTCATATCATATGCTTTACAATAATGTTGATCAAGATTTTGTTAGTAGGAACTAAGCTTGGGGATGCTTGATACGTCTCAAACGTATCTATAATTTCTTACGTTCCATGCTACTTTTATTACAATACTTGAATGTTTTATACATACTTTACAGCATTATTATACATTTTCCGGCACTAACCTATTAACAAGATGCCGAAGCGCCACTGTTTTCTGCTGTTTTTGGTTTCAGAAATCCTAGTAAGGAAATATTCTCGGAATTGACGAAATCAACGCCCAGGGGCCTATTTTTACACGAAGCTTCCAGAAGACCGAAAGGGAGCCGAAGTGGGGCCACGAGGTGGCGACACACCAGGGCGGCGCGGCCCAAGCCCTGGCCACGCCGGCCTAGTGTGTGGGCCCCTCGTGACGCCCTGACCTACCCTTCCGCCTAAAAATAGCCTTCGTCGCGAAACCCCCCGGAGCCACGATACGGAAAACCTTCCAGACGCCGCCGCCGCCAATCCCATCTCGGGGGATTCAGGAGATCGCCTCCGGCACCCTGCCGGAGGGGAATCATGGAGGGGCTCACATCATCATGCCCACCTCCGGATTGATGCGTGAGTAGTTCATCCTTGGACTATGGGACCATAGTAGTAGCTAGATGGTTGTCTTCTCCGCTTGTGCTATCATTGTTTAGATCTTGTGAGCTGCCTAACATGATCAAGATCTTCTATTTGTAATGCTACATGTTGTGTTTGGCGGGATCCGATAAATATAGAATATTATGTTAAGTTGATTATCAATCTATCATATATGTGTTGTTTATGTTCTTTCATGCTCTCCGTTGCTAGTAGAGGCTCTGGCCAAGTTGATACTTGTAACTCCAAGAGGGAGTAATTATGCTCGATAGTGGGTTCATGCCTCCATTGAATCTGGGACAGTGACAGAAAGTTCTAAGGTTGTGGATGTGCTGTTGCTACTAGATAAAACATCGATGCTTTGTCGAAGGATATTTGTGTTGATTATATTACGCACCATACTTAATGCAATTATCTGTTGTTTACAACTTAATACCGGAAGGGTTCGGATGATAACCCGAAGGTGAATTATTTAGGCATAGATGCATGCTGGATAGCGGTCTATGTACTTTGTCGTAATGCCCCGATTAAATCACATAGTAATCATCGTTGATATGCATATTGAATCTTTATTTGTCAATTGCCCGCCTGTAATTTGTTCACCCAGCATGTTAGTTATCTTATTGGAGAGACACCACTAGTGAACTGTGGACCCCGGTCCATTCTTTTACATCTGAATACATTCTACTGCTTTTAGTGTTCTTTGCAAACAAACACCATTTTCCACTCGATACGCTTAATCCTTTGTTTTCAGCAAGCCGGTGAGATTGACAACCTCACTGTTACGTTGGGGCAAAGTACTTTGATTGTGTTGTGCAGGTTCCACGTTGGCGCCGGTTTCACTGGTGTTGCGCCGCACTACATTCCTCCACCAACAACCTTCACGTGCTTCTTGGCTCCCACTCGGTTCGATAAACCTTGGTTTCTTTTAGAGGAAAACTTGCCGCTGTGCGCATCATACGTTCCTCTTGGGGTTCCCAACGGACGTGTGCTTTACCGTCACAAGGAGGTTGTTGACTACACGCCAGCAAGCATTCATAGGAGGTACTAACACACCACAATTTCATAGAGACATCCAACTCAAATCATAACCCAGTGAACAAGTATTCTGTGAAATATAGCCTAAGAGACACACACGGTGCACACACTGTCACCTTTACACACGTGAGACAAGGAGTCTCCGGAGATCACATAAGTAAAATCCACTTGAATAACATAACTACATCTAGATTACAAAGCTCATCATATGGATCTCAATCATGCAAGGCAATTCATGAGATCATTGTATTGAGGTACATGAGAGAGAGATTTAACCACATAGCTACCGGGAGCCCTAGCCTCGAGGGAGAACTACTCCTCCTCATCATGGAGCAGCGGCGTCGATGGAGATGGCGGTGGTGTCGATGGAGATGCCTTCGGGGGCAATTTCCCGTCCCGGCGGCGTGCCAGAACAGAGACTTCTGTCCCTTAATCTTGGCTTCGCGATGGCGGCGGCTCTGGAACTTTTCTCGTATCGTGGCTTATCTTTTTAGGGTTTTCGAGGCGGAGAGATTATATAGGCGAAAGGTCGATGTCGGTGGAGTCCCCGATGTTCCCACACCATAGGGGCGCCCCTGGCCGCGCCGCCGTGGGGTGGGGCCCCAGTGCTCCCTCTGTGCCTCTCTGGCTCTCCGGAAGCTTCCGGGAAAAATAAGGTTCTAGGCGTTGATTTCGTCCAATTCCGAGAATATTTCCTTTGTAGGATTTCTGGAACCAAAAATGCAGAAAACAGGAACTGGCTTCGGCATCTTGTTAATAGGTTAGTTCCGGAAAATGCATCAAAACATCATAAAGTGTGAACAAAACATGTAGGTATTGTCATAAAACTAGCATGGAACATAAGAAATTATAGATACGTTGGAGACGTCTCACGGAGCAGAAGTCGAAGACGTGCAATCGTGGACGCGTGTTGCGTTGCAGAAGTCCAAGACGTGCAGACGTGCAACTGTGGACGCGTATGATGCCGGTCGCATTAACCACCCCTCGCCTTTATAGACGCCTCCTCGCACTATCTCTGTCACTCTCACTCGCTCACGCAAGGCGGCCTCTCTCACGTCCCATCATCTTCTTCAAAGCAAAAACCCTCTCCCTCTCCCTCTGCCGGCGAGATGGACAAGGAGAATGTCAATCCCATCGTTCACGATGTCGTCGGCTCCAAGCGCGACGCCCCCCTCTTCGACGTCGTCCCCTCAACGGTCGTCGCCGCCGCCGCCGCCGGTGCATCGGAGGCTCTGCTGAGGTGGCGGTCCGATCCCCCGGGTTGACCCCTATGAGTCGGTGCCGTACGTCCCGCCCCCGAACCCCTACGACACCTCCATGGAGGACCCATAGAACAAGGTAACTACAGTTTGCTTCCTTTTTTGTTCCCCATTCCTTTTGAACCCTATTTTTGCTGGTGTAGATGGATCTGTAGATGGATGAGTACTGGGTTAATATTTGCGCCGATTTTATTCCATTTTGTTTTGAACACTTCTTGATTTCGTTTAAAATTTGGGGTTCGGCCGTTCGGTTAATTTATGCAAGTAATAATGGGATCTCAATCAGTTAATTTATGTACGTAATCATGAGATCTCAATCAGTTATTTTATGCACTAATCAAAAGATATCAACCGTTTAATTTTGCAAATAATCTAGAATGTGTTCAAGTTCAGATCTGGAATCTGTTTCTTTGCCTATGATGAATCGTTGGGCACAAATTTTTACAGGGAGGGTTCAGCGAACCATTGCTATGTACAAATCTGTTGTGCATGAGCTTTGGTTCGCTAACACCTTCCCTATAGATATATAATCATGTCCACTCTAACTGAGGCTGACTCTGTTTTTCCTAACTTTGTTATCATGCACGTTAGTCATCGTTGCAACTCATTCACTCATAGTTTCTGTTTGATATGGATCAGCTGTCTAGCAGCGACGTCGGCAGCGACGAAGAGCACCAGGACATCAAGACTCGCCAGGTGATGCGGAGGGTGCATGTCGGCCAGTACATCTCCTGCTTCGCCAAGGGTTTCTACAGGTGCCCCTTCTGGACTAGGAGACTCGGCGGCACGGACTTCAACTGCCTCGTCACGCATGCCGAGAACATTAGCAACACCTTTCCCAAGGTCGGCACGACGGTGAACGTCTACTCCTTCCGCGCCAACCACAAGGCGCTCGGCATGCACCTCCGCAGCATGCAGCGGGTGGAGATCTCCACCGGGCCCATGCCTCCGCTCAAGCCCAAGGCTCCCAAGGGGAGCAGGAGCAATAAGTGGAGGCAGAGCCAGATGGGGTAGGCGGAGTCCTGAACGTGTGCTGTTGCTGCCTCCTATTTTGTTGTTAGCTAGGGATCCCTTGTTGTTATGTTGTTCGTATGATGGTGCTGTGAAGAACCTCGAACCTGTTACTATGTTGGCTGCTGTGTATGCGGCTTATTATCTAGGGAGGGATCCCTATTATCTATCCCTATTAGCTATCCCTATTCTACTATATTTTGTTGGACCTACTTTGTTTTCTCGATTTACTATGGCTGTGAATTTATCGTACATTACCCTCGAGATTTGCTTCTAGATTTAACTACATACATATGGACCAGAGGGAGTACTAGATTTGCTGCCATATTGGGCAAACAACGAGGGCCAAAAGGCACAAATAATTGAAGAAATACAAAAATACAAACTTCTCTAGATTTAATACTAATTTGGTGAAAAGGACATAGAGAAATATGGGGAAAAAGTGCTCTTAATAATGCCAATTTGGGACCGAGAGAGACAGAACCCAGCTCCTGCTCACGGGCAACCAAACGTGGTCTCGTCCTGTCTCACGCAGTCCCTTTCTACCAGCCCCACGCGATGCGGCCCCGCACCCCACATGTCGGCACAGAACGGTCAACTAAACGAATAAATTACGCCTCAGCGCTTCTTTTCAACAAGGGCTTGGGGAAAACTGAGGAAAAACTAAGAAGCTGGGGAAAACTGAGTACAACTAAGGACTCGATGGCACTAATTTCACTCATACATACAATAATACTACACTACATCAGCTATATGCTCCAATCCACCTAAATCCATCCATTTGATCATATGTTAAAATTTCACTCATACATACAATAATACTACACTAGACTACGCAAATTCAATGTTACATGTCTAATTACTAAAGTAAGATACACTGCAAACAACAAATGGTAACAAAATTTGTGCATGTACGAATATAATCAAATATCTCACATAACTCACCTTGTTGTATTAGTCCTTCTACTGCTTCATGCACTTAATTACGGACTTAATCACTAGCTATGCTAATTTTCTGTCTGCTCGTACGAGAGAAGCGAGAGAAGCGAGAGAAGGAGTAGCTGCGCGTGAGTGAGAAAATTGCCCTGTGATGAGTGAGCAGCAGCTGCTTTTAAAGCATGCGGAGTCAGACTGCTGAAGCACTTTCGGTGGTCTATTTCCTGTATCACTTGTTTCATGTCTGCACCAAATGCATGCGAATCGGGCGAGTTACACCCATACAACATCGAAATCAGCTGCAATCCCTACATTCACGCTCCACAACCAAAAGCATGGGAAATGATCACACACACTCAGCCAAAAACAGAGGAATCCAGCAGCACAAACTTTCACGCGCGCAAACTTCCACGCGAAAACTGTCGGCCAGCAGGAATCTTTCCGCAGTGGTCGGTGGCGGCACCCTGCCACGCCAGCATGCCGCCACAGCTAACGGCGGCGCGGTCGACGGAATCATGGGGCGATGGACGTGCCGCCACAGCTCACGGTGGCAGGGCCTGCCGCCACAGCCGGCGGCGGCACCTGCCACGTGTCGGCTGGCGAGCGTGCCGCCACGGCACTTCTGCCATTTTCACTGAGAGGTGGTCTTTTTTGCCATTTCATTGGGGCAGGTGGTACTTTTTGCCAAAAATTCGTTTTGAGAAGCATTAGTCATGAGTACATTGCTCCAATTTGTCAGCATGCTTTGTCAATGGACGTGCTTTGTTTTTCTATATATATATTTAAAGAAAAAATGTGTGATGAAAAGCGGAAATCCATATTGGCTCCCGGGTCCAGATGCTCACGTTAACTGGACCAATCAGTCTCGTCCAAATTGATGGCAAGCAGGGTATTCTCTTCCGTATTCGGCTGCGCATGACAAATATTGAACAGTGGCCCGTTCCAGATGTTGGCGCATTAATTACGACGGTCCTGTTTTGTTAATGCCTCGGTACACTGATCACCGACGTTCTGGACCAGCGTCACCAACAACGGCACACGCATGCGACTGGTCTGCCTCAGCCGTCGTTAGAGCATCTCCAGCCGCGTCCCCCAAACCGTCCCCCAAAGCGCGCCGGATTGAGCGTTTGGGGGACGTGTTTTGTTCGTGCCGCGTTTGGGGACGTCGCTCCCCAGCCGCGTCCCCCAAACGCCGCCCCCAAACATTTAAAATAATTTTTTTAACACATAAACCATTTATATCAAATGTAGCATATGAAAAAAAATGTTTTCGAGGATTGTTTTCAAATTAAATTACAACAAACAATAAAACAAGTAATCAAATATAATAAAAAGGGCTAGATGATACATCAAGGTGCCACGGTATTTCCTTTGATCCTCCACAAATGCTCAACGAGATCAGCTTGAAGTTGCTCATGCACATTGCTGTCACGGATCTCTGCGTGCATGGCGAGAAAATCAGCAAAATCTGCAGGCAACTCCATGATCAACCTCCGCGAGAGGGCCTTGACACTCATAGGGACCAACATGTGACCTAACATGATTCTTGCGGTCATCCTCGATGATCATGTTGTGCATGATCACACAAGCCTGCATCACCTCACACATTTCGTCGTGAGACCACTTAGAGCAGGGTACCGACAATGGCAAATTGTGCTTGAAGCACACCAAATGCCCGCTCGACATCCTTCCTGCAAGCCTCCTGTCGTGTAAAGTGAGAATTCTTCAGACCTGATGGATTCGAGATTGTTTTGACAAAAGTGGCCCATTTTGGATATATACCATCGGCTAGATAATAGCCTTTGGTATATTGGTGGCCATTGATCTCATAGTTGCATGGTGGAGCATGCCCTTCGACTAGTCTGCTGAACACCGGAGATCGCTGCAACACGTTGATGTCATTGTGTGATCCCGCCATGCCAAAGAAAAGAATGCCAAATCCACAGGTCATAATCTGCCACAGCTTCAAGCACCACACTGCAATATCCATGACGCCCTTTGTATATACCTTGCCAAGCAAACGGACAGTTCTTCCATGCCCAGTGCATGCAATCGATGCTTCCAAGCATTCCAGGGAAATCCTCTGGCAGCATTTTGTGCCATGATCCTTGCAGTCTCTTCCTCAGTTGGCCCTCTCAAGTAGTATTTGCCAAACTTTCCCACCACAGCTCGGCAAAACTTGTACATGCACTCAATGGCAGTAGACTCACTCATGCGAAGGTAGTCGTCCTGTGTATCGGCAGGTGCTCCGTATGCAAGCATCCTCATGGCGGCGGTGCACTTCTGAATGGATGAGAACCCGAGAACGCCTACAGCGTCGGCCTTGAGCTTGAAGTAGGGGTCGAACTCTCGAACGCCGTGGAGGATATTCATGAACAGGCCCTTGCTCATCCTGTACCGGCGCCGAAAATTGTCGGCTTGTGTTGCCCCGTCGGCGAAGTAGTCGTTGTGCAGCATGGCATGCCCCTCCATCCTCTGCGGGGCTTCGACTTCCTTCTTCCCGGCCTTGATCCGCGGCGCGGCCTCTTCCTCTTCTCCGCCTCAGCGTCAAGCATGTCCTGGAGGGACGCGATGATCAGCAAATGCTCCCGCAGGTCGTCGTCGAACGCTTGCTCGTCCTCCAGCAGCAGGGCAAACATCTCATCGTCGCTGTCCATGGCTAAAAGCAAAATCAATGGTTAAAATTGCGCCGAGGCAGACGACGCAACAAACAGCGACCAATCGCGCCTACCTGGCAAGTCGTCGAGCACCTTCTGCGCGGAGGTGGGGCGGATTTGACGGCGCGTTCGGGAGCGCTGGCGGCGCGGCGGCGGCGGCACGACCGGCGGGAGCCCCAGCCGCGACAACGGTGCTGACTCGCAGCACAGATCAGACGCCCAAACGGCCGGGAAATCCAGCGGCGGCGGTGGGGTGGGAGCGCGGGAAGGAAGGAGCGACGAGAAAAGAGGCGCGAACCAACGGTTTATGCAAATAGTCGCCGACATGTGGGAGCCCGCCTCGCTTTTCGTTGTGTCACCCAGTGCGTCCTGTGGGACGGGGGACGGGCTCGGCGCCCGGACACCATCGGGCGCGCCGGACAAAAAGGGCTTTGAGGCGCGGCTGGAACGCTTTTTTTGTCCGGCGCGCCCCAAATCGCTTTGGGGGACGGTTTGGGGGACGCGGCTGGAGATGCTCTTAGTCTCTGATGGAGTGATCTCCTCTGTTTGGCGTGGGAGGTGCAGAGGTAAAACTTCTGCAAAAGGGATCCAGTTTTTGTTCACGAAATCGATTACTCGTAGATTGTACTTTGTGGTTCCCTCTGTTAGGGCAGTGTAATATTTGATCCGTTTAAGACAGTTTGCGTGTTCCAGCCAGGACAGTGTGCCCAACGGCATCACTTATTGGGTCCGCTGATTATTTGGTCCGTTCATAGGAGACAAACAATTTGGAATGAAGTTTAAAACGCGAAAATTTGATAGAAAATTTTCATTAAACCGAACGTAGTTTAGGTTAAAAATAAAATCTAGACCTTAGTTTGCAGTGTCGCCGTCTTCTTCATCGTTAGAGACGAGGTCGACGAAGGGCGGGGGCGTCCACAGCTGCTGCGCCCAAGCAGGGACTTCCAACGGCTGCGGTATGCACTTCGGCTGCTGCGGCATGTATTGCGGAGGTTGCGTGTAATGCGGTGATGTGGTTGGCGGCGCGTACTGAGGAGGAGATGGGACCATCTGGCCGTCCCATGTTGCATGTGGTAGTGCGGCGATGTGGTGGTGGCCTGGCCAGGGAAGCAATGTGCTCCACCTTGCCGAGAGTTGCACGATGACCTTTAGCCCTGGCCAAGACCAAGTCCTCGTCGGCTGTCGGCGGCGGCGGCCGCTGCTGCCTCCTCATCGTAGTGGCTGGGGTGGCACGTCCTCCATCTGGCTGAGGCACGTCCTCCATCTCGTCGTCGTAGTCGACCTCGTCCTCGATGTCGGGCACGACGTCGTCGGGCAGGAAATCGCGCGTACCGCGGATCGTCCAACGCGCCTAATGCTCTGAGGCAAGGAAGGCATGCCAGAAATATTCGCGCATGTACGCGTACTTGTACCACAACGCTGGCGGCAACCACTCGATTCTCCGACGCATCTCCTGGCACAACGCCCGCCGGTCTGTGGGAGGAGGCGAAACAGGGGGTCCTCCCCCTGTTCAGATGCCACTCACGTGGAAGGGATATGCCGCGGTGGTGGCAGGGGTCACCCTGCGCCCACCGCCGTTGCGCCTCCAGCACCGGCACGTACCGCCTGTTGCCGCCTGGTTGTTTCAGAGGAGGAACCGGTGCCACCACCACCGCCACTTGTGGACCTACAAACTGCGGCGACTGTGGGGGCAGAGGCATCAGGAGGGCGCGCAGGGTTCCGCCGAGGCGAAGAGTCTGGTGGCGGCGGGCTGACGAGGACTCAGTCTCGTGGTCGTTGGCGGACTTCTTCATCCAGCTGGGTAGCATCATCTCCGTCGTGGAGAGATCTCGGAGGAGTGGCAATAGTGGCGGTTTAAGTACCCAATACCCCTGGCCATCAATGTCGATGCGCGCACGCGTAGCTTTCATGCAGCGCCATCGGCATCAATTCCGGCACATGAGTTGAGGCGGCGGGCGCAGTGGTCAGCGACGGCCTTGATGGCCAACGCTGCCGCCGGTCAGCCTTCTGCCATCCGGTCGCTTCCAAGCAGGACCGTGGCACGCCCGATTGTACACGCGCGTTGTCCGCGCGACTGCGCTGAGTCCGCGCTGACACATCGGTTCACCAAATTTTGTAGACTAATGGGTCGAGGCAGACATGTCGGTGTGTTTGGGTTGCCCCGCTGAAGCGTGCACGACCGGTCCGTCTGTCCGCGCGGATCGATTCTGACGCGCCAGGACCGGATGGATCGGCCCGCTGGAGATGCCCTTAGATCCTCAGCAACGGATATACCGGGAGTGGATTTCTCCTGTCTAAGGAATCTACAACGGGCTGACTCAAAACGGCATTACAGATGGTTCAATTCTATCCATTTGGGTCACGCACGGACGAAAATTGGGCCGCAGTCCGGCCGGTCAGGGTAGCTTGTCCAGCGGGGCAACCTATTCGGTCCGGGTTGGCCATTTTTGGCTCGTTGGCAGAGATAATGAATGCATGTAAAAAAAACATCTTATATTTACTAATTGGAGGCACCGTAAAAGACTCCACGTTAATCCACATCATTAGAATAATTAAGACAGTTAGATCTAAAATA
The DNA here is from genome assembly GCA_030979885.1 of Lolium multiflorum. NCBI lineage: Eukaryota > Viridiplantae > Streptophyta > Magnoliopsida > Poales > Poaceae > Lolium > Lolium multiflorum. Next base: position 217,805,437 of record CM061750.1, read on the forward strand.
TATGGTTAAGATTAATCAAGAAAGTTGTGATTTCTAATGTACAACATGAAGTTACGTTGGCACGTTACATCGCCGTCAGAAATTAAGTACACGTAGTCAGATTTTTTATCCGCGGCACCAATTCAATCATAATAAATCTAAATAGTTTTGCCAAACTGTAGAGTCTTTGGACTCCTCGCCCTTCTAGCAAATCCTAACATCCATCTTACGTACGCATGCCAATATAAGTACTAGCAAATCCTAACATCCATCTTACCTATGCATGCCAATATCAACGGAAATCATGGTGCGTTTCAATCACTGGTGGAAAAATGGCCTTCGGTCGCGGTGCGCAACTGCCATTAGTCGCGGTTGCGCAACCGCGACCTATTATTCGCGACTAAAGGTCCCTCCCTTTAGTCGCGGTTCCTTACGAACCGCGACTAAAGGCCCGTCTCGTGGGCGGCGGCGCAGGGGCGGAGGACCTTTAGTCGCGGTTCGCTCGCCAACCGCGACTAAAGGCCGCCAGGTTTAGGGTTTTAGCCCCCTAACCTGGTTCCCCTAACCTGGTTACTTTTTAAGTTGTATTGTTTTATTTCTTTTGTGTTTTATTTTAATTTTGAAGGAGTTTCACATATTCTACGGTATACATGCATGTGAATGTACAATTTCAAACAAATTTGACATTAGAACCAAAAAGAATTCAAGAGGAATATACAATAATATATATTCAATATCGGACGACCACATATACAATTTTGAACAAGTTTCCATACATAATTTATAAGTGCATATAAAGTTCTACGTCCTCTACATAGTGTTCTCCTCTAGGATCGATGACTTGGTTCGCCAACCATCCAGCTAGTTCCTCTTGAATTGGTCGGAAGCGAGCTTCTGGACTAAGCGTCGCCCGGAGGTTAATCCTCTTGAGGTTGTTCTCAGACGGCTCCCGCTCAGTGGTGTATCTCCGGATCCTCTCACAAACATAGTATCCACATAGATTGGTCCCCGGTGGCTGAATATCCCAGTCGCAGTCTTTGCCCTTTTAAATTGCAGCTCTTTTTTAAATTCACCGACCTTTTGATCTACGAACCGTCTCCAAACCCTACGAGGCAAAGAAAATTAAATGAACAAGAGAGTTATTAATAATTACTTTTGATATTAGGAAATGATGAACTAAATAGGCCGATCGATATAGAGCGCAAATGAATGAAAATAATTACTTTTGCATCATTTTTCTCATGTCGCCCAAAGCGCCGAATCCATATTCAGAGAGTCGTGGACGAGAACTGTGGAGTTATGAATTTGAATTACTAGCAGAATCCAGTGGAACCTGCGGACACGATACATGCACAGTCATGCATAACTCATCGATTAGCCACATACCATGCATGGAGTAAACAAAAGAGAATGTGCTCAAGACAGAAACACTCACCCAAAATGGTAAGGAAATAGAATATCACTTTTGAGTTCCTGGTTTGTAAGAAACCGCCACAGGTCTGCCTCCACGTCCCTGGGGTGGTGTTCTAACGTATATGAATTAACGATGTGTGGGTCAATGAACCCAACATCATGGATGAGCCTTATTCGCATTTCCCGCTTCTTCAATCTGCATAATAGCGTACACAACAAGATAGTTAGGACAATATATATATATATATATATATATAGTGCAGGCAATGAACGAGATGGGGTAGAAATTAATAAATCACTACAGAACATAGCAACTGATGATAGATTTGTCGAGCTCGCGCAGATTGAACAGCTGGAACAATTCATTCCGTTGAATTGTTATAGAGTAATGTTTGAAGTGATGCTCAGGTCTAACATCCGCATAAATATAGTCTCTGGCGTTTTAAGTTTTATGTAACCCTTGTACCAATTTAGCAAACCTTTCATTTGTCGAGGTAGATCCTCTTCCTGCGCAGGCTCGACGAGAGGACCATCCTTCACATATCCAAATACTACGTCCTTCATTGCCACGTCATCAAGGCCTAATGCTACGAAGAGTCAGACCTAAGTCTGCCGCTTGTTCTTTGGCTTTCTTTATCAATCCCTGTGTTGCCGCAGCTGCTATGACATCGGGGGCTTCGTCCTCCGGACCTGCGGCTTTCACTATGAGCGGGGCGACTGTTTACTTTGTTTCCCGAGCTGGGCAACTTGTTTCCCCCTTTCTAATTTTTTCTCGGCCTCCTCCAAGGCTTTCTTCTCCTGCTTCTCCTCCTCCTGCTTCCTCCTGAACGTGAGTGCTTGCCTACGAAGTTCACGTTCATAGTCGTCGTGAGATTCTTCGCGGCTTGGGACGGTGTGTTCAAAAATGTCTTAGCCCACTTCTTTTGCTCATCGAAAATACGGCATGGGCTCGCCCTCTTTTCTTCTTGCAGCTCGCCTTCCATTTCTCTAAATCAGCAGCCGCGCCCGCCTCGACTTCCTCGGCACTACATTCCCAAGACCTCTTGGTGAGAGGCTTAAGTGATGGCTCTGGTATCTTTGTGGTTGCAGGTACGTAAGGGTCCGGGTTAATAACCCAGGACTGCTTCGCTTCTTCGCCGGAGGTGGATTGGGGGCGGTGTCGATCACCCGCCGGACGAGGACTGGGGCGGCGTCGCTTACCCGCCGGAGGTGAATTGGGGGACGGCGTCGGCTTACCCGCCGGAGATGTAGGTGAGCCACCACCACCACCACCGCCGCCACCACCACCGGAGGGGGTGGACTTGTTTGCCTTGGCGCCTCGCCTGGAAACTTGATAAACTTCTTCTGCAGAATGAACTGGCGCTTGACATCTCCAAGTCTTGTCGCCCCTTCAGGTGTAGCAATGTCAATGTCCAGGTCCTCAAACCCTTGGATTATCTCCTCCACCGTGACACGAGCATAGCCATCTGGAATGGGGTTGTTGTGGTGGAGTGCTCCAGGTGGTAAAGCACTGCCGGTGGCTACCTTCATGGACATGTTCCGATAGGATAATACAGATGACATGCTTTCATCTCCTTTATATCGTCCACGGGGTAGCGAGGAGGCTCCGGTGCAGTAATCCGACCAGATGCTCCGGTGCAGTAATTTCGATCGTCGGTGCACCAGCGGTGAGGCCTCCGGAAGCCACGCTGCTTCTTCGCTGCTGGCTTCTGAGATCCATTGGATGATCTTCATGCTGCGCCCGAGCTGCATCTCTTTCGGCTACTAGTACACTCACGGTTTTCTTCATCACATCCATTTCCGTTACCACGCCACAACATCTGCATCCCGATCCATCTTTCTCTTACGGCTTCTGTAACCGTACGGGTCATCGTTCTGGGGGAACCCTACTTTCCACGGAATGTCCCCGGGCATGCCTCGTACACGTCCTCCGTGTTCAGGATTCCCGAGGGCTTTTGTCAGGGCGTCGTTCTCTCTGTTGAACTTGATCCTCCCCTCTTGAGCATCCCTCATTGCCTCAATAAGCTTTTGGGTGGGTTTAATTATTTTGCCCTGATAAACACACTCCCCTGTCTCCGGGTTCAGCGATCCCCCATGCCCGTACCACCAGCTTTTGGCCCTTGGGTCCCATCCCTCCGTACCTGGACGGATTCCTCGCGCCCTCAGCTCGTTCTCCATCTTCTCCCACCTAGGCTGCCAAAAGCGATACCCTCCTGGCCCCATAATATGATTGTACTCCTTCTTGGCCGCATTCTTCTTATTTTTCGACATTTCAAGGAACTGCTCCGATTTCTTTTGCTTCACAAATTCTGGCCAATCATGTTGCAGTTTCTCATATTGTCCTTTGAAATCCGGAGTCTTGCCCTGCTTGACAAAGTCATGGGCTAGATTTTGCTTGTATTTCCGGAATGCGTCGGCCATCTTAGAAAGAGCGAACTGTTTGACTAGCTTGCACCTCTCTTTGTTTTCCTGAATCTTGTTACCCGCCTCATCGTATCTGCGGTATTCCGGAGGTAGAACGAAATGTTCTATAAGCTTCTTGAAGCAATCTTTTTGTCCTCTTATCGACAAAAGTGAAACCAAGACGTGCCTTCTTTGGCTCATTCCACTCCTGGACGGTGATCGAGACGTTCTCTCTAACAACGGCTCCGCATTGGCGATAAACTTGGTGGCGTTCTTGCTGGGGCTCCAGCGGCCTGCCGGTTGCTTCGTCGACAACCTCGATGGTGCATGTTTCATTTGGTTTCATCGTCTTGGTTGCGCCACGCTTTGACGACGACGTACTCGATTTTTCGACGATCCGGCCGAGGGCTAAAATAAGAAAGAGAGTCGCGCGCGTTAGTACACACATATTTATTCAAATCAGTTAGTTTGTATCACCAGAGGCTCAATGTATATATATACCTCGGCGCCGGAGGTGGTTGCTACTTCCAATTGAAGATCGTCGTTTATCGACGTTTCTTCGGCATCATCTTGCTGACGGCGCCCTTCATCTTCACCGTCAAGGTTCAGATAAGAAGAGATATCATCTTCTTCTTGTCCGGTCGGCACATATGGAATATCCCCTTTTATGATGCCGAATATATGGTCTTCAACGTCCAGATCATAGTTGTCCAGAATCGGGTCAGCTCTATCGTCCGCCATATGTCAGTCCTGAAAACATGTAGTCAAAACAAATTAATTGTGTATATGCATTATCACATCTCTTGTACATATAAAGAGAGAGACCGGTGGCGGTGACCGAGAGGGCGGTGGCGAAAGGGGGACGCAGTGACCGCGCGCGTGACCGAGAGAACGGTGGCGGTGACCGAGAGGCGGTGGCGGTGCCGAGGACACATAACCCTCGCCGCCCCCTCTCGATCCCAAAATAAAATAATTCTTGTTAATTAAGTTAAAAAAATTGTTAAGTTAAAATTTTGTTAAGTCTAAATTTGTTAAGTTAAAATTTTGTTAAGTCTAAATTTTGTTAAGTCTAAATTTGTTAAGTCTAAATTTGTTAAGTTAAAATTTTGTTAAGTCTAAATTTTGTTAAGTCTAAATTTGTTAAGTCTAAATTTTGTTAAGTCTAAATTTGTTAAGTTAAAATTTTGTTAAGTTAAAATTTTGTTAAGTCAAAATTTACTTCTTTTTTTAGACAAACTTTTGACGAGGGCGCGACTGCAGGTTTTTTAATTTGTAACTCCGTTGTAGTTTTGTTTTTTGAATTTGTAACTTAGTTACATTTATAATTAAAAAAACTTAGTTACATTTAATTAAGTTACAAATTAAAAAAACTTTAAATTTGTAACTCTGTTTTAAGTTACATTTGTTTTTTACAATTTAATTAAGTTACATTTTTAATTAAAAAACTTAGTTACAAATTAAAAAACAAAACAAAAAAAAAACCGGCCAGCCCCCTGGCCCTCTCCTCTCCTCTCCCTCTCTCTCTCTCATCTCTCTCTCTCTGCGGCGCGCGCGCGGCGGCGGCGCACGCTGGCCGGGCGGCGGGTAGGGCGCGCGCGGTTTGGAGAGCGGCGGCGGGCGAGGGAGGCGGGCGGCGACGTCGCGTCGGGCGGCGAGGGCGGCGGCGGCCGACGAGGGAGCGCGCGCGGCGCGCGCGCGCGACAGCGAAGTGCGGCGAGAGCGGCGGCGCGGCAACAAGCGACGGGCGGCGGCGAAAGAGTCGAAGAGAAAGAAAAGCGCGCGCGGCAGAAACGGATCGCAGAAGGAAGAGAACGGCGGCGCGAACCGTCGCCGAATATATAGGGAGAGGCCTTTAGTCGCGGTTGGTGTCACCAACCGCGACTAAAGGGTACCCTTTAGTCGCGGTTGGTGACACCAACCGCGACTAAAGTGTTTTCGATTTTTTTGTTTCCATGGAGAGACCCTTTAGTCGCGGTTGGTGACACCAACCGCGACTAAAGGTGTTTTTTAAATACTTTTCATTTAAAAATCTTACAAATACAAATAATATATTAAAAAATTCAGAAAAATAAAACTAATTCATTTAAAAATCTTACAAATACAAATAATATATCAAAAAATTTAGAAAAATAAAACTAATTCATTTAAAAATCTTACAAATACAATTAATATATCAAAAAATCAGAAAAATAAAACTAATTCATTTAAAAATGTTTAAAATGCAATTAATATATCAAAAAATTCAGAAAAATAAAACTAATTCATTTAAAAACCTTTAAAATACAAATAATATATCAAAAAATTCAGAAAAATAAAACTAATTCACTAAAAAATTCAAAAAATTCTTCCCGCCACTTTCTTCCCGCCACTTTCTTCCCGCCACTTTCTTCCCGCCTCTTTCTTCCCGCCACTTTCTTCCCGCCTCCTGTCTTCCCGCTCCCATTTTTCCCGCCATTTCACACTACATATATGTAGCCCGGCTTGGCCAGCATTATCACATCTCTACAATCTCTCATCAATCTCTCATGGCTTCCACCGCACCCACTCTACCTACCAGCAGGTGGAGGAGCTTTGCGCCTCGAACTACCCTTGCCCACCGGGCTACCAGCTTTGGGCCTAGCCCGGCCGGCGTGCCGGTCCCTCCCGTCCCTCGGGTACTGCGCCGCCGGCGGCCATCACGAACCACTACTACCTCACGAGCAGGCGGATGAATCCCGCTGGCATCCCGATAACCAGCATACTTGGGACGCCTTCTTCATCAATCGGCGTGAGAGGGCGCTCGCCAGGTATGAGGACGGTCTGCCTCCTGGAAACTTCCACGAGGCCGGCCGTCGGCTATGGTGGTACGGCCGGACTGCAGGCGTCATGGACTACATCACGACCGGCGATATCCCCCGCCCGCGCTACCCTCGCTTCGAGCCACGAGCGCCGCCCCCGACAGCGGCGACAGCAGCGACGACGACGCCGGCAACTTAGAAGGCGACGACTACCAGTACAACGGCGGCTATGAAGACTACGAGTATGCATATTATACGCCTAGGCAGGAGTATGACTAAATCACTCCAAATTTCATGTATGCAGGAGTATGACTTAGTCACTCCAAATTTCATGTATCATCAGTGCTATCTCGAGTCAATTGAATCATTCGAAAATGGACACCAAACACATCACGGGTAATATAATTCACATGATTCATTCAACAAAGTTTGGTACAATAATAAATTATTACACATCATTTCTTCCCTTGTGTCCCGCTTGCTTACGATTGTGCCGTATCCATGGAGCATCCTCATCATTTAACTTAATGCTTGGGTCGGTGTTCACTTTGAAGGGCGGAATTTCAGCAAACATATTATAATCTTCTGACATGTCTGTCTTGTCCTCCACTCCCACGATGTTTCTTTTCCCTGAAAGAACAATGTGGCGCTTTGGATCATCGCATGATGTCCTGATCGTTTTCTTATCTTTCCGTTTCCTCGGTTTGCTACTCATGTCCTTCACATAGAAAACCTGAGCGACATCTTTCGCTAGGACGAATGGTTCGTCAAGGTAACCAAGATTGTTGAAATCCACCATTGTCATTCCGTATTGCTGGTCCACCTTTACCCCACCTCCTGTTAGCTTGAACCATTTGCACCGGAACAAAGGGACCCTAAAGGAGGGTCCATAGTCAAGTTCCCATATCTCCTCTATGTAACCATAATATGTGACCTTTTGCCCATTCTCGGTTGTTGCATCAAAGCGGACACCACTGTTTTGGTTGGTGCTCTTTTTATCTTGGGCGATCGTGTAAAATGTATTCCCATTTATCTCGTACCCTTGGAAAGTCGTTATAGTCGAAGATGGTGTCTTGGCCAACATGTACAGCTGATCTACAACCTTATTGTCACTCATTAAATGTTTTCTCAACCAACTGCCGAAAGTCTCCATGTGGGCCTTCCTAATCCAGGATTCAGGCTTCCCCGGGTTGTCCGAGCGTAAAATATTCTTGTGTTTCTCAAAGTACGGAGCCACCAAGCTGGAATTGGTCAGAACTGTGTGGTGTGCTTCAGTCAGAGAATGGCCGTCCATACATATCGTTGATTTCCTTCCGATCGTGCTTTTCCACTTAGTCTCCCCTCGTGCCGCGATTGAGGAAGACCAATCGGCTTAAGGTCAGGAACAAAGTCAACACAAAACTCAATTACCTCCTCATTTCCATAGCCCTTGGCGATGCTTCCTTCTGGCCTAGCACGGTTACGAACATATTTCTTTAATACTCCCATGAACCTCTCGAAGGGGAACATATTGTGTAGAAATACAGGACCGAGAATGGAAATCTCATCGACTAGGTGAACCAGGAGGTGCGTCATAATATTGAAGAAGGATGGCGGGAACACCAACTCGAAACTGACAAGACATTGGACAACATCGTTCTGTAACCGTGGTAGAACTTCTGGATTGATTACCTTCTCAGAGATTGCATTGAGGAATGCACATAGCTTCACAATGGCTACTCGAACATTTCCGGCAGGAGCCCCTCAAAGCAATCGGAAGCAATTGCGTCATAATCACGTGGCAGTCGTGAGACTTCAGGTTTGGAACTTTTTCTCCGCCATGTTTATTATTCCCTTTATATTGGACGAGAATCCTGACGGGACCTTCATACTACTCAGGCATTCAAAAAGATGACCTTCTCTTCTTTGGTCGTAGCGTAGCTGGCACGACCTTGAAACATTCCGGATGCCGGTCATCAGGGTCTTTCAAACTTTGCTGGTCCTGCCGTGCTTCCTTTGTATCATTTGACTTCCCATACACGCCCAAGAAGCTTAGGATGTTCACGCAAATATTCTTCGTAACGTGCATCACGTCGATTGCAGAGCGGACTTCTAGGACTTTCCAATATTCTAGCTCCCAGAATATAGATTTCTTCTTCCACATGGCTACGTGCCCGTCAGCTCCCTTCGGAACTGATTGTCCGCTAGGACCCTTTCCAAAGATGACTTTCAAATCCTTGACCATATCAAATACCTCAGCACCAGTGTGTTCCGCAGGCTTCGGCCGGTGATCGCCTTGCCGTTGTAATGCTTGCCTTTCTTTCTTACTGGATGACCTTTCTAAGAAATCGACGATGCCCAAGGTACACGTTCTTCTTAAAATTTGGCAAATGTACACTTTGAGTCTCATGTAAGCAGTGTGTGCATGCATTGTATCCCTTATTTGACAGTCCCGAAAGGTTACTAAGAGCAGGCCAATCGTTGATGGTTACGAAAGCAACGCTCGTAGGTCAAATTCCTCTTCTTTGTGCTCATCCCACACACGGACACCAGGTCTGCCCCACAGCTGTAAAAGCTCATCAACTAATGGCCTTAGGTACACATCGATGTCGTTGCCGGGTTGCTTCGGACCTTGGATGAGCACTGGCATCATAATGAACTTCCGCTTCATGCACAACCAAGGAGGAAGGTTGTAGATGCATAGAGTCACGGGCCAGGTGCTATGGCTGGAGCTCTGCTCGCCAAAAGGATTCATGCCATCCGTACTTAGACCAAATCTTATGTTCCTTGCGTCAGCTGCAAAATCTTTGAACTCTCTGTCGATCTTTCTCCATTGCGTTCCATCTGCGGGGTGTCTCAACTCCCCGTCCGACTTACGGTCCTCTTTGTGCCATCGCAACAACTTGGCATGCTCTTTGTTCCTGAACAGACGTTTCAACCGTGGTATTATAGGAGCATACCACATCACCTTGGCGGGAACCTTCTTCCTGGGTTTCGGCCCTCAACATCGTCACCAGGGTCATCGCCTCTGATCTTATAGCAATGCAGTGCATACCGGGCATTCATTCAAATTCTCGTATTCACCGCGGTAGAGGATGCAGTCGTTGATGCATGCATGTATCTTCAGAACCTCTAAACCTAGAGGGCAGACAACCTTCTTTGCTTCGTACGTACTGGCGGGCAACTCGTTATTCTTTGGAAACATATTCTTCAACATTTTCAGCAAGTCTTCAAATGCCGAGTCAGCTACACCTGCCTGTGTCTTCCATTTCAGCAAATCCAGTGTGCAGCCCAGCCTTTTCAGACCATCATCGCATCCGGGGTACAGCGCCTTCCTGTGATCCTCTAACATGCGATCCAAATTCTCCTCTCTTTTCTTTCTTTAGCAGCGACTCCGTGCATCAGCAATGGTCCGACCAAGATCATCAACGGGATCATCACGTGCCTCTTCTTCACCTTCCCCTTCACCTTCCCCTTCACCTTCAGCATCCTCCATGAAAGTATCACCGAAATGAGCAAGATAGCTTTCATCGATGAAATCATCCCCTTCTTCATCTTCTTCCATTATAACCCCTCTTTCTCCATGCTTGGTCCAACAATTATAGCTTGGCATGAAACCGTGCCGAAGCAGGTGCAGCTGAACATCTCTTGAGGAAGAGTAACCCTTCTGATTCTTACATTTAACACATGGACAGATAACAAAACCCCCCTGCTTGTTCGCATTAGCCACTACGAGGAAATCATTCAAACCCGTACTGAACTCGCCGGAGAGTCGGTTACCGTACATCCATTGTCGATTCATCTGCATTATTATAATATAAAATATATAATTAACCATCATGCATTTGTTAAACTAACTAGCTACAAACAATATAAATTAAACAATGAACTACACACACATGCACATTTTATCAACGACACATCAAAGGTTCAAGTTGCTAACCGCGATCGAGGAGGAAAAATAAATGAGAAAGCTCAAGTGTGGCTCCAACACTTCATATCATGTTTGTTTCATGCTCTTGGGGCATTTCATCAAACACCTTATGTGCATAAGAGGAACCAAAAGCAAACCTAACACCCACTTGTGAAGCTTGTGAAGAAAATGGCACCAAATGGCTAAGTGTTGGCTGCTGGGTGGGTATATATAGGGGCGGCTTTAGCGCGGTTGGCCAGCCAAAGCGACTAAAGGCCTTCGGGCACCAGTCGCGGTTGGCCTGGCCAACGCTGGCCCGAGCGCCTCGTCCTTCTGGCCTTTCGAACCGCGACTAAAGGTACCATTAGTCGCGGTTCCTTTACCTTCGCGACTTATGGGGCTCACCAGAAGCCTGTTTTTCTAGTAGTGAATGGTGTGCTCCTATCGCCAGCGGTGCCGTAAGTCCGTATTGAATCAATTTCTCTGCGTTGTTGGCCGCTGGTACGGTGATAGATAACTACATCAACTAGGATGCCTGCAAGATTTCTTTTTTTTGTTAAACTCTCTCCACATCGATCAACATAGGACAATATGAAACATGATTTCTTTTTTTTGTTAGACTCTCTCCACATCGATCAATCATGCAGGCACAATAGCAAACCCGATCATACTACAGCGCAGTTCAGTATTAAATCACGTGCTACATGTCAGATCTAAATCTTTTGCCTCTCTGTTATAGATGTGGCCTCTTATTGTCATGCAGATCGTCTCCGTATTAGCAGCAGCAAGAGTTTCGGACATGCCTGACATGTGCAGCGACACAGGACGGCGGAATCAGTCGGCTCCGCGAGTATTCTCAAGAAGCCGATCGGAGGTAACCAATCCCAGTTTTGTCTTCCAATGATTATTGAGCTGCTTGACCACTGTTAATTGATCACTTCACCGGCTTCTAACAGGCTTTACCCAGGTTCGCTTGAGTAATAGAGCCAGCCAATTGGTGGTGACGAGCCACTCTCAAATCTCATAATATTGGAACGCAGTTCATCTCAGTCATTAGTACTTTGAGAACAAGCTCCTATCCATGCATGGCTCCACGATGCACATAGCCTGGACGGACATTTTCATGGCTGTTAGGAGCACTATATTATGCAGATGTTGTTGGATAATTAGGCACAATTTCCATGATTAATTCCAGAATATAAAGCATGATTACAGCAACTACTAACATGTGAAACTCGAACATACTAGATGCATTAATCAACATGAGTAGCAGCAGCACAAACAATAAAGCATCCATCGCTAAACAGATCGAGATATGTCGCACGTACCGATCTGGTGGAGGAGGCGGTGGAGGTGTAGCAGATGATGTCGCAGCAGTAACGTTGTTGATGACAACGTTGTTGACGACAGGGGGACGGGTCGAAGTAGACGGCGTTGAAGACGACGGTAGGCAGCACCGCCCGACTTGGACGGAAGGCGACCCGTGATGAAGAGCTTGAGCAGTCGCGCAGAGCGCTTCCCAAAAACCTAATTCGCCCTCTCCCGTACAGGATCGCAAGGACGAGCGGTTCCGGAGACCTGCTCTCCCGTTCGCCGATGCACGTCGGCGCGCGGGATGGAGTAGGCTACGATGGCGGCGCAAGCAGAGAGGTGGAAACCCTAACTCGTGTATTCGGTGTATTTCTGCGGTAGCCGGGCAAGAGATTATATAGGCTCGGGAAACCCTAGGCAACGTGGGCCACGCCCACGTCGCACGAACGTTTCGAGTCGGTTACAGATAGCCCACGATCCGGGAGCGACCCGAACCGACTAACTGTGGCGCGTCCGTCTAGGACTCTGTTCGTGACGCGCGTCCACTCACCACGAGCGCGGCGCGCGTCGTGACGTGTCGTGTCGAGTCGAGTCGAGACGAGCGAGCGAGGAGGAGGAGGAGCGCGCGTGTAGCACTCCTATTCTCACTCACTTACTAGTGGTGAAACAACCCACCTTATAAGGTGGTCTAACTTCCTCCCAACTTTCCATGTGGGACTAAACTTCCCACCACTTGCCACTCACTAGTGAGCTGCCACCAACTTGGGCTCAAACTCACAAGGCTGCCACTATGTGGGCTTTGAGATTTATAGGGAAAACTGAAATCTAATTTGGGCCACTAAAAGTGGGCCCAATATTTCAACAATCCCCCACCAGATCTCAAATCCCCATTTAGAGATTTACCAATACTCGCTGCTTGTTTATATACCAGTGTTTCAGCGGAGACTGTTAAGTTGAACTTCCGCCTAGAACCTTAAGCTACATCCATTCACACTTGAACAATGGACTAAGCCTTGAATTGCAAGTTTTGCGTGAACAGGGTTTCACTCAAAGTCATAACCAGTACATGGCTGCCAGTAGCCTACCCCGCGGGTGAAGCATATGCGTCATACTTCATGGTCTCTTCATGAGTTTACTAGAGATCACCCAAATCTCATAGATTGCGACGTTTAACAATCGGACTCATATAGGTGTGTTATTTCAAGAATGCTCTGTAGGACAGCATCTTTGCTATAATAGCCAACATAAACACATTAAGGCTTGTCGCCAACCTGCCTTACAGCAATTGAGAGTTGTGCATCTTCACATAGAGAGGGTTACATAATACTCTCCTCAATTAAACCACTAGTTTGTTCTTCCCAGGTCCTAATTCACGGGATCTCCGATCACAAAGGTTGGGTTACCACTATGGTGTAACATCAACGGGTCTCAAACCCATCTCCTCGATGCACTTTCTATCACATTACGTGATAGTCCCTTTGTAAAGGGATCTGCCAGGTTTTTGTCTGTTTGAATATATGTAACAGTTATTACTCCGGAGTTTCGCAATTTCCTGACAGACTTCAAACGTCTCTTGACGTGTCTTGATGACTTCGCGTTATCCTTAGAATTGTTCACTTTGACAATTACAGTTTGATTGTCACAATTCAAAAGGATTGCCGGAACAGGTTTTTCAACCACAGGCAAGTCCATCAAGAGCTCACGCAACCATTCTGATTCAACAGTGGTTGTGTCTAAAGCAGTAAGTTCTGCTTCCATAGTTGACCTCGTCAATATGGTTTGCTTGCAAGATCTCCATGACACTGCGCCACCTCCAAAGGTAAATACATACCCACTTGTGGCGTACAGATCAGCTACATCTGAGATCCAATTCGAATCACTATATCCTTCAAGCACAGCTGGGTGCCCTGAATAGTGAATCCCATAACTCATTGTACCACATAGGTAGCGCATGACCCTATCAAGTGCATGCCAATGATCAGTACCCGGGTTTGACATGAACCTACTCAACTTGCTAACAGCAAAAGAGATGTCGGGTCTAGTCGCGCTCGCTAAGTACATGAGTGAGCCAACGATCTGAGAATATCTCAATTGATCTATGGCGATTCTCCGGTTCTTGCGTAATGTCACACTGGGATCATAAGGTGTTGAAGAAGGCTTGCTATCAATATAGCCGAACCGGCTCAAGATCTTCTCAACATAATGGGATTGCGTTAGAGTAATCCCACTCTCGTTCTTAATCAGCTTGATGTTCAGAATCACATCAGCTTCTCCCAGATCTTTCATATCAAAGCTCTTTGACAAGAAAGACTTGACCTCGTGAATTACTTTCATGTTTGTACCAAAGATCAGAATATCATCCACATACAAACATAATATAACACCTTCGCCCCCACCATGGCGATAGTAAACGCACTTGTCAGCCTCATTGACAACAAAGCCTACAGAAGTTAAAGTTCTGTCAAACTTCTCATGCCATTGCTTAGGTGCTTGTTTTAGGCCATATAAAGATTTTAGCAACTTGCACACCTTTCTTTCTTCACCTTTTACTACAAACCCATCAGGCTGATCCATATAGATTTCCTCTTCCAACTCTCCATTAAGAAAAGCTGTCTTTACGTCCATTTGATGAACGATAAGACCATAGGAGGCAGCCATGGATAGTAGTACTCGAATGGTGGTAAGTCTAGCGACAGGTGAATAGGTCTCGAAGTAATCTTCGCCTTCTCTTTGTGTGTAGCCTTTCGCTACAAGCCGCGCCTTGTACTTCTCAATAGTACCATCAGGTCTTAGCTTCTTCTTGAACACCCATTTGCAGCCCACAGGCTTGCATCCATGGGGTCGTTCTGATAGCTCCCAAGTTCCATTAGAAAGAATCGAGTCCATCTCATTATGGACAGCTTCTTTCCAGTCATCTGCATCTGGAGATGCATATGCCTCTGCAATGGACGTGGGAGTATCATCCACAAGGTACACAATGAAATCATCACCAAAGGATTTTTCAATCCTTCGTCTCTTGCTCCGTTTAGGAGCTTCATTGTCATCCTTCTCAATAACAATCTCATGTGATTGTTCAAAATACTCATTAGATGTACTAGATTCAGGAACTATCTCAGTAGAAATTCTAGCAATTCTATGCATATCTTTCATAGGAAACATATTCTCAAAGAATGTTGCATCACGAGATTCCATAATAGTGTCAACATGCATATCAGGTACTTCAGATTGAACTACTAAAAATCTATAGCCTACACTCCGCGGAGCATAACCTAGAAAGATACAATCCACTGTCTTTGGTCCGAGTTTGCGCTTCTTAGTAATTGGAATATTGACTTTCGCCAAACATCCCCATGTGCGCAAATACGAAAGTGATGGTTTTCTCCCAGACCACTCCTCGTAAGGGGTTTTATCTTTATTCTTGTTAGGAACTCTATTCAGGACATGACATGTAGTCAACAAAGCCTCCCCCACCATGCCTTTGATAAACCAGCAGTGGCTAACATGGAATTCACCAAGTCAGTCAGCGTGCGATTTTTCCTCTCGGCAACCCCGTTTGATTGGGGAGAATAGGGAGGCGTCCTCTTATGAATAATACCATGTTCCTCACAGAATTCATCAAAGGTTTAGGAAAATATTCACCACCACGATCAGACCTAAGACGCTTGATCTTTCTCTCTAGTTGATTTTCAACTTCGGCCTTATAAATTTTAAAGTAGTCCAAAGCTTCATCTTTAGTCCGCAACAAATAAACATAGCAAAATCTAGTCGCATCATCAATCAATGTCATGAAATATCTCTTTCCACCTTTTGTCAACACACCATTCATCTCGCATAGATCAGAATGTATGAGTTCTAGAGGTGCCAAGTTTCTCTCCTCGGCCGCCTTGTGAGGCTTTCGAGGTTGCTTTGATTGCACACAACTATGGCACTTAGAACCTTTGGCAATGGTGAAATTCGGAATTAAACTTAAACTGGATAGCCGAGACATTAAACCAAAATTAATGTGACATAAACGAGAATGCCAAACACTGGTATCATCACTAACATTGCCACAAATATGGTTCACAGACTTATTACTGAAATCAGAAAGCGAAAAGCGGAACAAGCCTCCGCACTCATAGCCTTTACCAATAAATTGTCCAAACTTGGAAACAACTACTTTATTCGACTCTAAGACAACCTTAAACCCATCTCTGCATAGAAGGGAGCCGCTAACGAGATTCTTGTTCATAGTAGGGACATGCTGCACGTTCCTCAGCTGCACGATCTTCCCCGAAGTGAACTTCAGATCTACCGTGCCAACACCACGAACAGAAGCATGTGACCCATTCCCCATCAAGACGGAAGAATCCCGAGTGACCTGGTAAGAAGTGAACATGGATATGTCAGCACACACATGAACATTAGCACCTGTATCAATCCACCAACATGGAGATTGAAATACCGAAAGAACAGTAAAGAGATTACCGTACCCATCAGCATTGCTAGCGGTCACCGTGTTGACTTGCTTCGCCTTTTTCTTACGGTCTGCCCTCTCTGGACAGTCCTTTGAAAAGTGGCCAGCCTCTCCACAGGTAAAGCAGCTCAGATCTGCTTTGTTTATCATCTTCTTCTTCTTGAAGGTTGTAGTCTTCATAGGCTTATTGAAGGAGGGCTTGTTGTTCCCTTTGTTCTTGCTGTAGGGTTTCTTCTGCACCATGTTGGCGCTAGACTGACCCTCTCCTTTCTCAGTAGTATCCTTAGCCCGAGCTTTCTCCTCAACATCAAGAGACGCTATCAGATTTTCAACTGATATCTCCTGTCTCTTGTGTTTGAGAGTTGTGGCAAAGTTCCTCCAGGAAGAGGGCAACTTAGCGATAATGCATCCAGCCACAAACTTATCAGGTAAGGCACACTTAAGGAGTTCAAGCTCTTTCGCAATGCACTGTATCTCATGAGCTTGTTCGACTACAGAACGGTTGTTCACCATCCCGATGTCATGGAAGCTCTCCATGATGTACAGTTCACTGCCTGCATCGGTTGCACCGAATTTAGCATTCAGTGCATCCCAGAGCTCTTTACCGTCTACTATGTGCATATACACATCACATAGACGATCAGCAAGAATGCTCAGTACGCATCCGACAAATAGAGTATTGTCTTCCTTGAACTTGTTCTGATCTTGGTCAGATATAGTTCCTTCAGGAAGACCATTACTCACATGGAAAACTTTCAGATGAGTAAGCCAAAGCGTGGCCTTAATCTGCCACCTCTTAAAGTGCACACCGGTAAACTTATCCGGCCTCAGTGCATCAGCAAAACCAGCCATAGTTAACTCAGGAAATTGCCTACAATTAGGTTTTTGGATTGTTGGATAATTAGGCACAATTTCCATGATTAATTCCAGAATATAAAGCATGATTACAGCAACTACTAACATGTGAAACTCGAACATACTAGATGCATTAATCAACATGAGTAGCAGCAGCACAAACAATAAAGCATCCATCGCTAAACAGATCGAGATATGTCGCACGTACCGATCTGGTGGAGGTGGCGGTGGAGGTGTAGCAGATGATGTCGCAGCAGTAACGTTGTTGATGACAACGTTGTTGACGACAGGGACGACGGGTCGAAGTAGACGGCGTTGAAGACGCAGCACCGCCCGACTTGGACGGAAGGCGACCCGTGATGAAGAGCTTGAGCAGTCGCGCAGAGCGCTTCCCAAAAACCTAATTCGCCCTCTCCCGTACAGGATCGCAAGGACGAGCGGTTCCGGAGACCTGCTCTCCCGTTCGCCGATGCACGTCGGCGCGCGGGATGGAGTAGGCTACGATGGCGGCGCAAGCAGAGAGAGGTGGAAACCCTAACTCGTGTATTCGGTGTATTTCTACGGTAGCCGGGCAAGAGATTATATAGGCTCGGGAAACCCTAGGCAACGTGGACGTCGCACGAACGATTCGAGTCGGTTACAGATAGGCCACGATCCGGGAGCGACCCGAACCGACTAACTGTGACGCGTCCGTCTAGGACTCTGTTCGTTTTCCTGAGCTGCAAAAAGTAAGGAAAGTCTCGGCTCGAGGCTCAATCCACTCACCACGAGCGCGTCGCGTCGCGTCGCGTCGCGTCGCGTCGCGTCGTGTCGTGCGAGGAGGAGGAGCGCGCGTGTAGCACTCCTATTCTCACTCACTTACTAGTGGTGAAACAACCCACCTTATAAGGTGGTCTAACTTCCTCCCAACTTTCCATGTGGACTAAACTTCCCACCACTTGCCACTCACTAGTGAGCTGCCACCAACTTGGGCTCAAACTCACAAGGCTGCCACTATGTGGGCTTTGAGATTTATAGGGAAAACTGAAATCTAATTTGGGCCACTAAAAGTGGGCCCAATATTTCAACAGATGTGGTGGCATAGACGCGCACGGGATTCATGAGGATCGATAGCACAAAGCATTAGGTGCGGGGTGGTGCTGAACAGTGGTGGTAGATCTATTGATCTTTTGCTTTCTCACAGATGGAAAGTAAAGTATACCTTATTTACTTCAAATATTTCTTTTAAGTTCTATTGTGGAATTTCTGACATGCCTCTACGTATTCTATGGTCACTTGCGCCATGGATAAAAGGAAGAAGCTTGACGAAAAGAAAGAAGTCGGTTGAATTAAAAACCAGACAATATAAGAAGCAACGACATCTGACTCACAAAAATCTCAGGTATCAATATATTGAAGTCGCTTTTCCAGTTGACATTCCGAAAACATCCATATTTATTTGTGTTAACCAAAGAAACATGTGTTTTTATCTACTTTCATTGCTCATAGATCAAAAGATGCCCATGAGCTCCCAACATGAAGAGATGGATTGGACACGATGAGACTCAATCCCCGATGGCTGATGTTTGTAGATATTTATCTTTCATTGTTTAATCCATTGGATGGACGGAGTTTTGTAAAATTAGTGGTGTCAGTCCGTTAATAAATGGCAGATTGCATGTTCACAAGCCTGAACGCGACTATGCTTTGATTAATTAAGGAAAGACTAATAATTCCATGCAACTTATTATATTTTATCTGTCTAGAATTATCTGACTCATATATATCAACTCACAAAATATGTGTGACGAAGTGAGTATTAGATTCCAAACAAAATATTTTTTTGAAAACAGGGTGTATGAATGTATTTAATCAGTCCCAAATTCACATGATATTGATTACCGCCAATACGTCCGATGAGATCTCGGTTTCGGTTAATGTGTTGAGACAGACGGAACTTGACCGTTTAACGGTTGTTCCGAACGTCTCCACGGGGCCTGAAACGTCCGTGATAGTAGATGATGAAGAGGACGACATCCTAGATGGTCAGCTTCTCTCGGCTATCATTGGCAATATTTCAGAAGTTGACTTAGAACACTCGGAGCTTAGTTCAGTCTATGATCTAAAAGCTTCGGTACGGGGTTCTCGGTCTTCAGCTGGAAAGAAGTCTCGTCGATATTGCAAGGGGTCCAAATCTAAAATAGTTTCTCAATGAATGGCATGTTTCGGAATAGCAGAGGTCTTGGAGACTTGGCTAAGCATTCTCACATTGCCGATGGTTGTAGAGATTATGATTTAGATTTTATTGCAATATCTGAGACGGGTAGGCGGAATTTCTCACAGAGTTTCCTCGACCGTTTATCAGGCGGGATTAACTTTCAGTGGTTTTCTCGCCCGCCTCGTGGTAGGTCGGGTGGCATTTTACTTGGCGTCCGCATAGACACCATGACTGTTCTAGCTAGTTCTGATGGTGAGTATCATATAAAACTCGACATTCAGAATAAGGCTGACGGATTCATGTGGAGTCTGGTTGCTGTGTATGGTGCCGCCCAAGATGCCTTTAAGGCTGACTTTTTACGTGAGTTGGTAAATCTTACTAAAGATAATCCCTATCCTATTTTGATCGGAGGTGATTTCAATCTTCTAAGATTTCCTCATGAAAAAAGTAAAGGTCTTTTTGATGGACACTGGCCTTTCTTGTTTAATGCTGTCATTGATAGCCTTGACTTGAGAGAGGTGTTTATGTCCGGTCGACAGTTTACTTGGGCCAACAGCTTGCCTGAACCCACATACGAAAAGCTAGATCGCGTGTTGATGGATACCGAATGGGAAGATAAATACCCTATGGTGTCTGTTCGCGCACTAGAACGTATTGAAAAATTGTCTGACCATGCTCCTATCCTCCTAACTACTGGTAATCCGCGATCTGTTTGTAAGAGGCCATTCAAATTTGAACTTGGCTGGTTACATAGAGAAGGATTCCATGAAATGGTTAAGACGGTTTGGGAAAGACCGGTTGGTGGTAGCACTCCTATCTTGAGATGGAATAATAAAATGCGTGCAATGCGCAGACATCTCTCTGGTTGGGCGGCCCATATGACGGGTATTCTTAAGAAAGAGAAGACTCGCTTATCAACTTTGATTGATGAGCTAGAGGCGCTGGCTGAGGTGAGACCGCTGTCCCCGCATGAGATTGAACTAAAGAATCAGTCCAATGCGCAAATAGCGAGTCTCCTTCGCGAAGAGGAACTCAAATGGTATCAACGTTCCAAAGCCAAATTCATATTGGAAGGAGACTCTAATACGCGATATTTCCATGGCATAGCCAATGGGAGACATCGGAAAAAACGTATTCACTCTCTTATTCAAGATGATGGGTTGATTGAAGGCCATGAGCAACTCAAATCGTACATTACAAATTATTATAAAGGTTTGTTTGGTCCTCCGGATGAAAGTTCACTTTCTCTAAATGAGGACTTAACAGCTGATATACCCCAAGTTTCTATAGAAGAAAATGGCTTACTCACTGCGCCTTATTCCGAGGAAGAGGTGCAAAAGGCTATTTTCCAAATGGAATGCAACAAAGCACCGGGTCCTGATGGTTTTCCAGCGGAGTTTTATCAAACTTTCTGGGACACTATTAAAGTGGATCTTCTAGATTTGTTCAGTGCTCTGCATATGGGACAACTAGAATTATTTCGTCTAAATTTTGGTGAAGTAATCTTGTTACCGAAAGTTAATGAGGCCGAAAGGATTCAACAATATAGACCTATTTGCCTCTTAAACGTCAGTTTCAAGATTTTCACGAAAGTGGCCACCATTAGACTTAATACGGTTGCGGATCATGTCGTTCAGCCATCACAAACTGCTTTCATGCAAGGAAGAAATATTCTTGATGGAGTGGCGGTTTTACATGAGACGATACATGAGATGCATACTAAGAAATTAAATGGTGTTATTTTGAAATTAGATTTTGAAAAGGCCTATGACAAGGTCAAGTGGTCTTTCCTACAACAGACACTCAGGATGAAAGGTTTTTCTCCTGAATGGCGCGCTTTAATAAATGATTTTGTGTATGGAGGTAGTGTGGCAATTCGGGTTAATGATGACACCGGCCATTATTTCCAAACACGAAAAGGGTTACGCCAAGGGGATCCGTTATCACCGATGTTATTTAACATTGTGGCGGATATGCTGGCTATACTCATAGAGCGGGCCAAGTCTGATGGTCAAATTGAAGGAGTGATCCCACATCTGGTTGATGGTGGTTTATCTATTCTTCAATATGCCGACGATACGATTCTATTTATGGATCATGATCTCGAAAAAGCTCAAAACCTGAAATTAATCTTGGTGGCTTTTGAGCAGTTGTCGGGATTGAAAATTAATTTCCATAAAAGTGAATTGTTCTGTTTCGGTGATGCCCAAGACGATACAGCTCTCTATACAGAGTTGTTCGGTTGTGGGCAAGGCCAATTTCCTATTCGCTATTTGGGTATTCCGATACACTACCGGAGACTCATGATTGCTGAATGGAAAATAGTAGAAGAAAGATTACAGAAACGCCTTAGTAGTTGGAAAGGCAAATTGCTATCCCTGGGAGGAAGATTGGTACTCATTAATTCGGTACTGACTAATATGGTACTGTATATGTTATCATTCTTCCTTTTACCAAAAGGTATTCTGCATAAACTCGATTATTATCGATCCAGATTCTTTTGGCAAGGTGATAGCGAGAAAAAGAAATATCGACTGGTTAAATGGAGTATAGTTTGTAGTCCCAAAGATCAAGGTGGGCTTGGAGTTCTTGACCTGGAGGTCAAGAACTCAGCTCTGCTGGGTAAATGGCTTTTCAAGCTCCTTACCGAGGATGGGATTTGGCAAACTATTCTTCGGAGAAAGTATATTGGCTCCAAGACGTTATCTCAGGTGGTTTGGAAACCTGGAGATTCACACTTCTGGGCTGGTGTAATGGCGATAAAAAATGTATTTTTTCGTCATGGCACTTTCTCAATTAAGAATGGAGCTCAGATACGGTTCTGGGAAGATGCTTGGTTAGACAATGCACCTCTAAGTGAACAGTATCCTGCGTTGTATAGTATCGTTCGTCGCAAAGGAGATACCATTGCCACAGTAATGGCTACCTCTCCACCGAATGTGACGTTCCGACGAGTTTTGCTAGGACAAAGGCTACTGGCATGGAATGCTCTAATTCATAGGTTGGGCGATGTTAACCTGTCGCCTGAACCAGATGAATTTAGGTGGAATTTACATGTAGATGGCTCGTTCTCAGTAAAATCTTTATATAGCGCCATACTTCATTCTGATTTACCGGTTGATAATAATAAGAAAATTTGGAAGATGAAGATACCATTAAAAATAAAAATATTTGGATGGTATCTTCGTCGAGGGGTCATCCTCACCAAAGATAATCTTGTTAAGCGGAACTGGCACGGAAGTACCCGATGTGTTTTTTGTCATCATGATGAAACTATTAAACACCTCTTCTTTCGGTGCCAGTTTGCGAGATCTATTTGGTCTGTCATCCAAGTAGCGTCTACCTTGTATCCTCCCACTAGTGTAGCCAATGTCTTTGGTAATTGGCTTCATGGAATTGATTCAAGGTTCAAGTTGCTTCTTAGGGTGGGGGCGCTAGCATTATCTTTGGCTGAGTAGAAATGACAAGATTTTTAATGACAAAAATTTCTCTTTGTTGCAGGTCATCTACAGATGTACATTCTTCGTTCATGGTTACCTCTTCAGCGCATGGAGAACCGACCTATTTACGGGGTCTGCACGGTTGGAGGCTACGGCGAGGGATACTTTTTCCCTACATGGGTGGCAGCATAGTCTACGGATTGAAGCCCCACCCACACCTTAGGCGTTATTCATTTCATCGTTCCGATATGTATTTCGCCTAGATTTTTTTACTTTGTCATCTTTTTTGGACATGAGACTCATAAACGGCTGTGTGCATCCTGGTTATGCAGAGGCCGGATGTAATTGCTTTCCCAAAAAATAATAAAGCATCCTTTATCAAAAAAAAAAAAAACGTGGCTCGACTAAGAAAGACCCGAATCACCTCAAATTAACCACTAATGGTACGACCACCGTCAATGAATATGACCTGGCCGGTGATGAAGGAGGCCGCTGGCATACAAAGAAACATCGCCGTTGATGCAACCTCCACTGGCTCGCCGCTTCGCCGCATTGGGGTCTTTGAGTACTCTTGCTCTAGGATATTTTTATCTATCTGTTTTGTTCACAATAATAACTTGTTATCCGCTGCCAAATAATAGAAACAACATGACATTGACACGTATGGCTATATATACACAAACGTGTGCAGGTGACATACATTTCTTGTCATATCAGTGGTGATAAAGCCCGGAGCGATGGCATTCACGCGAATATTGTTTGGGGCCCACTCTGTAGCAAGGCTTCTGGTAAGCTGGTTCATTCCTCCTATATTTCATGGCCAGCAAATATTATAGGACAAGCAATACTCTGGAAACCCACAAGCGCTATGTTTTTGTTAGGATGGTACATACAAATTCATTCAATTATTGAAAAGTCTGTCACAGGGAAAAATATATTTGAAAGGGGCTATTTGATTTCGGCGAGATGAATCTGGTGTACCTTTTGAGATAGCATAAAGTGCGACCCCTTTGTAGGCAATTGACCCTGAAATGGAGGAGATGTTGACAATGCTGCTTCCTCCGGCAATGGATGCATGAATGAGGAGGGGGTGGGCGAGCTGGCAGAGGTGGAAGCACGACTCCAAATTAGTTGTCATCAGTTGAGAGTACTCATCTGCCGTCCACTCCACAGCTGCCTTCAGTGGCATTTGCCCCGCATTGTTCACCTAGATCAAGTGGGCCAAAACATAATATTGATGGAGCAACAAGCGGAAATGATTTATTTGATGAAAATAGTAGAAATGTAGTGTGTATCAGCTTTTTTTCGAAATGGGGAAAACATCGTCCCAGCTTCTGCATCCAAAGGATGCACTTATTAGATTATTCATGAAACCTTACAAGAAACAATAGAAAAGATCAATCTCGAAGCAACCTTACTATACCTACAGTGGGATGAAGAGAGTAACAATACACCAACTCACATCATCCAAAACTAAATGTCTTCCCAAACCACTCAATAGCAGGTGAGAAACACATCCAGTCAAACAGACTCACAGCGCACGCCACAGGAGTTGCTCCCGCCGTCTTCCTCGACTCCATCTTCAAGAGAGATCATCGCATTAACCTTGCAAGACCTGCCGTCGATGCCACCATGACGACAGACGGCTCCACCATCATGCACGTATACATCATCCCGCAACTGTCGTCGATACCCTGCAGCACCATGCCACTGAGACTCATCGCCAACAATGTGATAGATGAACACCACACCACCGAAATCCGCCAACATCCAGCAGCTGCTCCAAAAACGATGCCCCAAGAGGTAGAACGACGCAGGGCGCGCCGCCATCATCCGATCCGGGAGACCCGGACCTAGGGTTCCCCCCTGGAGCAGCACGAGTGAGAAACCGCAGACTGCGACGACGATGCCTTCAAGAAGGTAGCGGTGCGACACGTCGCCATCGTCCGCCAACCGAGGTCCGAGCACGGTTTTCACCGAGTGTAGTGCCAGGACGGGCAAAGATGACGCCTTCGACAAGGTAACGACGTCGACCGACACCGCCATCATTCGCCAAGACCGAGGTCGAGGCTCAGTTTTCACCGGCCGCCATGACACCCCGGACTAGATCACCATTGCCGGAAACCTGTGTGAGATCCCATGATCCCCCACACAGGACTACCAGCCTGGCCGACCACCTCCGACGAAGAAGATGACCACCACCACCGGCCATGCCCGGTGCTACTGCCCCAGGTTTCCTCATGACGCGAGGGATGCCCACGAACGCCTCCCTGCCGAGGAGGCAGAGCCGCGACAGGCAGATCGGCGCCCGCCCCGGCCCAAACGGACCAAGATTGGACCCGATCCTCGCCGCCGCTGCCCGCCGCCTGCAGATCGGCGCCATAGCCGTCGCCTCCCTGCACCGCCGCATCAAGGAGAGGCCGGGCGGACGCCGCCGCCGTCCCCTCCAGGTCGTGGGGGTGAGAGGATAGGCCGCCGCCGCCGCCACGCCGCAGGGCTTTGCCCGACAGCGCTCGCGGTGACGGCGGCGGGGGAGGAGGGCGCCCTAAGGAGAAGAGACGGCGGCGGGGGAGGAAGGCCCCGGTGCGGCGCGGCGCCGACGGCGCGGGGGAGAGGAGGGTTAGGTAGTGTGTATCAGTGTATGCGCTTTTTATTAATTTTGTGAGATTGAGTACAATGAATAGGAGGTTTGTACATGAGGGGGGAAATGGGCGTAAAAGTAGGATTATTTTTTCAAATGAAGCTGTCCACCGGGCCGGAAATAGGTCATACTTTTTTCTTGTAACTATGAACTCAAGCCATCTTCGCTCATTTTTTAAGATTAAGCTGCATCTATATAAGCTTGCTGCATCCTTTTGAAACTTTTGCATTTCTGGTCGCCCTAGGGAGAAGAGACGGCGGCGGGGGAGGAGGGAGGAGGGCGGCGGCGGGGGAGGAGGGCGCCCTAGGGAGAAGAGACGGCGGCGGGGGAGGAAGGCCCCGGTGCGGCGCGGCGCCGATGGTGCGGGGGATAGGAGGGTTAGGTAGTGTGTATCAGTGTATGCGCTTTTTATTAATTTTGTGAGATTGAGTACAATGAACAATAGGTTTGTACATGAGGGGGGAAATGGGCGTAAAAGTAGGATTATTTTTTCAAATGAAGCTGTCCACCGGGCCGGAAATAGGTCATACTTTTTTCTTGTGACTATGAACTCAAGCCATCTTCGCTCATTTTTTAAGATTAAGCTGCATCTATATAAGCTTGCTGCATCCTTTTGAAACTTTTGCATTTCTGGTCGTCCAGATGGACCAGGACCCTAATATAAATCAATCCCATGTAAAATGGTTTATTTATCTGTTGCCTAACCTGAGAAATGCAATCCAAACGAGAGTGTCTTCCATCGATTATCAAAGAAGGTCATAGGTACGTCCAACAAGCTTGAGAAAATGGACAATGAAAAAAGAGTTTGAGTTCTTGTCTCCAAAACTGCCATATTGCATAAGACACAGGTATAAATCTCAACCAAAAAGTGTTTCCTTTGCAGTAAATCCCTAGTGTTCAATCTATCCTGTCCTGTCCTGTCCTGAAGAAGTAGCGAGAAGAAAACTCTGTGTTCGTGTTGGCAACAGGATTTCCAGAAACAACTAATAGCAGCTGGAAGTGGTGCAAGATGTTTGATGGTCATGAAAAAAACATATACTTTAGAAACTGAAAACCCATTTCTCTAAGATCCGTAAATCATTCTCTTCATTATGAGGAATTGCATCACTTGAAAACACTGTAGCTATGGAACTCTCACAATCAGCAGGGTTGTATGAAATATGTGTTCTGTCATCAAGAAAAGATAATAAAATATCTTTTCTTTAATTGTCGGGTTGCTAGGTCAATCATTAGATAGGTTCTACCTTATACCCACCTCGTAGCATTGCAAACTTTTTTCGCAATTGGTTAAATAGGGTCGATTCTAGGTACAAAACCATTATCAGAGTGGGAGCGATTGCGGTAGCATGGTCGCTTTGGCTATATAGAAACGACAAGGTTTTAAGGACAAAAATTCTTCTACCATGCAAGTTATTTACCGGTGTATAGCTTTGCTCCGTGCATGGTCGTCACTTCAGCGCTTGGAGGATCGCGACCTCTAAGTTGTCTACACGGTTAGAGAATACGGCCACGAAGTTTATTTTCCCAATATAAGTGGCTGCATAGTCGGAGGATCGAAGCCAACTGAGCTTTAGGGTAGCTGGCTTTTTCCTATCGTTTTCGTCTTTCTTTTTGCTTGATAGTAAACTCTTAAACGGCTGTGTGCATTCTACTTATGCAGAGGCTTGATGTAATGCTTAATTTTAAGTAATAAAGGGCTCTTATCAAAAAATGGAACTCCTCACAGAAGCTTCAGAAAGTGGCAAGTGAAGAAGCGCACTTTGAATATCTTTTAAATAAATGAAAGGGCTGTGTGCATCGATTGATGCAGAGGCCGGGGCTATGCTCCCATATCGAAAAAAAACTTGGAAAGGATGCTTAATGTGGTTAGGCTCGCTACAGGTTCTGAGTAAGCCAATTATCCTTCCAAAGAAACACTGCGAAATCAATTAAAACCAATTAGCGTGGCTACTTAAGAAATCAATCGAGCTCACCAGTATATCGAGCTTGCCGTCGAAGGTTTGGTTCACCGTTTCCATGAGCTTCTCCCGCTCGGCCCGCACGGAGACATCGCAGACGGAGACGGTGACCGGGAGCCCCTTCTCTTCCCACCGTCGGCGGCACTCCTCCAGCTCCGCCGCGTTCCGGGAGCATGTGTGCACCGTCGCCCCGAACCCCGCCAGCTCCTCCACGATCGCGTGCCTGAGAGTGCATCACGCATATATACCTGCCTGAGCTGAATACAACACCTCCCGATTGTAGAATTAAGGCACATGTATTCGAGCGTGTGCATGCATGCTTACCCAATCCCTTTGCTGCCTCCGGTGACGAGCGCCGCCGTGCCGGCCAGGCTCCACCTCTCCGCCCTGCTGATCCCGCCGACGCCGTCGGCCGCCATCGATCTCTCTCTAGTTCGTTCTGGCTTCAGGACGTATCCCGGCAAGACACTTGTCCCGTTGTTAAACAGAGGCCACGCACAGAACGCAACAAGATCATACAGGTCTGTGTGATCGCCGCCACACATATGCCTCCAAGAACACGCGCCATACAGACGACATCCTGCCAGACCTAGAGAAAGCAACCGGTCACACCCAAACCGACTGCCAGCTGAGATGCTAGTGTGGTGAAAATACTGACACATGAATAGATCGAGAGTGTCTGCAATTGCATAATTACGTTTGAGGATTATTTTTTCCAAGCTTCAGTGGTAAGCTGCTTCACCATCCATCCTTTAACCTCCACAACTCTTAGCACTATGTATATGTCCATATAGGTTCGGTAGTAAGCCTAGCTCACTTGGTTGGGAGAATAGAAAATACAAATTCAGTATTTGAGTTTCTCTCAGATGTAAATATGTTTTATCCTAATAATAGAAACATAGCACCGGCCTCTGCATCAATTGATGCACATAGCCTTTTATTGCATAGTAAGCACCATCATGCATGGTTAAGCCATAGGCGCTGGTTGTGCCTCCGCTAAAAGTAAGTGTAAAAGACCACTTGTGAATCTATTGAGTACCTGTACCAATAGCCTTAAAAAATTAGCAGTTTCACTTTTGTTGACGTTAACATCATTTCTACAATTCCCTATACAGCACAAGGTTCAAACCAAATATGCGCTTTGATTTTCTTGTCAATTCCTTAGCAATATATTTGCGACATTGGTTGATGGAGTGATACTACAAGTGAGAAGAAGTACTGTGCATAGAAGACGAGAAAATATCAATTCAAAACATAAGTGATTGATTCATTACTCTGACACACTTTTACACCCATTTGGTAACTTAGCAATGTTATATTTTCTTAGATTAACTTTTCTATGTATGAGCCACATGAAGATTTTAATCTTCAATGGCACCTTTAGTCCCCAAATGTATTTCCGTCGGAAGACCATATGTCCATTTGGTAAATCTGTGTACAGTGATGCCGTAAATTCTCCGTGTGGTCAACCTCCAAACGAATTTGACATCTTCGCGTTTGTTAAGTTTACATGCATAAGGTGCTGCACAAATTGAGAGATGCCTCCCATTTGTTCTTGTTAGGAACCTTCGGAATTCAACATTCAAAGATGCTTTAGAAAGTATATCCACAACCAAAACAATTTTTTTCAACGCACAATATTATAAAGCAATGGGTATTGCTGGGCCAGAGACATTTCTCCCAATTAAGGATTCTCCATCGAAAAAATCAATTTTGACTCTCATTAGACCCTTCCATAATTGAGAATTTGTGGGATTAGCCTTCACTTGTGACATTATTATTTTCAGGTATTTATTATAAACAAGCTCTTGCCAAACATCCCTCTTCATTTCTTAGTTTGAAAACCAATTTTCTTATAGACACTTGTTTTTTTATGTCCATAACATCATTACCTAAACTTCCCCGATCTTTGGGTCTACGGATGATATTCCATTTATTAAGATGGTATCTACGTTTGTTCTGATCACTTTGCTAGAAATACCATGACCGATAGAAAAAAACATTTAGTAACATGCATACTCAAGTACCGAGGATCAAGTTAGAAGCTGAAAACTCAAGGTTCTGATCTTTATTGGTTGTACATGGTAATTGTCTTGTTGAAGACACTTATTTAGAGCTCGGACTTTCTCCTTAATAACTAAGCTATGTTGATCGAGCGACGATGAAGTTTGTGTATTGCTTCCTTTTCTTAAACGCGTCGCTTTTTTATTTGGGGATTTTTTTTATATTCCTGGTGATATCCTTGGTGTTGTTGGTGCTGCTTCTGCAAGATGATTGATAATCGTAACGGCGCCTTTTTGATTTTCTTCCTTTTTTTCTCCTTTTGGTTGTGTACATCTTAGATGTCTTTCAGATAATTTGTTGGTGCATAGGTTGGGTGTACTCACTCAGTCATATAAATGTTTTCTTAAATTTGCAAAAAGTTTGATATATCTATACACTATTTAGTGTGTACAACTCTACATACATCCAAATTTTGACAAATCTAAAACAAATTTCCTAGGATGGAGGAAGTAATTAATATCTTTGCGATATTTTTTTTTTGCGAGGAAAAGGAATATATTAAATCATAGAAACATTACATTCTTTGTTTATAACATTCTCTAAGACAGAAGGAAAGCTTCTCATCCAGAACTGGGTACGTTTTAATTCCCTACCCATCTTTGCCATAGCATGGCTGGCTTCATTCTGACTTCTGTCAATCTTCCTGATTGTTGTCTCCCTTTCTCCAAAGCTTTCTTGTATGTTGCGTAACAGATGGACTAAAGTTGATTGATCATTCTCTTTGGCAGATATCATATTTACTGCAATTGCACAGTCCATCTCCAGGTCGATCGGTTCCGTCGACCAACTCATAGCTAACCTTAGTCCCTCATCACATGCCGCCATCTCCGCTTCTAGTGCCGATGCACAGTACGACAAACTCCTACAGGCAGTGAATATCACCTCTCCATTATCATCTCGGAGGATCATCCCGGCTCCTCCTTCTCCTGAGTGCTCCACATAGCTGCCATCAACATTCAGTTTCAGTCTTCCTCGTGGTGGTCTGTCCCACTTTTTCAAAATTGTTGTTGTGCTCTCCTTCGGCTTACACCTCACAACCCGTCCCGAGTATGAGATGATCTGCTTACCCTTGCAGGCATCGGATGTTGGGTGTTGTTTAATCATTAGGAGGGCATCGACATAGCTGCATAAGAACCTTTTTGACACCTCGATTGGGGGGGCTGGTTTGTTATGCGTCAGCTCATTGTGAACATGCCATGCCCTCCACAACACCATCAGGACCATCATACGTTGTATCTCATTCAGTTTAGAAAGGAGCTGGAGCAGCCATTCCTTTCATGAATTTTCGACTATTTCCTCCGATGGTAAGTCCCAACACTGTCTCATGATGTGCCATAAACCCTTCGCGTGCGGACATGTTACTAAGGCGTGGAAAGCGTCCTCATCCGCATTTCCACAGATCGTGCATGTGGCCTGGACTTCCATTTTCCTTCTCTGCATATTTACTTGGGTAGCTAGTCCATTCCTAGCAAGTTTCCAAGCAAAAGTTTTGACTTTTGGCGGAGCTGCATTTTGCCAGATAAGATTCCATTCTCTGTTGGCTCCATCCGGTCTGTTACTGGTTGCTTCTATATCTGAACTGTGATCTTGGTGCTCCATGCCTGTAGCATAAGCGCTCTTCACAGAGAATGTGCCTCTGCTATCCGGTTGCCACGCCACAAAATCTGCATCATTCCTTCGCGATGTTCGGATCTTTGAAAGAAGTTACTTCAATAGGTCGCGGCGACTTTGAAAGAAGTTACTTCAATAGGTCGCGGCGACTTTGTGCATGACCCAATGGTTATATGACACGTGGCGTCGATGTTTTGACGAAAAATGAGAAGTTGTCATCCCGCTGTTGATCCAGGAAATCCGCAAGATCATGCAGTTGCGCCACGCCTTGATCACAGAAATCACGTTCGCTTCCTTTTAAAATCCGAAAAAAAAAACTTTGTTCGTTCCATAGAGTATCTCAGCAGGAGCTCTATCAAACGACCCCAAGAACAACAATCTGAATATCTCATCCTTAGAAGACATATTATTCACGGATAACCTTAACACGTAGTCACGTAGACATGAGCTGATACAGGAGGGAAAAAAGCGAGACATTTATCACCACGTATGCGAAGGGCTTAGCTAGCCCGCAGGGTGTCGTAGGTAAAACGGACTCGATACATACACGTGTGACAGGCGTATAGCAAGAATCAAGCAATGGTGCATCCTCCGTCGACGCAGAGGACTTGGCCGGTGATATAGGAGGCCCCCGGCATGCAGAGGAATGCTACCACCGAAGCCACCTCCGCCGTCTCGCCCAGCCGCCCCATCGGCACCCTCGCCGCCTGGCTGCTCACCATCTCCCGGTCCATCGTCTCCTGCTGCACACAACATGCATGTGTACAATTTACAAATCAGAAAAACTCAAATCAAAATTACAACCGTGGAACTGCTAGTTGATAGTCTAGCTTCCGTCGATTACTTACCACGTCTTTGGCGATGTCGGTGTTGATGCCGCCGGGCGCGACGCAGTTGACCCGGATGCCGTCGCCGGCCCACTCGGCGGCGAGGCTGCGGGTGAGCTGGTTCATGGCCCCTTTTGTCATGGAGTAGACGGCGAGGCCCGCGAAGCCGACGAACCCGGCGATGGAGGAGATGTGGACGACGCTTCCTCCGCCGCCGCCGCCACCTCTGCCGCGGCCAGAGAGCAGCAGCGGGTGCGCGAGCTGGGCGAGGTGGAAGCACGACTCGAGGTTGGTGGCCATCACCCGCGCGTAGTCTTCGCCGGTGCACTCCGTCGCCGGCTTCACCATCGACTGCGCCGCGTTGTTCACCAGGACGTCCAGCTTGCCGCCGAAGGCTCGCTTCACCGTGTCCATGAGCTTCTCCCTCTCGGCGCGCACGGAGACGTCGCAGACGGAGACGCTGATGCGGAGGTTCTTCTCCTCCCACCGCCGACGGCACTCCTCCAGCTCCGCCGCATTCCGGGAGCACGTGTGCACCCTTGCGCCGAGCCCCGCTAGCTCCTCCACAATCGCATGGCTGTCGATCGAGACCGCCATGAAAGCAAATGCACATTAATACCTTTGCATAACATCGATGGTAGCTCAGAGTAAGTATATACGTACCCGATCCCTTTGCTGCCGCCGGTGACGAGTGCCGTGGTGCCGGCTAGGCCCCACCTCTCCCCCATGCTCCGGTGTGATGCGGCGGCAGCAGCGGCCATTAGTTCTCTCGTTGCCGGCCTACTCGATCGAGATCTCGTCCACCTGTACGTGATTGCGTACGCGACAGCTGCTCCTGATACGAGCTGAGACATGACCGTGCTAGGTTATTTATAGCGAGTGTATGATGGCTGATGGAGAGAGGGTGTACAAGTCGTCGCTGATAATTAACTAAGACCCATAGCTGTTATTACGAGTCTCTGACGGGCGGATATGCAGAGATATGCAGTACGACAAGAGGCCCGGCGACAACCTGCAGGCTGCAGCCGGCCGCCCAGCCAACGACCCCTTCCACAGGAGTCCGGCGATTTTACCATGCACGGGTGTTCCACATTCTCTCTCCTTGAAAACCATAGTGAAACTTAGAAAACCATTAGGATACCTCGCATCAAAAATTTAATAAATTTGTTTGACCTATTTCAAACTTGGCTCATTAGAGTTGGAAAAATAATTGCCCTTTGATTTAGAGTTCAAACCATAAAATATATTAATGAACAACAAGGTAAACAAGTTTGTCTAGTTTGATCAGGTTTCATTTCCAAATATAATGTTCCATTATGTTTCATGGTTTGGGGTTTGAATTTTGTTGATTTTGGACTTGTTTAAAAGATTTAATCAAAATAATTTTATGTGTTCAAACAGATTGTTAATTTGCTAATTATCCCAACTTTTACGTCTCTCTCAAATCTTGGATTGAGAACAAAATGGACGGGAGAGAGTTGTCGGCCATTGTACCATACTAGATTTAGATGTGCGCCTTGGCGCACGATCCCGTAAAATTCATGTTGATTTACAATTTGTATATGAACGACGAAAATCAGATGAGAAAATGATAATATTTTTTTTAGATTTTATAAAACAAATAGATAGCACAAACTAAAAGATGAAGCCAGTTTGTGCAAACCTGCAGGTTTTTAGTACAATGTCCTCTGCTAAATTAAAATACAAATAAAAATGATATGAGTAAGAAGATCCAAGAACTGAGCTCAAACTAATCCTAGAGTGCATCTATAACTTTCAGAATAAATAATTGTGTGCTCACTCTCTTGATCACAATGTAACCAACACCACTAAACAAAAAGGAGCATACCAACAATTGTAATCCTCAGGGTAAGTTATGCGTCATAAGCTTGATTTCATTCTAGCAAAAGGAGCATATCTGTGAACAACAGAAATAACACGTGAGCAAATTAGTTTAGTGTTCGAGAGCAGTTTCTCATGATCATGAATTCTTACACACACTCGTCTTTATGGACAAGAGGTCAATAATTGGACCTAAAAATCACCCTAGTATATTCACCAAGTAATTGGATATTTTTTCAAAGGACAAGAACCTAATGCAATTTCTTTAGTAAATCGAAATCGCACGTAAAAATTCTATTTCAGTATCAAAATTTTGATGCTATGAAGTGAAGCAAACTGAAAGGCCAAATTGTAAATATAATTGCCTCTCTTGGATCTGGAAACTGGAAATTCCAAGAGATTGACCTCATATTGCCTTGTGGCTGCTGGCATCTGTCCTGGAGCAGCCCTGGACTGGGGAGCAGCCACATATGCATCGCCGAACCTCATTTACCAGGTATTACCCAGAAGATACTATAATAAAAGAGAGTAAAGTTAGTATGTTTTGTCACAATGCTGCTGGAAGCTAGATGGGAATATAAGAGGCTCATGTTGGCATAGACCAAAGCAAATTTCTTGTTGATACAAATGCTAGTCTTATGTGAGATCGCAATGACTCTAAATCTTAAGGAGCTCGCATGGATAAGCACCGAGGCAAATCTTATGACAAAAGCCTTCAGTTCTATCTGAAATCGAGCAACGCCCATATGAAGTGCTAAAAGAGACCGATTCCAAGTATAAGAAAATTAAAGCAAGTACGATGTAAGGCTACAAACCTGTAAGAACATCATATTTGTATGGAAACATATGCCATTTATGGTTGCAGGAGTAGGAAGGACTAATAGCACTATATACTGTACCTAAACGTAGTGTGAGCCTGCCCATAGAAAGTAAGTTGCTCTTTAATTGCAAGAGCGAAACCAGTATGTATATTCAAAAGGAAAAATAGGAGCACTTGTCTAGGTAATCATGATGCAAGTCGATTACATCTTGAAATATTGATCAGAGTTTAAAGATAATTCCACTCTTAACTTAAACAAACAAATTCATTATACTATATTACAGAAGAAATGTTCGCTATATGTAATTAAAAAAGCGAGATTCAGTTGGGAAAGTTTCAGCAGACACAACAAAGGATTACATTAAAGTACCTGGAGGTAGTAATACTTTATTTACGTGGGAAGAGTTCCTTGTTACTTGTTTCTTAGCCTATGTAGCTGCTGATTTTTAGCCTTTCTCTTCTTTCATTCGGTTTAGAGCTCTCATCCTTAAGTAAAGAAATTACAATACATGAGTGAGATCTTGTATACAAACTGTGTAGTGGTCAAGATTTTCCCATGTAAAATTGAAGTAAAAAAGTGGTCAAACTGTATTATTTGCTCACCCCGTCTACCTGAGTTGGGCATCTCTACGATGTCTTTGGTTGATGTCTCTGGTCGCCGTATAGCTCTTGAATTTGTTATTATCTGATGCAGCTGGTTCTTTTTCAGGTGGCTAGAGCAGGGCAGAGCTTCATCTCCATCAACCAAGGAGGGAAATCAACACTTGAAGACTTTCCTTGTAAACCTGAAAAAGAAAGAAAAGATAGAAAGCAATAGAAGCAAAAAATATATCCAAATTGATTTTCCAAGAAACCATGAGACATTATCATTCTATTCAACTTATAAAATTGTAATTAAGCAAGAGTAGTTTTGGTTAGCAGACAGTAAACATACTGTGTCCTGCATACAGGCTTGAATCAACAAAGAAACTTTATCCAAACTACCAAGGGTGAATTTTAACCAAAAACAATGTTCATAAGGGAATGAACAATGGTCTTGTATTGGCTGCTAACACAGATCATTGGTGGGTCAAACCATTAACTATAAAATTAAACTTTCCAAAAATGTAGAAATTATGCAAAGACAGTTAGAAGCTAATCAATAAGCTTAGCTCAAAAAACCCTTTTTGCACATGAACAATTTACCAGCCATATAATATTTAGAACACAAGAGGAAAAAGAACACTGCAGTGCAGAATGTCCACTCTTGAACTTTAATGATCATTCTACAAATATAGGCTACAGTCCATTCATGCTCAACTTTTTTACTGCCTCAAATGGTGTTTTAGAGCAGAGAAAACATAGGGGATCAATACGACGCAACCTATCAGGATTTTTATTTCCAAGCAAATGGGATCTACACTTTAAAAAAATCACTTGCCTTTGAAAAAAGGTAGCTGTGGTAATAAACACAATATGTCTATGGAACAATAACCTTCCGTGTGCATTTGAGCCTTCATCCTACTGTCCATACAGAACCTGAAAAGCATACCATTAATCCAAATTCTGCTGCTCCGGTTAAGTAAGCACCCTGAGCAGAAGTGGCACATACCTCCAAAATCCTGTTCATCATGAATTTAAGAGGAATTCCTACACTTCAAATGTAGGCAAGACATCAGAGGTGGTTCTTGGAAAAATCTCACCATATAAGACTGGAAGGGCTGACAAAATACCATGATCTCTAGAGAGGTCCTAAGCGGGAGAGCAGAATGACAGTTTCTATCAGTACAACCCTGTATAAAGATGGGAAAATGAGTATTACATTCAGTATCTCCACTCACCCATGTACCCAGTGCTGAGCGCTCCCGCACTGTGCGGGGTCTGGGAAAGGTGTTAGTGGCAAGCCTTACCCTCACGAAGTGCAATGTGAGGAGACGGCGACTCGAACCTGGGACCTCTCGGTCACAGGCGGTGAGGCTCTACCGCTGCACCAGGCCCGTATAAACATGGGAAAACTCCTAACCCTCATAGGGCAAGACCATGTGATCTCTCGGTCACCCATGTATTGAAATAATTTTTTGGTGCTTTTGAAGCTAAACCATCTGAGTATCGATAAAAGGAGATGCTTTTAAATATGCAAAATATAGCCAACATGTACAGAGAAGCATATCATGTTCTAATCAACTTTTTGGTGAGGTGCAACGAAGCCTTGCACCAGCACCAGTCCCATATGCTATAGTATACATCACTGTGATTGTTGTCATGCTGCACAAGAAGATGAGTGTAAGTATAATGCAGATGTTACCATAAGAGCATATTACCTTACATGGGAAATTCTTACCAGGTTAAAAGAACTGAAGTTTAAGAATAGTGGCCTCAAATGACCACCATTCAAAACTGAAAGATGCACAAGAATAGGCATTAGCCTGAGTAAAAGAAACATGACACAGAGATATTCTGAACCACACTGCTAGGATTACCATAACATTAGTGCAGATGGCAGAGCTAGGCGCATGAACACAACAACACCACAGAAGGCATCCTTCTTAGGAGGTGAGAATGTCTCCTTGCAGGAATTTGAGAATCCGATGTATGGAATAAGCATGAATACGTTCAACCAGTCCAATACGCTTATTGCCGAAGCGGCTCCAAAATACCCCAGACTGGTCTTGGAAACCAATAACCAACAAAAAGTAATGCGCAAGAGCAATGTTGCAATGGAGGACCAAGGCATAGGAATTATTAGGCTCTAAGACTGCAAAACTTTTTTAGGGCCGGGCTGGCGGACTGCATATGCAAAAAAGTCCTGAAATCAACCGGACAATGTATCTTCCAGCTTCCCGTGAGATCACATGGTCTTGCCCTATGAGGGTTAGGAGTTTTCCCATGAATACCCATGCTCACCACCAGGAGTTGGAGCTGTTGCACCTGGCACCTGCAAAAATAGGATTAAATTTAGGAAGCTAAAGAAAGCATCTCTACAAATCATCAGAAATAGCTAGCTAAAATATTAATTGAACACCTTGCTATCATTTACTGGATAAATTCCAAAAAAAAACCCCAATTACAGAGATCAATACTCCCATGTGCTTGGATTTTGAAGGACGTGATTTGTACATACACATACTCAGAAAACATGCTACAATCAAAATTCAGAGCCTCTGACCTGTTCATGTGTCCCTTTCTGAAATAATGTAAGGACGCAGTCTAGAAAAAATGCAGTGACACATAATTCACAACCTTAAAGCACTGATTTACATAATTGATTGAGGAGGCTATTAACTGATTATTAGAAGACTGGACCAGTACATTATGCTGACAAACAGAGAACAAAAATACAACCAAGCTTTGCTAGGAAAAGGCAAGCACCATTTCTTTTCCTTATTAGCATGGTTCTCTCTAGTTTAATTACACCAACGACCACATGAGGCATTTTATCTCTAGAGAAAGGAACAATAGTGCAAGACATAGGATATACTATTTTATAAAGGAAGACAGTGTAAAATTCTAACTGAAGTAACACCTAGACATTTCTAATAGTTCTCATTTAGGGAAAAGCTAATGAGAATATTGTAGTACATCTAATCACTAGTAGAAAAAGGGCCTTCAGGCCCGGTTCATAAGGGGCTTCAGGCCCGGTTTTGGAACCGGGCCTAGCAAGGCGGGACTAAAGGGTCACCCCTTCAGGCCCGGTTTAAATAAGCACCGGGTCAGAAGGCCTCGCCACGTGGTGCAGCCAGGGGGCTCGTGGTGGAGGACCTTTGGTCCCGGTTCGTGGTACGAACCGGGCCTGGAGTTCTCTGCCGCGGGAAACTGGCGTTTCTCTGCCGCGGCACAGGTTTAGGGTGGAGCAGCGTTTCTGCCGCGGCAGAGGGCGTTTCTCTGCCGCGGCTGAGTTTCAGCAATGCATACATATATATACATCATTTCAAGAAACCACAAAAGATCGTCATGAATATATAGACATCGTCAACAGTACACGTAATGCATGCATTATTTACAGTACATTAATGTCGGTCCTCTTTGTGTCAGTAAGATCTATGTACTGCCGATAGTATTCTCCTTTTGGCGAAAGGGCCTCGTTAAGAAAGAATCCCGCGAGTTCCTCTTGGATTGCTCGTATGCGAGCCTCCGTTATGAGAGAGTCCCGCAAGCTTATCATCTATATTAAAAAAAGGATATCAATATATATGAATGGAACTCAATACAATTGATGGTAATAAGCTTAATTGTGAATATTTGTTCACGTACACGAGAGTGGTGTATAGCGTCCTCCGCATCCCTGTAAACAGCCATCTCACGAATGAAGTCGCAAACGTAGTATCCACATAAGTTATTCCCGCGTTCCTGCCTCATACACTTTACGAAAAAATAGTTCGATCAAACTAGTAATCAAGCATCGTATTTGAAACAAAATATCAAAGAGATGCACGGACATATAGCTATATATATATAGTACTACTTACAGGATAATCTTCAAATGTAAGCTCCGGTTTCCATTCACCTGGAACAACATTGATGAACCGTTTCCAAGCCCTGCCCGGCAAAGAAAAAATAAGTAAATGAGTTATTGATTAGTTCATGATATCGTCGAGGGAGAACATATGAAGATGCCGATAAGAGATTGACTGAAATTACCTCTGGAGCAGCTTAGCCATGTTCTCCCATTCCGCATGTTCATAACGTTTCGAGTCC
The DNA here is from genome assembly GCA_030979885.1 of Lolium multiflorum. Taxonomy (NCBI): domain Eukaryota; kingdom Viridiplantae; phylum Streptophyta; class Magnoliopsida; order Poales; family Poaceae; genus Lolium; species Lolium multiflorum. Next base: position 217,844,597 of record CM061750.1, read on the forward strand.
ATTACAAGTACGACTCCTTTCTTAAGCTGAATGATTAGGAGAATAAAGTGAAAGCTGCACAAGCATAGCTCAATGATTAGGAGAATAAAGTGGAAGATACAGAAGCATAATAATGTATGTTAAAACACTCACTTGAAATTGTAGGGAAAAAATATATCCTCTTTGTCTGCTTGCTTCTGTAAAAACATTAGCATGTTGTCCTCTGTGTCCTTGGGGTAGTCTCGAACCGTAACTACATGAACTGTGTTTGGGTCAATGAACCCGATGGGATCGAGCTTGCCTCTTTTGCATTCGAGCTTCTTCATTCTGCATATAGCGTACACAAAGAATATAGTGAGGATAATTGCTAGTGCAAATGCATGAGCTGAGCTACAGACTTAATTACATAAATAAATCACTTACAGGCAGTAGCAACTGATGACAGCTTTGTCGAGGGCGTCTTGATTGAATAACTGAAATAGTTCTTCAAGCTCAAGGTTTATCTCCTCCTTCCCCCGGAAGTAATGCTCATCTCTAATTGAGACCGTGAGGTAGCGATCACCTTTTCGACAGGCTCGCATGTACCATTCATGCAACCTTCGCATCTGAGTCCCCATACGCGCGAGCTCGCCAGGTTTGACGAGATCATGTCCGTATCTATACTTGTTTACGACTTGAGCCGTTGGATAGTAATCTTGGTACTGAACATCTGCTCCCTGACCTCTAGCCTCCCGTTCGATCATCGATACCGTCTCTGGATCATCGTAGGGCTGCACGACGAAGTGTGGTATGGACTGCTTTTCCTGTTGTCCAAGCAGGGGGACATTTTTCGCTGCTTTGGCCGCTCTATGGGACTGTCCAAGAGAGCGGTCATAATCAGTTCTCAGCTCAGCTCTCTTTTGTCTCGTCTCGGCAAAGTGCTTCACTGTACGCGGTGCTATAAAAACCTTTGGAGGCTTCTTCGGCGCAAGAAACGCCTTTTGCTCATCAGTCATCTGATTTGGTAACAACTGTGGAGTCTTGGCCCTCTTCGCAGCTGATGGTCTGTTTGGAGCTGATGATCTTCCGCGCGCTTCAATACTTGACGCCGCGGTACTACTCTTCCTCTTTTGCTTAGGAGACGGCGAAGCCTGAGGAGACGGCTCATGCACATGACAATCATCACGCACAGGAGAATCATCATCGTGCAGAGGAGAATCATCACGCGGAGGAGACTGCGGCGGAGTATTCTCACGCGGAGGAGACGGCGGCGGAGTATTCTCACGCGGAGGAGGCTTAAAACGAGGAGGTGGCATGCTTGGCTTCGAACCTGGAAACACAATGTTCTCCTTCCGCCATTGAATGGTGGTTCTACGGGCTTGTCCCAGTTCGTTGATTTCCCCATCTTCACCTGCTGGTTGCTCAAGGACCATCTGCTCATAATCTGCCATCACTTCATCCACCATCACAACAGCAAAGTCATCTGGGACGGGACGGCAATGGTAAGTCCTTGTAGGTAAGAAAATGCCGACCGCCGCCTTGAAGGATAAGTTGAAAACTTTAACATGTAGCTCACAAGGACGGCTCTCAGTGAGATCATCCACGGGGGGTAGCGAGGAGGCTCGACCACCTCATCATTAATATGATCGGCCTGCTGAGAGGAAGCTACGCTGCTTTTCCGGTATTGAGATTGCAGCGGAACGATAGCTTCAACCAATGCAGCATCTACATGTTGCCCCTGAGCCATCTGGGATGTAAGTACTTCAGTTACTTTGGACAATTGGGCTTGCATGAGGCTAAAACCACTCTCTAAGCACGCTATGCGGTCTGTTTCCTTTGCCTTTCTCCTCTCATGGCTTTTATCAGGAAATCTCTTCCTTTCAGCAGCAAAGCCAAACTTCCACGGAACGGAGCCTTCGGTGCCACGTGTTCGTCCGCCGTGTTCTTTGTTCCCAAGGGCGCGTGTCAGCTCATCGTCCTCTCTATCGGGCCGGAACCTCCCCTCCTCCACGTCCTTATGTGCTTTTTCCAGGGCTTCAACGGGGCCCTTCAGATGTGCTTTGTTATAGATACACTTCCCTGTTTCTGGGTGTAACTTTCCCCCAATCCCGTAGAACCAGTCCTTCATCCGATCGATCCAACCGTGTGTCCCTAATCGGATCCCTTTCTTGGTCAGTTCCGCCTCAGCTGCCTGCCACTTAGGTCGGTTAGCCCTGTAGCCACCTGGGCCCAAAATTTGGTGATATTTCTTCAACGCAGCATTGGCCTTATTTGTTTTCGACCTTTTCTTAAATTCTTCTGACTCCGTGTTGTACTTCACGAATTCGTTCCAGTGATCTTTTAACTTCTCACTGTTCGGAGTCTTCTTTTCCTTGATAAGGCCGCGCAATCTTTTCTTGTGTGCCTTGAATAGTTCGGCCATCTTCTTCAAAGCAAATTTCTTCACTGCCTCCTCCATCTCTGCCTTTTTAGCGGCATCCTCCTCTGCAGGTACTAAGTTGAAATGTGCCATGAGCTTGATCAGAAGGCTGCGTTTGGCTACATCATCGATATAAAGACCTTGAGTTTCTTCTTCTGCAGACAGCTCTAGTCCCTTCGGCCTATGCCATTCTCGAACGGTGATCGGGATGCAGTCCCTAACAAGCACTCCGCATTGACTTATAAATAATTTTGCATGCTTGGCCGGAGCAATCGGTTTACCATCCGCATTGATCTCGGTGATGTCGCGCCTAACACCGTCGCTCAACATTCTGGCCGGGCCTCGCTTCGACTTTACAGAAGAAGTGCTCGATCCGGAGGGCTAAAAAATAAAGAATTCATTGTCAGTACAAATTAGTTAATGCATCTAATCAGCAGCGGCGGCTTAATTTATATACCTCGGTGATAACTACGGTTCCATCACCGGAGCCATTATGTTCTTCTTCCTCACCGGAGCCCTCTTCTCCTCGTTCAATATTCTCCGCTCCCTCACCGGACTCATTCAAAAAAGATGCGGTGATATCGTCACCGCCATCATCCGGAATACCGTCGCCGCCATCATCAAAAGTACCGTCGGCTATGAGGTCAGCCATGAACTGTTCATCCTCTTCGTTTCTGTATCCATCCATGCTTTCTGCAACGACTTGCAAAATTATAGGCCGGAAGCATCATGTATGATCACATATATAGATATTAATTAAGGATAATGCAGAAAACTGAAATTGGAGTTCTAACATATATAGAGTCTAACATTATTTCTAACATGTTAACAAAAAAATTCTAACTAATAAAATTTATCTAACAAATATTACTTTATATTCTAACATGTTAATATTTCTAACATATATATTAACTAACATATATAGTAACCACTATTTCTAAAAAATAGAGTTCTAACTAATTAACATAGAGTCTAACATTATTTCTAACATATATATTAACTATTTTACTAACATATACATATATTAACCACTATTTCTAAAAAATAGAGTTCTAACTAGCATTATTTTTATTAATATCGTTGTAAACTAACAATTTTTACTAATAATTCTAACTAACAATTTTTACTAACATTATTACAAATATATTATTTATAACTAACAAATTATTTTTACTAACAATTTTACTAACATTTTTACTAACAATTTTTACTAACAATTTTTACTAACAATTTTTACTAACATTTTTACTAACATATTAGTAACAATTTTACTAACATTTTTACTAACAATTTTTACTAACAATTTTACTAACATATAACTATACTAACAATATAAAATTTTAACAAACATAAATAAAAAAAAAAGGAACGGCCGGCCGGGGCGCGCACGCACCTGCGGAGGAGGCGGCCGACGGCGGGCGGCGGCGGCGTGCGGAGAGGAGGCGGGCGGCGGCGGCGGCGGCGGCGCGGCGGTGGAGGAGGAGGCGGCGCGCGGCAGCGGGCGGCGAGGGAGGAGGCGGCAGCGGCGGCGCGCGCGGGCGGCGGTGGGCGCGCGGCTGGGGCGCGCGCGGGCGCGGTGGGCGGCGGCGGCGCGCGCGGGCACGGTGGGCGGCGGCGGCGCAGTGGGCAGCGGCGGCGGGCGATTTTGGCAGCCTGCCGGCGTCTGTGAGCTCTCCGCGCGCGATTGATCTCCGCGCGGAGACGAAGGGGCCAGTTATAACCCCCCCCTTTAGGCCCGGTTCGTGGCATGAACCGGGCCTAAAGGCCACCCTTCAGGCCCGGTTTGTACCACCAACCGGGCCTGAAGGCCTTTTTTCGCCCCATTTCGGTGCGCGCCGAAAATAGGCCTTCAGGCCCGGTTGGTGGTACAAACCGGGCCTGAAGGCAAAATTTTTAAACTATTTTCGTTCCCGCCTTATTTCAAATCAAAAATAGGGCTATTATATATCAAAATGTTCAGAAAAAGAAGGTCTATCCAATAAAAGTGTAATTTACATATGAATTTGAATATAAATTGACTTAATTTATGAATTTGAATTTGAAGCCGTGGCACACGTGTCCCTCCCCGTGCCACGTGTCGCCGTCGCTTCCACGTGCCTCGCCCCGCCGCCGCCGGCGTGCGACGTGTAGACGCCGCGCCACATGTTGCCAAACTTGCCGCGTCGCTTCTCGTGCTATAAAGCGCCGCGTGCGCGAGCAACCACACGTCGCCGTTGCCCCCGCTCATTCGTCTCCGGGATGCCGCCGCGCCGTCGCGGCTCGTCCGGTTTCCGTGGCGTCCGAGGCGTCGAACGGTAGGTTCTACGCCGAGATGCGAGCCGGTGGCTTCCGCCTCACCCTCGGCACGTACAACACGCCGGACCTGGCGGCTGATGATGCAAATTTTATTACGATTGAACTGGAATTAAAGTACAGAGCTCAACTGAAAATTAAGATACATGGTCAGATTCGACTGGAGTCAGTCATACTCGTGTCTAGCCCTATAGTACTCGCCACTATAGTCGTCGTAGTCGCCGTCATCATCGGAGCTGGCATCAGGGTCGCGGTAGTCGAACCTCGGCAGGTGAGCACGCGTGGGCTGGGACGAGGGTAGCGCAGCGGGGGCCACGGTAGGCCATGACGCCCTGGAGAGTCCGGCCGCGCCACCACAGCCGACGGCCGGCCTCGTTGAAGTTTGAACGAGGCGGACCGTCCTCCTCGTGCCTGGCAAGCGCACTCTCACGCCGATTGATGAAGAAGCTTTCCCAAGTCGGGCTGTAGTCGGGATGCCACTGGGGATTCCTCCGCTGCTCCGGCGTGAGCTCGAAGTAGTAGTGGTTCGTGATGGCCATCTCGCGCGCCACACCTAGAGGGACAGGAGGGACCGGTACGCCTCCGACGCTCAGCAACCAGCCGGTCGGTACGCGGTAGCCCGGCGGGCAGGGGTAGTTCAAGGCGCAAAGCGCCTCCGCCTCCCGGGGGTTAGAGATACAATGGAAGCCATGTGACAGAGTGATGAGGTTTCCAGATATGAGTGTAGAGATGTGATATGTAAATGGCTACATATATATAGTGAAAAAATGGCGGGAAGAGGTGGAACGCGCGGGAAGAAAAATGCGGGAAACTTTTATCCCGGGTGGGGGCTCAAACCGGGACAATAGATGGGAGGCTTCATCTCGGAGAGGCTTATCTGGTTTTTGCATTATCTGGGGGGGGCTTACTTGGGGAGGATTAGTCAGGCAAAACTGTCGGTGGGATAAGGACGTGTGGGTAACCTTTAGTCCCGGCTGGTGGGTGCAACCGGGACAAAAGATGTCTGCCGGATAAGAATGCATGGGTGGACGCACTGCTCGATGAGATAAAGCATGTAGCGCCACGACGCCCTGTCGAAGAACAAGACAAAGTAGAAGCGGTGCAGTGCCTATAAAAGGAGCATCGATACGCCTTGCCGAAGCAGATCAACAAGCCAAGCAGAGTTTCATTCTCATGGATGAAGGAAAGGGTTGGGAAATCTCCCGTGGCACAGCTTCTCGAAGATGTCGTTGGTGCACACGCCCTACGGCATCTTCGGAGGCTGTGCCTCGGAAAAATTTCCCGGCAAGCCCGTGAACGACTATATCTCCTCTAACGGTGGGGGAAAGGGTTGGGAAATCTCCCGTGGCACAGCTTCTCGAAGATGTCGTTGGTGCACATGCCCTATGGCATCTTCGGAGGCTGTGCCTCGGAAAAATTTCCGGCAAGCCCGTGAACGACTACATCTCCTCTAACAGTGTGGGGAAAGGGTTGGGAAATCTCCCGTGGCACAACTTCTCGAAGATGTCGTTGGTGCACACGCCCTACGGCATCTTCGGAAGTTGTGCCTCGGAAAAATTTCCCGGCAAGCCCGTGAACGATGACATCTCCACTTTTAGTATCTTACACATACAGTTATGATTACACAAAAATAAATGGGAAATTGATTGCCATGTTGAGATACTCAATGTGCCATGAACTCTCTTCAATTAACTTGATGATGGAGCGTCTTCATCATTTAATCTTCTTCGGCCGTAACCATGGAGCATCTTCATCATTTAACTTGATGCTTGGGTCAATGTTCACTGTGAAGGGTGGAATTTCATCGAACTTATTATAATCTTCTGACATGTCTGTCTTGTCCTCCACTCCCACGATGTTTCTTTTTCCAGAAAGAACTATGTGGCGCTTTGGCTCAACGTATGATGCATCTGTTTCCTTATGTTTCCTTTTTCTTGGTTTGGTAGACATATCCTTCACATAGAAAACCTGGGCCACATCCTTGGCTAGGACGAATGGTTCATCTATATACCCAAGATTGTTGAGATCCACTGTTGTCATTCCATACAACTTGTCTACCTGAACCCCACCTCCTGTTTTCTTGACCCATTTGCACCTAAACAAAGGGACCTTAAAAGAAGGTCCATATTCAAGTTCCCATATATCCTCTATGTAACCATAATATGTGTCGTTTGGGCCTTCATTCATTATTGCATCAAATCGGACACCACTGTTTTGGTTGGTGCTCTTTTTATCTTGGGCGATCGTGTAAAATGTATTCCCATTTATCTCGTACCCTTGGAAAGTCACTACAGTCGAAGATGGTGTCTGGGCCAGCAAGTACAGCTGATCTTCAATATGTTCATTATTCAGGAGATGTTTATGCAACCAACCGCCGAAAGTCGACATGTGTTCACGTCTAATCCAATCGTTCGACTGCCCCGGGTTCTGGGAGCGTAGAAAGTCCTTGTGGTCACCGATATACGGAGCCACCAAGGTGGAACTTTGTAGAACTGTGTAGTGTGCTTGAGTCAAAGAAATTCCGTCCCTACATATCATTGATTTCCTTCCTAGCGTGCCTTTTCCACTTAGTCTCCCTTCATGTCGCGATTCAGGAACACCAATCGGCTTAAGGTCAGGAATAAAGTCAACACAGAATTCAATGACCTCCTCTGTTCCATAGCCCTTGGAGATGCTTCCTTCTGGCCTAGCACGGTTATGAACATATTTCTTTAAGACTCCCATGAACCTCTCGAAGGGGAACATATTGTGTAGAAATACAGGACCGAGAATGGAAATCTCATCGACCAGGTGAACGAGGAGATGTGTCATAATATTGAAGAAGGATGGTGGGAACACCAGCTCAAAACTAACAAGACATTGGACCACATCATTCTGCAACCTCGGTAGAATTTCTGGATTTATCACCTTCTGAGAAATTGCATTGAGAAATGCACATAGCTTCACAATGGGCAGTCGAACATTTTCCGGTAGAAGCCCCCTCAATGCAATCGGAAGCAACTGCGTCATTATGACGTGGCAGTCATGAGACTTCAGGTTCTGGAATTTTTTCTCTGCCATATTTATTATTCCCTTTATATTGGAGGAGAAGCCAGACGGGACCTTGATGCTGCTCAGACATTCAAAAAAGATTTCCTTCTCTGCTTTTGTAAGAGCGTAGCTGGAGTAATAAAGTCCTCTATCTTTCTCATGCAGTTTGTCGGGGTCTTTCATACGTTGTTGGTCCTCTCGTGCTTCTGGTGTATCTTTTGACTTCCCGTACACGCCTAGGAAGCCTAGCAGGTTCACGCAAAGATTCTTCGTCACGTGCATCACATCGATTGAAGAGCGGACCTCTAATACTTTCCAATAGGGTAGATCCCAAAATATAGATTTCTTCTTCCACATGGGTACGCGTTTATCAGCGCCGTTAGGAACAGACCGTCCGCCAGGACCCTTTCCAAATATTACATCTAGATCCTTGACCATACCTAATATATCAGCACCATTACGGTCGGCAGGCTTCCTCCGGTGATCTGCCTCACCCTTGTAATGCTTGCCTTTCTTTCTTACGGGATGGGTAAGACGAAATCGACGATGCCCCAGGTACACAACCTTCTTACATTTATCCAAATAATCACCTTCGAGCTCATCTAAACAGTGCGTGCATGCATTGTATCCCTTGTTTGACTGTCCTGAAATGTTACCAAGAGCAGGCCAATCATTGATGGTTACGAACAGCTCGTAGGTCAAATTCCTCTGCTTGTACTCGTCCCACACACACCTGCTATGGACCACAGCTGTAGAAGTTCTTCGACTAATGGCTTCAGGTACACATCAATGTCGTTGCCGGGTTGCTTCGGGCCTTGTATGAGCACTGGCATCATAATGAATTTGCGCTTCATGCACAACCAAGGAGGAAGGTTATATATACAAAGAGTCACAGGCCAGGTGCTATGGCTGCAGCTCTGCTCTCCAAAAGGATTCATGCCATCTGTACTTAGACCAAACCTTAAGTTTCTTGCATCCTCGAAGTACGGGAAATGTCTATCGATTTTTCTCCACTGAGACCCATCAGCAGGGTGTCTCAACATCTCGTCTTTCTTACGGTCTTCTTTGTGCCATCGCAACAACCTAGCGTGCTCTTTATTTCTGAACAAGCGTTTCAGCCGTGGTATTATTGGAGCATACCACATAACCTTGGCAGGAACCCTCTTCCTGGGACTCGCCCTCAACATCACCCGGGTCATCTCGTCTGATCTTATAACGCAATGCAGTGCACACCGGCATGCATCCAAATTCTCGTACTCACCGCGGTAGAGGATGCAGTCATTAATGCATGCATGTATCTTTTGCACATCTAATCCTAGAGGGCAGACTACCTTCTTCGCTTCGTACGTGGCGGGCAATTCGTTACCCCTTGGAAGCTTCCTCTTCATTATTGCCAGCAACTTTCCAAATCCTGAGTCAGTGACACCGTTCTCTGCCTTCCATTGCAACAACTCCAGTGTGGTACTTAACTTTTTATGGCCATCTTCGCAAGTTGGGTATAACAATTTGTTGTGATCCTCTATCATCTGGTCAAAGGCCAACCTTTCCTTTTCAGTTTCACATTCTATCCTTGCATCAGCAATGGCCCGACCAAGATCATCATCAACAGGCTCATCTGGTGCCTCTTGATCTTCTGCTTCATTGTCTTCATTGTCTGCAGCATCACCGTATTCAGGGAACATGGGATAGCTGTCATCTTCCTCTTCCTCTTCTTCATTGACTTCCATCATAACCCCTTTTTCTCCGTGCTTGGTCCAACAATAGTAGCTGGGCATGAAACCTACCCGCAGAAGGTGGCCGTGAATGGTACTCGAGTGAGCGTAATTTACGATATTCTTACAGTCAACACATGGACAATACATAAAGCCACCATGTTTGTTTGCCTCAGCCACGGCGATGAAATTCTCCAGGCCCGAAGTGAACTCGTCAAAGCGTCGGTCAACATACATCCATTGCCGATTCATCTGCATGATATAACTAAGATTATCAAAAACAATTACAGAAAATCACGATTAGGGAAACGATATATATATACACATGCATTTTATCAACGATAGATGAAAGGATAAATTTATTAACCTTGATCGAGAAAAGAAAAAAAACAGTTAAGTGCGGCTTGTTTTGTGTGAACTCAAGTGGCAAAACCTCTTAGGCAATTCATCGAACACCTCTTGTGCATGTGAAGAGAGCAAACAACATACACCCCTTCTTGTATTGAAGTGGAAAAATGGCCAAGTGTGGCTCACCATGGGGAGGGGCAAGGATATATAGGCTGTGTCGGCCGTTGGTCCCGGTTGGTAATCCAAACCGGGTCCAAAGGGGGACCTTTGGGCCCGGTTTGGATTACCAACCGGGACCAACGGCCGACACAGCCTGCCGCGCCCTGCCGTGCCGTTCCGAAGGGCCTTTAGGCCCGGTTTGTCTATCAAACCGGGACCATTGCTCCCCAATGGGCCCGGTTTGTCTCTGAGCGGTGCCATTTGCTGCCAGGGGCTTGGGACGAAAGGCCTGTTCTCCACTAGTGAATTCTAGGCACTACATTACTGCAATAGGCTATAACCAATAATCACTACAACATATTAGGCACGTAGAGACGCTAAATTTGGAGTATAGAGACATGATATTTCATCTCTAAAGGGCCGTAAAGTCGATTTCATAAAGCGTCATTAAAGCGTCTTCTTATGCACCGTCTCAACCAATATAAAGACGTTTGCTAAGCGTGTTAAAAATATTATAAAGACGTTGCATAGAGACGTCTGAAAGCATGTTTATGCATCTAAAGACGTTTTAGTAGATACGCATTTGTGACGTCTATACTTACATAGGCACATCATATTTGCGTCGCAACGAATGCCAAAGATGTTTTTTTGTATGTACATTATTGTCTTGTGTATACGAGCTTTTAGAGATTATATCCCAAAATACACCTTATACACATAATCAAAACAACATGTATATACGTCATTTGGCCGACCATATATCCACCAGTATAATTGATTTTCACATGGAAAATTTGTACTAATTAGTACAACATCATGTTATGCACAAGACAAAAATAAAAATAAGTTTCGTACATGTTTTTGCAAGAGACTATGTGAACGATTTGTACAATTCAGATCGAGATACACATTATCCGACATCACATAGCTGTATATAGCACACGTTTGTGAAAAGAAAACTATGTGCATCAGCGGATTAATAAAAAAACAAAAGAACTGAAAGGCCGCCGGCAGCTCCGCCGATTCCAGTTTCTGAGCTAAACCGCCAAGGTTGTGTCCTCCGATGCCGCGGAAACAGGGTTTTCCGCCATTGGATCTGGCGACCAGTGATCTATCGGAGTTGTCGCCTCTCTAGGCTGTATCAGTGACTCGGTGTGTCCTCATCTTCATTGCCATTGACGACATGTCCTCGACCTCAAGCAGCTCGTCTGTCCCGTCGCGAAGACATGCAACGGCACCGTCTGCATCTGCTCGATGGAGAACACGCCCGGTTTCTGCCGCCTTCCGTCGGATCCGCCATGAGGGCGAAGCTCTGACGTTGGACTCTGGCAGCCCTTAAGATTCTTCTCGCCCAGATAACCTGCAATAGCCGATGCAATTAGGTATCTACGAATGGGCTAATGATTGGTATACAAAGCTAGCTAGCAATGGATCGATTTCTATGGATCATTGGCTGCTGGCGTTACATACCAAGATCTGCTCTTGACGAACGACACTGCTAAGGAGAGTCCTCAAGATCAGAATAGGAGTATTCGATACAGTCTGATCTTCTTGGAGGCGGCGTGGGTCGAGTTAGGGTTAGAGGCGCTGGTTTATATACAAAGTAAACTAATGGGCCTGTTAGGCCTCAATTTTTTGACACGGGCTTACACTCCTTATCGTGTGGGATATAATATGCCGCGTCTCATGTTTGTAATTTTTGAGACATGTTCCAAAACGTCTCAAGATTCGTCCCTACTTATTAATAAATTAGCAAATCTAATTGTTTTGTTGGATTATAAATAGAATTTTTGAGACGGTATGTGGATCGTCTTAAGAAACGTCCTTATGAAGATGTGCTCGGCTGTATTAGGGACGAAAACAAATGCGTCACATAAATAACGTCTCCACATGATGAGTTTCTTGTAGTGAATACATGTTAATTTGCTAAACTGAAATGCATGGATGTAAATACCTACAGTGGTGCCATGAAAATAAGGCGGACCACACTCAACACCAACTTAATATTTTCTCATGAAATGCTAGGCTTAAATGTCCAGCACAAAGAAGCAGGGATGAACTGAATAACTATAAGCGGGGCAAACCTGATGCAAACCAGCGGGGCTCCCTAATAGTACTCATCGTAACTAAGCCACTATCCATATGCCAAAACCTAAACATGGGACAATATTTATTGGGTTCCATAGGGTCTGTTGTGCATCATACGCACCTGACGCTGCTCTGCGAAGAACGCTTTTTTGAGTCGATCTGTATCATATCTTTTGCAGTCTGATCGCAGCCATCAAAGATCGAATTATAAAAATTATTTTCATGCCGAAGCTTTGAAAGATAATATTAACCTGTAGTATCAGGCTACTGAAGTAGATCCCAGCAAGAATTTCTCCACCTGTTTGAAATACAAAATTGAGGTTACCACAAACTGAATCCATTATCAGAACTGAATAAGAATGGAGATACATATTATGATAAGCATGTTGTGTTTTAGAGCTCCGGATGCATCAGACAAGGATCAAAAATATTTTTTCGAGAAAACACAAAAGACTTTTGCGTTTCATTGCATTGAAAAGATAGGGAGTTTTACAATCCTCCTAGGAGGGAGAATAAAAAGGAAAACATTGCATGCATACACCAAATAAAGAGTGATGACATACAGGAAAACTGCATAAGAATCAATGACACAAAAAGCTCACCTGACCCGATGATATTCAAACACAGTTGCATACGCTAAAGGATTGAGAAGGCCATCCACCAGAAGCTTCATATTCAAATAATTTCTGTATCATAAAATTGGAAGGCACCTATGAGGCGTTGTGCAAGATGAAGAGGGGGCGGAGGAGGCTTAGCTCGATCAAATAATAAGCTAAATCGATAGGACACAACACACTGGTTGATAGAATCAGCACCTGCAGGTAGAACATGGGCATGAATTTAAACTATATGTAGCATCAGGAATGCAATAGTGTCAATATCAAAAAAAAAAGAAATGCAATAGTGTCATGGTAAAGAATAGGAATACTTGAAAAGTTAACCATAAGAATTTGGTACAGAACAATTATTTTCATCTGCACATGGTGACCTGCAGACAATTTTTAAAAATCTCATCACAACTTTCCCCTTCTCTGAAAATGATACAGCAGTTGTTTTAGCTTGATACGGAAGCCAGCTGAGAGCAGAAAACAAATATAAAACATGTGACCATGTGAACTAAAGATACATAGAGCATTTGGATAATCCAAATTGGTAGGTTTCAGAAAAACAAAATAGTGCCTTATAAAGGAAAATTTACAACTGAAATGAAATTTCAATTATGCACACCCTCTCTAGTAAGCACTCCATGAACAAAGATACATCATAAAATGGAAGATGTAGCAATTGACAACTGATTTACGAAGTACCTCACAAGGAAGATCTGAAATCATCTTCTTGAGCTGCATAACATACGGTAGGTTTCAGAAAAACAAAATAGTGCCTTATAAAGAAAAATATACAACTGAAATGAAATTTTAATTATGTACACCCTCTCTAGTAAGCACTCCATGAACAAAGATACATCATAAAGTGGAAGATGTAGCAATTGACAGCTGATTTACACGATAATCTAATTCTACTCTATCAGGTTTCCAATGAACATCATCGTAAGTTAGGGCCACAAGTAAATGTGGGAAGCAAACATATCAATTATACCTACTGAACAATCTGGTATACACAACACAATATCAGATTTCTAGTGAAAATCATCTCAAATGAGGGTCACATGCAAACGAGGGAAGCAAACATATCAATTATGTACCTACTGTAACAATCTAGTATACTCATCTAGTTGATGTATTACTAATTTGGCTCACAGCCACCTCATTGACCATGATAAGCACAACCACATGGTCCAACATTGCTCGATGTATTCCCTTTCAGCTAACTGAAGGCTGAAATGGTACTGAAAACAAAAAAAATAGTTGTACCTATTTTTTTCATTGGAGAAACGACTTCTCTCCACATTATTGTTTGAGCACATCCAATATTTTACTAAAATAGTAGCTGCAAAGAGAAAAAACAAACTATTAGGAGCTCTTAGCTAATACGGAAAATATCTGAAAACCAAACTGTATTAAAACGAACATAACCCAATATGATACATGCTACTCTAACCCAATCTGAACCATGAATCTCCCATGGCTGCAGATCCTTCTCTTGGCTAGCACCGCCCCAAGCCTCTCCTCCACGCAGCGCCACCACCAGAGCCAGCTCCATACAATTGCAATCAACGGAAACCAAAAGCTTGCCACAAGCCAGAAGAGGGAGCTTACATGGTGAGGCTAGGAGATGACACTCTGCTCCCTTGGATCTCGTCAATGGCTGGGGAAGAAGACGAGGACCCATACTGAAGGTCATCGTCGCCTGCGCTCGAAATCCGCCGCCCGCCACGATTTGGCCGGCCCTGCCCCGGATCCCGGCGTCCTTGACGCAAACCCACTCCACCACCGTTCCTGCAGCTCAAAAGTGAGAAACAAGAGTGAGATCTGAGAGAGATAGGTAAAAAGGAAGAGCGAGAGAGACGAGGGAGAATCCCGTACTGTGCATGACCTCGTATCCTTGCCGCCATTCTGCCGCGTCCGGCCGCCGCCTTCGGCTCCCGCTTCCAGCGCAGGTGGCTGGCGAATCGGACTTGGGGATTTTCCATTGCCGCTGCCGGTACAGCCGCCACGTCCAGCCGTCGCCGCATCCGGCCAACGCCGCGCGTCCGGCCGTCCGGCGAGCCTCCACCGCCGCATCCAGTCGTCGCTGCCGCATCCAGCCGCCTCGATCGGGCGCGCGCTCTCTACCGCCGCTGCGGCCGCGTCCAGGCGTCCCAACCGCACGCGGGCAGCCGCCGCTGCGGTCGCATCCGCCAGGCCCAATTTCACGCGGGCAGCCGCCGCGGGACGAAATCGAGGTGGGTTGGTCGACTCGCTCGAAGTCGTCGCCTTCCTGGCCTCCTACCGCGCGGAAGGAGGTCTCCTGGGCCGGCGGCGCGAAGGGCGGCGGCAGAGAGAGGAAGAAGTAGGAAGGGGAGGTGGCGCGAGCGGCGGCGACGGGGAGGAGGCCAACGACGGCGGGGAGCGGGAGATGGGAAATGGCTAGGGTTGTGACCACGGGCTGTAGTTTTGGCTCATCTGACCACCGCGTGAGGAATTACCCAAAATACCCCTGCTGGTGGAGATTTTTTCCACCACCCACGAAATCTACCCGCAGTGACCGACATGCGGGTCCGGACGGAAGTGGGACCCACGTGCAGTCACTGGTGGGTAACACATCGCTGTTGCATGGTGTTAGCTAGCGGGAGGGCCAATACCACCCACGAAATCTACCCGCAGTGACCGACATGCGGGTCCGGACGGAAGTGGGACCCACGTGCAGCCACTGGCGGGTAACAAATGGCTGTTGCATGGGGTTAGCTAGTGGGAGGGCAAATCGGACCACTCGTTTTTTGCCCAGAATAAACGGATGAGATTGCCTAGATATGAAGATCTAATGGTCCAGAAGCTCTGAGCTCTATGAGACCCCCATGGGGGGGCATCTATTATACCTTTAGATGCATGCAAAGATTCTTTATTTGTTCAAATCTTAAAGAAAATATACCAAATGGATGGCTCTGGCATGAGACATAGTATGTATTTCTCCCTAGCTACCTAGCGTGCCCGCTAGATATCCATTTCTCTCTTCCAAATTTCCATATCACAATTAGATGTGCTACCCGGTATGTTGTATGTCAAACTTGTAAAACTTTGACTATTATTTTAAATATTTAGATTGGAAACTTGTAAATCCTATTGTTAGTGTCGAAAAGTACATTCATACTCCGGGCTTCCTAAAATATAAGGCGCATAACATTAGTCAAAAGTCAAACCATACTATGTTTGACCAAATATTTACCAAAAAAATATAAACATCTACAATATTGAATAAACATAAGAAGGGTATCCTATGGATCTTTAATAAAAGGTAATCTAGCTACTAAGGCATCTAATTCTTTCACGAATTTTCTTGGGTTTAGGCAACTAATTAGTTTAGATTTTAGCTTTCACTGGATTTTTATTTGTATCTCAACATTGCATGGCAACGTCTATTATATCGATTCTAACCTTGGTAATGAGGCGAGAAATTTTGGTGATGTGCAGGAACTTATTGACAGGTGATTTTCTTTCATCCGCATAATAGAAATTAATGTCGTCAATATTATTTACATCATTTTTGGGATTTTATGTCATTCATATTATTTAGATCATTTACCTCATTTCCCCCGTGGAGACAAAATGCGGAGAAGAGATCAATTACAGATCGCTAACCCATCACATGTTTATCCCGATTATTTTCACTAACACTTACACTAGTGAGAGTAAATGCATGCATGTTAGATTTATTTTTTGGATAATTATTGTATGATAATTTCTGTGACCTATGTCTGAGTGCCACCAGCAACCTGTTGGATCCATGTCATGTGGTTTCTATGTTGCCTATCATTTGGATGTTATAATGGGTAGAATGACAGGGCGTCGGCCATTTCAATTGGTATGCAAACATCTTCTATTTCTCTTTTATTGTATGTTTTTTATACATTGTACCTCTTTTGATCATATGTTTTATTACCTAGAAGCCTGTTTTCGAGGTGAATCATTTGTTCGACAGGACACTAGCAACTCTCTGTAACCAAATGTGCAGGTTTTTGGATAGAAAAGTGATAAACAAGGAAGGAGAGTTACACACTCATTCTTGAGATGTTGCAACTATGAAACTACAGCCAAAAACTTTGGTTTTCTTCTTACAAAACTTAAGAATATACACTGCCAAGTCAGCTGGAATAAGCTGACGTGCGAGAATTTTTTTTTGAAAATGGACAACAGTAATGGCAGCGTGCAAACCAAACCCCTATATTATAATGGCAGCAGATGGCATGTCACGCGAGCATTAGTCATCATACTAGCAGCATGCGCTCGTGCGCGCTGCTACCAAGTATAATGGCAGTGTGGCACTGAGTAGCACGCGACTAGTGTTCGACATACCGGTCGCATGTGAAATTCGCACGGGACTAACAGAATATATGTAACGCAACGCAATACTCACTCCGTTCCTAGATATTAGCCATATTGTTTCTGGCACGAAAATTCAAGAATGCACATTTCGAAAATATTACACCATATTTGGGCGGGATTAACCCTAAGCAATTAACATGACCCAATAGAAAAATTTGCATAACAGAAGAAAACATAACCAAATTTCTAAAAATATTATCCATACAAGTGGTGCAATGCACACTAGTAGAAAACGGGCGTTTAGTCCTGGTTGGTAAGGGGCTTTAGTTCCAGTTGTGCAACCGGGACTGAGCAATCGGGACTAAAGGGCATCCACGTGGCTTCGCTTGGACACTCGGGGTGGAGGAGCTTTAGTCCCGGTTGGTGTTACCAACCGGTACTAAAGTCCTCCACGCATCAGGCACAGGGGCATGTCCGTTTCTCTGCCGTGTCAGAGGTTTAGGGTTTTATGTTTTTCATTCAAATCAACGGTATTACATGCAACAATCAAGGAAGCATTACACAACACCTTCATGAATATAGACATTGTCAAGAATGCAGTAATGCATATACAATATAAGTATCCACATAATCGACGGTATTACTTAGGATCCCTATGTCCGAAATACATATTGCCGATGGTATTCTCCTTTTGCATCTATGGCCTCCATAAGTAAGAATCCTGCCAATTCGTCTTGAATTTCTCGTACGCGATCCTTTGTTAGGAGTTTGTCCCTCAGATGTCCAATCTAATGTAAAGAAGGGGATCAATATATATTAAGGAAACTCAACACAATTGATTGGCAATAAAATAAAATTATGAATATTGTTTCTGCACATGAAGTCTTTGTAGAATCCCCCCCCCCCCGGACGACATGTCATCTCGCAGATGTACTCGCAAACGTAGTATCCACATAAATTATTCCCGTGTCTTCCTGCGTCAAACACTTTGCGAGAATAGATTTCAATCAAAATAATAATCAACCATGATAATGGTACTGAAACAAGAATCAAAGAGATGAGCGGACCTAGCTATAGTAATACTTATATCGTCATCTCGAAATGTAAGCTCCTGTTTTCATTCACCCCTCGCAGCTTTGATGAACCGTTTCCAAACCATGCCCGGTAAAAAAAATGAGTAAAATGAGTAAAGGAGTACTTGATATCAGGAAATGAACGGAAGATGCCGATATACGGCGATAATGATTGAAATTACCTCTGGAGCATTCTTCACAGGTAACCCCACGTCTCACGGTCTTTACGTTTTGAGTCCACGACTAGCAGAATAAAATGGAAATTGCGCACACATAACTCAGAGGATTACACTTAACATTGAGTAAGAGAAATCGAATGTGTACAACACAGTAACACTCACTTGAAGTTGTAAGGAAATAGTATTTCCTCCTTGGTTTTTGTTTCATTAGAAGTGTTAGCAAGTGCTCCTCTATGTCCTTCGGGTGTTTTTGTAACGTAAATTCATGAATGGTATTTGGATCAATGAACCCAATGTCATAGATTTGTCCTCTTGTGCATTCGAGCATCTTCATTCTGCATAATAGCGTATAAAAGAATATGGTGAGGATAATTATTAATGCAATAACGAGCTGAGCAAGACACTTAATTATAGAAATAAATCACTTACAGCCAATAACAACTGATGAGAGATTTGTCCATGGCATCTTCATTGAATAACTGAAATAATTGTTCAAAATCAATGTGCATCTTGTCGTTGCCACGGAAGTAATGCGCATCTCGAACTCCCACAATGAGCGTGATCTCCCCTTCAACGCATGCTTTCATGTATCAGTCATGCAATCTTCGCATTTGTGTTCCTAGATGCGGAAACTTGTCAGCTCTGAGGAGAGGTTTCCCGTATGTGTATATGTATGCTAATTCAGTCGTGGGATAGTAGCCTTGGTATTGAACACTCGCACCAAGATTTCTGGCCGTTCGTTCGACTATTTTGTCGTCTCCGGATCATCATTGGAGTACACGTTGAGGGGCGGGTAACTTTTGGTTTTTCTATTCTCCCAGATGTGCTACTTGCCGAATTGCTTTAGTCGACCGTACAATAGAGTCATAGTCATCTAGCACTTCAACTGGCGATGGTCGCTCAATCATGTTGACATAGTGCTTCACTATTCTCGGTGCTATGTACATCTTTGGTGGGGGCCGTTTCGGTGCAAGTTGTTGCTTCCCATCGGCATCCACGAGATGGGAGTTTTCCTCATTAGTCCTCTTGTATGGTAACTTGGGAGGAGACTTCTTCACAACTGAGGATCTCTTTGCAATTATACTACTAGCCGCCAGAGAGGCGGTTCTCTTCCTCTTTTGCCGAGTCTGCTTAGGCGCCGGAGGCGCCAGAGACGGTGGAGTCTGCTGACGCGGAGGAGACGGCGGAGGCGGCGGAGGTGGTGAAGAATGAGCTGGAGGTGGCATTGGCTTCCAATTTGGAAGCACAATGTTGTCCATAGAACGGTGCCTCTAATGGCTTCTCCCGTTTCATTTAGATCCCCTTCACCTGCAGGGAAGTCAAGCTTCAGCTGCTCACATCCTGGTATGACTTCATCCACCTGGCAACAACATAGCCATCTAGAACCGAACGACAATGGTAAGTTGGTCTAGATCGAGGAGGTAAGACAAAGCCGACTGCCACCTTCATGGTTTTGTTCACAACTTTCACATTCAGCTCCTCAAATCCCGGCATGACTTCATCCACCCTGGCAACAACATAGCCATCTAGAACCAGACGGCAATGGTAAGTTGGTCTGGTCCAAGAGGTAAGACAAAGCCGACTGCCACCTTCATGGTTATGTTCACAACTTTCACATGCAGCTCACAATGTTGGCTCTCTGTGATATCATCCACGGGGTAGCGAGGAGCCAACATCAATGCATCATCATCAGTTGGGAGCTCTGTGGAAGCCACGCTGCTTTTCCGCTGAGATTGTGGGCCGGTAGCATCGAATGCAGGATCTTAATACTGCCGCTGAGATGGCCTGGTACCTTATTGGCTAAGTACTGCGTTAATTTGCTCCTATTGTGACCTGAATGTTTCTTCTATCTGGTGCATCCAGTCTACATCCCTTTCCTTTCTCCTCTGATGGCTTCTATCTGGAAATCTCTTCCTTTCCTCGGGAAACCCATACTTCCAGGGAAGGGAGCCAGATGTGCCTCGTGTTCGTCCAGAGTGTTCAGGATTCCCATGGGTGCATGTCAGCTCGCCTTTCTGTCTTTCGAGATGGAACTTGCCCTCCTACACCTCCCGATGTCCAGTTTTAAAGGCTTTGTAAGGTTCTGCGATATGCTCCTTTGTATAAATACAAAGCACTGTTTCTGAGTTCAACTGTCCCCCAGCCCCGTAGAACCACTCATTTCCCGTTTGGTCCACCCCGATGTATCTGGAGTGATCCCTATGTCGATAAGTTCCTTCTAAGCTTTGTCCCACTTAGGGATGTTAGTCTTGTAGCCACCTATCCAGATAATATGGTGATATATCTTCAACTTTGCATTTGCCTTATTTGTTGCCGACCTTTTCAGAGCTACATCTGATTTCTTGAACAACACGAATCCGTCCCTCTGAATTTTCAGATTCTCATTCGCTCTAGTGAAATCTGGAGTCTTTTCTTTTAGGACATAGTCCTTGTGCAATCTTTTCTTGTGGTTGTTGAATTGTGCGGCCATCTTCTTAAGAGACCACACCTTGACTTTTTGCTCTATAACTTTGTTTAATGGATCCTCCTCTTCCGGTAGGGTGAAATGTGGCATGGGCGTATTCCAAAGGTCCTCTTTGGATCTATCCTCGACATAACTAACCCCCTCAAACTTTGGCTAGTTACATTCTTGAACGTCACGGGAGAAATCGGTTCGCCATCTTCAGCAATTTCTTCGATCTTGAACCTAGCATTATCGGCCAACTTTTTGGTCGCGCCTTGCTTCGTCTTTACAGAAGATTGGCTCGCTCCAGAGTGCTAAGATAAGAAATAATTGTAATAACTAAGGTTCCAACAACGGCTTAATTTATATAGCTCGCCGGAATTTGTAATAACTAAGGTTCCAACACCGGAGCCATCATCTTCCCCCTCCATTCCCTCACCGGAGCCGTCATCTTCTCCCTCTGCTCCCTCACCGGAGCCGTCTCTTTGCTTGAGATCCTCCGCTCCCTCACTTGAGTCGTTTAGATACGTTGAGGTGATATAATCTTCACCAGATATGATATTCGCCATATAATCTTCTTATTCTTCGTCTCTATCGGGGTCCATAATTTCTGCCAAGAGTTAGAAGTTATATCAATGATATAAACACAATAAAGCACTAATGAATTAAGGACACCGCGCGATTTTTTTTGAAAGGTGTTGTATATTAATTCTCAGTAACCAAGTTGATACAATCGCGCTCATAGAATTCCAACGCGTAGGTCGGAACAACCCTATACAACACACCCATACACTGTCTCAAACTACTGAACTTTGCGAGAGCATGCGCCAGCGAGTTAGCTTCCCTTTTAACATGAGTCATAGTGACCTTCCTACCATCAGGTATTAATAAGTTTAACTCACGACCCAGAACGCTGGCCTCTGATCTATCTTCTCCACCCGGGTCGAAGGTTTTTAGTAAGGACAGGTAGTCAGTTTCAATAGGAAAGTTTCCATGAGAATGCTGGATCGCGAGTTTTAGACCCTCCAAACAGGCCAACGCCTCGCAACATTCAGCAGACGAGGCCTGATGGATAAGATCCCAAGCTGAGAAGATAATATCACCCTTACAGTTTCTCGCAACCGCACCCCAGGAGCCCTCCATCAAATTTTCAGAGAAGCAAGCATCAACGTTTACCTTGACCTCCCCTGTTTTTGGTGGTATCCACAGATGTTGCACATCCTTGTATTCCTTTCTAGCTCCACTAGTCTTCTGTGAGTACATAGGTTGTTTTCCTTTTCTGTCAGTCTCGGTTTATCCTCCATCTAGCCTAAATATGGTGTTTAGGTAGTTGTCCAGATATCTTGCAGAGTGTTTAAAACTAGCGTCTCCTTTCCCAAAAATCTGACCATTTCTGTGGTGCCAAGCTCTCCACCAAAGAAACATGACCATAGCTCTTGATTTTTCATTGAGTTTATCTAACAGATTTAGGACCCAATCTTTCCAGGATCTATACATCTCCTCCTCAGAAGGTAAATCCCAAAGTTGTCTTATTTCATACCGTAGTGCTATGGCAGTCGTTGATGTCTACGTGTGCTTCTATTCTTGTAGACAGTGTTGGGCCTCCAAGAGCAGAGGTTTGTAGAACAGCTGATACGTCTCCAACGTATCGATAATTTCTTATGTTCCATGCCACTTTATTGATGATATCTACATGTTTTATACACATTATATGTCATATTTATGCATTTTCTGGAACTAACCTATTAACAAGATGTGCCAGTTCCTGTTTTCTGCTGTTTGGTTTCAGAAATCCTAGTAACGAAATATTCTCGGAATTGGACGAAATCAACGCCCAGGTTCCTATTTTTCCACGAAGCTTCCAGAACACCGGGAAGGACCAGAGGGGGCCACAGGCCCACCAGACCATAGGCCGGCGCGGCACAGGTGCGCCCCCTATGGTGTCGCCGCCTCGTCGCCCTCTGCGCCTCTTCGCCTATAAAAGCCCCTGATCGAAACCCTTACAGAGGAAGCCACGATACGAGAAAAGTTCCAGGCCGCCGTCATCGCGAAGCCAAGATCTGGGGACAGGAGTCTCTGTTCCGGCACCTGCCGGAGCGGGAAGTGCCCCGGAAGGCTTCTCCATCGACACCGCTGCCATCTCCACCGCCATCTTCATCACCGCTGCTGCTCCCATGAGGAGGGAGTAGTTCTCCATTGAGGCTCGGGGCTGTACCGGTAGCTATGTGGTTAATCTCTCTACTATGTACTTCAATACAATGATCTCATGAGCTGCTTTACATGATTGAGATTCATCTGAGTTTTGTATCACTACTATCTATGTGCTACTCTAGTGATGTGTTATTAAAGTAGTTTTATTCCTCCTGCATGTGTGCAAAGGTGACAGTGCGTGCACCGTGTTAGTACTTGGTTTATGCTATGATCATGATCTCTTGTAGATTGCGAAGTTAACTATTGCTATGATAATATTGATGTGATCTATTCCTCCTACATATGCATGAAGGTGACAGTGTGCATGCTATGCTAGTACTTGGTTTAGTCGTTTTGATCTATCTTACACTTAAGGTTACTTAAACATGAGCATTATTGTGGAGCTTGTTAACTCCGGCATTGAGGGTTCGTGTAATCCTACGCAATGTGTTCATCATCCAACAAAAGTGTAGAGTATGCATTTATCTATTCTGTTATGTGATCAATGTTGAGAGTGTCCACTAGTGAAAGTCTAATCCCTAGGCCTTGTTCCTAAATACTGCTGAGTTACTACTGCTTGTTTACTGTTTTGCTGTGTTACTACTGCTGCAATACTACCACCATCAACTACACGCCAGCAAGCTATTTTCTGGCACCGTTGCTACTGCTCATATATATTCATACCACCTGTATTTCACTATCTCTTCGCCGAACTAGTGCACCTATTTGGTGTGTTGGGGACACAAGAGACTTCTTGCTTTGTGGTTGGGGTTGCATGAGAGGGATATCTTTGACCTCTTCCTCCTGAGTTCGATAAACCTTGGGTGATCCACTTAAGGGAAAACTTGCTGCTGTTCTACAAACCTCGCACTTGGAGGCCCAACACTGTCTACAAAGGAGGGGGAACGTAGACATCAAGCTAATTTTGGCGCCGTTGCCGGGAGGAAAGGTAAAAGGTACTCACTCCGGATCTCGGCTACTAAGCTATTTTCCGGCGCCATTGTAAGTACTCGAAGCTATTTCCTTTAGACTCGCAATTGCGACATTTGGTTTCTTGTTTACACTAGTTAGGCATAATGGAAAACAACAAAAATATGAGAGATCTTTATGAACTTTATCTTGAATTAGGACATGATGTGTTTGAAGAGAGAATTAAAAAACCCATGGAACTTTATATGCATGATAATGGGAATGTTATTAGTATGAATGCTTTGAACACCATTGTTGCTAATGCTATGGAAAATTCTAAGCTTGGGGAAGCCGGCTTTGATGAGCATGATATTTTTAGTCCCCCAAGCATTAAGGAGAAAATTTACTTTGATGATACTTTGTCTCCTATTTATGATGATTATAATGATAGTAGTCTTTTGTTACCACCTGTTATGGAGGATAAAATTGATTATGATTACAATATACCTCCTATATTTGATAGCTACTTTGTTGAATTTGCTCCCACTACAACTAATAAAATTGATTATGCTTATGTTGGGAGTAATAATTATTTTATGCATGAGACTCATGATAAGAATGCTTTATGTGATAGTTATATTGTTGAGTTTGCTCATGATGCTACTGAAAGTTATTATGAGAGAGGAAAATATGGTTGTAGAAATTTTCATGTTACTAAAACACCTCTCTATGTGCTGAAATTTTTGAAGCTACACTTGTTTTATCTTCCTATGCTTGTTACTTTGCTCTTCATGAACTTGTTTATTTACAAGATTCCTATGCATAGGAAGCATGTTAGACTTAAATGTGTTTTGAATTTGCCTCTTGATGCTCTCTTTTGCTTCAACTTCTATTTCTTGCGAGTGCATCATTAAAACTGCTGAGCCCATCTTAATGGCTATAAAGAAAGAACTTCTTGGGAGATAACCCATGTGTTTATTTTACTACAGCAATTTTTTTTTGTTGAGTCTTGGAAGTTGTTTACTACTGTAGCAACCTCTCCTTATCTTAGTTTTGTGTTTTGTTGTGCCAAGTAAAGTTTCTATGTTAAAGTTGATGTTATATTTGGGATCGCTGCAGAAACAGCATTGATGTCTGTCACGAATCTGGGCACAGTTCTCTGTAGAAAATTCGAAAAAATCTGCCAATTTACGAGAGTGATCCTCAGATATGTACGCAACTTTCATTAGTTTTGAGTTTTTCCATTTGAGCAAGTCTGGTGCCATCTTAAAATTCGTCTTTATGGACTGTTCTGTTTTTGACAGATTCTGCCTTTTATTTCGCATTGCCTCTTTTGCTATGTTGGATTTATTTCTTTGATCCATTAATGTCCAGTAGCTTTATGCAATGTCCAGAAGTGTAAAGAATGTTTGTGTCACCTCTGAACATGTGAATTTTGATTATGCACTAACCCTCTAATGAGTTTGCTTGAAGTTTGGTGTGAAGGAAGTTTTCAAGGGTCAATAGAAGAGGGTGATATAATGTGATCGAGAAGAGTGAAAGGTCTAAGCTTGGGGATGCCCCGGTGGTTCATCCCTGCATATTTTAAGAAGACTCAAGCATCTAAGCTTGGGGATGCCCAAGGCATCCCCTTCTTCATCGGCAACTTATCAGGTTTCTTCTAGTGAAACTATATTTTTATTCAGTCACATCCTATGTATTTTACTTGGAGCGTCTGTGTGCTTTTATTTTTGTTTTTGTTTTGTTATCTTAGTTCTCTGAATAAGTTCATCCTTGTGTGGGAGAGAGACACGCTCCGCTGGTTCGTATGAACACATGTGTTCTTAGCTCATAATATTCATGGCGAAGTTTCCTCTTCGTTAAATTGTTATATGGTTGGAATTGGAAAATGCTACATGTAGTAATTCTAAAATGTCTTGGATAATGTGATACTTGGCAATTGTTGTGCTCATGTTTAAGCTCTTGCATCATATGCTTTGCACCCATTAATGAAGAAATACATAGAGCTTGCTAAAATTTGATTTGCATATTTGGTTTCTCTAAGGTCTAGATAATATCTAGTATTGAGTTTTGAACAACAAGGAAGACGGTGTAGAGTCTTATAATGTTTACAATGTGTCTTTTATGTGAGTTTTGCTGCACCTGTTCATCCTTGAGTTTGCTTCAAATAACCTTGCTAGCCTAAATCTTGTATCGAGAGGGAATACTTCTCATGCATCCAAATCCTTGAGCCAACCACTATGCCATTTGTGTCCACCATACCTACCTACTACATGGTATTTCTCCGCCATTCCAAAGTAAATTGCTTGAGTGCTACCTTTAAAATTCCATCATTCACCTTTGCAATATATAGCTCATGGGACAAAATAGCCTTAAAAACTATCGTAGTATTGAATATGTACTTATGCACTTTATATTTTATTAAGTTGCTGTTGTGCGATAACCATGCTTCTGGGGAACGCCATCAACTATTGTTGAATATCATGTGAGTTGCTATGCATGTCCGTCTTGTCTGAAGGATCTATCATTTTAGTGGTTGGAGCATGCAAAATTGTTAGAGAAGAACATTGGGCCGCTAACTAAAGCCATGAATCATGGTTGAAGTTTCAGTTTTGGACATATATCCTCAATCTCATATGAGAATAATAATCATTGCTACATGCTTATGCATTTAAGAGGAGTCCATTATTTGTTGTCCATGTTGTCCCGGTATGGATGTCTAAGTTGAGAATAATCAAAAGCGAGAAATCCGAAATGCGAGCATTCTCCTTAGACCTTTGTACAGGCGGCATGGAGGTACCCCTTTGTGACACTTGGTTGAAACATGGCATGCAAAGATCCGGTAGTCCAAGCTAAGTAGGACGAGGTGGGCACTATTAGTATACTATGCATGAGGCTTGCAACTTGTAAGATATAATTTACATAACTCATATGCTTTATTACTACCGTTGACAAAATTGTTTCATGTTTTCAAAATAAAAGCTCTAGCACAAATACAAATCGATGCTTTCCTCTTTGAAGGACCATTCTTTTACTTTTATTGTTGAGTCAGTTTACCTATCTCCTTCCACCTAAGAAGCAAACACTTGTGTGAACTGTGCATTGATTCCTACATACTTGCATATTGCACTTGTTATATTACTTTATGTTGACAGTATCCATGAGATATACATGTTATAAGTTGAAAGCAACCGCTGAAACTTAATCTTCCTTTGTGTTGCTTCAACACCTTTACTTTGATTTATTGCTCTATGAGTTAACTCTTATGCAAGACTTATTGATGCTTGTCTTGAAGTACTATTCATGAAAAGTCTTTGCTTTATGATTCAGTTGTTTACTCATGTCATTACTTTTGCTTTGATCGCTGCATTCATTACATATGTTTACAATATGATCAAGGTTATGATGGCATGTCACTTAAGAAATTATCTTTGTTATCGTTTTACTGCTCGGGACGAGCAGAACTAAGGGATGCTGATACGTCTCCAACGTATCGATAATTTCTTATGTTCCATGCCACTTTATTGATGATATCTACATGTTTTATACACATTATATGTCATATTTATGCATTTTGGAACTAACCTATTAACAAGATGCCGAAGTGCCAGTTCCTGTTTTCTGCTGTTTTTGGTTTCAGAAATCCTAGTAACGAAATATTCTCGGAATTGGACGAAATCAACGCCCGGGTTCCTATTTTTCCACGAAGCTTCAACACCGGAAGGACCGAGGGGGCCACAGGCCCACGGACCATAGCCGGCGCGGCACGGGGGTGGCCCGCGCCCCCTATGGTGTCGCCGCCTCGTCAGCCCTCTGCGCCGCCTCTTCGCCTATATAAAGCCCCTGCATCGAAAACCCTTACGAGAGGAAGCCACGATACGAGAAAAGTTCCAGAGCCGCCGTCATCGCGAAGCCAAGATGGGGGACAGAGTCTCTGTTCCGGCACCCTGCCGGGCGGGGAAGTGCCCCGGAAGGCTTCTCCATCGACACCGCTGCCATCTCCACCGCCATCTTCATCACCGCTGCTGCTCCCATGAGGAGGGAGTAGTTCTCCATTGAGGCTCGGGGCTGTACCGGTAGCTATGTGGTTAATCTCTCTACTATGTACTTCAATACAATGATCTCATGAGCTGCTTTACATGATTGAGATTCATCTGAGTTTTGTATCACTACTATCTATGTGCTACTCTAGTGATGTGTTATTAAAGTAGTTTTATTCCTCCTGCATGTGTGCAAAGGTGACAGTGCGTGCACCGTGTTAGTACTTGGTTTATGCTATGATCATGATCTCTTGTAGATTGCGAAGTTAACTATTGCTATGATAATATTGATGTGATCTATTCCTCCTACATATGCATGAAGGTGACAGTGTGCATGCTATGCTAGTACTTGGTTTAGTCGTTTTGATCTATCTTACACTTAAGGTTACTTAAACATGAGCATTATTGTGGAGCTTGTTAACTCCGGCATTGAGGGTTCGTGTAATCCTACGCAATGTGTTCATCATCCAACAAAAGTGTAGAGTATGCATTTATCTATTCTGTTATGTGATCAATGTTGAGAGTGTCCACTAGTGAAAGTCTAATCCCTAGGCCTTGTTCCTAAATACTGCTGAGTTACTGCTTGTTTACTGTTTCTGTTTACTACTGCAATACTACCCCATCAACTACACGCCAGCAAGCTATTTTCTCGTTACTCTGCTCATATATATATACCACCTGTATTTCACTATCTCTTCGCCGAACTAGTGCACCTATTTGGTGTGTTGGGGACACAAGAGACTTCTTGCTTTGTGGTTGCAGGGTTGCATGAGAGGGATATCTTTGACCTCTTCCTCCCTGAGTTCGATAAACCTTGGGTGATCCACTTAAGGAAAACTTGCTGCTGTTCTACAAACCTCTGCACTTGGAGGCCCAACACTGTCTACAGGAAAGGAGGGGGAACGTAGACATCAAGCAGCAAGTTTTCCTTAAGTGGATCACCCAAGGTTTATCGAACTCAGGGAGGTAGAGGTCAAAGATAGTCCTCTCAAGCAACCCTGCAATTAAGATACAAGAAGTCTCTTGTGTCCCCAACACACCTAATACACTTATCAGATGTATAGGTGCACTAGTTCGGCGAAGAGATAGTGAAATACAAGTAATATGGATGATTGTAAGTAGTAATTGCAATCTGAAATAAAAATGGCAGCAAGCGAACATGTAGCAGAACTTGTTGGAAACGGTGTTTCAATGCTTAGAAACAAGGCCTAGGGATCATACTTTCACTAGTGGACTCTCTCAACAATGATCACATAATTGAATAAATAAATTCCACTCTTAAACACTCTCTTGTTGGATAACAAACACCATTCATTGTGTAGGGCTACAAGAGCTCCCTCAAGCCGGAGTAAACAAGCTCCACAACGTCATAAAGGAATCACACACGATGCACACATTGTCACCATTACACCGTGGAGAGTGAATCCGGAGTTCATATTAAAGTAACCTCTAGAGTGCATAATAGACAAGAGTAACATCTACATATTCAACTAGATTACAAAGCTCATGATCACATAAAGATCACACCATGGGAGAGAGATGAACCACATAGCTACCGGTAGATCCCTCAGCCTCGGGGGAGAACTACTCCCTCCTCATCATGGGAGACAGCAGCGGCGATGAAGATGGCGGTGGTGTCGATGGAGATGGATTCCGGGGGCAATTCCCCGTCCCGGCGGCGTGCGAAACAGAGACTTCTGTCCCCGAAACTTGTCTTCGCGATGGCGGCGGCTACGGAACTCTTCGTGGAATATGACTTGATGATTTAGGGTTTCGCGACGGAGAGAATATATAGGCGAAAGGGCGGCTCGGAGGAGCCGGTGGCCCCCTGGGCGCGCGCCTGGCCGCGCCGCCCGTGGTGTGGGCCCCCTGCTGGCGCCTCCGCTGACATAGGCATCCCAAATGGGCCTGCCATAGATAGTACCCGGGATTTAAAGGCCCACTATCCGAAGAATAAGAAGATTCGGGAGCCCAAGATGTATTAAGGAAAGCTAGAGTTGTAATAGGAAGTATTATTTGTAATCTGGCGGGACGAGTTAGAAACCGTCCCGGACTCTGTAACTTGTACAATACGAAACCCTCGGCTCCACCTCCTATATAAGGGGGAGTCGAGGAACAAAGAAAGGATCGAATCTACTGTCAACATAACCCTAGTTTTCATAATCGCCGAGTACTTTTCGCCTAAACCTTCGAGATCTACTTGCCCTCTACTTCTAGCAAAACCCTAGTCTACAATCTGTAGGCATTGACAAGTTAATCCTTTGTCAATTGGCGCCGTCTGTGGGAATTAGAGGCTGCAAGGATCCGATCTCGATGGCACGTTCAAGATCTTCGACTTCATCGACAGCAAGCAACGCGATGGATCGAGGTAACAAGGGAAAAACTGATCTACTCAATTTTATTCCTCACCCGCCCTCCCGTATGGATGCATGTGCCTATTTGGAGGAGCCCATCGTCATGACGTTCGGAGAATTCCGATTTGGCGTCAACAAGGAAGGATCCTACCGTCTCGAAGTTCCGATCTCGTCGGAATTTTCAGCGGTCGACTCCAACTTTTCGTCGACTAACGAGGAGTTTTCGTCGACATACTTCGTCGACAACAAGGCAAGCGGAAAGCTCGCCAAGATATTCAGCAACACATCCTTCGAGTCATCTGCGGACTCCTTTATAAGCAGCGACTCCGACAGCGTCGACAGCTTCAACTTCATCGACAAGTCTGCTGCCATCGGAAAGGTCTTCACCACTCTATATGATGGTGTCACCAATCCCGACAAAAATCAATGCGCAAAATATCATCAGATCTATGTGGTAGAAGGGGCAGGCACATCAGACCCGCAAACATCAGAGGCTTTCGACGAATTGGGAAATCCATACGTCGATCCCGCTGATCTCAGACATGGTCTAGGCACCAAATATCCTGGATCCACAACTCGCGCAAGAGTACAGCTCCCGCAAAGCGCGTGGGATAGGGCCGCGAAAGCCATGGATGGTTCAGAACCTATGACCACCACCGCTACTGCACAAGAACTTCAAGCATATCAATATAGACTTGCTCGAGTAAGCAGAGAGTTGGAAAAACAGAGCATCCCTGAATAGGAGAAAAGAAGCAGCTTCGCATCAAGCAGACGCCGAGCGGATTTAAGTCGACAATCTAGAACTTCGGGAGATAGTCACAGAGAAGCTCGGAGGAGAGCAATGTCTCGGCTGCAAAACATACCCGAAGCAGAGAGAGGAAACATAATCCAAAATCTCGACATGTCCTTTATGTCGATTGATGAAAGAGGAAATATCATCCCAAAAACGCCAGAGGCAGGTTACATGGCAACACAAGCATACATCTTGGCGTCCAGACCACCTCCTGGGGACCCGAGAGAACCATTGTTTAATATGGCAATGGCTGGAGTAGGGGTTATGGGAACAGCGTTTGCAACAACGCCTCCCGAAGAAAATCCCAGACAAAATAGTCCACGACCCACCGCAGCAGTTCAAGACCCACCAAGAGCAAGTGGAGCAAGAGATACAGCAGTCCAAGTAAGGGTGGACAGAGCGCGACAAGAAAGAAGGGAGCGTCAGCACTCGCCAGAGCTTGCCGACGAAGATATGTGTGGGCTACCATGTTTTACGAGAAGAGTGCGAAAAACTCGAGTCCCAAAAGGGTTCAAGTTACCCGAGAATTTCAAGAAGTTCGACGGCCTGCAAGATCCCGAGGATTGGCTCGTGGATTATCTCGAGATGGTGAAACTGGTAGGAGGAACCAGAGCAACAGCTATGCAAAGTATCCAAGTTCACCTGAGTGGTGCCGCAAGATCTTGGATAAAGAAACTCCCCTTGAACTCCATCGACAGCTGGGAAACTTTTGAGGACATCTTCGTGAAAAACTTCCGATCCACCTGCAAGAAACCTGCGTCGTTGGAAGAATTACGGGCGTGTCGACAAAAACATGACGAGTCGATGAGGAAATATATACAGCGGTGGAACATTATCAAGAATTCGGCAGAAGACATATCTGACGAGAGGGCAATAGATGCGTTCGTAGCAGGAATCCGACGTGCAGACTTCGTCGAGGACTTGGGGAGAACTAATCCCAAGACAATCTCAGCGTTGATGGAAATAGCTAACAAGTGGGCAGATGGAGAAGACGCAATATACAACAAACGACACAGGTCGCCAGAAGAGGATCGTAGTCGAAATTATCAAAATAGAAGGCGATTTTCTCGCCAGTTCTACAACAACGATGCTCCCGGCCACATATCGGCTGGTTTTCGAGGAAACCCTGGTGGAAATAGTCGAGATGATTATCAAAGGAGCAATGAGCAACAAGGCGACAATAGAGGTGATTTTCGCGGCAACAGACAAAATAGTGGACCAAGGATTCAGAGACCTTACGTGTCTCCCGAAGAGATGATGAACGGTCCGTGTCAAATGCACTTTTACCTCGACAACAATGGAAAGAGACAGTCAGGACATCTCCAGAAAGACTGCCGCAATTTTCAGGCAATGCTGCGAGCCGCAGGAATCGCAAATGCCCAAGCAAATAACAGAAATCCTCGGGAGCCAAGGAGCGAGATTCACCTTCCACCTCCTCCCGCAATAACCGAAGAAAATCGACACCAGCTTAGAATTGCGGCAGCACCACATCCACCTCCATATGTTGACCCCAACTCTAACGGTGTGGTCTCGATGATTCAGAAAGCTAGGCCGTCCAACAGGGCGCAGAAGGTAATATCCCGACAAGTGTTCATGGCAGAAAAGATGCCTCCACCAACAGTTGAGTACTTAAATTGGTCGGGGCAAGATATCGGCTTCACGATCGCAGACCATCCGCAGCAAGTCCCTCGACCAGGACAATCGGCGCTCATCTTACCCGCTGTAATCGCTGGTTTCGACGTGTCGAGAGTTTTCATAGATGGCGGCAGCAGCTTAAACCTCATGTACGCAGATACATTGAGGAAGATGAACATATCCCTAGCAAATCTGAAACAAACTGACACACGCTTCCACGGGATTACACCAGAGAAGCCAAGTTACCCATTGGGCAAGATCAACCTCGACGTTCAGTTTGGAACCCGAGAAAACTACAGGATAGAAAACTTAGAGTTTGAAGTGGTAGATTTCCCGTCGCAATATCACGCTTTGTTGGGACGACCAGCGTACGCCAGGTTCATGGCAGTGCCGCATTATACATATCTGTTGTGGAGGTTGCCTGGGCCTAAGGGACCTATCACAATCAAAGGAAGCTTTGCACTGTCCGATAAATGCGACAAGGATTTTCATCGACTGTCAGAAACTTTCGGGATGCAAGCAGAATATGCGGCACCTAGGTTCACTGATTATGATGTGCTGCCTGAGGTAGGAAGACCTTCTAAGGAGCCAACTTTCAATATAAATAAAGATTCAAAAGAGGTACAGATCCACCCGACAGATCCAAAGAAAACGACGTCCATCGCCGCAAACATGGATGTCGCATAGGAAAGCGCGCTCGTCGAGTTCCTCCGTGAGCACTGGAAAATCTTCGCATGGTGTCCAGCCGACATGCCAGGAGTACCCAGGGAACTTGCCGAGCACCACCTCAATTTGGATCCTCTCGCACGACCAGTAAAGCAACCTTTGCGGCGTTTTTCGGAACCTAGCCGCAAAGCCATGTTATCAGAAATAGATCGACTCAAAGATGCCGGGTTCATCAGAGAAATATCTACAGAAGCCACATGGGTAGCTAACCCAGTGATGGTGCCGAAGAAACACACAATAGTCCTTCGCATGTGCGTCGACTTTACGTGTCTCAATAAACATTGTCCCAAGGATCACTTTCCCCTCCCAAGGATCGATCAAATTATCGACTCCACGGCAGGATGCGAACGTCTTTCCTTCCTGGACGCATATTCTGGTTATAACCAGATCAGATTAAAAGAAGAAGATGAAGCCAAGACAGCGTTCATCACACCTTATGGCGTGTTTTGCTACAAAACAATGCCCTTTGGTCTGAAAAACGCGGGAGCAACATATCAGCGGATGATGCAGAAGTGCCTAGCAACACAGATCGGGAAAAATGTACAAGTCTACATCGACGATGTCGTAATAACATCAAAGAAAGGATCAACGTTGATCGAAGATTTGAAGGAAACCTTCGACAACCTCGATAAGTTCTGCCTCAAGCTGAACCCGACAAAATGCTCTTTTGGAGTTCCCGCAGGAGAACTTCTCGGGTTCTTGGTATCAGCAAGGGGGATTGAAGCTAATCCCGAAAAAATACAGGCTATCGTTACTATGAGAAAGCCAACAAAGTTGAAAGAAATACAACAGCTAACGGGGCGAGTCGCAGCTTTAAGCAGATTCGTCGCCAGGCTAGGAGAAAAGGCGCTGCCGTTTTATGCGTTGATCAAGCAAGGGGAAAAATTTCAATGGAACGAGGAAGCAGACAGAGCCTTCGAGAATCTCAAGCGAGCAATTTCGACACCACCGATATTGGTGGCGCCAAAAGAGAAAGAACCTCTCCTCTTGTACATTGCAGCCACACCTCAGGTGGTCAGCACGGCCTTAGTAGTCGAAAGGGAAGAAGAAGGCAAGCTTCATGGAGTTCAAAGGCCAGTATATTTCATCAGCGAAGTACTGTCGCCGTCAAAACAGCGGTACCCGCAATATCAAAAGCTAGCATATGGAGTATTCACGACAGCAAGAAAATTGCGCCACTATTTTTCGGCTCACCCGATAATAGTGGTCAATGAAGCTCCCTTATCAAATATACTGAACAATCCAGAAGCTACGGGTCGTGTCTCCCTTTGGGGAATAGAACTTTCCCCTCGGGACATCACGTATGAAAAAAGAAAAGCAATAAAGTCGCAGGTCTTACCAGACTTCATTGCAGAGTGGATGGAGCTACAAAACACGGGACCCCCAGATTTATCGAGGACTTGGACCATGAACTTCGACGGATCCAAGAGATTGGAAGGTGCTGGAGCAGGCGTGATATTAGTCTCACCTGAAGGCGACAAGTTAAAGTATGTTCTGCGGATGACGTTTCCAAACGCATCTAACAATGAAGCAGAATATGAAGCTCTCATACACGGGATGAAGATGGCGAAAGCTTGCGGTGCAACCCGACTGAAAATTTTCGGCGACTCACAGTTGGTAGCACAGCAAGTAATGAACCAATGCGACGCAGTCAACGAGAGTATGATAGCATACAAGGAGGTGTACAATGAGCTGGAGAAGCTATTCGATGGTTGTGAGGTAAACCACATCAGCAGGATGAGCAACGATGAAGCCGACGTCCTCGCAAACATCGGGTCACAATGCCTCGCAATCCCTCCAGGTGTGTTTTGGGAAGAGATAAGCGAAAGATCAACAAAGCCAGCAAAAACAAAAAAGGAGAAGAAAGAGAAAACCTCGACTGTCACCAAGGACACAGCAGAAGAAGAAGAAGAAGAGCAAGAACTAGTCATGATGGTACAAGTTCCATGGATGCAGGCCTACATATCATACATCCTAAGGAAAGTCATACCCGACGATCCAGTCGAAGCAAGGCGAATAATTAGGCGATCAAAAGCTTTCACTGTGGTAAAAGGGGAACTGTACAAACGCAGTATTTCGGGTGTGCTACAACGGTGTGTTACACCCGAAGAAGGAAGGATCATCCTAAAGGACGTGCATGAAGGGATATGCGGACACCATGCGAGCAGCAGAGCCATCGCGGCAAAGGTTTTCAGAGCAGGATTCTATTGGCTCACAGCAATCGAAGATGCAAAGGAAATAGTGCGCACTTGCGACGCGTGTCAAAGATTTGCGGCAAGACCTCACTCTCCTGCCGCAGAACTTATGCCAATCCCACTATCTTGGCCCTTTGCTCAATGGGGTCTCGACATGGTGGGAAAACTACACAAAGCTTCGCCAGGAGGTTATGAGTATATGCTTGTTGCTGTCGACAAGTTTACAAAATGGATCGAAGCAAAGCCGATAAATTCACCGGACGGCGCGTCAGCGATTAAGTTCGTGAAAAGCATCGTCTTCAGATTTGGAGTTCCTCACAGTATTGTGACAGACAACGGCAGCAATTTCACGTCCAAGGAGTTCAAAGCATACTGCGCAGAAGTAGGCATTAAATTGAGTTTTGCGTCTGTCGCGCATCCTCAGACCAATGGACAAGTCGAGAAGGCCAATGGCATCATCTGCAATGGCATCAAGAAACGCCTGCTAGGCCCATTGGAAAAAGCTCGGCATACTTGGCCGGAGGAGTTACAAAGTGTGTTGTGGAGTATCCGAACAACACCAAATACGGCGACACAGGAAACACCGTTCTTTCTGGTTCATGGCGCCGAAGCCTCCTGCCGATAGAAATAGAGCACGATTCTCCAAGAGTCACAGAATATGACGAAGAAACATCGAGAAAAGCTTTGGAGGATGATGTCGATGCACTCGATGAAGCTCGAGACGAAGTCCTGTCAAGAGTCGCCAAATATCAGCAGGACCTGAAAAACTATCACAGTCGACGATTGCGGCCAAGGTCTTTTCAAGTTGGTGACTTAGTTCTGCGGCTCAACCAAAAAAGTCACGAAAAACTCGAATCACCATGGCTTGGACCCTACATCGTCACAGAAGTAATCGAAGGAGGAGCATACAGAATCAAAGACAAGAAGACAGGGATTGACGAGCCAAATCCCTGGAATGTGGCACAGCTCAGGCGTTTCTACGCCTAGGTGTCGAAAATATAGTCCTCCTTTGTAAAACTTCAATGTACTGAAACGCCCACGAGTTTTCAGACGCACTCTTTTCCTTTTTCGGGGCACCGAGTGGGGCCGGGAAAGGTTTTTAATGAGGCGGGCTCGTGGTGCTGCAATATAATAAAGATAGTGGAATTATATATCTTCTTCTCGACAAGATCAGGGGTTTTCCCCTACATGATACAATATATATATAAACACAGTATCGACAAATACAAAAGAAGCATCCGGCCTTGGTAAAAATACCTCGCCAAAACAAAAAGAGATATCAACAAAATAGCGATTAGCAAAAAAGCTCGGGGGCTTAGACCCGTACAAAATAGTACACAATGTATATTATCTTGCTTTGGGACAACCTCGCATTATAATATACAAGATATTGCAATCAAAACCCCGGGGGCTTGGCGATAAAAATAAAACACAATGACTTTACAATATAGCTCGTTTATACAGGATACAAATTTCGGAATAAGTTTCGTCTTCAAGAATTTCCCAATATATTATCTATGGTCAAACGCTCATTATTTACAGCGCGGGTACTATGCTCAGCGTAGCTACCCTTCACGAAGAATTCGGAATCCATCCGAAGAAGCTCATCCATCATATCTTCAGCAACAGGAGTAACAATGTCATCATACTTGCCGAAGTTTCTCTTCCTCTTCGACATCTTCTCCAGGCACTTTGGGACAATTTGCCCTACATCTAACTTCGGGTAGCAAATCTTTATCATGATCATCGCAAACCTTGCACCAGCAGCTAGTTGGGCTCGCACAAAGC
Source organism: Lolium multiflorum (assembly GCA_030979885.1). NCBI lineage: Eukaryota > Viridiplantae > Streptophyta > Magnoliopsida > Poales > Poaceae > Lolium > Lolium multiflorum. The sequence goes on from CM061750.1 coordinate 217,881,847, forward strand.
CGTGGATGCGAGGAGCATCTCGAAATTTGTCCATCAATGCAGGAAGGGTTTCTGGCATCTTATTGCGAGGAAACATGGTACCATATACCAGAGACAAAGTCCTTGTACAAAAGTCAAGATATTCGCGAACCTGAAGTGCACGATCTTGAAATCTCACGATTTGGCGGGTCCGCTCAGGTGTACCCCAAAAAGTCGATCCGTGTTCATGTGCAAGCCGAAGGAGAACATTGGAACGAGCCTCGACACGTTCATCTTCAGTTATAGGATCCAAAAAAGCACCTATGGTTTCATAAAACAATTCAGTGGGCAACGAGGAGGCAAGCAGCAAAGGAAACGAAGAAGCGAGATAAAGACAATGAAACTTACCCGCCATATCCAAGCTAGCATCTGTTAGCAGCTGCAGCATAGAATTCTCTCGAGATGCAGCCGCGTCAGCTTCAGCAACAGCAGCGTCCTTTTCAGCTATGGCATCCTGAACTTGTTGAAGCGCAACTTTCTCCCTTTGAGAAGATTCTCGAGATTGTTCCATCAGCATAAGCGATTGTTTCTTCAAGGACTGAAGTTGTTGTCGAAGTTCTTGCAAGTCTTCCGACAAAGGTATGCTGGAAGACCCTTCAAGGGAATTGTCGTTGTTTCTTACTTTCTTCGACAAAGAAGACGCGGGAGCAGCATCGGGAGGAGAAGAATTTGTTGAGTAATTATCAAAAATCAACTGGAAAAAGAAAATCTCCGAATCAAAGATAGCACCAAAAGAAATTTCATTGATTGCAGAATATTTACATAGCCATTACAAAAGAAGTTCTCCTAAGGGACTGGTAGAGAATTTGTCGCCAAGACCAGAATGGCGACAACAACAAAAGAAGTACAGAAAGCAAAAACTAGACCTCCGGCCTTGAAGAGCTGGGAGTCGAAGATGGCTTAATCCCAAGATAAGCGAGGATCCTCTTCGTGTTGAGCTTTGCCGCCTTGATCAAGGATCGCCATTTTGCGTGCTCTATTTGCTCCGTGTCGCCAACTTTAGCCCAGTCAACAGTCTGTTGACTGTCAGCAACTAGGGCAACAGTGCTTTCCACGGCGACCTTCATGTTCTCATGGCGCATCTTCAGCCCAAGATCTTCGGGAGGATTAAAACACTTGGCAAGGCCAAGGAAAGTTGCGGGCTCCTCTTTCTTCGGGAAGAAGTAGGGGAAAAGCTTCGACAACCCCGCCCTGGCTTCATCCATGCCTTCACGTGCTTCCGTCCCATGAAACTCAAGGAACGACATGGCGTCAAGAAGAACATCGTTGTCGGGATCCTCAAGTTCAAATTCTTGCGAGGTCCTATCTGACAACATAAAAATAGAAATTTTTGTCAACAAATAAGTGCGAAAAAGGAAAAACAAAAGAGTATGCAAATGGTGCAAATGCTTACCGACAAAGCGACGACTTTGTGTCTTCATGCGTTTGATGATCGCCGCTTCGCGAGCAGACTGAGCAGTTATATGATCACTCAGTGAAGTTTCGGCATCGTGAAGTCTCTTCCGGAGATCTTCGACACCAGCAGCATCAGCCTTGGCCTTGTCAGCCTCTGCTCGAGCACCAACAGCATTTGACTCAGCCTCTTTGCGAGCCTTTTCACTTTGCTCTAATTGCTGAGCAAGTGTGTTGGCACGTTCATTGGCTTCCGCCAGTTTTTCTACCAAGGAAGATAAATATAGTTAAAACTCTCGACAACAAAGGAGCAAAAGAAAAGAAGCAACAGGAGTAAAGCATTACCTTCAGCTTTACTAGCATATTCACGGTACCCGACAAATTGGGTACCGATGCGAAGAAGATCCTTTATCAAAGGCTGTTCAAAAAAGGGGGATAGAAGGAAATGGCGGTATGAGAAAAATATAATGGTACATAGAAATCAACAAAAGCAAATATAAACAATGACAAGGAAGTTAAGAACTTACATCCTCCAAAAGAGGGTTAGAGGAGCTACTCAATTGGAGAGTAGGCTCCGAAATGATCGCCGTCCTCGCCCTTTTCGACAAAGGGGCTCGGGGGCTTGGAGGAGGAGTAGCAGTGTCGACGTTCTGTCGAGGAGGCGAAGTTTCCTCTCCAACTGCCGTTTCCGAGGCAACTAATGTATGTGACGTGCTCGTGCGAGCAGCCACAACAGCAGTTGGTACTTCTTCTTCATCATCACTACGAGCAAGTGCCGACAATATAAAAAGCAAAATAGACAAGAATCTTCGAGTACAAGTAAGCAAGAAAAAGGATACTTACGAACTGATGAGAGACTCGAGGTATGGATCATAGCCGGCCTTCTGGTGCGAAGGAACAGCTTCGTCAACTTTGGAGGTGCCGGAATCTTCGACATCATCCCTTTTCCTTTTGTTCCTTGGAGAAACAGCGGGAGGAAGAGATTGTGCCGACGCAGTAGCTTCAGAGACATCCTCTTTTTCGTCGGATCCCGCAGATTTTCGAGATTCTGCGGGTTCATTTGTGAAGGAGGGGGCATCTGGGTTATCATCAGAGACAACAGCCCTTTCTTCGACCTCCCCACCTTCAGGAAGAGGAGGAAGTGAAACAAGATTTGGATGATCCTGTATAAAAAGAGGGAAAGTTTGTCAGAAGTGAATAACAACACAAAAAACAAGGCGATAGACAAATTACACGACAATATTTACCTTGGGAAGCGCATGGGCGGCGCTGTATGGCTTTACGCGGCAAGTGGATGGGATGGAGTCTTTCTTCTTGAGAGAAGAAATCCTACGGATAAGTTTATCCAAATCCTTGATTTCCAAATTCGTCGACAGGCGATCTGCGTCTTCATCGCCAGTGTAATTCCAGAAAGGGTTTTTGCGAGCCTGAAGAGGCTGCACCCTAGTTCTAAGGAAGTATGCAGTAATCTGGATGCCTGATAACTCTTTTCCACGAGTATTTTGCAACTCATGGATACGAGTCATCAGGGCCTCTGTCGAAGTCCTTTCTTCCTCAGTAGCTTCTGCGTCCCAAGAACGGCGGCGAAGGATTTTCTCGGCACCGTCAAAAGGAGGAATATTATCCTCGAGGCAGCCATCGTTTTCTTCGCGAATGTACAACCACTTCTTGCGCCATCCTTGAACGGAGTCGGGGAGTTTGACGTCGAAATAGTTGACAGAGGAGCGAACGGAAATAACAACGCCGCCTATATTATAGGCGACATTGGCAGAGCCATTACGGCGACAAAAGAAAATGCGCTTCCATAATGCCCAGTTAGGCTGGACACCAAGGAAGGCCTCGCAAAGAGTGATAAAGATAGAAATATGAAGGATAGAGTTGGGTGTGAGGTGGTGAAGTTGGAGACCATAAACATAAAGAAGTCCCCGAAGAAAAGGGTGAATGGGGGTGGAAAGACCACGGATAAGATGATCAACGAAACTTACTCGATACCCCATTGGAGGGGATGGGTAGCTCTCTTCACTGGGAAAGCACACAGCTTTGGGCTTCTTGGTAATCCCCAGTTTCTTCATCAGGTTGAGGTCTTGATTGGTGATCTTGGACCTCTCCCACTCCGCCGCTCCCAGATCCGCGGCGGCCATCGAGGAGTCAGGTGTGCTGTGCCTGGTTAGACGACGCGGTGGCATCAACAATGGCAATGAAGAACAGCTGCGAAGAGAAAAGCTTTGGGAGCAGTGGAGCGCAAGGGGAGATTTCGCAGAGGAGAGCAGAGAACGGCGCGAGCGGAAGTGCTCAAGGAAGAAGAAGGGGATCTTATATAGAGGTGCGGTGAACCGACGGAACCGTTGGATGAAGAAAGAATGCAGGAGATGATTACCACGTGGCAACAAGGGCAAATTAGTATTTCAACATTGACGAGGTTACAGAACGTGCGCCAGGAAAAGCGGAGGACGTGTGTCCCCCACTTGCACGACGTGTCAACGTGGTGAGAAAAATGGACCCACGAAGCAGAAAAATTTCGACTATTCATAGAGGTGAAGAGATTTTGACAAGGGAAAGTTTGTCGACAAGAAAAATAAAAAAAGAGAGAATGGCGACAGGACAAATCATTTGAATACTTCTGGAGCCTTTGATCAAACACAAGTTTTTGCCCAAATGCTCGGGGGCTACTTTGGAAAAATAGAAAATTTCGAGTATGACAATATAGAAATGGCGAGAGCCTATGACCAAATCCAAGAATTTGTTCATAGCCTCGGGGGCTACTCCCATCGGGAGCGCTGGTCGCGCACCCGATAAATATAAAAATATCGAGAAGGATCATAAATATAGCGGCAAAGGATGCTAATCTGTGGAGCCTACACCCAAGCACAAGTTCTTGGCTGTAGCCTCGGGGGCTACTCCCATCGGGAACGCTGTTCGCGTGCCCGATGAATTTGATCAGAAATAAAGAAAAAGAAGTGAGTATATTTCGAGTTACACAAATAACTCTACATATACTCCCATCGGGAAGACAAAATAAAGTCATCAAATATGACTCAATAAAATGTGCTATTCCAAAGGCGAAAAGCACTCGACAATATATTCTCAGAACGCCAAAGTTGCGATCAATTTCTGAATGCCGCAAATTTGCGAAGGTAAGACCCCAGATCCGTTCTGCTGGGCGTGGCATCGCCAAAGACTGCGCTCTGCTACTTTTATCCGTATCAACAGATACGAAGAAAAATCCTAACGGACGCGTTAGGTACCCGATAAATTTGACTGGGACTCGACAGAATGGTAAGACCTTAAGCGGCACCTGTCGAAGTTTACACCAGTATCCCGAGATCATGTCCGGGGACGTGATTTTGAAGTAGGTTTTTGCGGATTGCCACTAGAGCAGTTAACTAGTACCTGATCCGTCAGATGAACTAGCCCCAACTACCATTATCCCTGTACAATATAGAATTTTATGTGAAGGAGTATGGATAAAAGCTCTCGAACAAAAATAAACGGGAGAGATTTTCCCTGATTCTACGATTCAAGCAAAATCTCGGGGGCTACTGACATAGGCATCCCAAATGGGCCTGCCATAGATAGTACCCGGGATTTACTGAAGGCCCACTATCCGAAGAATAAGAAGATTCGGGAGCCCAAGATGTATTAAGGAAAGCTAGAGTTGTAATAGGAAGTATTATTTGTAATCTGGCGGGACGAGTTAGAAACCGTCCCGGACTCTGTAACTTGTACAATACGAAACCCTCGGCTCCACCTCCTATATAAGGGGGAGTCGAGGGACAAAGAAAGGATCGAATCTACTTTTCGCCTAAACCTTCGAGATCTACTTGCCCTCTACTTCTAGCAAAACCCTAGTCTACAATCTGTAGGCATTGACAAGTTAATCCTTTGTCACCGACTCTCCTTCGATGTTCTGGAACCCTCCGTGGAAAATAGGTCCGTGGGCTTTTGTTTCTGTTTTAAAAATATTTCTGTAGGATTTCTGAAACCAAAAACAGCAGAAAGGCGCTTCGGCATCTTGTTAGTAGGTTAGTGCCGGAAAATGCATAAAAACATCATAAAGTATGAACAAAACATGTAGGTATTGTCATAAAACTAGCATGGAACATAAGAAATTATAGATATGTTGGATACGTATCAAGCATCCCCAAGATTAGTTCCTACTCGCCCTCGAGTAGGTAAACGATAAAAACAATAATTTCTGAAGTGACATGCTACCAACATAATCTTGGTCAACATTATTGTAAAGCATATGAGATGAATGAAGTGATTCGAGGCAATAGATTGCTAACAAAAAATGACTAAACAACTGAATCATATAGCAAACACTTTTCATGAATAGTACTTTCAAGACAAGTATCAAAAAGACTTGCATAAGAGCTAACTCATAAAGCAATAGATTCAAAGTAAGAGGTTTTGAAGCAACACAAAGGATGATTAAGTTTCAGCAATTGCTTTCAACTTGTAACATGTATATCTCATGGATAATTGTCAACATAAAGTAATATAACAAGTGCAATAAGTAAACATGTAAGAATCAATGCACACAGTTGACACAAGTGTTTGCTTCTAAGATAGAAATAAGTAGGTAAACTGACTCAACATAAAGTAAAAGAAAGGCCCTTCGCAGAGGGAAGCAGGGATTACTCATGTGCTAGAGCTTTTTATTTTGAAAACATGGAAACAATTTTGTCAACGGTAGTAATAATTCATATGTGTTATGCATAAAACTTCCTATAAATTGCAAGCCTCATGCATCGAATACCAATAGTGCTCGCACCTTGTCCTAATTAGCTCGGATTTCCATGGATTATCATTGCATTACATATGTTTCAACCATGTGTCACGAAGGGGCACCTCTATGCCACCTGTACAAAGGTCCAAGGAGATAGATCGCATTTGATTTCTCAGTTTTGATAAATCTCAACTTGAGGACATCCATACCGGGACAACATAGAAAACAGATAATGGACTCCTCTTTTTAATGCTTAAAGCATTCAACAACAGATAATATTCTCATAAGAGATTGAGGATTAATGTCCAAGCTGAAACTTCCACCATGATACATGGCTTTGGTTGGCGGCTCAATGTTCTTCTCTAACAATATGCATACTCAAACCATTTAATCATGATAAATCACCCTTACTTCAGACAAGACGAACATGCATAGCAACTCACATGATATTCAACAAAGGTGTAAAAAGTTGATGGCGTCCCCAGAAACATGGTTACCGCTCAACAAGCAACTTATAAGAACTAAGATACATAGCAACATATTCATCACCACAATAGTTTTTAAGCTATTTTCCCATGATCTATGTATTGTAAAGATAGAATGAAATTTTAAAGGTAGCACGCAAGCAATTTACTTTGGAATGGCAGAAAAATACCACATATAGGTAGATATGGTGGAAACAAATGGCATGGGTTTTGGCTCAAGGTTTTTGGATGCACGAGAAGCATTTCCTCTCAGTACAAGGCTTTGGCTAGCAAGGTTGTTTGAAGCAAACACAAGTATGAACCGTACAGCAAAAACTTACACAAGAACATATTGGAAGCATTATAAGACTCTACACTGTCTTCCTTGTTGTTCAAACACTTTTACCAGAAAATATCTAGACCTTAGAGAGACCAATCATGCAAACCAAATTTCAACAAGCTCTACGGTAGTTCTCCACTAATAGATTTAAACTACATGATGCAAGAGCTTAAACATGATCTATGAGAGCTCAAAACAATTGCCAAGTATCAAATTATTCAAGACAATATGAAGCATTTTCTGTTTCCAACCAAATAACAATCAACGAAGCGGTTTTCAACTTCGCCATGAACATTAAAGCAAAACTAATAACACTAGTGTTCATATGAAAAAGCGGAGCGTGTCTCTCTCCCACACAAGGATGTTTAGGATCCGATTTTATTCAGAGAATGAAAATAAAAAAACGAAAATAAAAGCACACAGACGCTCCAAGTAAAGTACATAAGATGTGACGGAATAAAAATATAGTTTCACTAGAGGTGACCTGATAAGTTGATGAAGAAGGGGATGCCTTGGGCATCCCCAAGCTTAGACGCTTGAGTCTTCTTGAAATATGGAGGGATGAACCACAGGGGCATCCCCAAGCTTAGACTTTTCACTCTTCTTGATCATATTATATCATCCTCCTCTCTTGACCCTTGAATACTCCCTCCACATCAAACTTAAAGCAAACTCATTAGAGGGTTAGTGCATAATCAAAAATTCATATGTTCAGAGAGGACACAATCATTCTTAACACTTCTGGACATTACCCAAGGCTACTGATAGTTAATGGAACAAAGAAATCCACTCAACACAGTAAAAGAGGCAATGCGAAATAAAAGGCAGAATCTGTCAAAACAGAATAGTCCGTAAAGACGAATTTTTCTGAGGCACTTAACTTGCTCAGATGGAAAAACACAAAACTAATGAAAGTTGCGTACATATCTGAGGATCACGCATGAATTTTCGCTGATTTTTTTGATTCTTCTAGAGAGAGAAAAACGTTAATTCGTGACAGACAAGAAATCTATTTCTGCGCAGAAATCCAAATCTAGTATCAACCTTCTATTAGAGACTTTACTTGGCACAAAAACGAAATAAACATGATAAGGAGAGGTTGCTACAGTAGTAACAACTTCCAAGATACAACAAAACAGTAACAAAATAAAAACATGGGTTATCTCCTAAGAAGTGCTTTCTTTATAGCCATTAAGATGGGCTCAGTAATTTTAATGATGCTCTCATGAAAATAGAACATGAAGCAAAAGGAGGGCATCAAAAAGCAAATTCGAAAATCATTTAAGTCTAAACCGCTTCCTATGTATAGGAATCTTGTACACAAATAAATTCATGAAGAACAAAGTGACAAGCATAGAAAGGCAACACAAGCGCAACTTCAAGATTCTCAACATAAAGAGGGGAAACTTAATATTAAGATGCATATAACCATGTTTCCCTCTCTCATAATAACTTTCAGTAGCATCATGAACAAACTCAACAATATAACTATCACATGAAACATTTTTATCATGAGCTACATGCATAAAATTATTACTCTCCACATAAGCATAGTCATTACTATTAATTGTAGTGGGAGCAAATTCAATAAAATAGCTATCATTATTCTCATCACCATAATCATCATATATAGGAGGCATATTGTAATCATAATTAATATTCTCCTCAATAGTAGGTGGACCAAAAATATGATAGTCATCATTGTAATCATCATATATAGGAGGTAAAGTATCACCAAAGTAATTTTTCTCTTCCATGCTTGGGGGACTAAAAATATCATGCTCATCAAAACCAGCTTCCCCAAGCTTAAATTTTTCCATAGCATTAGCAATAATAGTGTCCAAAGAGTTCATGCTAATAACACTGCTACAACTATTTTGCAAACAAAGTTCCATGGGTTTTTTAATTCTCTCTTCAAACACATCATGTCCTAATTCAAGATAAAGTTCATAAAGATCTCTAATTCTGTTGTTGTTTTCCATTAAGCCTAACTAGTGAAAATAAAAACAAGAGACAAAAAGATAAAATTGCAGAATCTAAAGGAGATAGCTTCGAGCACTCACACACCGGCAACAGTGCTAGGAAATAGCTTAGTAGTCGGAGGATGTGAATACCTTTTACCTTACCTCCCCGGCAACGGCGCCAGAAAAATAGCTTGATGTCTACGTGTGCTTCTATTCTTGTAGACAGTGTTGGGCCTCCAAGAGCAGAGGTTTGTAGAACAGCAGCAAGTTTCCCTTAAGTGGATCACCCAAGGTTTATCGAACTCAGGGAGGTAGAGGTCAAAGATAGTCCTCTCAAGCAACCCTGCAATTAAGATACAAGAAGTCTCTTGTGTCCCCAACACACCTAATACACTTGTCAGATGTATATGTGCACTAGTTCGGCGAAGAGATAGTGAAATACAAGTAATATGGATGATTGTAAGTAGTAATTGCAATCTGAAATAAAAATGGCAGCAAGCGAACATGTAGCAGAACTTGTTGGAAACGGTGTTTCAATGCTTAGAAACAAGGCCTAGGGATCATACTTTCACTAGTGGACACTCTCAACAATGATCACATAATTGAATAAATAAATGCTACTCTTAAACACTCTCTTGTTGGATAACAAACACCATTCATTGTGTAGGGCTACAAGAGCTCCCTCAAGCCGGAGTAAACAAGCTCCGCAACGACATAAAGGAATCACACACGATGCACACATTGTCACCATTACACCGTGGAGAGTGAATCCGAAGTTCATATTAAAGTAACCTCTAGAGTGCATAATAGACAAGAGTAACATCTACATATTCAACTAGATTACAAAGCTCATGATCACATAAAGATCACACCATGGGAGAGAGAGATGAACCACATAGCTACCGGTAGAGCCCTCAGCCTCGGGGGAGAACTACTCCCTCCTCATCATGGGAGACAGCAGCGGCGATGAAGATGGCGGTGGTGTCGATGGAGATGGATTTCGGGGGCAATTCCCCGTCCGGCAGCGTGTCGGAACAGAGACTTCTGTCCCCTGAAACTTGTCTTCGCGATGGCGGCGGCTACAGAACTCTTCGTAGAATATGACTTGATGATTTAGGGTTTTCGCGACGGAGAGAATATATAGGCGAAAGGTCGGCCTCAGAGGAGCCAGGGAGTGGCCCCCCCATAGGCTGGCGCGCCCAGGGGCCTGGCCACGCCGCCCTGTGGTGTGGGCCCCCTGCTAGCCGCCTCTGACTCTCCTTCGATGTTCTGGAACCTGATACGTCTCCAACGTATCGATAATTTCTTATGTTCCATGCTACTTTATTGATGATACCTACATGTTTTATGCACATTATATGTCATATTTATGCATTTTCTGGAACTAACCTATTAACAAGATGCCGAAGAGCCGTTGCTGTTTCTGCTGTTTTTGGTTTCAGAAATCCTAGTAAGGAAATATCCTCGGAATTGGACGAAACTTTCGCCCAGGGTCCTATTTTTGCACGAAGCTTCCAGAAGACCGAAGAGATAACGAAGTGGGGCCACGAGGCAGCCAGGGGATAGGGCGGCGCGGCCGGGCCCTGGCGCCGGCCTGCCCCCGGCCCTCGTGTGGCCCCCGCGTTGCCCTTCGCCTGCTTAAAGCCTCCGTCGCGAACCCCGATCGAGATCCACGATACGGAAAACCTTCCAGAGACGCGCCGCCGTCCCATCTCGGGGGATTCAGGAGATCGCCTCCGGCACCCTGCCGGAGAGGGGATTCATCTCCGGAGGACTCTTCATCGCCATGATCGCCTCCGGAGTGATGAGTGAGTAGTTCACCCCTGGACTATGGGTCCATAGCAGTAGCTAGATGGTCGTCTTCTCCTAATTGTGCTTCATTGTTGGATCTTGTGAGCTGCCTAACATGATCAAGATCATTTATCTGTAATACTATATGTTGTGTTTGTCGGGATCCGATGGATAGAGAATACTATGTTATGGTGATTATCAATCTATTGTTTATGTGTTGTTTATGATCTTGCATGCTCTCCGTTATTAGTAGAGGCTCTGGCCAAGTTTTTGCTCTTAACTCCAAGAGGGAGTATTTATGCTCGATAGTGGGTTCATGCCTTCATTGACACCTGGGACAGTGACAGAAAGTTCTAAGGTTGTGATGTGTTGTTGCCACTAGGGATAAAACATTGATTCTATGTCTAAGGATGTAGTTGTCGATTACATTACGCACCATACTTAATGCAATTGTCTGTTGCTTTGCAACTTAATACTGAATGGGGTTCGGATGATAACCTGAAGGTGGACTTTTTAGGCATAGATGCAGTTGGATGGCGGTCTATGTACTTTGTCGTAATGCCCAATTAAATCTCACTATATTTATCATATCATGTACATGCATTGTTATGCCTTTCTCTATTTGTCAATTGCCCGACTGTAATTTGTTCACCCAACATGCTTTTATCTTATGGGAGAGACACCTCTAGTGAACTGTGGACCCCGGTCCTATTCTTTACATAGCATACAATCTACTGCAATTGTGTTTACTGTTTTCTTTGCAAACATCTTCCACTCGATACGTTTAATCCTTTGTTACAGCAAGCCGGAGAGATTGACAACCTCACTGTTTCGTTGGGACAAAGTACTTGGGTTGTGTTGTGCAGGTTCCGCGTTGGCGCCGAATCCCTGGTGTTGCGCCGCATCGCATTTCGCGACCATCAACCTTCAACGTGCTTCTTGGCTCCTACTGGTTCGATTAAACCTTGGTTTCATACTGAGGGAAACTTGCTATACGCATCATACCTTCCACTTGGGGTTCCCAACGGACGTGTGCATCTACGCGTATCAAGCTAAATTTCTAGCGCCGTTGCCGGGGAACGAAGAAAAGTTACTCCACAAAGATTTCTAACTCCCACGTCAACTGCACGCCAGTAAATTTCTGGCGCCGTTGCCGGGGAGATCAAGACACGCTGCAAGGGGAGTCTCCACTTCTCAATCTCTTTACTTTGTTTTTGTCTTGCTTTATTTTATTTACTACTTTGTTTGCTGCACTAAATCAAAATACAAAAAAATTAGTTGCTAGTTTTACTTTATTTACTGTCTTGCTCTCTATATCAAAAACACAAAAAAATTAGTTACTTGTCTTTACTTTGTTTGCCTAGTTTACTTTTTGCTTATTGCATCATGTTTCCTTTTAATTTTACCACAAAAGACATACCGGTAGGACGCGGGTCTATAGTTGGGAGAAATAATATAGAATAATTTTTCAATCATGTTAGTATTACTGAAAATTTTGAAGATAAACACTTGGTAGAACTTGCACCTACCTATGAAATTGCTGCTGCTGCTTTAGTTCGCATGTTGGAAACTAAATTTGTTAATCTCAATCCTATAATCCAACACATGTTTCTTACACTTGGTGATATGGAAGAAGGGGAAAAGAAAGATTTTGTTCTAGAAACTCTTCTTAGAGAATTTGGTGGTCTAGCAAGAGAGGCTAGAAAGGTTTTTGCTAAATTTAATATGCTAGGTTCTCATACCAATTTTATTGGTCTCCTTGAAAAAATGGACATGGATAGAATAAGGTACACTAATAACATTAATGATGGTGGGGAAATCAAAGCACCAATACCATGTAAACTCCTAGCTATGAATGATGCACTAGAAAATAACTATGCTTGGCTTGTTCCTGAAAATTTGTTCGATGAGAATAGCAAGCCTAAGACTAATGAAAAGGGAGACGCTAAAACTTATGTATCCAATATACTATGCTTGGTTGAGAAAACTCCCAATACCCCTGGTTATGATGGTGATGCTTCTTCGTTTGAAAATACTTGATTTGCACTTTCTGCGCCTAGCTGAAAGGCGTTAAAGAAAAGCGCTTATGGGAGACAACCCATGTTTTTACTACAGCAATTTTTTGTTTTGTTGAGTCTTGGAAGTTGATTACTACTGTAGCAACCTCTCCTTATCATGTTTTTGTGCCAAGTAAAGTTTCTATGTCAAAGTTGATGTTATATTTGGGATCGCTGCGCAGAAACAGCATTGCTGTCTGTAACGAATCTGGGCACAGTTCTCTGTAGAAAATTCGAAAAATCTGCCAATTTAAGAGCGTGATCCTCAGATATGTACGCAACTTTCATTAGTTATGAGTTTTTCCATTTGAGCAAGTCTGGTGCCAGCTTTAAATTCGTCTTTACGGACTGTTCTGTTTTTGACAGATTCTGCCTTTTATTTCGCATTGCCTCTTTTGCTATGTTGGATTTATTTCTTTGATCCATTAATGTCCAGTAGCTTTATGCAATGTCCAGAAGTGTAAAGAATGTTTGTGTCACCTCTGAATATGTGAATTATTAATTGTGCACTAACCCTCTAATGAGTTTGCTTGAAGTTTGGTGTGAAGGAAGTTTTCAAGGGTCAAGAGAGGAGAATGATATACTATGATCAAGAGGAGTGAAAGCTCTAAGCTTGGGGATGCCCCCGTGGTTCACCCCTGCATATTTTAAGAAGACTCAAGCGTCTAAGCTTGGGGATGCCCAAGGCATCCCCTTCTTCATCGACAACATCATCAGGTTCCTCCCCTGAAACTATATTTTTATTCAGTCACATCTTGTGTTCTTTACTTGGAGCGTCGGTTTGTTTTTGTTTTTGTTTTTGTTTGAATAAAATGGATCCTAGCATTCACTTTGTGGGAGAGAGACACGCTCCGCTGTTGCATATGGACACATGTGTCCTTAGGCTTTACTCATAATGTTCAAGGCGAAGTTTCTTCTTCGTTAAATTGTTATATGGTTGGAATTGGAAAATGCTACATGTAGTAATTGCTAAAATGTCTTGGATAATGTGATACTTGGCAATTGTTGTGCTCATGTTTAAGCTTTTGCATCATATGCTTTGCACCCATTAATGAAGAAATACATAGAGCTTGCTAACATTTGATTTGCATATTTGGTCTCTCTAAGGTCTAGATAATATCTAGTATTGAGTTTTGAACAACAAGGAAGACGGTGTAGAGTCTTATAATGTTTACAATATGTCTTTTATGTGAGTTTTGCTGCACCGGTTCATCCTTGAGTTTGCTTCAAATAACCTTGCTAGCCTAAACCTTGTATCGAGAGGGAATACTTCTCATGCATCCAAAATCCTTGAGCCAACTACTATGCCATTTGTGTCCACCATACCTACCTACTACATGGTATTTCTCCGCCATTCCAAAGTAAATTGCTTGAGTGCTACCTTTAAAACTCCATCATCCACCTTTGCAATATATAGCTCATGGGACAAAATAGCCTTAAAAACTATCGTAGTATTGAATATGTACTTATGCACTTTATATTTTATTAAGTTGCTTGTTGTGCGATAACCATGCTTCTGGGGAACGCCATCAACTATTGTTGAATATCATGTGAGTTGATATGCATGTCCGTCTTGTCTGAAGGATCTATCATTTAGTGGTTGGAGCATGCAAAATTGTTAGAGAAGAACATTGGGCCGCTAACTAAAGCCATGAATCATGGTTGAAGTTTCAGTTTTGGACATATATCCTCAATCTCATATGAGAATAATAATCATTGCTACATGCTTATGCATTTAAGAGGAGTCCATTATCTGTTGTCCATGTTGTCCCGGTATGGATGTCTAAGTTGAGAATAATCAAAAGCGAGAAATCCAAAATGCGAGCTTTCTCCTTAGACCTTTGTACAGGCGGCATGGAGGTACCCCTTTGTGACACTTGGTTGAAACATGGCATGCAAAGATCCGGTAGTCCAAGCTAAGTAGGACGAGGTGCGGACACTATTAGTATACTATGCATGAGGCTTGCAACTTGTAAGATATAATTTACATAACTCATATGCTTTATTACTACCGTTGACAAAATTGTTTCATGATTTCAAAATAAAAGCTCTAGCACAAATACAGCAATCGATGCTTTCCTCTTTGAAGGACCTTTCTTTTACTTTTATTGTTGAGTCAGTTTACCTATCTCCTTCCACCTTAAAAAGCAAACACTTGTGTGAACTGTGCATTGATTCCTACATACTTGCATATTGCACTTGTTATATTACTTTATGTTGACAATATCCATGAGATATACATGTTATAAGTTAAAAGCAACCGCTGAAACTTAATCTTCCTTTGTGTTGCTTCAACACCTTTACTTTGATTTATTGCTTTAAGAGTTAACTCTTATGCAAGACTTATTGATGCTTGTCTTGAAGTACTATTCATGAAAAGTCTTTGTCATATGATCCACTTGTTTACTCATGTCATTACCTTTGTTTTGATCGCTGCATTCATTACATATGTTTACAAATAGTATGATCAAGATTATGATGGCATGTCACTTCAGAAATTATCTTTGTTATCGTTTTACCTGCTCGGGACGAGCAGAGAACTAAGCTTGGGGATGCTGATACGTCTCCAACGTATCGATAATTTCTTATGTTCCATGCTACTTTATTGATGATACCTACATGTTTTATGCACATTATATGTCATATTTATGCATTTTCGGAACTAACCTATTAACAAGATGCCGAAGAGCCAGTTGCTTTTTGCTGTTTTTGGTTTCAGAAATCCTAGTAAGGAAATATTCTCGGAATTGGACGAAACTTTCGCCCAGGGTCCTATTTTTGCACGAAGCTTCCGAAGACCGAAGAGATAACGAAGTGGGGCCACGAGGCAGCCGGGGGATAGGCGGCGCGGCCCAGGCCCTGGCCGCGCCGGCCTGCCCCCGGGCCCCTCGTGTGGCCCCCGCGTTGCCCTTTCGCCTACTTAAAGCCTCCGTCGCGAAACCCCCCACCGAGATCCACGATACGGAAAACCTTCCAGAGACGCCGCCGCCGCGAATCCCATCTCGGGGATTCAGGAGATCACCTCCGGCACCCTGCCGGAGAGGGGATTCATCTCCCGGAGGACTCTTCATCGCCATGATCGCCTCCGGAGTGATGAGTAGTTCACCCCTGGACTATGGGTCCATAGCAGCTAGATGGTCGTCTTCTCCTAATTGTGCTTCATTGTTGGATCTTGTGAGCTGCCTAACATGATCAAGATCATCTATCTGTAATACTATATGTTGTGTTTGTCGGGATCCGATGGATAGAGAATACTATGTTATGGTGATTATCAATCTATTGTTTATGTGTTGTTTATGATCTTGCATCCTCTCCGTTATTAGTAGAGGCTCTGGCCAAGTTTTTGCTCTTAACTCCAAGAGGGAGTATTTATGCTCGATAGTGGGTTCATGCCTTCATTGACACCTGGGACAGTGACAGAAAGTTCTAAGGTTGTGATGTGCTGTTGCCACTAGGGATAAAACATTGATTCTATGTCTAAGGATGTAGTTGTCGATTACATTACGCACCATACTTAATGCAATTGTCTGTTGCTTTGCAACTTAATACTGAATGGGGTTCGGATGATAACCTGAAGGTGGACTTTTTAGGCATAGATGCAGTTGGATGGCGGTCTATGTACTTTGTCGTAATGCCCAATTAAATCTCACTATATTTATCATATCATGTACATGCATTGTTATGCCTTTCTCTATTTGTCAATTGCCCGACTGTAATTTATTCACCCAACATGCTTTTATCTTATGGGAGAGACACCTCTAGTGAACTGTGGACCCCGGTCCTATTCTTTACATAGCATACAATCTACTGCAATTGTGTTTCTGTTTTCTTTGCAAACATCTTCCACTCGATACGTTTAATCCTATGTTACAGCAAGCCGGTGAGATTGACAACCTCACTGTTTCGTTGGGACAAAGTACTTGGGTTGTGTTGTGCAGGTTCCGCGTTGGCGCCGGAATCCCTGGTGTTGCGCATCACATTTCGCGACCATCAACCTTCAACGTGCTTCTTGGCTCCTACTGGTTCGATTAAACCTTGGTTTCATACTGAGGGAAACTTGCTTCTATACGCATCATACCTTCCACTTGGGGTTCCCAACGGACGTGTGCATCTACGCGTATCAACCCTCCGTGGAAAATAGGACCGTGGGCTTTTGTTTCGTCCAATTCCGAGAATATTTCCTGTGTAGGATTGCTGAAACCAAAAACAGCAGAAAACAGCTGGCGCTTCGGCATCTTGTTAATAGGTTAGTGCCGGAAAATGCATAAAAACATCATAAAGTATGAACAAAACATGTAGGTATTGTCATAAAACTAGCATGGAACATAAGAAATTATAGATACGTTGAAGACATATCAGTCGTGCATTTCATTACTGCATGATAACTATCCTCTTCTTTCATCCCACAGATATGGCATGTCGGAACTTGATTTGGAATTCAACGACTTCTATTTTTTCGACAGCCAAAGACTCTGTGGCAAGTTTCCAGACAAACGTTCTTAACTTTGGCGGAACCTTTTCTTTCCAAATTATATTCCACATGGATCGGTTGCCAGCGGTGCTTCGGCTACAGACTTTCCCTGAACGAGAAGCTTGATATTGACACCATGCGAAATGGCTGCCTATATGGCGCGCGTTGCCGCGCCCGTCCATCGTCCCTATATGGCACACGTTGATGCGCCCGCCCATCGTCCCTATATGGCACGCATTGCCGCGCCCGACCCAAAGACATTAGTCCCCCAACCCACATTGCCACGCCAAATTTTAATACACAATAAAATCTTAAAAATTTGAATACACAACATCACAAATCATTATGTCCAAAATTTTAATACACAACAACGACATCTTATGTCCAAAATGTAAAAATCTTAGCATTTTACTTCTTTGTTGCTGACATTTTCTATTTTCTATTTCTAGCCCAAGCAAAACTTTGTAGCATATATAAAATGTACTAACATATATAAAACTAAGATATATGATATTCACTAACATATATTAAATTTCTAACTATGTGTTTCTAACATAAATTCCTAACATATTTCGAACAAAACTAAATATTTCTAACTTATATGTTTCTAACATATATTTCTAACATATTTCTAACAAAACTATATATTTCTAACAAAACTATATATTTCTAACAAAACTAAATATTTATAACAAAATATATGAAATTCTCTAACATATAAATACACTAACTATATAAAACCTACAAATTCACTAATATATAAATTCACTAACATCTAAAAATAACAAATTCACTAACATCTAAAACTAACAAATTCACTAACATATAGAAAACAAAGAATAAAAAAATGGCTGAAGTTTGGGGCCTCACCGGCGGCGGGTCGAGGTGGCGGCGGCTGGCGGCGTCTCCGGTTGGTGGCGGTGGTGGCAGCGACATCTGGGGCGGCGCTGCGCGTGCAGCATCGTCCTGAGGCGAGAACTCCGCAGCGTGCAGTATGGCAGAGGAGGGTGGCAGCGGATGAGGAGGGCGGCTGCGAGCGGCGTCAACGACTACGGGCATGGTGATGGCGGTGGCGCAAAATTTTGGAAGCCTGGCGGGCTTCTCCGCGCGATTGATGTGCGCGGGGAAGAAGATGGAGCAGTTATAGGTGATGGAGCAGTTATAGAAGATTTTTTTCCTGCATCTTTTTGGTGCGTGACAAAATGCACCCTTTATTACCAACCAGGACTAAACGGTGTTTTGGAATTTTTTTTACACTAACTTGAAGTGTTTCAATATGAATTTAAATAATGTATGTATTCATTTGAATCTGGCAGAACTATCGACATAAAAGTGTTTAAATTTCAATAATTAATCAAAAATTATTTTCTATTTTCTACGATATTTATTCTAAATATTCAAACTAATAACCATTTTTCCATTTTTAATTTAAAATGCATTAACTCCATATCTTTTGCATATTTTCTAATCCGACAAAACTTTCAACATGAAAAGTGTTTAAATTTGGATAATTAATCTAAGATTATGTTTCCTAAAATAATTATTTTAACTATTCAAACTACTAACAATTTTTCTATTTTCAATTAAAAATGCATTAACCCCACATCTTTTGCATATTTTCTATTCCGATAAAAAAAATTAACATGAAAAGCGTTTGAATTTAGATAATTAAATAAAAACATTTTCTATTTCTAAAATAATTGTTCTAACTATTTAAACTATTAACCATTTTGCCATTTTCAATTAAAAATGCATTAAATCATATCTTTTGCGTATTTTCTGTTCCGACAAAGCTTTCAACATGAAAAGTGTTCGAATTTGGATAATTAATATACAACCATAATCATACTGGATGATGTGGATGAAGATGAGGAGGAGCGGGAATAGGAAGCCAGAGCTGGTGGTCAGCAGAGGAGAGACAAAATGAGTATGAGAAAGATGGCTTCGGCCAAAGCATCTTTCACTGTCACTTTATTCTAATCAATGTCACTTTTGTTCAAATAAATGTCCCCAAGCTAGCTCATCTAGTGTTAATACCTTATATATAGTTAATTACACTAAAAGAAATGAGAAACTGATTGCCATGTTGAGATACACATGTGTGGCATGAACCTTTTTTGCATATGTCCTTTGCTTACGATCGCGTGGGCCGTAACCATGGAGCATCTTCATCATTTAACTTGATGTTTGGATCAGTGTTCACTGTGAATGGCAGGATTTTATCAAATTTATTATAATCTTCTGACATTTCTGTCTTGATGTCCACTCCCATATATGTTTCTTTTTCCTGAAAGAACTATGTGACGCTTTGGCTCATTGTATGATGTACTCGTTTGCTCTTTTTTTTTGGTTTGGTAGACATGTCCTTCACATATAAAACCTGAGCCACATCATTGGCTAGGACGAATGGTTCGTCCCTGTAACCAAGATTGTTGAGATTCACTGTTGTCATTTCCTACAGCTTGTCTACCTGAACTCTGCCTCCTGTCGGTGATGTCTACGCACGCTTCTATTCCTGTAGACAGTGTTGGGCCTCCAAGAGCAGAGGTTTGTAGAACAGCAGCAAGTTTCCCTTAAGTGGATCACCCAAGGTTTATCGAACTCAGGGAGTAGAGGTCAAAGATATTCCTCTCAAGCAACCCTGCAATTAAGATACAAGAAGTCTCTTGTGTCCCCAACACACCTAATACACTTGTCAGATGTATAGGTGCACTAGTTCGGCGAAGAGATATTAAAACGCAGATGGTATAGATGGTGGTAAACAGTAATTGCGATCTGAAATAAATATTGCAGCAAACGAACATGTAGCAGAACTTGTTGGAAACGGTGTTTCAATGCTTAGAAACAAGGCCTAGGGATCATACTTTCACTAGTGGTCACTCTCAACATTGCAATCATAATTGAATATAAATATAAGCACTTCACTATGCTATTCTGAATTACTCTCTGGCTGGATAACGAACACTAATTCACCGTGTAGGGATGCAAAAGCAAACCTTAAAGATGTATTCCCAAGTACTAATAAACACCCCACGCTGTCACTTTGAGCATTCATAGGAGGTACTAACACACCACAATTTCATAGAGACATCCAACTCAAATCATAACCCAGTGAACAAGTATTCTGTGAAATATAGCCTAAGAGACCAACACGGTGCACACACTGTCACCTTTACACACGTGGGACAAGGAGTCTCCGGAGATAACATAAGTAAAATCCACTTGAATAGCATAACGACATCTAGATTACAAAGCTCATCATTTGGATCTCAATCATGTAAGGCAGCTCATGAGATCATTGTATTGAAGTACATGGGAGAGAGAGAAACCACATAGCTACCGGTGAGCCCTCGGCCTCGGGGGAGAACTACTCCCTCCTCATCACGGGAGTCAGCAGCGGCGATGAAGATGGCGGTGGTGTCGATGGAGATGGATTCGGGGCAATTCCCCATCCCGGCGTGCCGAAGAGACCCGTCTCCCGAAACGGAGTTTCGCGATGGCGCGGCGCCCCTGGAGTCTTTCGGAGAGTCGATTCGTGTAGGGTTTTCCGTCGCGAGGGAATTTATAGGCGAAAGGGCGATGTCGGTGGAGTCCCGAGGGGCCCACACCATAGGGTGGGGCGGCCCCCTCCTGGCCGCGCCGGCTGATGGGGAGGAGGCCTTGGGCCTCCTCTGGCCTAGCCCTTCTGGCTCCGTGAGTCTTCTGGCGGAATAGAATTTATGTGATTTTTCTGGATTTTTCCGAGCACTTTGGTTTTTGGGCCTTTTCTGCAATAAACACACATAATAAACAGAAACTGGCACTGTGGCATCTTGTTAACATGTTAGTTCCAGAAAATGCATAAAATGATATATAGTGTGAACAAAACATGTAGGTATTGTCATAATATAAGCATGGAACATCAGAAATTATAGATACGTTGGAGACGTATCAGTCAGCTTGACCCATTTGCACCAAAACAAAGGAACGTTAAAAGAAGGTCCATTGTCAAGTTCTCATATCTCCTCTATGTAACCATAATATGTGTCATTTTTCCCTTTGTTGTTTAGTGCATCAATGCGGACACCACTGTTTTGGTTGGTGCTCTTTTTATCTTGAGGGATCGTGCAAAATGTATTCTCATTTATCTCGTACTCTTGGAAAGTTAATAAGTCGAAGATGATGTATTGGCCAATAAGTACAGCTGATCTCCAATAGTGATGTCACTAAAGAGATGTGTTTCCAACCAACCACCAAAAGTATCCATGTGTTCACGTGCAATCCAATCATCAGACTGCCCCTGGTAGTGGGAGTGTACATAATTCTTGTGTACATTGATATACGGAGCAACCAAGGTGGAACTTTGTAGAATTGTGTAGTTTGCTTGAGTGAAAGAATGTTCGTATGTACTTATTATTGCTTTCTTTTATAGCGTGTTTTTTCCACTCAGTCTTTCTTCATGCTGCGCTTCAGGAACACCAACTGGCTTAAGGTCAGGAATAAAGTCAAAACAGAACTCAATGACCTGCTCTGTTCCATAGCCCTTGGAAATGCTTCCTTCTGACCTAGCACGGTTATGAACATATTTTTCCAAGACTCCCATGAACCTCTCAAAGGGAAACATATTGTGTAGAAATACAGGATCGAGTGACGAGGTATCAACTCGTCAATGCCTACGGAATGTAGACTTAGGGTTTTGTAGAAAGCAGAGGGCAAGTAGATCTCAAAAGTTATCAGTCGAGCAAAGGTGTTCAATTCAATTTACGGTGTCTAGGGTTAACAATGATTCGATCCTTATTTTGACCTCAGCGTCCCCTTTACATAGGAGGAGAACCCGAGGGTTACAACATGTCGTACAAGTACAAACTTTTGGGCGGTACTGGGCCTTTCCCGATATTGATACAGATTTTCATAATAACTATACTTTTCTAATCTGAACATCTTCAATCTTCTGGGCCTCCAAAGCTTCGAGTCCACGGGCCTTTGGCTACAATAATAAACCAGCGGTATATATATGACATATACCCCTTAGGCATGCCCTTGTCACCGAGAATGGAAATCTCTTTGACTACGAGATGTGTCATAATAAGGATGGTAGGAACACCAGCTCAAAAATGACAAGACATTGGACTACATCATTCTACAACCTTGGTAGAATTTCTGGATCAATTACCTTCTGAGAAATTGCATTGAGGAATAGACATACCTTCACAATGGTTACTCGAACATTTTCCATTAGAAGCCCCGTCAATGCAACCAGAAGCAATTGCGTCATAATGACTTGACATACACGTCCAGGAAGCCTAGCAGGTTCACGCAAAGATTCTTCGCCACGTGCATCATGTCGATTGAAGAGCGGACCTCTAGGAATTCCCAATAGGGTAGGTCCCAAAATATAGATTTCTTCTTCCACATTGGCGTGTGTCCGGCAAAGTCATCTTTACCAGTACGGTGGATAGGCTTATTCCGGTGATCTACCTCACCTTTGAAATGCTTGACTTTCTTTCTTACGGGATGGGATGCCTGATATGAAGGAAGCGACAATGTCCCAAGTACACAACCTTCTTACATTTATCCAAATGTATACCTTCAGTCTCATCTAAATAGTGTATGCATGCATTGTATCCCTTGTCTGTCTGTTCTGAAAGGTTACTAAGAGCTGGTCAATCGTTGATGGTTACTGATGCGCGTAGATGTACACGTCCGTTGGGAACCCCAAGAGGAAGGTATGATGCGCACAGTGGCAAGTTTTCCCTCAGTATGAAACCAAGGTTTAATCGAACCAGTAGGAGCCAAGAAGCACGTTGAAGGTTGATGGTCGCGAAATGTGATGCGGCGCAACACCAGGGATTCGGCGCCAACTAGGAACCCACAACACAACCAAAGTACTTTGCCCCAACGAACAGTGAGGTTGTCAATCTCACCGGCTTGCTGTAACAAAGGATTAAACGTATCGAGTGGAAGATGTTTGCAAAGGAAACAGTAAAACAAGTAGATTGTATGCTATGGAAAGAATAGGACCGGGGTCCACAGTTCACTAGAGGTGTCTCTCCCATAAGATAAAAGCATGTTGGGTGAACAAATTACAGTCGGGCAATTGACAAATAGAGAAAGGCATAATAATGCATATACATGACATGGTAAATATAGTGAGATTTAATTGGGCATTACGACAAAGTACATAGACCGCCATCCAACTGCATCTATGCCTAAAAAGTCCACCTTCAGGTTATCGTCCGAACCCCCTCCAGTATTAAGTTGCAAAGCAACAGACAATTGCATTAAGTATTGTGCGTAATGTAATCAATAACTACATCCTTAGACATAGCATCAATGTTTTATCCCTAGTGGCAACAGCACATCACAACCTTAGAACTTTCTGTCACTGTCCCAGGTATCAATGAAGGCATGAACCCACTATCGAGCATAATTACTCCCTCTTGGAGTTAAGAGTAAAAACTTGGCCAGAGCCTCTACTAATAACGGAGAGCATGCAAGATCATAAACAACACATGAACAATAGATTGATAATCACCATAATCATAGTACTCTCTATCCATCGGATCCCGACAAACACAACATATAGAATTACATATAGATGATCTTGATCATGTTAGGCAGCTCACAAGATCTAACAATGAAGCACAACAAGGAGAAGACGACCATCTAGCTACTGCTATGGACCCATGGTCCAGGGGTGAACTACTCACTCATCACTCCGGAGGCGATCATGGCGATGAAGAGTCCTCCGGAGATGAATCCCCTCTCCGGCAGGGTGCCGGAGCGATCTCCGAATCCCCGAGATGGGATTCGCGGCGGCGGCGTCTCGGAGGTTTTCCGTATCGTGGCTCTCGGTACTGGGGGTTTCGCGACGGGAGCTTTAAGTAGGCGGAAGGTCAACGCGAGGGGCCACGAGGGGCCCAGGGGCTAGGTCGGCGCGGCCAGGGCCTGGGCCGCGCCACCCTCGGCCGCCTCGTGGCCCCACTTCGTTAGGTCTTCGGTCTTCGGAAGCTTCGTGCAAAAATAGGACCCTGGGCGAAAGTTTCGTCCAATTCCGAGAATATTTCTTTACTAGGATTTCTGAAACCAAAAACAGAAAACAACAACTGGCTCTTCGGCATCTTGTTAATAGGTTAGTTCCGGAAAATGCATAAATATGACATATAATGTGCATAAAACATGTAGGTATCATCAATAAAGTAGCATGGAACATAAGAAATTATCGATACGTTGGAGACGTATCAGCATCCCCAAGCTTAGTTCTGCTCGTCCCGAGCAGGTAAAACGATAACAAAGATAATTTCTGAAGTGACATGCCATCATAATCTTGATCATACTATTTGTAAACATATGTAATGAATGCAGCGATCAAAGCAAAGGTAATGACATGAGTAAACAACTGAATCATATAGCAAAGACTTTTCATGAATAGTACTTCAAGACAAGCATCAATAAGTCTTGCATAAGAGTTAACTCGTAAAGCAATAAATCAAAGTAAAGGTGTTGAAGCAACACATAAGAAGATTAAGTTTCAGCGGTTGCTTTCAACTTGTAACATGTATATCTCATGGATATTGTCAACATAAAGTAATATAACAAGTGCAATATGCAAGTATGTAGGAATCAATGCACAGTTCACACAAGTGTTTGCTTCTTAAGGTGGAAGGAGATAGGTAAACTGACTCAACAATAAAAGTAAAAGAATGGTCCTTCAAAGAGGAAAGCATCGATTGCTGTATTTGTGCTAGAGCTTTTATTTTGAAAACATGAAACAATTTTGTCAACGGTAGTAATAAAGCATATGAGTTATGTAAATTATATCTTACAAGTTGCAAGCCTCACGCATAGTATACTAATAGTGCCCGCACCTTGTCCTACTTAACTTGGACTACCGGATCTTTGCATGCCATGTTTCAACCAAGTGTCACAAAGGGGTACCTCCATGCCGCCTGTACAAAGGTCCAAGGAGAATGCTCGCATTTCGGATTTCTCGCTTTTGATTATTCTCAACTTAGACATCCATACCGGGACAACATGGACAACAGATAATGGACTCCTCTTAAATGCATAAGCATGTAGCAAAGTTATTATTCTCATATGAGATTGAGGATATATGTCCAAAACTGAAACTTCCACCATGATTCATGGCTTTAGTTAGCGGCCCAATGTTCTTCTCTAACAATTTTGCATGCTCCAACCACTAAAATGATAGACCTTCAGACAAGACGGACATGCATAGCAACTCACATGATATTCAACAATAGTTGATGGCGTTCCCCAGAAACATGGTTATCGCACAACAAGCAACTTAATAAAATATAAAGTGCATAAGTACATATTCAATACTACGATAGTTTTTAAGGCTATTTTGTCCCATGAGCTATATATTGCAAAGGTGAATGATGGAATTTTAAAGGTAGCACTCAAGCAATTTACTTTGGAATGGCGGGTAAATACCATGTAGTAGGTAGGTATGGTGGACACAAATGGCATAGTAGTTGGCTCAAGGATTTTGGATGCATGAGAAGTATTCCCTCTCGATACAAGGTTTAGGCTAGCAAGGTTATTTGAAGCAAACTCAAGGATGAACAAGTGCAGCAAGACTCACATAAAAGACATATTGTAAACATTATAAGACTCTACACTGTCTTCCTTGTTGTTCAAAACTCAATACTAGATATTATCTAGACCTTAGAGAAACCAAATATGCAAATCAAATTTTAGCAAGCTCTATGTATTTCTTCATTAATGGGTGCAAAGCATATGATGCAAGAGCTTAAACATGAGCACAACAATTGCCAAGTATCACATTATCCAAGACATTTTTAGAATTACTACATGTAGCATTTTCCAATTCCAACCATATAACAAATTAACGAAGAAGAAACTTCGCCTTGAACATTATGAGTAAAGCCTAAGGACACATGTGTCCATATGCAACAGCGGAGCGTGTCTCTCTCCCACAAAGTGAATGCTAGGATCCATCTTATTCAAACAAAAACAAAAACGAAAACAAACCGACGCTCCAAGTAAAGAACACCAGATGTGACTGAATAAAAATATAGTTTCAGGGGGAACCTGATGATGTTGTCGATGAAGAAGGGGATGCCTTGGGCATCCCCAAGCTTAGACGCTTGAGTCTTCTTAAAATATGCAGGGATGAACCACGGGGCATCCCCAAGCTTAGAGCTTTCACTCCTCTTGATCTTAGTATATCATTCTCCTCTCTTGACCCTTGAAAACTTCCTTCACACCAAACTTCAAGCAAACTCATTAGAGGGTTAGTGCATCATTAATAATTCACACATTCAGAGGTGACACAATCATTATTTTCACTTCTGGACATTGCATAATGCTACTGGACATTAATGGATCAAAGAAATAAATCCAACATAGCAAAAGAGGCAATGCGAAATAAAAGGCAGAATCTGTCAAAAACAGAACAGTCCGTAAAGACGAATTTATAAATGGCACCAGACTTGCTCAAATGGAAAAACTCAAAACTAATGAAAGTTGCGTATATATCTGAGGATCACGCTCGTAAATTGGCAGATTTTTTCGAATTTTCTACAGAGAATTATGCCCAGATTCGTGACAGACAGCAATGCTGTTTCTGCGCAGCGATCCCAAATATAACATCAACTTTGACATAGAAACTTTACTTGGCACAAAAACATGATAAGGAGAGGTTGCTACAGTAGTAAACAACTTCCAAGACTCAATAAAACAAAAATTGCTGTAGGTAAAAACATGGGTTGTCTCCCATAAGCGCTTTTCTTTAACGCCTTTCAGCTAGGCGCAGAAAGTGCAAATCAAGTAACATCGAGAGATGAAGCATCAACATCATTACCTTGGGAGCTGGGAGTTTTCTCAACCAAGCATAGTATATTTGATATATAAGTTTTAGCGTCTCCCTTTTCATTAGTCTTAGGCTTGCTACTCTCATCGAACAAATTTTCCGGAACAAGCCAAGCATAGTTATTTTCTAGTGCGTCATTCATAGCTAGAAGTTTACATGGTATTGGTGCTTTGATTTCCCCTCCATCATTAATGTTATTAGTGTACATTATTCTATCCATGTCCATTTTTTCAAGGAGACCAATAAAATTGGTATGAGAACCTAGCATATTAAATTTAGCAAAAACCTTTCTAGCCTCTCTTGCTAGACCACCAAATTCTCTAAGAAGGGTTTCTAAAACAAAATCTTTCTTTTCCCCTTCTTCCATGTCACCAAGTGTAAGAAACATGTGTTGGATTATAGGATTGAGATTAACAAATTTAGTTTCCAACAAGCGAACTAAAGCAGCAGCAGCAATTTCATAGGTAGGTGCAAGTTCTACCAAGTGTCTATCTTCAAAATCTTCAGTAATACTAACATGATTGAAAAATTCTTCTATATTATTTCTCCCAACTATGGACC
This sequence comes from Lolium multiflorum, assembly GCA_030979885.1. Taxonomy (NCBI): domain Eukaryota; kingdom Viridiplantae; phylum Streptophyta; class Magnoliopsida; order Poales; family Poaceae; genus Lolium; species Lolium multiflorum. Next base: position 217,909,472 of record CM061750.1, read on the forward strand.
CACGTCCTACCGGTATGTCCTTTGTGGTGAAATTAAAAGGAAACATGATGCAATAAGCAAAAAGTAAACTAGGCAAATAAGGTAAAGACGAGTAACTAATTTTTTTGTGTTTTTGATATAGAGAGCAAGGCAGTAAATAAAGTAAAACTAGCAACTAATTTTTTTGTGTTTTGATTTAGTGCAGCAAACAAAGTAGTAAATAAAATAAAGCAAGACAAAAACAAAGTAAAGAGATTGAGAAGTGGAGACTCCCCTTGCAGCGTGTCTTGATCTCCCCGGCAACGGCGCCAGAAAAAGTGCTTGATGCGCGTAGATGTACACGTCCGTTGGGAACCCCAAGAGGAAGGTATGATGCGCACAGTGGCAAGTTTTCCCTCAGTATGAAACCAAGGTTTAATCGAACCAGTAGGAGCCAAGAAGCACGTTGAAGGTTGATGGTCGCGAAATGTGATGCGGCGCAACACCAGGGATTCCGCGCCAACTAGGAACCTGCACAACACAACCAAAGTACTTTGCCCCAACGAAACAGTGAGGTTGTCAATCTCACCGGCTTGCTGTAACAAAGGATTAAACGTATCGAGTGGAAGATGTTTGCAAAGGAAACAGTAAAACAAGTAGATTGTATGCTATGGAAAGAATAGGACCGGGGTCCACAGTTCACTAGAGGTGTCTCTCCCATAAGATAAAAGCATGTTGGGTGAACAAATTACAGTCGGGCAATTGACAAATAGAGAAAGGCATAATAATGCATATACATGACATGGTAAATATAGTGAGATTTAATTGGGCATTACGACAAAGTACATAGACCGCCATCCAACTGCATCTATGCCTAAAAAGTCCACCTTCAGGTTATCGTCCGAACCCCCTCCAGTATTAAGTTGCAAAGCAACAGACAATTGCATTAAGTATTGTGCGTAATGTAATCAATAACTACATCCTTAGACATAGCATCAATGTTTTATCCCTAGTGGCAACAGCACATCACAACCTTAGAACTTTCTGTCACTGTCCCAGGTATCAATGAAGGCATGAACCCACTATCGAGCATAATTACTCCCTCTTGGAGTTAAGAGTAAAAACTTGGCCAGAGCCTCTACTAATAACGGAGAGCATGCAAGATCATAAACAACACATGAACAATAGATTGATAATCACCATAATCATAGTACTCTCTATCCATCGGATCCCGACAAACACAACATATAGAATTACATATAGATGATCTTGATCATGTTAGGCAGCTCACAAGATCTAACAATGAAGCACAACAAGGAGAAGACGACCATCTAGCTACTGCTATGGACCCATGGTCCAGGGGTGAACTACTCACTCATCACTCCGGAGGCGATCATGGCGATGAAGAGTCCTCCGGGAGATGAATCCCCTCTCCGGCAGGGTGCCGGAGGCGATCTCCGAATCCCCCGAGATGGGATTCGCGGCGGCGGCGTCTCTGTAAGGTTTTCCGTATCGTGGCTCTCGGTACTGGGGGTTTCGCGACGGGAGCTTTAAGTAGGCGGAAGGTCAACGCGAGGGGCCACGAGGGCCCAGGGCTAGGTCGGCGCGGCCGGGGCCTGGGCCGCGCCGGCCACCCTCTGGCCGCCTCGTGGCCCCACTTCGTTAGGTCTTCGGTCTTCGGGCTTCGTGCAAAAATAGGACCCTGGGCGAGTTTCGTCCAATTCCGAGAATATTTCTTTACTAGGATTTCTGAAACCAAAAACAGCAGAAAACAGCAACGGCTCTTCGGCATCTTGTTAATAGGTTAGTTCCAGAAAATGCATAAATATGACATATAATGTGCATAAAACATGTAGGTATCATCAATAAAGTAGCATGGAACATAAGAAATTATCGATACGTTGGAGACGTATCAGTTACGAACAGCAACGCTCGTAGGTCGGATTCCTCCTATTTATGCTCATCCCACACACAAACACCTTTTACAGCCCACAACTTTAGAATTTCTTCAAATAATGGCTTTAGGTACACATCAATGTCGTTGCCCGGTTGTTTCGGGCCTTGGATGACCACTGGCATCATAATAAATTTCCGCTTTATGCACAACCACGGAGGAAGGTTATAGATACGACCAAACCTTAAATTCCTCGCGTCATCTGCAAAGTCTAGGAACTCTCCTCGATTTTTCTCCACTGCGACCCATCAGCGGGTGCCTCAACATCATGTCTTTTTTACGGTCTTCTTTGTGCCATCGCAACAACCTAGTATGCTCTTTGTTTCTGAACAAACGTTTCAACTGTGGTATTATAGGAGCATACCACATCACATTTGCATGAACCCTCTTCCTGTGGCGCTCTCCCTTAATATCACCAGGGTCATCTCGTCTGATCTTATACCGCAATGCAGCGCATACCGGGCATGCATCCAAATTCTCGTACTCACCGCGGTAGAGGATGTAGTCATTAATGCATGCATGTATATTTTGCACATCTAATTCCAGATGGCAGACAACCTTCTTCACTTCGTACGTACTAACGGGCAATTCGTTACCCTTTGGAAGCTGATTTCTTCATTACTTTTAGCAACTTCCCAAATCCTGAGCCAGTCAGCGTTCTCTGCCTTCCATAGCAGCAATTCCAGTGTGCTACCTAGATTTTTCTGGCCATCTTCACAAGGCAACAATTTGTTGTGATCCTCTAACATCTGCTCGAACTTCAATCTTTCCTTTCAGTTTCGCAGTCTCTCTTTAAATCAGCAATGGCCCGACCAAGATCATCATCGGACTCATTTGATGCATCTTGATCTTCTGCTTTCCCCATTGCAGTAGAACCGTATTCAGGGAACATAGGATAGTTGTCATCATCTTCTTCTTCACTGTCTTCCATCATAACCCCTCTTTCTCCATGCTTGATCCAACCATTGTAGTTGGGCATGAAATCGAACCACCTCAGGTGGGTGTGAAGGGTTGTCGAGGAAGAGTAATCTTTCTTATTCTAAAAATTAACACATGGACAACACATAAAACCATCCGGCCGTTTGTTTTCCTTAGCCACACGGATAAAAAAAATAAGGCCCGCAGTAAACTCATTATGGCGTCGGTCACCGTACATTCATTGCCGGTCCATCTGCGTTATATAATTAAGTTTATCAAAGGTCATTACAGAACATCATGGATAGTGAAGCGATGTACATCGACACATAAATTTTATCAATGAAGGATGAAAGGATAAAGTTGTTAACTTCGATTGAGATGGAAAAAGAGAGGAGAAAGCTTAAGTGTGGCTCGAGCACTTCATATCGTGTTTTGTGTAAACTCAAGTGGCATCATGCTCTTAGGCATTTCATCGAGCACCTCTTATGCATAAGAAGGAAAAGCAAAGCAACATAAACCTCTTGTGCTAAGAAGTGAAAAAAGCTAAGTATGTGGATCACAAGGTTGAGCAGGGCGCTTGTATATATAGTGTTGGACCATTAGTTCCAGTTGGAGATACCAACTGGGACTAAAGGGGCTCGCGGCGTGGTGTGGCAGGCCGCAAAGCCGTTAGTCCTGATTGCTATCTCCAACTGGGACTAAAGGTACAAACTGAACCGGGACTAAAGTGGGCGGTAGCCCCGTGCGCGTCCTAGCCGCTCGAACCGAAACTAAAGCTCATATTAGTCCCGGTTCGTAATGCGACCGTGACTAATGTAGTTTTTGCCTCCGACCATAAGGCATGTTCTCTAGTAGTGGCAATACACCTTATATTTTAAACTTCTTCTTTAAAAAATTATATGGCTTATATCTAGGAACGCAGGGAGTAGATACTACACATTATATGGATGAGGACATCACTCATGAATGTTAGATCAGTTTAATGTTAGTTCAGCTTTTAGGAGAGTTTCTTGTAACCCAAAAGTTCACGAAGTTTCGAGATTAATCGCTCCATCATTCTTTACATCGTAAATGTACAAACTAGCAGTTGACACGGCAACGTACTCGCCACCTACAAATTCCAGAGAAACTAAACCTTTTACTAATAAAAAATCACAGAGCATCTTTTTGTTTTTGATAGGCGATTATACATTTAGTTTCAACGCTCTGACTTGGTTAGAGGAGTAAATACTTTACTAGTTAAGCAGGGAACTTGCATGTGGACCGAACTTGGTTAGTCAAGCAAAGAAAATTAAGAAATGAAACTATACACGAACCGAGAGGGGCAATCATAAGAAAACCAACTGACCTAGGAATATTGAATTGAACCGAGAGATTTGCTAGGCCGTCCTTATCATTACAAATGCTTTTTCTGGGGGCGCAGGGCACTTGCATGATCTCTTTAGGACGTGGAGGATCTGGTTAAATAAGAAATGAATCCGGTCAAATATTATTTTAATTTTCATATTGTTCGATCCGTATGAGTAAAAATACTACTCATAGACAAATGGAGTAAATGGAAAATAAATCATTTTTCAAATAAATGGAACAAGCTCCCAACCACTAAGTCATCCCTCGACACAACAACAGAAAGACAAAAAGAAAGAAAAACCGATTGATAATTAAGATGCGGATTTGCAAGTAAAAAAAGCTGGTGATCTCTCAAAAGTCTAAACTACTACTTGTAGAATAAAATGTTCGAGACATTCTAGATACATGTATTAACCAAGTGAGAAGAAGTTGACTGGTTAAGTTCAAACCATTTATTTTTCCTATTTTATTAAGTGCATTCATGCCTTTTATTGCTTTTTAAGAGTATTTTGAGAAGGTTTAACTCATATAGCCTTTGGAACACAGATGCAAACACACATAAATATATAGATGCACTCACCCCTATAATGCACGCTCTACCTTTATAAACACCTCTAGACATTTAATTAGCTATGTAGAAAATGCACTCATTAATGAGGGATTGCTAGGAGGTTAGACAGAGCAATTGCGATCAATCTCAGTCAGAGGCGGGCATGCTATCACATCATCCATGACCGTATATAGACAATAAGCAAGAGCACTGCCATATATCTTTAGATAAAGCTTTAGACTACTCACTATGCATAGTATCATATAAAAGTATCATGTGTATGATACTACTACATGTTACTATGTCTATAATACATGGTATCATGTATTAGTATCATAATCTTCTTATATTAATTGATTTGTAGAATCTCAATGCAGATCTATGTACAAGATGTACTTGATATTAAATTTTCTAGTACTCCGTGCTATGATACGGTATCTACCTATGATACTATAATCCTATCTCTCATCTTTAATTGCACTGTCACATCAGCTTTTTGCGTGCATGAGATAGATGCAGGATACTAGTATCTATGATACTTCCAATGTGGGTATTATTAAGTTACATCATCTCCCATATGGTTTACCAATGTCCCGCTCTGTTGGAAAAAGCTTACTGGTACCTCAGTAATGATTTTATCTCTCGGTTCTAAAACCAAATACTCTCTCCGGTCCACGAAAAATGTTGAAGGTTTATTAAAATTTGAATGTGCTAAACACTAAATAATAATAGGTACATCTAAACTTTAACAAACATTTGAGATATTTCTGGGGCGGAGTGAGTACACTCTTCCTGAACTGTTAATATATACACAATATATTTTGTACATTCAATTAGTTTCTCGAAATGTTTTAAACGTGTGGTGCCTAAACATATGCCACGTCCAACATGTATCAGCCACAGTATATGACATAGAAGTATTTTGCAAGGCAAATACAAGGATATTATCCTTACATTACACGCCCAAATCACATACTTTAGAATATTAGTGGCCATTTTAAAATGTTGAATGCAAACATGATAACTCGTACAAATTTTATAGTGGTTGATATACTTTTAGTAACCGTTCATCCACCTCGATCTGACGGTGGTAAAAATAGATGGTACTAATGTACCATCAATAACATGACTTGTATGGTTGGAAGGGCACTATTCCTTAAAAGCGTTGAAGGGTAAGCTAACTGCTTTTAGATTTTTGGGTCCAAAACATGCGCTCATACAAGAGGATTGGGAATAGTAATATAGTTTTTCTCTGTTTTATATGCACAAGTGATGTCCACATGACATCTAAACCAAAAATTCATGCGTTGTTGTTCCCACATCACCGAACCACCTTGCACGCAAAAAATATGAGAAGAAAATCAAAGAACAATCTGAGTACATGCATGCTTGCATGAAGGGATCAAATCAAGTGACAGGTTCAGGTGGTGATAGTTCGCATCTGACTAAAGAGAGAAAAATATAGTAAGCTGTGAAGTTGACTTAAAACCATTGACATAAGCCGGCCGGCTGTTGATCTGGTAGGGTAATGTCAATTAGAGTCGTGTACATATCTCCTACTGATCAATATATTATACATATGATTGCGTATAGTAGACATATATGAATGTATGTCGGCAAGACGAAATTAAACTATATAACATGTATCAAGGGATTTCAGGAACGTGGCAGGGAGATTTGCTAGGCCGCCCTGATCTTTAGGTGCATTCATCTCTGTAGTTTCTACGGTGGAATTATACGAACATGTACATAGGCAATCTGCTTCTTTAACCAGCGCGTATAGATGTGCACTCACATGCATTGTGCTAGATCTGGTCAAAGTTTCACTATAGGAATGGCTCGAAACGCCGACAGCCAAAAGTCAGGACCGTCGGCGTATGGAGTGGCCAGACCAGTCCGCCAAAAGGGCCGTCGGTGTAGCAACACCCTCGGCATAGGAAACGCTACGCCGATGGCTACCCTCGGCGCATCTCGGGCCGTCGACGTAAGCCCGTGCATGCGGCCCACCAAAGTTACGTCGTGATGGCACTGTCAGAGCAACGCTGACGGCTGCCCTCGGCATAGCCTTTTCCCCTTTTTTATCTGCGCCGACGGCCACCCTCGGCGTAGTATTGAAGTTTTTTTTCCCTCCACGCACCCTCCACCCCCAGTGGATCTCCTTTTTAAATTTCAACTGAATGGCAAAAAATGATAAAAAAATTTAAAAAATAAAATACTTTGAGACGTCCATGTGTTATGTCATCTAGTTGCAAGAGAATTTAACAAACATGAATTTTGACCTTTTTTGAAAAATTGCGTCACGTATCGGTAAAACAGCTTTTGTGGTGTACCCGATTGCCTTTTTTAGATTCTCAAAATTTCACAGGAAAATATGAAAGCAGGAAGATTTAAGTTTTTGCCAGAAATTCAGAATTTTATAATTTTTTTATGTTTTTTAATAAATTAATAATTGCATCCTACATAAAGATTATTATTACTAAACCATTGATGTTTATTCAAATAATGATTTAAAATTCAAAATAATAAAGAGTTGTGATACCACGGTCTAAGGGTTAATAGGATTTATATGATATTATCAACATTTTTTTGTTTCTTACTTTAAAGCTCAACCAGATTGACCATGAGTGTAATTTGACCTAAGATTAAGTGTGGTTAGAGTTAACATGATCCATGTGAGATTTAAAAAAAATCAAAAAAATTCAAAAAAGTTGAAGTTAACGGACGGGACGGTGTGGCCTGCGCCGAGGGTCTAAACGCCGACGGCCACCGTTGACGTATACGGGCTACACCGAGGGCCGAGTCTACGCCGACGGCACACATGGCTCTGCCGAGGTGGATCTTTTCCGAGGAGCTATGCCGAGGGTTGTCCTCAGCGTAACCTACGCCGACGGCCCAATATGGCTACGCCCTCGTTGTTTCGAGCCATTTTTGTAGTGTTTGGTTATTTTGGACGAAATTTATCTAATAAGTCAAAGGATTGATGAGAGCGAAGCTGGGCATTGACTAGTTGCTCATAGTATTACGTAGTCAACTTCATTTGGTTTCGCCATGTCAGTAGCTCACAAGTCCGATGTACCTTGTTGTTGTTTTATACTTCTATTTTTTGACAACTTTTTATTCTTCTATTTTGTAAGCTCCACACGCACAAATCTTTTTCATGACAATTAGCAAAATGAGGAACCAATTCACAGAATATTGTAGCGCAACAGCTGATTTTTACGAGGCCTGGATATGCATAGAAAGTATGTGACCAGAGAGCTCCTTTATACCGCCCAAAGCGGTGCGTGTGCAGAGCGCCGCACACCGAAGCGCCCCGTGGGAGCTCTGTTGGGCCAGGCCCAAACATGTATACTCTTTTTTATTTTACTTTTTCTTTTCTGTATTTGCGAAATCTAAATATTTTGAAAGATTTTTGAATTTCAAATTTTTTTGAATATGATTTCTTTCTAAAAATTTGAACAATTTAGAGTATCAAGTTATTTCAAATTTCAACAAATATGCTAATCTAGATAAATTTAACAAATTACAAAATATGAAAATTTTCAAATTGTGATTGTTTTGAATCTGAACATTTTTCAAATTTCTAATAACTTCAAAAGAAATCAAATATCTGACCTTTTTTCTAAATTTGAACCATTTTTTATTTCAGCAATTTTCGGTTGAACAGTTTTTTTTTTTTAAAAAAATGAATCTAAATATTTGTAAGAAACAAAAATAAACATTTGAAACCAAAAAAGTCAGGTGGAAAACCCAAGCAGTCGGAAAAAAAGGGACGGAGAAAACGGATTCGCCATTTATGGGTTAGGCCCTTAGCACCGTTAGGGTGTGTGGCGCGGTGCAAATGACCTAATTGGTGCATAGGGTTAACCTCTAGCCACCTAGGCAGAGACAAAACTATGTCGCCGTAAATAGAAATGGGCATAAAAAATAGCACACTCTCCCCGAACAGTTCTATTTATTTTGACATTGCCCATGAACAAGTTTTCTTCTAATTGGGAATATTTTTTAGATTTAAAAACCGAGTTCTCGATGTCGCCACACAAGGGTTCCTCTAATCTGGCGGGGCGTGGAGCGGATAATGGGCCAACAACTACCTCAGCCTAATAACACAAATGTTTTCTATTTTTGCGAGAAAATATATGTTACTGTACATTTGAAAATAATACTATTATCAACGAAGATATTAATTCATCGCATAAGTTCACTAACTTTCAATTGAAAATTATCTATATCTATATATAAAATATATATTATATGAAAATATACATCATGATGAATTTAATGGTATTGATTTGGTATTCCAGATGTCGATATCTTTTGAAACAAATTTGGTTAGACTTTACATGGTTTGACTAAAACATATATATTATGAACTATATTTTAGCAAAGAGGGGCGTAATGTTCCAAATAATCACATAAAAAGTTTGTGTAATTTTTTTATTTTGTTTTGTCTTAGGTAAAACTATTTTTATACCAATTCCAAAAATGTTAGCAATAGAAAAGTTCACATTTTTTAAAATAATGCTCGAAACAAATGTTAATCTGATTAAATCATATGTTAATTGTTTCTTTAACAACTTGACATCGTATAAAATTTTCATGTATTTACCACGAAAGGAATATGAAAATAAGAGATAAAATAAATAATTAAATACAGTTGGAAAATAAGACATGAATAGAAAAAACGAACATATAACAAAAAAAATTGAAAATGTGAAAATACATATTCAAAAAGAAATAAAATGAAATAGAAAAAATAAAGAAAAAGTAGGAGCTTATTCGGCTTGGCCCGAGTACATGGGAATGGGATGTGCTTTACTCGGTGCCAAGCGGGAGCTAGGACACCTAGGAAAATGTAGCATTGACGCCGACGGTCCCGGAAGGGCTACATTTGTGACATTGTTTTTTAGTGACTCTTCCACAAAAATTATTAGTCGTAGAACAGACACATAGAACTTGGGCATCCATCTGCACAACAAGTGTAAGAGTGGCAATGTTATCTATTGATCTGAGTATTAGTGGATATAATGCTTATCAAGACGGATATACAGGTCATTCTTGCCAACAAAAGGATTTTCATGAACGGATATACAGGTCATTCTTGCCAACTCTTGGGTTTGTCATGTACCTAAGATTTATGGATAGCTGGAAAGATAATTACTATAACGTATTACACACTTATGCACGTATGTAGTCAAAGCGTGGAAGATCAGTCATGACCTAGGGAAACGACTGAAACAGAACACCCTCAATTTGGTGGAACATGGGAACATGTTTAAGGTACCTTCATGTTGATGGTTGAGCAACAAACACATGTGTTGAGCTTATTATCACTAGTAGAAAAAGGGGAATTAGTCCTGGTTAGTACATTTCCAGGATTCTTTGAGGGGGTCGATGGCGATGTCGGAAAGAAGAAGCGACGGGGGGTCACCCTTGTCGGAGGTCGCACCCGTGGAGGATTTCCTTCCCGGGGATCCCATTGAGGATGACGTGGGAGGAAGCCATGGAGAAGAGGGTCATAATCAGAGCACGCCACCTTTGGGGGAAGTCGAGGCGTTGCATGAGGTCCAACATGTAATCCCATATCGAGAAAAAATGTAATCCCATCGAACAGTGGCAACAACCTTGGCGATGACAAGTTTGATGAGGAGGGTGATGACCCACAAGTATAGGGGGTGTATCGTAGTACTTTCGATAAATAAGAGTGTCGAACCCAACGAGGAGCAGAAGGTGTTGACAAGCGGTTTCGATGAAGGATTCACTGTAAATGCTCACAGACAAGTATTCAGGGGGTTTTGATATAGCAAATAAATAAAGTACGAGTGAGTAAAATGCGAGAGAAATAATTGCAGCGAGTGGCCCAATCCTTTTTAGCACAAAGGACAAGCCGGTTTGTTTACTTATAATGACCAAACGTTCTTGGGGACACACGGGGATTTTAGTCTAGTGCTTTCGCTTCATACAGCTGATTAATCTTCATTGTTTTGATAAGTGTTGTGTGGGTGCACCTATGCTAATGCACCGCCCTTCCTAGGACTAATACATACTTGTGATTATACCCTTTGCAAGCACCGCAAATACAAGAAAGTAATTAAGATAAATCTAACCACAGCCTTAAACTCTGAGATCCTGCTATCCCTCCTGCACCAATATACTAATGGGGGTTTAGGTTTCTGTCGCTCCGGCAACCCCACAATTAGCAAACGAATACAAGATGTACTCCCCTAGGCCCATAAAGGTGAAGTATCATGTAGTCGACGTTCACATGACACCACTAGAAGAGTAACACCACAACTTAAATATCATAACATTAAATATTACTCAACTACAATTCACTACTAACATTTGGACTTCACCCATGTCCTCAAGAACTAAACGAACTACTCACGAGACATCATATGGAACATGATCAGAGGTGATATGATGATGAATAACAATCTGAACATAAACCTTAGTTCAATGGTTTCACTCAATAGCATCAATAACAAGTAGAAATCAATACCGGGAGAGTTTCCCCTATCAAACAATCAAGATCCAACCCTAATTGTTACAGCGGTGATGAGGTGCAGAGGTGGAGATGGCGGTGATGATGATGAAGATGATGGTGATGATGATGGAGATGATGTCCAGCTCGATGACGATGGCGATGGCGTCGATTTCCCCCTCCGGGAGGGAATTTCCTCGGCGGATTCCTGCCCGTCGGAGAGCTCTTTTCTCTCTGGTGTCTCTCCGCCCCGCATAGGCGTATCTGTCAATTCTCCGTAACTCCCTGTGCCTTAGGAAGTACGCGAAGGAGAGGAGGCCGAGGAGGGCTGTGGGCCCCTCCCCACATGGCGGCGCGGCAAGGGCAGGGCCGCGCCGGCCTATGGGGGGCCATGGCGGCCCTCTCGGCCCCTCCTTTTGGCTCCCTTTGTCTTCTGGAAAAATAGGATTTTTCGTATAATTGCCGTCAATTGTTGATCTTCCGAAATATGGTGTCGACGGTGCTTTTTCCAGCAGAATCCTGACTCCGGTGAATAATTCTCCAATGATCATGAAACATGCAAAATAGGTGAAATAACATAAGTATCATCTCTAAATATGAAATATATCAATGAATAACAGCAAATTATGATATAAAATAGTGATGCAAAATGGACGTATCAACTCCCCCAAGCTTAGACTTCGCTTGTCCCCAAGCGAAACTGAGCTCAATGAACAAGACCACATGTTTATGGAGTGAAGAGTCGATAAATAAAATACGGACAAGAAGCATCATATTGATTCACACAAGATATTCTAGTAAACATTCTCTTCATATAACTCAACTTGAAATAAGTAAAGAGAAATCACAAATAGAGGTGCATAGGAAATCATAAACGGTTATGACAAACTTTGTTCTTGGTCAGAGAACTACTAACGGATTGTACTTATCTTCTAAGCAAAGCTTTCATATTAGAATTTATATAGCAGGGCTTTCATCTTCAATCATAACAATCTCCTCATAATCATTGATAACTTTCGAAGTCATATTCATTCAGATAAAATTTGTACTAAACAAGAAAGCATAAAAGACATGATTAACTAGATCATAGCATAAATGGTTGGTTCACAACAACTCAATTGCTTGCTTAAGATAGAAGGACATAGGTTTACTGACTCAACATAAAAGTAAAAGATAGGCCCTTCGCAGAGGGAAGCAGGGATTAAATCATGTGCTAGAGCTTTTCAAGTTTTGAAATCATATAAAGAGCATAAAAGTAAGATTTTGAGCGGTGTTTGTTGTTGTCAACGAATGGTAGTGGGCACTCTAACCCCCTTGCCAAACAGACCTTCCAAGAGCGGCTCCCATGAAGGACGTCATCTCTACCAGCAAGGTAGATCATCCCCTTCTCTTTTGTTTACACATGTATTTTAGTTTTATTATGGATGACACTCCCCCCAACTTTGCTTTCACAAGCCATGGCTAACCGAATCCTCGGGTGCCTTCCAACATTCACATACCATGGAGGAGTGTCTATTGCAAAATTAAGTTGCTTACTGATAAATCAGGGCAAAACATGTGAAGAGAATTATTAATGAAAGTTATTAATTGGGGCTGGGAACCCCGTTGCCAGCTCTTATTGCAAAATTATTGGATAAGCGGATGTGCCACTAGTCCATTGGTGAAAGTCCGCCCAACAAGATTGAAAGATAAAACACCACATACTTCCTCATGAGCTATAAAACATTGACACAAATAAGGAGTAATATAGTTTGAATTATTTAAAGGTAGCACATGAAGTATTACTTGGAGTGGCGCAAAATACCACATAGTAGGTAGTTATGGTGGACACAGATGGCATGGATTTGGTATAAGGTTGTGGATGCATGAGAAGCATTCCCTCTCAATACAGGTCTTTGGCTAGCAAGGTTGGGTAGCAAGCATAAAGGTTGAGGGAAACAAACAAATATACATGTGATAGAAACAATCATGCATCTTTCTCATAAGCACAAGCAATTTTAACTTCAGAATACTAACTCATTAGAAGAAAGATAATAAATCAATATATCTACATGTATTTCCATTTTCTATTTAAACATCAAGGTATTGTTGCTATTGACCAATGTTAAGTTTGCCAAAACCAAATAGATTTACTTGATGCTGCCAAAGTGATATCAATACTAATGTCAAGAGTGATCATATAATAGAAATTGCGAACTAAAATAAGGTGTGCAAAAAGTAAATGATAAGACTTCTCATTAATATTCCATAATGATAACTCACACCAACGGATACATAGATAACCAACTAAGAGAGAGATACTTCCATACTGCAAACTATTCTATATGATAACTTCCCTACTCATGATATGACACTACTGACACTACTTGATAGTAAATGATAAAGATAGTGATGATGTGCTACCGCGGCACTCCCCCAAGCTTGGAACAAACCAAGGGGATGCCAATACCGATGATGAATTACTCCTTCGGTGGTGATGGTGGTGGATTCTTCTCGCGCTTCTTACAAATCTCCTTCAGCTTCAGCTTCTCAGTTTGGCAGTTCTGCACTAAAACTCGAAGAGATTCGTTGTCATCCAAATGTGGCGGTGGCGCCCTTGTGATGGGAATCGAGTAATATTCCAGCATTCTGCGAAGTCGCTGGTTCTCCTCCTGAAGTATCTCTACTTCCCTTCTTAGGGCACGGTATTGATCACAAAACTCATCGGTAACCCGTATTGCTTCCTCCACACAAGGGAAAGAGTTGAGGCTAAGAGCAGGCGGAAGAAGTCCCTGCAAGTTATGAGAAAAAGAACGTCCAGTGTTAACCGATCCCACCAAGATTGGCTTACTCTCCGCAGCTTCCCGCTCTCTTTTTGCTGATGCTATCTTCCTCACTTCCTTATTGACACCTTCATCCATCTCTTCCTCCCAAGGCCCCTTGTCTTCGTTGTTGGATACCATGGTGCTTCTAGATCAAGAACAAATCCTGGCAGAAAACAGCTCGAAACAAAACACGACGAGAAAACGATATACGGACCTCCAGGGGTCCGGGGGATTATATAGCAAATATTTTTACGACAAAAGGAAGGTTCCAGGCCGAAAACGAGTGGAAACGGGACGCTGTCCCCATAGGCGGCGCGGCCAGGTGGGCCCGCGCCGGCCTATGGTGACGGGCCCTCGCGCGTCTCCTCCACTCCGTCTCGATCTCGTAATTTTTTATATTTTCCAAAAACAGCAGAAATATTGTTCGGAAAGCTAAACGCGGACTTTTTATTACTAAAACTGTTACCTATTCAAAGTCGGACTCTGCGAACTGTCAATTTGATCTTTCATGAAAGCTTCCGGAGTCATCACTTGAATAACATCAATATCTTCATTATAAGAATCTCCAGAAATATAATGCTTGAGTCTTTGTCCATTCACTACTTGTGTGGCATTACCTTCCAAAGTGCTAATTTTAATTGCCCCTGAACGATATATCTCCTCAATAACATATGGTCCTTCCCATTTTGAGAGTAATTTCCCTGCAAAAATCTGAGACGAGACCGATACAATAGGACTTTATCTCCAACATTGAATTCTCTTTTAATAATTCTTCTATCATGCCACTTCTTAACTTTCTCCTTAAAAAGTTCAGCATTTTCATAAGCTTCACTTCTCCGTTCATCTAAAGAACTCAATTGTAGCAACCTCTTCTTACCGGCAAGTTTAAAATCTTTATTAAGTTCTCTTACAGCCCAATAAGCTTTGTACTCTAGTTCTAAAGGTAAATGACAAGCTTTTCCATAAACCATTTTATAAGGAGACATTCCCATAGGGTTTTTATAAGCAGTTCTATAAGCCCACAATGCTTCCTTTAACTTACTAGCCCAATTCTTTCTAGATTTATTAACAGTCTTTCCCAAGATAGCTTTAACTTCTCTATTTGATATTTCTACTTGCCCACTAGTTTGAGGATGATAAGCTGAAGCAATTCTATGATTAATACCTTGGCAAGAGTTTTTCTAAAACCACCATGAATATGTTGGAGATATGCCCAAGAGGCAATAATAAAGTGGTTATTATAATATCTTTGTGTTTATGATAAATGTTTATATACCATGCTATAATTGTATTAACCGAAACATTGATACATGTGTGTTATGTAAACAACAAGGAGTCCCTAGTAAGCCTCTTGTATAACTAGCTTGTTGATTAATAGATGATCATGGTTTCGTGATCATGAATATTGGATGTTATTAATAACAAGGTTATGTCATTAGTTGAATGATATAATGGACACACACCCAAATGAGCGTAGCATAAGATCAAGTCATTAAGTTCATTTGCTATAAGCTTTCAATACATAGTTGTCTTAATCCTTCGACCATGAGATCATGTAAATCACTTACACCGAAAGGGTACTTTGATTACATCAAACGTCATTGCGTAAATGGGTGACAATAAAGGTGGGATTAAGTATTTGGAAAGTGTGAGTTGAGGCATATGGATCAACAGTGGGATTTGTCCATCCTGATGACGGATAGATATACTCTGGGCCCTCTCGGTGGAATGTCATCTGATTAGCTTGCAAGCATATGAATAGTTCATAAGAGATCACATACCACGGTACGAGTAAAGAGTACTTGTCGGTAACGAGGTTGAACAAGGTATGGAGATACCGATGATCAAACCTCGGACAAGTAAAATATCGCGAGACAAAGGGAATTGGCATCGTATGTAAATGGTTCAATCGATCACTAAGTCATCGTTGAATATGTGGGAGCCATTATGGATCTCCAGATCCCGCTATTGGTTATTGCTCGGAGAGGAGTCTCGACCATGTCTGCATAGTTCGCGAACCGTAGGGTGACGCGCTTAAGGTTCGATGTCGCATAAGTAGATTTGAATATGGTATGGAGACGAAGTTTGTTCGGAGTCTCGGATGTGATCCAGGATGTCACGAGGAGGTCCGGAAGAGTCCGAGAATAAGATTCATATAAGGGAAGTTGATTTCTGGGTTTCGGAAATGTTCGGGATGTTCCGGTGTTGACTGGAAGGTTCTAGAAGGTTCGGAAGGTTCCACCATGGGGCCCACGACCCGGGAGGCACACCGTGGGCCGAGGGGATGCTCCCTGGCCTAATGGGCCAGGGGCACTTGGCCCCAAAGCCCAGGCCGGCCAACCCCTAGGGTTTCCCTGGGGATCAACTTGGGGAGGAAAGCCCCTCCCCCCTTGGCCGCCGCCCCCCAACCCTAGATGGGAAGGGGGCCACCTTGGCCGGCCAGCCCCCTATATAAAGAGGGGAGGGGTGGCCGGCCAAACCATCCCCCCATTGCCTCCTCCTCTGGCCGCCTCTCCCTCCACCATACGCTGTCCGGGCTTAGGCGAAGCCCTGCAGTTTTCTTCCTCCACCACCACCACCACGCCGTCGTGCTGCTGGACGTTGGAGGAGATCTACCACACCTCCGCTGCCCGCTGGAACGGGAGAGGAAGGAGCTTCATCGACACCGTACGCGCGACCGAGTACGGAAGTGCTGCCGGATTGCAGCACCGGGGACGATCGTCTACACCAACAACGAGATTAATCTCGTAGGCTTTGGAATCTTCGAGGGTTAGTCTCATCTCCATCTCGTTGCTTAGATCTAGTAGATTGGATCTTGGGTGTTCCATAGATTAGATCTGTTGGTTTTATTCGCTTTGCGGTAGGAAATTTTTTGTTTTCTATGCAACGAACCCCATCAGAATAAAATGAGAACCCCCATCAGTCATAATATATCTAGGCACTCCAAATCTAGGAAATATAACATCTACAAGCATTTTTATAGAGGTCTCACCATCAGCACTTTTTGTAGGTATAGCTTCTACCCATTTAGTAACATAATCAACAGCGACAAGTATATGAGTGTTACCTTCTGAAGAAGGGAAAGGACCCATGAAGTCAAATCTCCAACAATCAAATGGTTCAATAACAAGAGTATAATTCATAGACATTTCATTGCGTCTACAAGAAAATAGTCATGTGGAGACGCTCACCATTTGACGCTTTTATTTTCGTCCATACATTCAAAACCAACGGGTCGTAAAGACGTTTATTGAGACGTAATACATATCGTCTCAATCTTTTGGATCATGGGCACCAGTGATCTCAGTGTATTAAAAAATTCGAAAATTGTATTTATATATTTCAAAAAATTATGTAGTAAAATTCTAAAAGTAGCCAATGATGTATTCCACTAACGTATAAAATCTCAATTGTAAATGTTTTGTTTTCTGAGCTACACAAAAATAACAAATTCTGAATTTTTTTGTAGATTTGAATCACTATACTCAGATCCACATATTTGTTATTTTTGTGCAGCCCGAAATACACATTATTTTCAGTTGAAAATTTACACGTTTGTGGGATACAATATTGACTACATCATGATTTATTTTCAATTTTTTCTAAAACTTAAAAATATAATTTTTAATTATTTTTCTGAAAAGGGATCAGTGGAGCTCATGTGCACCAAATCTCTGTCCAATAACTCGCTCCTATATTATAGGGAAAAGTCCCCAGAAAATCGATAAGCCCACAAGCCACAACCCACGATTATCATCTCTCACGTGACTTCAGAAGGAAAAAAACTGCCCCCAAAACAAATCCATGGTCAAGGTTAAAGACCTAGCGCCGCCGCCTCCGATGGATCTTTTTTTTTTTTTTTGAACAGGGAATGTCCCGAAGGACACAGGTGCTTCATTAATTCAGAGCGGTGGGATACATATTACAAAGAGGATCTCTTGAAAAGTTGAAAATACAACCTAATCCTCGAACTTTTGCAGACAGGACCCTAAAACAAAAATTGAAAGAGCAATCAGGTCCTCCACCGTCGATCTCGCGTCGAAGCTTCGAGTCGTGGCCACCATCTCCGTCACCGGGGACTACACCACTTGGTACGGAGCGGACGAGGAACACCACGCCATAGAAGCTGAAGAACCTCCTCTTTGGCACACCGGCCGGGAGGTTGAAGGTGAGTTGACGCCAGCCAAGGATCCGGATATTAGCCGCATACGCCAGAGCTCGGAGCAGCCGCCATTCGGCCATAAAAGTCGACAGCAGAACGGCAGGAGGCCGTTGAAGCGCCGCCGAGGATGTGCTCCCGATTTGAGTAGCAGAACTTCCCCGTTGAAGACCAGATCGACGCAAGCAGAGAAAGAAGCTGCACCCCTCCATTCCTCCATCACCATGATGGTTGAAGAAGACAGAGGCAGCCCCAGAGCCAGCACGATTTGGGCAACAACCACGCTTATTGAAGAAGACCTCGCCAGATCCGCTCCCAGCAGCAAGCCCCCACCATGGAAGCTCACCGGGGAGAGTCGCCGACGGCCGTCCGGTGCCGCGCGCAGACACCAGCACGCCCGGTCTCCATGGCATGAAGCCAAACGCCATACAGGCAAACCAGAGACTAGATGGTCCATGCGCGTCCTGCCGCGCCGACCTCCCATACTTTGATTAAATTCTCTGGCATGTGTCTTCTTTTGTCGTCATGTATTGGGACGTGTTTCTGTATTGGTTGTTTATGTGTATGAAGTTTACTGTGTTTTCCGTGTGTTTGCCTTCAATAGTTTGAAGTTTCATGACCATTCTCATTTGCTTCATTTCTAGCTGATTAGATTCCATGGCCATGCTAAGGATTAACCATTCAAGAGAGAGATTTGATTACTTACACATTTGTAGCACACAAGCCGTGTCACTTGCACTGTAAATGGTGCAAATGCTTCAGATTGCGAGTGAACACATATCCTTCTGCCTCATTTTCAAGATTCCTCTTTTCTCCAAGGTTAGAGTGCAAGACAATCTACCGAGCCAAGAATCACACTCATCACTGAGAGCCAATAAAACGGGACAAGGGAGAGAAGGGACGGGAGAGTGCTCGCGCCACCTTGCTCCAGCTTCCCGCCGACCTTCTCACAGAGGGATCTCCTCCAGTATTATGTCACTACATCTCCATACATAGATGCATGTGGAGGAAGAGATTAGGAACACCTCGCCGCAGCTAGGGTTCTCCGCGGGGGGCGCTTGCAGATGTGGAAGGGTCGGATCACACAAATTACCACCGAAGAAGCTGGAGGCCACACTCCCCAATATTGTGAGGCGTCATGCGTGCCCGGACAATTATGAATTGTTTAAATGCTAGTAGGATTTGGCATGTAAACCAATGGACCGATCGATGCTCTAGCGAGCCCAGACGGGCACTTTGTGTGTCTGCTGCTCCCTTGTCATGGACGCCGACATCTTCGATCCATTTTCTGCTGACTCGTGTTGATTTGTTGCTACCACCACTCCTCGCTACAGAACAGGGTGTCTCCTCTATGCACGAATATTAATCAGGAACCACGTTAGATGGTCAGGCCAGAATGACATCTTCTACATACATAACAAAAAGGTGTATTTGTTAGGATGTTTACCTGTATATGAAGATGTCTATTTTTCTGGGTGCATCGGAAGCTGGCGTGGAGATAGTGGTGGCAAAGTTCACCGGCATTGTTATCGCGGGATGACGCACGACTGGGCCTCAACGATGGCGAGCACCGACTGCAAGGGTGGAGCGCACGATTCAGAAGCTTGTGATGATTTCAGTGGTTGTCTTCAAGGAGGTGGGGAGGTAGTAGTAGTAGTCCTTCATTTTTTCTTGGTTCGGTGGCTTTCTGCTTGATTGGTTGCAGCAACCCAAACCGACACGCAAACTCATGCCGACATACGGGCCCAAATAAGGGCCCATCACCAAAGGACGAACGACTCCCCACAGCTAGGCAAACGTCGAATTCTAATTAACGTCTCAACACGAATGGTATTTACTTGACGCTGCCCTTCAGCATGTACTCCCGATCGGTAGTTTTTGGCCGACCTATTAGGTTTGTTTGAAAGATGTCTTCTACCGTATCCTTCACGGTGTCTTTCTTTCCTTTTGCTTTTATATTTTACTTTCCCCCTTTTAAAATTAGTGTCATTTTCAATTTTGTGAACATTTTCAAATTCATGAATAGTTTTAAATTCAAGAATACTAATCCACAAACATTTTTTTAATGCATGAACATCTTTCCAAATTCATGAATATTTTTAAAATTGATGATTTTTTATTTTGTGAAGATTTCTTTTCAAATTCATGAACACTTTCTAATGCATGAACTTTTTTCGATCGTGAATTTTATTTGTATTCAATGTATAACTATTAAACTTGCAAATATTTTTAAGGAACATTTTCTGAACGTGTAGATGGAATATTTTCCAAATGCCATTTTTTCTGAACTCTTACATTTTTTTAGTGCGAACATTATCCAAACACCAACATTTTCTAAACTCAAAATTTTTATAAGCGCGAACAATTATTATTTCTAAAAAAGTTAAGCGCCAGAATTCTTTCAAACTCTTGAGATATTAAAATCCGTGAATATTTTCAAAATTATATCCATTTCAAATCAATAGAGGAACATAAGTCCTTTTCCCTACAGCACCAGCAAGGGAACGGAAAATTTAGTAGAACTAACGTGGTAGCGCTATGGAATGGGCCAAGCCAAACAGCATGGAGGGTGCACGTAACCTCATCAATTGACGCGGGAAGAGATGTCCAGAAAACAAGCGCGCGAGCAGCAAGAACAGCGATGCGGTTTCACACCTAGATACATTTTTTTTGCAGGTGGGGTCACCGATAGCGACTGGTAGATTGCTCAGGAGCGTCCCCAAAACTGGGAGCTTAGAAGAAATGATAGTAGCTCGTTGTTTTATAGGCTTTCTCATATTCAGTCGGAAGAGTTTAGGTAAGACTTTCAAAGAAACTCTCGACGGGAGAATCGAGTCTATTCAGGAAGAATTGCTGCAATTCTTCAATCCTAACGAAGTCATTCTGGAGGAATCCAATGAACAACAACGATTACTTAGGATCAGCTTGCGAATTATTAAAACATTAATCTGCCATTGAATTCTAAAAGGTGGAACGAAGTGACACGACAATATTCTTTTGAGCGTATGTCGCTAAGCGAGTGAAGATCCCATCTATTATCTACTGCTGGGTTTAGTCGTTCAATAAAGGTTATAGGGCCTGTCCGTCCGGTGTACGTACCATCCTTAGGTCTACTACTTTCAAGTACGGGTTCGTTCAAAACGCAGTTTTCCGAGGCTATCGATTCGTACCTGCTACCGAAGGAGCTTTTGTTCAGTTTTCTTTTCATCTCTGATTGCTCCAGTAGATACACTTAAGGACATGAAAAAGATTTTTCTCTTGGATTTGGTTCTACAGTAGCCATTTGTCTGGCTGGTTTTGACCATAATTTACGATCTATGGCTTCAAAGTACGACTTTTGCTGTTAGATTGCGGCACAAGTTATTTCTTATGGCAAGTCAAGATGCAAGTGTTGTTGGCGCAAGCCGATTACGAGGATGCACTGGATAGTTTTGGAAATAAGTGTATTGTTGTTTGGACTGGTAAGGAGAAAAGAAAGAATCCTACTTCGCCTATGATCGATGATTTGTCGCTGGTATGATCACCGTTTTATAGTTTTCAGTTCAAGGTGGAGTTTGGTGAATTATAGCCTCTTGGGGATATGATGGATACAAGTTTCAGATATTATATTGCTGCAATTACATGAACACAAATCAGTTATCAAGAAAATATGGAGGAGGTAATTTTTATGCCTGTTGGTAGCCAGCATTATACTCTTTGCTCTCCAGAGTTTTTGTTGTTATGCATGTGAAGATTTTGCTTTGTTACTCAAGTTCGTGATGAAGATTATTTGAGGTGCAAGAAGGAGATTATTTTCTACTAGATACTACAACATTTAGTACTGCAAATTTTAGTGCAATTCAGTTGTCTTTGCTCTTTCAAGTGGGGTCTATTGCAGAGTTGAAGCTCCATTGCATGTTGAGGTTCCTTCATCCGACAGTTGTTCAACAAGGACAGTTTTTGACCATGTCATGGATTTTTCATTAACCGTTAAGTCGGCAGTTTTTGGTGTACGATATGCCCTTCGTACCAGATGCTCTTGCATGAGTATGTTTGCCGAGGTTTGTGCTTTCTGATTTGTAGCACGTTCAGATTCCATGAGATGAGTTCTTCACAATGTTATGTGCATCAAGATGTTGCACTATGAGCTATGGGCTTGTTCAAGCACCACAGGAGATATGATGATTTATATCATTTGATAATTAAGTAGTTTCTTTTTGGTGAGGTCAGTGGCACAGACTTAGACTTTTGGATTTTATGGGAGATCCACATTTGTTTGTCTGCTTTGTTGATAGCTGTGTTATTTTCTGAACGACCCAAGATTGATTTGCTCAATTTGACTTCAAGAAAAGTTTATTAGTCGTATGGGCGTTTCAAGGCACAAGGTTTAATTGTGATGACTTTAGTTGACGAATTGAATGCTATCTATGACTGTTGCAAGAGATTTCGGCTCAAGGTGGAGATTGTTGAATATGATCCGAAATCTATTTACCTGTTGTACTATGGAAGGAGTTCTAACAGACTATATCATGCCAAACGTGCTAGACGTAGCACATTACAACTCTATTTCGTGTCCGCCAAGAAAGAGAGTTGTTTGCCCCTTGTAAGGGTATTTTACCCTTATCCATTATTTTGGTAACTATGACACCGTGCTAGAGTATTTGGACTAATACATGTCTATGATATAATTCACAGGTATTAGCCAAAGAGGTATAATGGTGTATCGATGGAACAAGAAGGCAACGGGAGACCCCCAATTCGATGAAGAAACAGCAAAGGTTTTCAGCTGGCCGGTCCCAGATCCGGTCGGACCGCCACAGCGCCGACCCACCGTCCCAACCGGACCATGCACGTGCCATCCGGGCAAGATCCGGAAAGAGGGCAAGCTCCCCGTCGCGTCCGTCGCCACCCGGTTTTGGACCGCTGCCCCGTCCATGGCGGTCGGACGGGCACCAGACCAGCGTCCCGGTCGGCAGCCGCCTTGCGCTGTGCCATCCGGCACTATCTAGTAAAGAATGCCGTCTGCCGGTCAAGACCCGGTCCCAGCTCCGGTTGGAAACCGCCGGCCCGTGTGGCGATCGAGGCTGTGGACCGGCTGTCGCGCGATCCGGTCGAGGGCTCTCGAGTCTGCGATGTGGCAAGTGACCAACGGCCATAATTCGAAGAACACTATAAATAGGCCTTCTTCTACCTCTGAACAGTTAGGCACTACACTATAAGCTGTTCTTGAGCTCCTTCTCTCATACTCCATTGTTAGAAACACCAAAAGCCTCAGATCTCCCTCCTCCTCCACCCAAAATCCCTCCAGAAACGATAGAGGAGGACCCGATCTACCGTTCTACCAAGCCAAATCTCATCCCCCTTGTATTCATCAAGAAGCTTGCTTCCTAGGGTTCCTTGGAAACCCTAGGTGGGCAAGAGGAGTCCGGAAGCATCCGGGCTGTGGATCTGCTCCGGGCAAGATTGTGAAGGTTTGGAGGCTACCTCAAAGTCTACCACAAGTGAGAGAGCTATTCCTTCGTGGGATAGGCTCGGAGAATAGGGTGAGCCTTCGTGGCGCGGGGAATCCTTCGTGGGACCTCCACTCCTCCAAACGTGACGTACCTTGTTGCAAAGCAAGGGAACACGGGAATACATCCTCGTCTCCGCGTGCTATCGGTTATCTCTAACCGAACTCCTTACTTGTGATTTAACTGCTTGTGAGAGCCTTCGTGCTCGAGTTAGTTGTATCCTCATATAGGTTGCTTCACCTAGTTTGCATTAGGCTCACCTTTATATTCCGCAAAGCCTAATATTGCAAAGAAAGAATTAAAATCTGTAGAAACCTATTCACCCCCCTCTAGGTTTACCATCTCTATACTTTCAATTGGTATCAGAGCCTGGACTCTTTATAAGGGCTTCACCGCCTTAAGAGTGAGATGGAAAAACTATTCGAGGGTCTAGATGATGACTCTAACCTTTCGGTTAAAGAAATGAAATCTAGACTCTTGGCATATGATGCCGAGAAGAAGAAAAAGGAGGATGAACTACAAAGCCAAATGGCAGAAATGTCTGTCATGCTTAAGAACCTAACTGCTAGTGGAGCTCCTAGTGGGACTTCGGGCTCTAAGGAAACTTACAATGAAGTTAACCATGACTATCCCAGAAACACTTCACCCATGCCTCATATAAACCATAGTGGGACCGTTCCCCATTTTGATGGAACTCACTTTCCACATTGGAAATCTTCTATGGAATCTCATATTCGCAGCTGCAGTGTGGAGCTATGGGAGATCATTCTTCATGGATACCGGGAGCCACAAGATCCCATTCGATTGACCTCCACCGAGTTCTACAACCGTCAACTCAATGCCTCCGCACGTGACAAGATTAGAAGTGGCATCAATCGCAAGCTCCTTGATCAAGTCAATGACATCGGCTCCGCTAAAGAGTTGTGGGATCGAATCATAGTACTCCAAGAGGGAACCGATTTGATCCAATCATCTCTTTATGAGACCGCAAAGCAAGAAGCTCACCGGTTCATGATTCGAGAAGGAGAATCCGTGGCCGATGCCTATGCAAGGCTTGGTGCTCTTAGAGTAAGGATCAAGGGACTTGGTGCTGAGAAGTATGATGACGGCTTTGAGATGAATGAAGGATTCATAAAGTCCAAGGTCATTGCTATGATTGCTGTCAAGCAAGAAGATACCAATCTTGCACTCAACTTGCAAATCATGACCAAGAGTGCCGATCTGAACTCCGATGATCTAGTCTCCTATGTGGCCGCCAATGAAAACATGGCCAAGGCAGGAAAAATGCTCATGGCAATGAACCGTGTTGATGAAGCCTCACACAACCATGAAGCGTCACACAACCTTGCTCTCAAGGCTAGAGCTGACCATGGAGGAGAAGAAGAATATGAAATTGAAGAAGATGAGGAGATGACCTCAACTAGTGACATCGCTACCGACTTTGCCTTCTTTGCCAAGAAGTACAAGGGAAAGTTGCCAATGCTCCTCAATGACAAGAAGAAGAAGAGAACTTGCTACAATTGTGATGAAGAGAGCCACTTTGCAAATGAGTGCCCTTATGAGAAGAGGGTAGACAAGCCAAAGTTCATCAAAGGGGTCAAGCCAAGATTGAAGCCAAACCCAATCAACGACCGATACAAGAGGAACAAGGGAAGAGCCTTTGTTGGGGCTGAGTACTTGTCCGATGAAGAAGAGGAAGATGAGGAGAAGGAGGCCGGAGTGGCCGGTTTGGCTTTCTCTAAGCCCGGGTCACTCTTCACATATGACTACTCCAAGGATTACTCCACGGAGAATGATGTTGGCTCTTCCTTCATGGCAAGAATAACACAAGATGATGACTCCGACGACTCTTCCTCATCTACAACCGTTGGCTCTTGTCTTATGGCAAGAGAAACCAAGGTAATGGAACCCCCACCTTCTTTGTCTAGTGTCCTTGATAATGAAGCTGAAAATCAAGATGAATTAACTGTGCTTAAGGAACTTTACAATGTTAGATGCACCCTTCGTGGTGAAGCTCTTGTCAAATTTGATTTCTTGATGGACTCTCTCAAAGAAAAGGATGAGTCCATTGAGGAATTAGAATATCATTTGAATGATAAGGAAAGGAGATTCAATCTCCTAAGACAAGAGCTAAAAACCGAAAGGTGCATATCTCAAGGTCTTAAGCAACAAATTGAAACTTATGAACTAGATAAAGTTAAGGATCTTGAAACTATTGAAAGGGCTCAATCATTGACCCAAGAGCTTAATGCTTCAAAGGAGGAACTTGAAGTTGCTCATGCTTCTCTCACTAGGGATCTTGACCACCTTGAAAGAGCTAACAAGCTTGTCAAGGATGAGCTCAAGAAACTTGGAAAGAACCATGACCTACTCCAAGAAACCTACTCTAAAGCTCTTGAATCAATGAATGATTCTATTGTTGATAAAAATGTTGCTAGTTCCTCCACCACCTTTACTAGTGAGCATGCTAAGCTTGTTGCGGAACATGTTCGTTTACAAGAGGAACTATCTTTGCATGTTGAGACCAATACATATCTTGAATCTTTGGTAACCAAATATGGTCTCAACTATTATCCTAATGAATCGGCTTGTGAGCAAGCAACTACTCTTGAGGAAAATGTTAGGTTGAAGAAAGAACTTGCCAAGTTCACCACAACCAAGAGTAAGATGGGATTGGATGACCTCTTGAGTAAGCAAAGGTCAAACAATCAAAAGTATGGACTTGGGTATGTTCCCAAGCCCTACAAGAAGAACAACTACAAGAAAGAGAAGCCCGCTCAAGAAAAGAACAAGAAGGTCACTAATGATGGCAAAGCCCCAAAGGGCAAAGCCACTAGTGGTGACCGCACGGGGCCAAACAATCACTATGCTTTATTTGTTGATTATTATGGTGATGTTTATGCTAACTATGTTGGTCCTCGTAATGGCTATGCTTATAGAGGGTACTCGATTTGGGTACCAAAAGATCTTGTTGCCATGACTAGGGAACCCATTAATCAATGGGTTCCTAAATCCTCTACTTGATTTTGTAGGGGTATTCCTCCGGTGGTCCAAAATGGGTGTTTGATAGTGGATGCACCAATCATATGACCGGAGGAAGAGGTGTGCTTGACCAATTCATTGAAGATATTAACAAGAAGTCAAGCATTACCTTTGGTGACAACTCAAATGGAAAGGTACTTGGGTGTGGCAAGGTGGCAATCTCTAAGGACTTGTGCCTTGAGACGGTCATGCTTGTTGAACACCTTGGTTATAACTTGCTTTCTATATACCATCTTGCCGATGCCGGTTACAATTCATATTTTACTAAATATTATGTGCAAGTCTTTAGGAGTGACAATCTCAAATTGGTCCTTGTTGGATATGTGGAGAACAACCTTTACGTGGTTGACCTCTCGAAAGAGAGCCCCTCTCCCTCCACATGTCTAATGGCGGCCAAGCATGACGAAGGTTGGTTGTGGCATCGCCGCCTTGGTCATGTCAACATGAGAACTTTGCAAAGTCTTCACAAGGGGAACCATATTGTGGGACTAATGGAAAATGTTTCTTTTGCCAAAGATCGTGTTTGTAGGGCTTGTGTTGAAGGCAAAATGCATGACTCTCCGCATCCAAGAAAGACTATCATCTCTTCCAAGAGGATCTTGGAGCTCCTTCATGTGGATCTCTTTGGTCCCGTTACTCATGCAAGTCTTGGTGCGAAGAAACATTGCTTGGTGATTGTTGATGATTACTCAAGATACACTTGGGTCTACTTTCTCAAGACGAAAGATGAGACTCAACAAATATTCATTGACTTTGCCACCGAGGTGCAACGCCAACACAACCTCCTCATTATGGCAATAAGAAGTGACAACGGCTCCGAGTTCAAGAACTACACACTCAATGATTTTCTTAGTGATGAGGGGATTCGTCATCAATATTCCGCTGCTTACACCCCTCAACAAAATGGTGTTGCGGAGAGGAAGAACCGGACTCTTATGGATATGGCAAGATCTATGATGGCGGAGTATAAATCCCGCTATAACTTTTGGGCCGAAGCCATCTCCACCGCTTGTCACTCTTCTAACCGTCTCTATCTCCGCAAGGGATTGAACAAGACTCCATATGAAATACTCACCGGAAACAAGCCTAATATCTCATACTTCAAGGTGTTCGGTTGTAAGTGTTTCTACAAAATCAAAGGAGTTCGTTTGTCTAAATTTGCTCCTAAAGCTTTGGAGGGTATATTTGTTGGTTACGGTGCCGAATCTCACACTTATAGAATCTTTGATATAGCCTCCGGGATTATCATCGAATCTTGTAGTGTGAGGTTCGAAGAAAATGATGGCTCCCAAGTGGGGCAAGTTGATGTATGTGCAGGTGATGAAATACCTCAAGATGCCATAGTAAGAATGGGTGTGGGATTTTTCCGCCCCATTGAGGGACACGGTGTGGCGTCTCGGGAAGAACTATGCTCTACCACGGTGGAGCCCTCATCCTCTCAACATCAACAAACCCCATCTCTTGAAGCTAATGATGCACCAACCCAAGAACAAGAAGAAAACCCTCCCTCTCATGAACAAGATCAAGGACAAGATCAACCAAGAATTCAAGATCAACCATTCGATATTTGCACTTCACCAAACATTGTCCAAGATCAAGCACATGAGGATGAGCATTCTCAAGAAATTGAGGAAGCTCAAATTGAAGGTCAAGACGGGGACCCAAATGATCAAGTTGATCAAGTGACACCTCCAAGGCCTAAAAGAACCAAGGAGGAGATCGAGGCCCGTCGTCTAGCAAGAAGAGATAGGACCCTTGAAATTCGTGGACACACTCATGACAAGGTCCTTGGTGATGTTCGAGCAAAGGTCTCCACAAGAAGGCAATTGGCTAACTTTAGCAATCATCATGCTTATATCTCCGTTGTGGAACCCAAGAAAGTATTTGAAGCTCTTGAAGATTCGGATTGGGTGGAAGCCATGCATGAGGAACTCAACAACTTCAAGCGCAACAAAGTGTGGACCTTAGTAGAGAAGCCAAAGAGTGCCGCAATGTTATAGGCACTAAATGGATATTCAAAAACAAGCAAGATGAGTTTGGAAATATTGTGAGGAACAAGGCAAGATTGGTGGCTCAAGGTTTCTCTCAAGTTGAAGGAATTGACTTTGGGGACACCTATGCTCCCGTGGCTCGCCTTGAGTCCATCCGTATCCTTCTTGCTTATGCATTGCATCATAACTTTAAGTTACAACAAATGGATGTTAAAAGTGCATTTCTTAATGGTCCTTTGCATGAAGAGGTTTATGTTAAGCAACCCCCGGGGTTTGAGGATCTCAACTTTCCTAACCATGTCTACAAGCTTGATAAAGCACTTTATGGTCTCAAACAAGCTCCTAGAGCTTGGTACGAGCACCTTAAAGAATTGTTGGTAGACCGTGGGTTTGATGTTGGGCTAATCGATCCCACTCTTTTTACTAAGAGGGTTAATGGGGAGCTTTTCGTTTGCCAATTATATGTTGATGATATTATGTTTGGCTCTACTAACAAAGCTTTCAATGATGAATTTTCAAAGCTTATGACCGATAGGTTTGAGATGTCTATGATGGGAGAGATGAAGTTCTTCCTTGGTTTTGAGATCAAGCAATTGAGAGAAGGAACCTTCATCAATCAAGCAAAATATCTCCAAGACATGCTCAAGAGGTTCAAGATGACCGAGTTGAAGGGTGTGGCCACTCCTATGGTTACCAAATGTCATCTTGCACTAGATCCCAATGGTAAAGAGGTGGATCAAAAGGTATACCGCTCCATGATTAGATCCTTGCTTTACCTTTGTGCATCTAGACCGGACATAGTGTTGAGTGTTGGTGTGTGTGCAAGGTATCAAGCTTCTCCTAAGGAGAGCCACATGATGGCTCTCAAAAGAATCTTTAGATATTTGGTTGATACCCCAAGATATGGTATTTGGTACCCCAAAGGCTCAAGCTTTATTCTCAATGGATATACCGATGCGGATTGGGCGGGTGACAAGGATGATAGGAAATCAACTTCCGGGGCTTGCCAATTCCTTGGTAGGTCCTTGGTGTGTTGGTCTTCTAAGAAGCAAAATTGCATATCTCTCTCCACCGCCGAAGCCGAATATGTTGCCGCCGCAAGTGGATGCACTCAATTGTTATGGATGAGGCAAACTTTAAAGGAATATGGTGTCATGTGTGACAAAGTGCCTCTATTATGTGACAATGAAAGTGCCATCAAGATTGCCTATAATCCGGTGCAACATTCAAGAACGAAGCATATTGAGATCCGGAATCATTTCATTAGGGATCATGTTGCCCGTGGTGATATTGAGCTTATCTATGTTCCTACCAAAGATCAACTTGCCGATATATTCACGAAGCCTCTTGATGAAGCAAGGTTCTCTTATTTGAGGAATGAGCTAAATATCATTGATTCAAGGAGTATAGCTTGACCATCTTGCAAACACACCTTTGTCTCAAAACTTTATTTGGTTTAGATGTGGGCATGGAAATAGGGGGAGTGCGGTTTAAACTATTGAGCTATCACTCCCCCCATAATGCCAACATTAAAAGAAATCATTCTCTTTATATCATATAATGATATGTGAGCTTCAATGATGAGTAGTGGTTTTGGGCCCAAGATATATCTTCGCGGTGCCATGCCATAACACTCATATATGGTGGCCTAGGCCACCACACTCTTCTTTGTGAAGAGTTGGAGTTATTTGGGTCTTATCGCCTTTTATTTGACAACTCCATGTTCTTATGGGAAATCACTCTAGTTTGGCCTTATTTGCTCATATCTTGCAAACTTGAGTGATCATGTACCATTAACAGTTTGAACCCTCTAAACCTAAGCCTACACTCTCCTATAAGCCACTTCCATCTTGCTCATTTGTCATGTTTGGTAAAAACTTGGAGTTTGAGGTTTCTCGGTCGGATGATCTAGGTTGCCCCATCTTATTGGTAAATATGCATCTCATATGTGACGTGATAGTTTATTGCACCGCATATGGGTTCGCAAATATCCAACTAAAGATAGGCAGGATTTACGGTGTTCTGGAATTTTCCAGAACACCGGATAATCCGCCCCGCGGAATATCCGGCCGGGCCGGATTATCCGCTCTCACTTTGGGCCGGATTATCCGGCCTGGGCGTTTTGCGGGAGGATTAAGGGAGGCCGCGGGGTGAACGGTTGGCACACCAATCAGTTCCCCCACCTTCTCCCTCCTCAAGCCGCCGGAGTTCCTCCTCCTCGCCGGAGACGCTCCGTCCGCCCCCTCTCGGAGTTCTTGGGTGGATCGGGTGCATCTCCTCCCTAGCTACCTTCTCCTCCAAGCGGTTTCCACAATGGATGTGGGTATGATTCACAATCTCTAACCCTAGATGTTGTGTTTTATATGTACTTTTTCTTGGTGGAATTGGTGTCTAGTTGTTCCAAATCATTTGTAGTGTACTCCTCTTGCATGCTATGAGGCCGATCTAGTCTTAGACAAGCTTTTGATTGGAAAACTGCAAATTTCGCAGGGCCGGATTATCCGCCCCCGAGCTAGCCGGATTATCCGGCCCAGCCGGATTATCCGCCCCCGGGGACACCGGATTATCCGGCCTGGAGCTTCATCGCCGCTGCAGTTTTTGCTTCAATCTATCATGTCTAGATTTGTACCGACTTATAGCATGTTTCTCGAGTATATTACTGTATCTTACATGACTTATGAGCATTACCTTTCCTTTGCTACCCGCCTTTGCTTCTCACAGGTGGTGCTTCTCGGGGTGGTCGGAGACGCTCAAGGCATGATCGATCTAGTGACGAGTTTGCATCCAATGCACCTCGCAAGTCCGTCACTTCAAGGCGGAAGAACAAGGAAGTGAGGGAGAACTACAAGGCCATGGACCCAGTTTCTTATTCCGCTATCCGCATGAAGAACTGGTATGAAGATGTCCCAAGGGATGAAGAGATAGAGGGCAGGAGATACTGGTGCATTGAGCAGGAGTTCATCTACAAGGACGTCTATGAGCCCATGAAGAATTTGAGACCCATGCAAGCTATCAATGTGGACATTCTGGCTGAAAACGATCACTTTGAAGACGCAATCTGGGTAGCTGGAAGGATGGGCTTGCTTGAGATCATGAAGATTCAATGTGACTATAGCCCAGATTTGGTGAAGCAATTCTTTGCCACTTTGGCAATCAGGAAAGATGAGGAACACACTATGGAATGGATGACTGGCTCCACTCACTGCAGTGCCACTCTGCGCCAATTTGCTGGTTTTCTTGGAGTTCCTGTTGATGGGGGTCGTCGCCTTCATGGACCACAACAGACAGATAAGAATGCTCTTGTGCATCTCTATACCTCAGCGGGAAAAATTGGTCGTGCTAAGGGGCTGCTTCCCATATACAGTCAGTTGCTTCGGTTCTTTCGGGCAACCATTTGCCCAAGTGGTGGTAACAATGATGCTCTCCGGGGAGCCCTTGTGGACCTTATGCACCTCAGCTATAAGTGTGCTCGTGATGTGACTGAGGAACGGGACTACACTCTTGATGTCATGGACTTTATCTTCCATGAGATCCATGATGCCATGGTCTCCCGGACCACCATACCCTATGCACCCTACATTCATCTTCTCATCAACAACTATGTGGCTGTGTGTGATGAAGACTTGAGTGGGTATCCTTTGGTGAAGCACCATGTCAAGAAGGCCTACAGGCTTAAGCCAGTCTCTTCAGCTGTACCTGCTCCTGACACTTTCATGGGTGATGCTCGTTCTAGTGGTTTTGCTCCTGCTCGTCATCCTGATGTCCCGGCTATGAGGAAGCAAGTGAGCCGGCTTAGTTGGTTTCAGCGTCACATCCTTTGCATGAACATTGAGATCCATAAGGAGAACTATGCGGCTAGCCGAGAGCGTTCTGAGATTAAGCATACTCGGGCGGTTATTCTTCACAAGCTCAGTGGTGATCAAGGACCCCCGCCTCAGCCTCCAGCTCACCAGGGTTACATTGGATGGCACTCTGCAGGTTCCATGGAGTGATCTTGATGATTGCCTTCAAAGGTCCAACACCTCTCGCCGCTCTCCGGATGCGACACGATGAAGAAGAAGAGGAAGCGGCATACCAGTCCGATGATGAAGATGCCTCGAGTGATCCCCATTGGGCGAGTAGCATCGCGCTTGTCCCCTTTTTGGCGTTTCGATGCCAAAGGGGAGAAGTGTTCTATTAGGAACTATCTCGGGGATTTGCATGGTTTGGGCACAAGCATATGCGTTTACCATTCCTTTATTGCTTGTGTTCCCTTTTATTTGCACTATTTGCTTTGGTTGTGTCCCGTTTAAAACTATGTGCTATGTGGTGTGAGACATTGTTATGGTTTTCGGATTTCTATATGTTGAGATCAAGGATGCTATATTATGTGTGATGCTATATCTCCGTATCTTATATCTACACATGGGTATGATTTCTTGCATCCTATCTCAACTTCATATTTGTATATGTCTCGTGTTAGAGCTCATGATGGATACCTCTAGTGTTGAGGCACCTCAATCCTATGTGTTGTGTATTTGTATTCAAATGCAAATTACTTATATGCACACATGTAGGGGGAGTGCCTCTATGTTTTTGCCATCATGTTTGTCTCTATAGTTATTCTCTTGCAAATCCGTATATTTCATCAAACACCAAAAAGGGGGAGATTGAAAGAACATCTCTCATATTATGTTTTGAGTGTTTGATGTCAATGTATGTGATACACTAATGTTTGTTTAAGTGCTACAGGGATTACATAGATATTTATTCTTGTGTGTTGGATTTGATCGTCTGTCAAAAGTAATCGAAAAAGTTGGCCAGGCCGGATAATCCGGGCCGGATATTGTTGAAATATCCGGACCCTGTTTTTGGCTAAGTCTCATGAGGAAAAGCAGCGCAGTAGGGGCCGTTTTTGCCGGATATTGTCCCGGTATTGTACCAGGGCCGGAATATCCGGGCCGGATATTAAATATCCGGCCCCCTCGATTTTGGCTAAGGACCTGAAGATTTGCTTCTCTGGTTAGGGGCCGGACATTTGGCCGGATAAAGTCACGTTTTGTCCCGAAGGCCGGATTTTCCGGGGGAGGGGGATTATCCGGCCCTTACTTAGGCCGGATATCCGGCCCCCCGGAAGCTGCAACGGCTCAATTTTGAGGGGGTATAAATACCCCCCTTCTTCTA
The DNA here is from genome assembly GCA_030979885.1 of Lolium multiflorum. Taxonomy (NCBI): domain Eukaryota; kingdom Viridiplantae; phylum Streptophyta; class Magnoliopsida; order Poales; family Poaceae; genus Lolium; species Lolium multiflorum. The sequence continues at coordinate 217,943,334 of CM061750.1, forward strand.
CCTTGGTTGCTTGCTCAATCATTACACAAGAAATCTGCCAAGCCACCTCCATTAGAGCCACCTCAAGAAACTCAAGATTTGCAAGATCTCCTTCCTCCCCCAACCAAAGCTCTTGATCTTTGGAGATTCGAAGGAGAAGACACCGATCTACATCCTCACCGAAGCGTTCTTCATTTCCCCCTCACTTGTTTGAGGGATCTCATGCTAGTGTTCCTATTTGGTTCCCTAGTTGATTTGTGTTGATGTGTTGTTGTGAGAGGGGGTGTTGAAGTGTATAAGTAGATTGCCTAGCCCTTTCCATCAGTTCGGACTTTTGGTTTAAGTGGCTAGTGCATGAACCTTAATATGGTATCAGAGCCCCAGGTCTCGAGTTCAAATCCTGGCTTTCACAATTTATTCTAAAATCCTCCAGCCGCAGCCCCTGCCTCTTTGGGTCCCGGCCTCCGCTGCCTCTTTGCCTCTCTACACGTGTTGACTTGTCTTCTCGTCTTCCCGTCACACGTGAGAGGGGGTGTTGAAGTGTATAAGTAGATTGCCTAGCCTTATGTTACAGATTTGCATGAATCTTAATATGGTATCAGAGCTAGGAGGTCTCAAGTTCAAACCCCGGCTTACGCACTATTTAATCTAAAAATAGTTGCAGCCTCCCGTTTATCCCACGTCTAGTGTCTTCCCGTTTGTCCAGCCTAGACGTGAGGGGGAGTGTTAATTAAAATATATAGCCTAGCCCTTTCCAACAGTTCGGACTTTTAGAAAACTTGGCTAGCGCATCAAACTAATATGGTATCAGAGCCCCAGGTCTCGAGTTCAAATCCTGGCTTTCACATGGTTTTCGCAATTAAGCCTAAAAATTGCTGTTGTCCCGGTTTTCGCAATTAAGCCTAAAAATTGTTGTTTCCCCCCTCTTTAGCCACCGCTGAGTTTCGGTGTGCTCTTCTTCTTCTTTCACGTGTTGACTCTCTCTTCTCCCGTCACAGCAGGTGTTGTGAAGTGTATAAGTAGATTGCCTAGCCCTTTCCATAAGTTCGGACTTTTGGTTCAAGTGGCTAGTGCATGAATCTTAACACAATTCAGTTGTGGATGTGTGCCCCAAGAACCTTGTAAAGGCCCGGTTTCCGCCTCGAGGAAATCCCTTAGTGGAAGTGGGCTAGGCCTTCGTGGCGTTGCTCACAGGAGATCTGAGTGAAGCCTTCGTGGCTGTTGGTTTGGCTTGCGTAGCAACCACACTCCTCCAAACGTAGACGTACCTTCTTGCAAAGGAAGGAACTACGAGAATCATCTCCGTGTCAACGCGTGCTACACTCTCGGTTACCTCTATCCCACTCTCTCTCTATATTGCGTAGCTATATCTTGCTTAGTTGATAACCTTGTCATATAGGTAAATTCACTTAGTTGCATATCTAGAGAATTTACCTTTGTGTCAAACCTAAATTGAAAAGGAACTAAAAATTGGTTAGCACCTATTCACCCTCCCTCTAGGTGCGGCATACGATCCACATTTGATTTGAATAGAAATCTCTTCTATCCCACCTCACCTACTAGGGTCTCGGTGGCCTCGTGATCTATGATAGATCACTACACGACAAACCAAATGTTTGATCTTATTCCATATTATGGGAGGTCTTATTGATTGAATGTTTCATATTGTCGAAATACTTCCACAAAAGTCCATTAGTGGTGTATACAGTAGTCATGCAAGTTTGCATTGCCATATAGAGCATTTGCGTACGTATCCCATGTACCATTTGCTTTTTGGTTGCTTAATAACGTAGTATATTTCTCATAGCTGACAATGAGGGATTTGAGATTTTTCATGAAACTACCGTTGTAGGATCGGAATACTACATTCCTATGTCTAGGGATAGGAGCCGTCAAAGAAGGCGCCCGAGGAAAGGATTATTTATTTCTCTTATGAGTAGGAATAGCTCTAAATATGGCACATGTCGCTGGGAACCTCCAATAGGAAACCTAGGATACGGATTCGATTCCCGAGCAGATAAACAGATCGTCTTGTTCCTTTGCCGCTCGTACCTCTAGGAATAGCTCTAGCGTATCCCGTGGTTAAAGAGAGAAATATTTCTCGGAAGCTGCTGTTAAGGGGGTAAGTGCACTCGCAGTGACTTCGAGAACAAGGGAACATATGGAATATAAGAAGTTATTGTGCAATCCCATCCAAGTTGACATATAAAACACAGCTCCCTGGAATCCATGTCGTAGGATATTAGTGCCTTCTCAGGCCCACTGATCATGAAAACCGCATCGTGTTCTGGATGGATTGAGATGACCTTGTAATACTTCCCAATTGATGAATACAATTCTCCAAACAATTGTAGGCAGCTAACACTCTGCTTCAAGGTCCAATTTTCACCTTCAAGAACCCAGATTGATAGTTTAGAATCACCTTTACGTGTAAAATACAACTGTCCTTGCGATAGATAAATACTATCAGGGGTATCCTCTCTGTATGGTGTCACAGGAGTAGGGATGAACCTCCAGTTGTTTCCCTCGAAGTCAACAGCAACAACCAGACCATAAAAGGCAGACAGATACAACGTGCCTCTTAAGAAAACGGTTCTTGAATCCACGTGAACTTCAACTCCACAGGTCGACCCAGGAACATTCTTCTGGCTCCAAACTCCAGCTTTGGACGAGTAGATCCCCACCTTTATGAAGCATGGGACTTCATAAGCAAAAGGTTCATGCTGTTTCCAGAAGACACTGGCAGATACAAACTCAAACACATGGAAGTGAGAGGAGACCGCCGGCTCGAACCCCAAGCGGGCGACGTTCACCTTGCTGGACCACTCGGTGGCAGGCACGACCACCCATTTCTCGGTGGCGGGATTGCACACTACGTAATCTAATGTCTTGGGATCAATCGGCTTCCAGCAGCGGCAGAGGAGGAGGCCATTACAGCAGTCCAAGACCTCAACATTCTCATATTTGGGCAAGAATGACAGCCAGGGGTCGACAAGAGGTTCACCTTTTCCAGAGACGTTGGCGAAACGGCGAGCAATCCTGGGTAAGGGGTCACTGCTGTAGTCTTTAGAAAAGAAGCCGGCAAGGGACTGGGGCATCTTCTCACGATGGTCGGGGTGGGAGATGAGGTCACGCCACCGCGTGGAGACGCACTTGCAGCAGCAGGTGGACTTGTAGGGCACGCGCGAGATGATTTCGGCGAGGATGTCGTCGGTTAGCTTGGCCATCGGGTCGTCGTTCATCTCCATGGAGCGCGGCGCCATAACCGCGGATGCAAGAAACGGCCGATCTGCGCAGATGGGGACGGAGGAGGAGGAGGAGGAGGGGTTAGAGCTACATCCCGGCAGTGAGGAGAGCGTGAGAGAAGAGAGGATTTACCAGGTGGTTGCTGCGGGAACCGCGAACCGAGGAGCTGCCATGTCAGGTGGTGCCATTGACGGCAGCTAGCGAGGGTTTCGGCCTTTCGGGTGACGGCGGCGAGAAGTGGAAGTGAGAGACGACGGGGCGGCGTAGTGCACGTATCTGGACGTTATGTGGGCCGTGTGAGTCCAAACGATTTTGTACTGAATGGGCCGTGCAGAAATACAGATATAGTTTTTTTTCATTTACAATTAGAAATACAGATCTAGTTTTGTCCCTCTGAAAAATTGGAAGCGAGCTGGCCTTTCTAAAAAAAAATTGGTTTTGTACTGAGAACGAAACACAACAACTGGAGCAACCGCTCAAAAGAAATTAAAAAAAAAGCTGGAAACAAATTGTTGTTCTACAGAAAACAACTTTTAGTTGCCACAAATTCTAGTCAGCACAAACTCTTGAATTTTTTCAAGTTCCAACAAACTCAGTGCAACTCAAAGAAATTCATTTTATCAAATACACCAAGCATCAAATCCGACAAGCTGGAAGGTCATCCAAAGAACACACATTTAGCCTTCATTGTTCCTAGTAGATTAAAAAAATGCCTACAAAACCGAATTGCATGCCGTGACAAGAAATCAGAAACTGCTCCTGTGAGAACAGATCAAAAATTTCTTCAACAAAAATACTAAACTCGTTCACATGCGCTTTAATGCCTCACATGCAAACAAACGTTTGAAAGACTTTATTTTGTATTTATTTCACATGCATTGTAAAAAAAAATCATATCACAAGAAATACTATTGTTTTGACAATTATATAAAACACTTTGTGCATCTTTTGGAAACAATTGCCCATTCCTTACAGCCAACATTGTTAGGCACGCGCATGTGAGTTATGTCTGGAACTAGTATCTCCGTACATCAAGATGGAGTGCAGCGGTGATTTCAACGGTGCATCCAAAACAACAATCCTAGCTCACATGATCTTCTATGCGCCACTTACTTATCAGGCAGCAACTTTTAGTTGGTTACATAGCAACATAAAGCTTTGCAATGCGAGGTACACTCCAACAGCAAGATCTTGAGTTCCAGGAAGGACACTAAAAGCAAGAAAATAATCCTTCACATCTTACACGGTCCTAGATAAATGTATTGGAACAAGCCATTGGCTGATAACCTCCTTAGCTGAAGTTATAGGCTAGAAATTTGCATCACCGAGTGTATTGATAGTGAGTACCAATAGTCGATAAGAGTGAATCAAGAGCGGAGAAAATCAAATAGCTACATAGGTGAAATGACCATGCGTTTCTCCATGCCTGGTTAGTTGGGACTAATCAAATTTAAAAGCAGCTAAGAAACCACCTGAGATCTACAGTAGGTAGACATATTTTTGCAGGATGTCTAAAAGTTAGATTTCACCAATTATTATGGCAGTGCATAGATGCCATTTCCAGTAGGTGTGGCTATCCAGGTGACAAACACAGGCCAGCCAAAAAATGGAATTCTCCAGGAGAGAAGGCATCACATAAAAGTTCAGAGGAAAACAGGCAGCTAAGAACTAAACTGCCACTGCTTACTTAAACCTGAAGCGAAGCAGCTTTGAAGTCCTCAAGTGTCACTTACAAGAGAGCTCAATTAATTAGGAATAAAAATTTCTTGATTCGCAACAGAAAGAATACTAGCTGCTTAAGAGTTAGTATAGTCTCACTAGATGCTTAAGTTCTTAACTGATGAATAATACAATCGCAACAAAAATCCCATTTTGGGCGGAAGCGCCATCATTTACCACAAATGTAAAGATCTGGTATTCTAGAATTTTGCTATACATAGATGACGTCAATACAGTTTCAGTTTGCTATCCTTGGGCAACATCTAATTAAAAAAGCACCTTACATAAGATCATTGAGAGCCTGAGAGGATATAACAAAAAGCTTCCATGACATATTGTTTAAAACACGGGACTCAAGCATTGCAAAGCAAAAAATGAGATCCATGTACTTAAAACTATACAAGGATTCTTTTTCTGAAATTTTCCAAATGCCAAAAAAGGCCCGCACAATTTTTTTCAATGAGAAGATACCATAGAAATAAATTATTCACAGACAGAGTAATAAGCAGAGACCAGAAAACACATATTAAAGACAACAATCATAGTTCAACAACACGATTATAGTATCCATGATTAAGTATTACGGGGTTACAGTACATGGTCCGCTAATATGTATAAAAATAGCAAAAAGCAGGCAGAGTAATAATTAACAAAGTTGAGTGAAATAGAAAGATACACATGTCAGGTACATGAACACACTCAAGAACAAAGAGAAACTATCACAACTTCATAACGGTCTACCAAAGTGACCGCTGCTCGTATTCAAGACCTAACTCCAATATCATCTGAAAGATAGACAATTATGAGCTGTGTTACGCTTCAGATGCCCAGTCAGGAGTAGCAGAGGACATAAGGCAATAAAGGAGTCTTCAAAGTCCAAGCCGAACCATTGGACTTGACAATCAGATCCAATTTGACGTATAAAACGCTAAGGAGGACATATACATATATTGTGATAGCTGCATTTGCTAATCTGTATCCCTAGTGTATATTGTGATGGCTGTATATGCTATACATCTTCTACCTATAGTAACTTATTTGCTGAAGCCAGGCAAGATATAAGTGTGTGCGATGCGAGTGTGCGAGACTGCCTACGGTCATTCCAGGCGCACCTGGCGCTGGCGGCGGCGCAGTATTAGGACATCAGCGCGGCGCCGACGGGGTACCACTACTTCGCCTGAATCGTCGATGATACCGAACATCTCCTGCAGGGTAAACGATCTGGTCTTCTTGCGAACTGGGGGGGCTATCATCTTCTTGTTGTAGTCAGGGTGGGAGATGAGGTCACGCCAGCGCCTGGAGACGCACTTGCAGCGGCGGGTCAACTTGTAGGGCACGCGCGAGATGATGTCGGCGAGGATGTCGTCGGTGAGCATGTCCACCGGGCTACCCTCCACGCCCTTCTTCTCCTTGGAGCCTGGCTTCATCGCCGTTCGTGGAGAGCGGCCAATCTGCGCGGATGGGAAGGACGTAGGAGGAGAGGTTAGAGGTTCACCGCGGCGCTGAGGGAAGCGTGAGTGATCGAAGAGAGGATCCTCCGCGCGGCCGTGTTGCCTTGCTGCCAGCGGCGGCAGCGAGCGAGGGTTTTTGGAGGACACGGCGGCGCGATGGGACGGGAAGCAGAAGCGGACGGGGCGGTGCACGTATATATACTAGTCAGTATTGTAAAACATTATTATGCAGTGATGAAATGAATGAAACTATAATGAATCACTTATATACCATGAATCCGCCTGTATCACAATATCGATTTGGTATAAAAAATCAACCCCACAAGTAGTATGATCTTACCAGAAAGTAATGCATCTTCACTATACAATATTTTCCCTTTCTTTTCTTCATGTCGTTTCATGATCTCAGCATCCAGGGAAATGGAGTTCTTCCCTAGAAAACCTTACATGTAGCTTGGATACAGAGATAGATTGTTCCATAAATTGGTGGAGAAGTTCATATGTTTAAGGGGAGCAAACCGTTAGAGGTGAATTTGCCAGATTCCGGTGCTTGCGGACTGGTGTTCTCGACGCTCCACAGCGGTCAACGACAGCAGGGAGGAAGGTCAGGGACGTCGGAGGCTGGAGCATGTAGAGAAGAGCATAACAATGCATATACATGATATGATAAATATAGTGAGATTTAATCAGGGCATTACGACAAAGTACATAGACCGCCATCCAACTGCATCTATGCCTAAAAAGTCCACCTTCAGGTTATCATCCGAACCCCATTCAGTATTAAGTTGCTAAGCAACAGACAATTGCATTAAGTATGGTGCGTAATGTAATCAACACAAATATCCTTAGACATAGCATCGATGTTTTATCCCTAGTAGCAACAGCACATCACAACCTTAGAACCTACTGTCACGATCCCAGGTGTCAATGGAGGCATGAACCCACTATCGAGCATAAATACCCCCTCTTGGAGTTAAGAGCAAAAACTTGGCCAGAGCCTCTACTAGCAACGGAGAGCATGCAAGATCATAAACAACACATAAACAATAGATTGATAATCACCATAACATAGTATTCTCTATCCATCGGATCCCGACAAACACAACATATAGTATTACAGATAGATGATCTTGATCATGTTAGGCAGCTCACAAGATCCAACAATGAAGCACAACAAGGAGAAGACGACCATCTAGCTACTGCTATGGACCCATGGTCCAGGGGTGAACTACTCACTCATCACTCCGGAGGCGACCATGTGTAGAGTCCCTCGGGAGATGAATCCCCTCTCCGGCAGGGTGCCGGAGGATCTCCTGAATCCCCCGAGATGGGATTCGCGGCGGCGGCGTCTGGAAGGTTTTCCGTATCGTGGCTCTCGGGGGGTTTCGCGACGGAGGCTTTAAGTAGGCGGAAGGGCAGGGGGCCACACGAGGTGCCCAGGGGTAGGGCCGCGCGGCCAGGGCCTGGGCCGGGCCGCCCTGTCCCCTGGCTGCCTCGTGGCCCCACTTCGTTATCTCTTCGGTCTTCTGGAAGCTTCGTGCAAAAATAGGACCCTGGGCGAAAGTTTAGTTTCTTCCTATTCTTCATGTTTTATAATGCACGGACACAGTTCTGCCCAGTCAGAGTACAATGCAATCCACTGTATCTTTGGAAACTGCATATCTTTGTGAGAAAAGAAGTTTGATTCAAAGGATTTTGTCTAATCTACATGCATGAGCACAGTTGTGCTCTCTCTTTGGTCCTTTTTTTGATGCAGGTATTTCAGAAGCAGAAAGAGATTACGTTGCACTCTGTTTTAGGATGATAACATACCATTTGCAGGAAAAAAAGCAGGTAAAATACTTTGATGATCCCGTTTACTCCTGGAAACGCAGATCCTATTTAGAGCATCTTATATCTTATATTTACTAATTGGAGGCACCATACAAAGCTCCACGTTAATCCACATCATCAGAATAATTAAGACAGTTAGATCTAAAATTTACGGCTAAGATTAACGTAAAAAAGTCATGATTTATAATGTACAAATATAAGTCACATGGGCACGTTACAACTGATTTCTGTTGTACCATACAAGGTTCCATGTGAATATTTTGGAGCAATAAACGTGACTCCATTCATTACGGGCATATCCTAAGTTCTATCTCTTTGGTGCCATCATGTAGTGTCCATCTCTATCACGTAAAAAAAACAGAATCTATCACGTCTCTCTTCTTTCCTTTGGCTACACGTTTCTTGCTTAAACATCTGATTGATCATGCCCCATCCGCTCTTTCTCGACCCAGAAAACAATGAGAATTTGATGGCAAGTTCGATCGGGAAGTGATACCTTGACTTTCCTCCGATTGAATCCAGTAATGCTGATGCAACTTGGATAGTCACCTTCGAATACTGCGACCTCTCCGCATCAGATTGATCGTGCATCTTCGCCTCGGCACTAATATTATCCAGACGGCAGCCGCCATTTGCAATTTTTTCATCGGCCGCCTACCTCCAGCGCCGATGCTAGCTGATCTGAGGTAATCAAAATTATCTACACTTTTCTGTCAGATCGGATTTCTCTTTTGATATGATTGATCGTGCACGCATGCGGAAGCTTTCATGCATCCTAGGCACTAATATTTTCTAGACGGCAGACGCCACCCGCAGTTTTTTCCATTGGCCACCTACCTCGGACGCCGATGCTTGCTGATCTCAGGTAATCAAAATTCGTATAGGCTCTTGAGGTTTGGTACTTTCTTTTGTTCTAAACACAATCTTACTCAGCTTTCTTAATGGTGGTAAAGCAAAACAAAAATCTGTTTCGTTGCTTTTGGATTTTCTGATTTCCCTTTGGATGGTACTAACCCAAATCTAAATTTCTCATGTTATTCTTTGATAACTCAAAAGAAGATCTAAGGATCCCCATGGTCGTTCATACAAATTGATGCTGATGTTGTTTGTGCACATAGTATATCTGTAAGAGTCTCTCAACATTTGTCGTGCTTCTCCAAGATTTGAGATTAAAACAAAAAAGATGCATTATGCAGTAGTACGTATTTATGATGTCACAATACTACTTTCACCACATAATTCTTCTGATGCAGCGGAAGACCTTAGTGGTACTACTGCATAATGCATCTCTTTTGTTTTAAGATGGGTAATTCTTTCCAGTCACTCCGGAATCAAATGTAAATATGTGGAGTGAGCGAGAGCGAGTGAGCGAGAGCGAGTGAGAGTGAGCGAGAGCGAGTGAGCGAGAGCGAGTGAGCGAGAGTGAGGAGCGCCGAGCGCCTCTCCGCGCGTCCGTCGCCCGCTGCGTGGCGGCGGCGGCTTTCTGCCCCTTCCTCTCTCCCTCCTGGCCGCCATGGGCAGCCGCGTGACCCTGTCTGACTCCGACCTTAGTGCGGGTTCCGTGTCGTCCCGTGCTCCGCCACCTCCCCTACGCTCGCTGGTCGTCGTGCCGGCGGGTCACCAGCTGGGGTCGAGGGGCTGGGACGCGGGCGCCGGGCCGAGTCGTCCTCGCCGCGAGCAGGGGGAGGAAGCCCCGGGGCGCGACGGTCGTCCGTGGCAGATCAGCGAGTCTCGGCGGGCGAGGAACGCTCGCCGTGGTGCAGAGCGTGACCGCGAAGCGCGTCGTCCTCGCCCGGCGGCGCGGCCGCCCGGTGGCAATGCCAGCAGGATCCCGGCGGCTCTGCACGGCTGCTGCTACAACTGCGGCCGACCTGGCCACATCTCCGCGACGTGCACCAATGACACGGTTTGTGTCCGTTGCGGCGGCACGGAACATACCTCCCGCGACTGCAAGAGGCCGCGGAGCTCGCCGGAGGTCTCTCCTTCCAGGCCGGCGCCGCCTCTTCGTCGCGCGGCCGGTGTGGCTCCTCCTCGCGCTCTGGCCGTCCAGCCGCGGGCCGCGTCGCGCGCGCAGGGCGCGCTGCCTCGCCCTCTTGAGGAGCAGCCGCGCCACGGTGCTGTGCCGCCGCGCGCCCGTGGGGCTCTGCAGCACGGTCAGGCGGGCACTGCGCTTGCTTCGGAGGCGGTGCGGACGTGGCGCGATGTCGTGTCCTCCAGTAGCGGCACGGCCGCGGCTGACGGCGGTGCTTCTTCTGCGGTGGGGTTTTCAGCACCCTTCGCGCCGGAGTCGCCGTCCGCGACGCCGCCGGCCCCGGCCAGCCCTGCGTCAGAGCGCCTCGACCTGTGCTACCTCCGACCGTCTCATGGGATGCTTCAGTTGGAGGCTGACCTGGGTCGCGCGGTGATGGTCACGGTGGTTGGCCCGAGGGTGGAGGTCACTCCGGAGGTGGCCGCGGCGGAGATCCGTGCACAGCTCAACCTGCCGCCAAATGCGTTCTCCGTTCATGCGTTTGAGGCGGCAGACTTCCTCCTCTTGTGCGAGTCGATGGAGGTCAGGGACTGGCTGCTTCATGCGGAGTCCATCGGGTGCCCGCAGTTCTCGCTGCTTTTTGAGCCATGGTCTAGGCAAGTTGGTGCGGTGCTCCGGGAGGCGCCGTTCCTAGCAGATGTGGAGGTGTATGGCATTCCCGGCCATGCTTGGGAGGAGCGGACGGTGACGGCGCTGCTGGATGGCTGCGGAACGATCGACGAGGTCGACCCGGAGACGGCCAGCCGCCGGGACATGTCCTGTTTCCGCGCCTCCGTTTGGACGCACGACGTTGCCGCCATCCCTGCGGTGCGTTGGCTCGCAGTCCCGGAGCCTGGTGCTGGCCGGCAGCTGCAGGTGTCGACGTCAAGGCCGCGGTCGTCTTCGCCCAAGATGCTTTGGTACAAGGTTCGGTTCTGGGTGGTGCGGTGGCTCATTGGGGAGGTCCCATCCTCAGGTGAGTCTGGTGGCGGTGCTGCTCCGGGAGGTTCTGGCTCGGAGCCTGGCGGTCGAGCGGTCGATGATGCTGCGCCGCCGGCCGGCCGTGCAGCGCGTCGTCGACGACGTCGGGCTCACAGGAGGCGGCGGGCGCGTCATGCCGCGGAGGACGGTGATGCCGGTAGCACGGCCCCCCAGGCCCCCGAGGAGCTCCCGCCGGTAGCCGTTGACGCTTCTGGCCGTTGGCTCGCCGGCCGCAGCCCGGCGGCAGGGCTATCTGCGTCTAGGGCTGACGCCAGCCCTCCTGCCTTGGGTAGCATGGGCGCGGGCGCGGACCTCGTGACGCACGCATCCGCATGCGGGCATGGGTCCTGGTCGTCGCGCGAGGACCCGGAGCGGCCTGCTGCGGCCTTGGCGCCTAGCCCGCGGACTTGCTCTCCTGTGGATGGGAGCGCCTTGGACGGGAGCTGTTCGTGTCAACGCATGCTCCTGGCTCCCTCCTGTCGCGCAACGCCAGTTGGCTCGCCATGCCTGCGTGCTGACGCTACAGCGCTGGCGGCGGCAGAGGCTTTCCTGTCGGGGCAAAGGTCTCCTGTACCTCCGTCGTCCGTGTCTCCGGGCCTGCCATGCTGCGGCCACGACGTGGCTTGGGCGGGTCACGAGTCTGCGGGCCAGGCCCCGCGCTCGCCTGTGTCCGAAGGAGGTTTGGCAGGCACGCCTGGTTTGGCAGGCACGTCAAGCCCTGTCCAGCGCTGCCCGCCTGTGATCACAGCTGACGCGGAGGATGCGGCTCACTTGGTTCATGCGCATGCAGCAGGGGATCCACCGCTCACTGCTCATGCAGCGGCTCAGATTGAGCCGTCCATGCCCGCTGTTGGTAGCGCGGCTGATGAGGCCGTCACCCTCTCGGCTCTGCTGCGGCAGTTCCGTCTACGACTCGAGGACCCGCTGCTACGCCTGCCGGACCCCAAGGTCGTTCGCCGGCGTTTGTTCCACGTCCCCTCTGCGTCGGCTCGCCGTAGCCGCCGCTTGGCTGCCAAATGCAACAGCGGGGTGTCCTCCCCCGCCATCAAGAGGGCTCAGTTGATTCTCATGAAGAAGCTTGGGTTGAGCGCTGATGAGGAGCGGCTTTCGCAGCGGCAGTTACAGGAGTATGCCGCTATCTTTGCTTCGCCGCTTGGTCCGGAGCAGGTCCGGGCTATCGCTGCGCTGTTTGGGCTCAACGCCCCTGAGACGACGGAGGATGCGGCGGTCACCACGGTGGAGGTGGCCGAGGCGGCGTAGTGCATCGCCTCGCCTCGTTAGGTTGCCTTGGTAGAACTTGTTAATGGAAGGTGAACAAAGCTCAAACGTTGTTGTGTGGAATGCCCGGGGTCTCAATAACCCGGCGCGACGGGCAGTCGTCAAGGGCGCGGTGGTGGAAGCTAGGGCTAGTGTTGTTTGTATCTCTGAGACCAAGCTACACTCTGTAACCGCCTTTGATATTGTCGAGTGTTTCGGCCCCCGCTTTGACGGGTTCGCTTACTTGCCTGCTGTTGGTTCTGCTGGTGGGGTCCTGATCGCTTGGGCATCCCAATCTGTCCGGGTGCTCAGTAGTCGCGTCGACAGTTTCTCGGTATCCATCCAGCTTTGCTGCCCTGGCGGCTCCGCTTGGTGGCTCACCTCTGTGTACGGGCCAAACGCGATGGATCTCAAGCCGGTGTTTCTGGAGGAGCTTCGGCAGTTGCGGCTCGCCTGTGCTGGGCCTTGGGCCATTGCGGGCGACTTCAACTTGATTCTGGCGGCTTGCGACAAGAACACGCCCATTGTAGACAGGCGCTCCATGGGCATGTTCCGCCGCTGTGTCAACGATTTGGAGCTCCGGGAGGTGCCTTTGCTTGGCCGTAGGTTCACGTGGAGTAATGAGCGCGCGTCCCCCACGTTGGTCAAGTTGGATCGGTGGTTCGCTTCCGTGGAGTGGAACGAGATGTACCCCGAGGCGTCGCTCTCGGCTGTGTCCTCGTCGCTCTCGGATCACTGCCCTATTCTCCTGACCACGGTGGTGCAATCCTTCGTTGGCCGGCGCTTTCGCTTCGAGCGTTTCTGGCTTAAGCTTGAGGGCTTTGCGGATGTGGTAAAGGACCTCTGGGACGACGCGGCCGGCAGCGAGCCCCTGCCTTCAGATCCGCTGCGTAGGGTCGAGTTTAAGCTGCGGAGGACCAGCCGAGGGCTACAGAGTTGGAGCCAACGCAAGGTTGGTTCCATTCGGGATCTCATCCTGGTTGCCAACGAGGTTATCTCGCGCCTCGACGTGGCGCAGGAGAATCGGCCTCTCTCTATGGATGAGTGTGCGCTTCGTCGCGGGTTGAAGCTCAAGGTCTTGGGCCTCGCATCGATGGAACGCACCATCGTTAGGCAGCGCGCTCGGGTGGCCGGTATTGCTGAGGGCGACGCGTCGTCCAAGTTCTTTCGCATTATGGCGTCGGCGAGGCGGAGTCACAACAACATATCCGCACTGCGCTCTGGGGATCATCTGGTGACTGACTTGTCTGCCAAGGTGGAGTTGGCCACTGACTTCTTCATGGGGTTGCTAGGGACGCCGCAGCCGAGGGGCTCGGGTTTGTCCTTCCAGACCCTTGGCCTCCAACCCTTGGACCTGTCAGCTTTGGAGGTTCAGTTCTCTGAGGCTGAAGTTTGGGCGGCCATCTGTGCCATGCCCACTAACAAATCGCCGGGGCCGGATGGTTTCACGTGGGAGTTCTACCGGCATTGTTGGCCGATCATCAAGGTGGATATCATGGAGGCTCTGCGTGAAGTCTGGGTTGGTAGAGACCAAGGGTTCGACGGTCTCAACGAGGCCCTTATTACCTTGTTGCCCAAGAAGGAAGGAGCGGTGGACCTGCAGGATTTCAGGCCAATAAGCCTAGTGCACAGTTTCGCTCGCCTGCTCACCAAGGTTCTGGCACGTAGGCTTGCTCCTCGCATGGCTGACTTGGTGGACTCGAACCAAACGGCCTTCATCCGCGGCCGCTGCATTCAGGACAATTTTCTCTTGGTCAAGAGCTCGGCTAAGCTGCTGCACTCCAGGAGGATCCCATCTTTCATGCTGAAAGTGGATGTGGCTAAGGCGTTTGACAGTATATCTTGGCCTTTCCTCCTGGAGGTCCTCAGGCACCGTGGGTTCGGCCCTAGGTGGTTGCGGTGGATTGCTTTGCTCCTCCGTACGGCCAGCACATGTGTCCTGGTGAACGGTTGTGGTGGAGCCGCCTTTCTCCATGGCCGGGGTCTTCGCCAGGGCGACCCCATCTCCCCGCTGCTGTTTGTCATCGCCATGGATGTCCTTTCGGCCATGCTCCGGACCGCCGAACAGACTGGTGTGCTCTCGGACCTCGCTTCTATAGGCCTGAGGAGCAGAGTCTCCTTATACGCGGATGATGTGGTCATCTTTGCCAGGGCAACGGCTGCAGACCTCCAGGCGGTGTGGGCGGTGCTTGACTGCTTCGGAGCGGCTTCCGGCCTCAAGGCAAACCCGGCCAAGAGCTCTGCGGCTCCGATACAGTGCTCTGTTGAGGTGCTGGCAGCCGTGGCTCCCTCGCTGCCGTGCCCCCTTACCCCCCTTCCATGTTCTTATCTGGGGCTGCCGCTGTCCATTCGTAAGCCTAGGAAAGTGGAGCTGCAGGCGCTTCTGGATAAGCTGGCGGCCAAGCTGCCGTTTTGGAAGGCGAGGCTCATGTCGAGGGAGGGGCGGCTGGTTTATGTACAGGCCGTCATGACGGCCTCGGTCGTATATCACCTCCTCGCGCTTGACGTGGATCCTTGGTTCATCAAGGCCGTGGACAAGCTCAGGCGCGGATTCTTCTGGGCCGGCAAGGATGACGCTAGGGGAGGTTGTTGCATGGTGGCGTGGCATTCTGTGTGCCAGCCAAAAAGCCTCGGTGGGTTGGGTCTTCATAACCTACGTTGGCTGAATGTGGCCCTCCGCACGCGATGGCTGTGGCTGCAGCGGTCAGACGGATCCAAGCCGTGGCTTGGGCTCGACGTGAAGGTCAGTGGCGAGGCTCGTGCCTTATTCGACGCTTCGGTTTCTATTGAGGTTGGGGATGGAGCATCTGTCCTTTTTTGGGAGGATGCTTGGATCGGTGGTCTCTCGGCGGCGGCCATCGCCCCAGATCTCGTCGACCTCGTGCGGGGGACCGTACGCCACCGCAGGTTGGTGCGGGAGGGGCTTGAGGGGAATGCATGGGCTGCGGACATCACCGGTGAGCTATCCGTGCCGGCGGTTGTTCAATACCTGCGCCTATGGGAGGCTATTTCTCGCGTGCCCCGGGCTGGGTATGGGCAAGATCGGTTCTCCTGGAAATGGCGCGGCGATGGCCAGTTCTCTTCTAAGTCCGCTTACCGTGTGCTCTGGCATGGTACGTGCGGGCTGCCAGGGGCGAGGCTGATCTGGGATTCCTTTGCACCTCTACAGTTCAAGCTTCATGCTTGGTTGGCTTTGAGGCGTCGATGTTGGACGGCAGATCGGAGGCTGCGCCGTGGTTTGCCCACTCACACGCTGTGCCCCCTGTGTAACGTCGCCGATGAGACCCTCGACCACCTCTCGCTCCACTGTGGGTTCGCTCGGGGGGTCTGGGCCGGCCTGGTGGCTCGGCTGGGGCTCCCAGATATCGTTCCCGTGGGGGACGACGGCATCAACGAGTGGTGGATTCGGGCGGCTCATCGGTTCCCGCTGGCGGATAGGAAGAAGGCCAACTCGTTGATCATGCTCACTCTGCGCATGCTGTGGCTCGAGCGCAACGCTAGGGTTTTCGATGGCAAGATGTCGCCGGTGAATGCTACCTTAGGATCAGTCCTCGAGGAATGGCGTGTGTGGTGTGAGTGTAGAGGTAGGCGGATTAGAGATGTTCACTAGTTCTCGCCTACTTAGTTAGGCCGGTTCGTTGGGTGGATTCTCTTCGCTTGTATGGGACATCTTGGTCCGCTTCTGATGCTTAATACAATGACACGCAGATCTCCTGCGGGTTCTCAAAAAAAAAAAAATGTAAATATGTGATGCTTACCATGAAGTTCTATTTACCAGTTTCTTATTCTTCATACCCTTAAGCGATCTATGTTTCTCAAATTGTGATTAGGTTTACAGTTCATAAGTAGATGCCACTCAGGGAAAAAATATCTTTGTTTAGGCCACTAAACTTTTCTCTATATCGCTCCTCCTTTTCCGTCTTGATTTGGATTTTTTATGAACGCGAAGGCATCGCATGACAATAGGGAAAATTCAACAACAAATTTAGTTCTGAGATGATCTTTCGAGATATTTGATTTGTCTCTTACATTTCACCAAGAATAGAATAAAATGCAGTGCTGACTTTTTTTCAGAAATAACTGGTTTATTATTAGTAGACAAATGTACCGATTGTGTGTTATTAATTTCTCTTAAATGCTAAAATTACCACATACAACTATCAAGATTGTAATTTTTGATGCTACAAAATCTTATTTTTTAACATAAATGAACATGATTGTTATTTGAATTATTATTTGTATTTAGCAGTAGCATTTATTAGATATATGTTAACGATGGGACTAAGAATCCAATAATATTTACCCATGAGTAATAAGAAAATGCTCAAATAATCAGTAGCCACGGTCTGCTTATCATCTAAATCTAAACAAATTAAATTGCTTCATACCCCGTACTGATTAAAGGTAACCAATATGTATCATTCAAATTTAGTTTCTCTCCTCGGAAAATATTAAGTATAATGATTATATTGGTATATATTGCACCTGCAAAAGAAAATCATAATTTTTAAAAACTACAACAAGCCATCAGAAATTACCAAAAAACTAAGCCGTGCAGATCACTATAACATTAACTCGGATTTTAGATGTAAAGATTAAAACAATTACTAGCCCGTGCAGGTGGCACGGGTTGACGACTAGTCTATGATAACTACGTTGCTCGCCATCAAAAAGGCTTCAGCACGAGCAACGCATGAACAACGTAGGCAGGCTCGTGCTGCCTAGATCGCGAGATGCGATCTAGGCAGCATGGTGCTTACCGGAGAAACCCTTGAGACGAAGGGGTTGGCGATGCGCCGAGATTGGTTTGTGGTGAACGTTGGTTGTTGTTTATTCCATAAACCCTAGATACATATTTATAGTCCAGCGGACTTTCTAATGTGGGCGTGCACCAAACCGTGCACGAGATAAATTCTAACTTCTACGTAACCTATCATAAAGATACATGAGCTAACTAGCCCAAACTTGGTAAACAAGGCCGATTCACATATCTCTCCACGCATACATCGTCGAGTCCATCTTGATCGCGGCCCACCTCCGGCTTGGTCAAATTCCGGTGATAACAGTGGCCAAATATGTTCAGAGGAAACTGTGTTAGTAAAGATAGGCTAAAATCAGGAATCAAAAACTCGTAGAGCTTTCACAATCATATATAAGCGCCGGATCAGTAAACATGCAATTCATCTTATTAAGTTAAAGCCGTATACGCACTTATGATCTTGTAGATGACATAAAATCATTCAGATTGGAGAAGATTTTCTTATAAAATAAGATCAAACAATTTTCTTAATGGACAAAGTTTGAACAAGTTTATAAACAAATGAGACAAATAAAACAAAGAGAAAAAACAAGCATCACGCAAACGGGACAAGGGTGCAAACACTATACATGAGTATACAAAGCTTACATGTTTTGTACCATTACACCCATATTAACAAAAATAAAGAATCATACAAAGGCCCATATCGGCTGATAGAACCTACAAAAAAAATACACAAGCTTACAAAATCCCACCCGAAGAGCCACCGATGTTCCCACACTCTACCTGTCCTCGCACCTCGGCATGAAAGTCCATATCGGTTGCCCAGTTGTCCACTGTTACATACACAAATTAATAACTAGAAAAGGAGAAAACGTAGCATAGATCTTGGTAGAAATCATATGCTCATTAGGAATTAGTTAATTCTCAGAATTATCATATCCATTTAATAGAGATGTAGTACAAATATCCAATATAAATAGGCAAATCTCAACATAAATATTATATTAAACTTCAAAAGGAATATATACCTACCAAGCAATATCCCTCGTGAAATATGAAATATTTCAATGCCTGTGAGAACAATTATGCTTTAGAATTCAAAGGTCTTGTTAGGTAGAATATTTTAACATATGAGATAAGGGAACTCCACACATATGTGACTTGAAGATATAAATGAAGAAACAAATTGCACGGTTGTGTGGATGCAACCCTGTTGCCTGCCAAAACCCACCGGCGAGCAGTGGTTAAGCAACACGAAGAGCCGGGAGGCTTCCAAGGCGGCAGCGGGCCCTGGTCCCTCGACGTCGTCCCGCAAATGCTCCGACACACGTCCTGGCGGCTGCAGGCGTGCCACCTGACCTATACCTGGCCAGGAAGGTGTGGATTGCGATTAGTTCCTGCATGGCAGACACGTAAACATTAAATACGAGCCCTATCGGCTCTCAGGTTGCCCTGCGGATCGGCTCAAAGAGCCGATCGCCCCATGGTTCACGTTGGATTTTCAATGACATGGGGATCCTGCTTGATCACAACAAAGCTAAACCAATCTACGACAGTTTAGGGTTTTCACCGTATGATCGGAACATCCTACACGTAGTTGAGCCTAATAGACACGAAAGATAATGGAAAACTAACCCTAGAAGAGGCCTAAAAACCAACATTACGTTAATTCCCGGAACATCCCTCTTAGGACTAACAAACCATACCTAACGCACTACCGGATCGTTCAACCCGTTTGCAAGGCCTAACCATACGGATATTAAACTAATCCTTGAAGGACAAGGAGCAACTATAACAGATTGGATCTACTAAGTAATGAACAAGCAAGATGCTGCCCTTACACCTGGATAGGTGTAAGGGCAGCTAGATATTGAGGGACGGCACAGCTAAGCAGATATGCGAGAAAAAGCATCTATGCAAGCCCCAAAACATCTACGATAAATAGTGCTACTCGCCAACAACAACGCTTCATACGAGCAACACAAGGTAAACGAATAAACGTTGTGCTGCCTAGATCGCAAGGCAGCATGGTGCTTACCCGGGAGAAACCCTCGAAAGAAGGGGTGGCGATGCGCCTGATTTGTGTTTGTTGTGAACGTGATTGTCCTCATTTTTCGATAACCCTAGATACATATTTATAGTCCAAGGGACTTTCTAATTTGGGCGTGCACCTAACCGTGCACGGGTCAAGCTCTATCTTTTAATATAAACTACGATGCGATCTACTATATTACAGATACACGGGCAATTAAGCCCAAACTCTTCGCGCAAGGCCGCTTCAAAGATGCTCCACGTGTGTATCAAGTTTTGTTCCACTTCCTGGCGCAGAAAGAACTTTGGTGTGTCTGCTTGCTTGTGCGAAGGCAGCAGGAATGAGCCTTCGCCAGAGTAGGTTTTGAGACGAGATCTTGATTGATCACTTAGTCTACCTTTTTTGACTCATTTCTTCAAACCTTTCCTCTCGACAAAACGGAACCGAGTGTGAGAGTAGCTGGGCAGGAGCCCTTGACCTGGCTGATAAACCGAGTCGATTCTCAAAAGAAGGCCCGATCAGAGAAGGATGGTGATTCGACTGAGCGACCTGGGAGGGTGGAATGCTGAAGTCTGCTTCGTGCCAGCCAGCATGCCTCACTTGAACCAACGAAAGGTTCGAAGTTGGATTTGGTCTCTCGAAATCACTTAGATAGTCTGCTGATGCATCCTCTTTCTCTATGAGAAGATAAGATGAATTTCATGACCATTTGCCTTATTTATTATAGTGGTGGGGGATAGAAAATCACTTCTACCACGGCTGACACATTATCTCCACAAAGACCAACGACCCATCCCGAAGAGAAGTTGACTGACGGGGATGTCTCGAGAATAAATTCCAGAATTGGTAGCCTCCCAAATCAAACATACATTGACAGGGGTTGCCAACAAAAAGAGAGGAAAGAGGCCCTAGTGAATTTGAGTACCCCAAGGAAGGGGTATACTATACTATACTATACTGCGCCAAAATGCAAAATGTTGAATGGGGTAGGGAACCCTGAACAACACCTCGCCCTTTTCAAAGCTACATGCGGGAATACTGGGGGCAATGAAGCCCTTCTTCTCCTATTCTATACTAAATAAACAATCTAATTCTAGGAAGAGTTTCTAATACTTAAACTTAAAGGAAGGGCGGTTAGAACAAAGCAAGGGATGACACTTTCAATGCGCGAAATCCGTTTCGAGTTAGAGTGCGAAACTTCTTGCTGCAGCCGTTTTATTCGCTGCTTGCTACTTTCTAAAATGGAAGATGAATTAGCCATTCCCACCACTCGCAGGTGAGGATTGCTGGCGCCGGTGAGGAGGATGGGCAGCGCACTGGAGGGGCCAGGTGCATAGGCGAGGGCGGACAGAGGCGCACCCTATCGGCCTGAGGTGTAGGCCAGGCCATGCCGGTGTTGTAGCCTCAAATCTACACAGAAGATTGCCATGCAACAGCGCGCCAGTGACGGCACTACGAATCGATGCAGAGGCGAGCCTCATCAGTGTAGACGTATGTCTCTGTGACCGACTGGCCGTCGTTGGAAGCGAGATCGGGTGAAGGAGGCGAGATCGTGTATCCGTTTTTTTTTAGTCACAGGCTACCTAGAGCACCGCCCAGAGTTTCCCAAAAAAGTGGCTGCCGACAACACAACTCAGAGCAGAGGTATCTATCATCCAAGGAGGCCGCCGTCCCGGCAGCTCCCGATAACTAATGTGCCGTCCGTGGGCGGCACAGGTGGTGCTGGACGCTGGAGTAGTAGCGACGGTGTCGGTGGAGGGGCTGTGGCTGTCATTCCTGTACATCGTCCATCGAGACAGACAGCCAGGTCTGAGGTCCGCCAGGTTCAGTTCCACTTTGATGTTGTTCCAGTTCATCGTATTACCCACTACCTTGTCAGTAGTTTCTGTAACTAAAAGCTACAATCCATTTTGTAATTAGCAGCCATACTGTACCTATTGATGTCATAAATAATATTGCCAGCTCCGCTGTAAATGTAAGAACAAAGGCCGCAAAATCAATATCAATATGGGCAGCAGATACATCAACCTCCTAGAGTTTATTTGCCAATATTTGAAGGGGCCAGGTCTTGGATACAAAAGTGTGAACATTACTTTTCGGTGTACCAAGTTACGGATTGGTACAAGGTAGAACTTTCGGCTATGCACCTTAGGGTGTATATATTATTCCTATATATATCATCTATCTATGAAAAAAGTAAACAGAGTTCGTTTTTGGGTTCCCCGAAGCCCCGAATGGATTGGATCGTTTCTGCCAACGAAATGAAGGCCTCGCCCCTTCCGAATGCTTCTCCGATCCTGAAGTTCTCGCGAAGAGAATAAGATGCAGCTCCCCCTCCCTCTGTCTTTTTCCGCTTTGCTAATCTTCCCCTCTAACGCGGGCCGGGCTTAGGCGGGCGCGGGAGGAAGAAAGAAAGTAGAAGAGCGTCTTCTCCTTTGTCCTTTTTTCAGTGCAACACAGGAAAGCACCCTCTTTTTGTAATCATCGTTGATATGTATTGAATCTTTATTTGTCAATTGCCCGACTGTAATTTGTTCACCCAGCATGCTAGTTATCTTATGGGAGAGACACCTCTAGTGAACTGTGGACCCCGGTCCTATTCTTTACATAGCATACAATCTACTGCAATTGTGTTTTACTGTTTTCTTTGCAAACATCTTCCACTCGATACGCTTAATCCTTTGTTCACAAGCCGGTGAGATTGACAACCTCACTGTTTCGTTGGGGCAAAGTACTTGGGTTGTGTTGTGCAGGTTCCACGTTGGCGCCGTTTCTTGGTGTTGCGCACTACATTCCTCCACCAACAACCTTCACGTGCTTCTTGGCTCCTCCTGTTCGATAACCTTGGTTTCTTTCGAGGAAACTGCTGCGCATCACACCTTCATCTTGGGGTTCCCAACGGACGTGTACATCTACGCGCATCACCCATATCTAGTATTTACAGCAGCAGCCCGACTACCTATCTCATCCCCGCTCCAGCCGGCAGCGCCGGTGGAGAAGAAGGAGAGAGGAGTCAGACGAGCAGAGACGACTCTCAACGGGGCTGTAGAGAGGAGAGAGAAAGAAAGGGGAAGAATGCCTCCGATGGATCCCACGCTCCTCTCCGGCAAACTATTCCACTGCCATCTTCAAGACTTCCGCACTTATCCTCTATCCAGGATCCTCTCTCCCTTCCGCCCTCATCCTCTCCCGTCTGGGTTCCTCTCCCCAAAAGCCCCGATGCTTCCTTGGAGTTTGTCACCCATCTCCAAATGTTGGCCTGAGACATTGAGTTTAGTCTCCTCCATCTCCCATCAGGTGACAAGATGGTAAGCAACCTTCGCTGTCTCACTCTTCATCTCGTATGAGATCTATACATCTTATTTTGCGTGTATACTGCAACTCAGTGCTCCGGGTCCTCAACATGCAGAAAGTACAGACTGTTTTCATCCTATTTTCTATTATATTATATCCATTAATTTGTTTCAAGCTGGATTTGCATTCCGCTACAAACTGGACTTTACAGTAGTAGATTGGAATAATCGTATTGACTAATGCAGGATTGTATGTTGTTGATGATTGAATGGGCCCTAATAGTTCGCGTCATATTTGAAGTGCAGAAAAATAATATTGATCCAAGGTACCAAACCTTCCGTGCATATGAATTCTACCAGGCTATGAATTTATTATATATTTTTTTTAGATCCACAACGTATATTTATTATGTGATGTAGAATGAGGAGTACTTATCCATCCGAAAATACAGCTGCTAGACAGCTCTATTCCTCTACATAATTAGTACACATCTATGCGGTAATTGTAAGAGATCATGCTGTATTTTCTGCTGTTGCCTATGGTATTGCCATGCGCTATTTGTTGCTCATAGGTTTTGAATTGAGGCTACGAGCTACTTGCATGATGTTTGTACGTTAAAGTGTAGAGGATCACATAATTCGAGTGCAAAGTTCAGAAAAATAATCATTGTTGACATCAAATTGATCTAGAAAAAAACACAACTTGACCACTAATTTTGATATTTGTAAAACCAGCCTTTGTTTTAATTATTACTACTTCTTTGCAGCCGTTCTCATGATATCCTCAAGATATATATATCAAGCAAAAGGAAACCCCAAGTTCTACATATGAGAAGTGGCCGCCTTGAAAAGGAGAAGAAAGATGGAGCAGTTTTCCTGTATTGGGACAGTAAATCAATCCGCCTATTGTTTGTATGTACACTAATACTTATATTTCTAAATAATGTTCTTAATCTGGAACTTGAAATGTGGAAATACTACATATTCAAGGCTTAAGGGCTATTCCATTTCTTGCAGGGCTGCAGGAAAAAAAATAGAACGGTTATGATTGGTACGTCCAGTATTTCACACATATATCCTTGTAAGTTGAATTGGCCTACTTGGATGTTGGATTACTTAGTAAAACTAATTTCCTTTGCCATTTATTTTTCTGGAGCTTGCATTAGTTCCACTGATACAAATGCAAATGAAACCACTTAGGTATGCCAATCGTGCAGATTAAACTGTTAATATACTCAAATATTATGGGACAATTAAGTAATATCTCGCGCTGCCATTTTATACTTCCTTTCTAAAAATTAGTTAAGCATCTAGAATTAGATAACACACCTCAAATTTCACCATCTGACGTTTATGTGCTAATTTTCCAGGGAACTTATGTCTAATTAACTAACGCATTCTCTAAATGGCGGTTGCAGGTTTTTGATGAAAATATATGACATTTAAAGAGATGCAGTGGACCTGGAAAAACGGGTCTGTGAAGGGCACGTGGATATGGGATGTCTGCATGTTGAAATTCTTAGATAGTTCCTAATATTTAGAGACGAAAAAATATGGAACTGTATGTGAATTTTTGTGAATTCAAGTGTTTGCACCATGTGGTGTTTGAACCTATGGCCAACTTTAGCATCGCTTTAATGTTATAATTAGTTGTCCCTGGGATGATTTTGTATGTGGGTCTTCTATATATAGACGATGTAATTTTGTGGATTAAAATGTTTCGTTGGTGGATGATCTTTAGTTTATAATAATGTGTGAAGAACCATGAACGCATTTCACAACCAAGAAATATTTATAACGTAAAATGGAAATCAATCATGAGGTCACTATCCTGATGCTACACAAATATACGTAGATATTTATTTATTTGAGACGCAATAGAGCGTTCGTACGGATCCCGGAGACGTTTTTATAATCCGTATATCAAAGCGTCTTTAGGCTTGTAGAGATGCATTGTGATCGTCTCATATTTCTATTAACACGCATGGCAAAGCGTTCTTGTGATCTTTGTGACGGTGCATAAGGAGACGCTTGAGAGACTTTTTATGAAAGCGACTGTACAGTGCTATAGCGATGAAATATAACGTCCCAAACCATTAGATTGGGCATCTTTATATGCATGTTTTCTTGTAGTGAGATATTACTAACTCTTTGACATTCATCACAAGATAAGATAAACTTCCTCGCATCTTTGAAAAGTGTTGGCCAATAAAAACCTGATTGTAGAACCTTTTGTGCGGTTCTATCTCCGGCGTGATGACCTCCATAGACACTACCATGGCATTTACTCAATATCTCTTGTTGTTCATACTCTGGGACACATCTTCGCATAATACCATCCACTCCTTCTTTATATAAGTGTGGGTCATCCCAAAAATAATGCCTCAAATAATAAAAGAATTTCCTCCTTTGCTGAGCTGAAAAGGTTGGAGGCAAGTACTTTGAAACAATAAAGTTAGCATAATCAGCATACCAAGGACTATCTCGCGAGCTCACCTTTATTACAGCCAATTGTTCATTTGGAAAACTATCATTAACAAGAACAGGATCATAAGCAATATTTTCCAATCTAGACAAATTATCAGCAACAGGATTATCAGCACCTTTCCTATCTACAATATGTAAATCAAATTCTTGCAAAAGAAGCACCCATCTAATAAGCCTTGGCTTAGCATCTTTCTTTTCCATAAGGTACCTAATTGCAGCATGATCAGTATGAACTGTAACTTTTGAATCAACAATATAGGGTCTAAACTTATCACATGCAAAAACTACGGCTAATAATTCTTTCTCAGTTGTAGCATAATTTATTTGAGCAGCGTCTAGAGTTTTACTAGCATAATGAATAACACTTAATTTTTTATCTACTCGTTGTCCAAGGACAGCACCTACAGCAAAATCACTACCATCACACATAATTTCAAAAGGTAAATTCCAATCAGGAGGTTCAACTACAGGAGCAGTTGTTAAGGCTTTCTTTAGAGTTTCAAAAGCTTCCTTACAATCATCATCAAAACGAAAGGTACATCTTTTTGAAGAAGATTAGTAAGAGGCTTTGAAATTTTAGAGAAATCTTTAATAAATCTCCTATAAAAACCAACATGACCAAGAATACTACGAATACTTTTAACATCCCTAGGATAGGGCATCTTCTCAATTGCTTCAACTTTAGCTCTATCAACTTCAATACCTTTCTCAGAAATTTTATGTCCCAATACAATTCCTTCATTAACCATAAAGTGGCATTTCTCCCAATTAAGAACAAGGTTAGTATCTTCACATCTCTGCAAAACTTTATCAAGGTTTCGCAAGCAATTATCAAAAGAATTCGCATAGACAGAAAAATCATCCATGAATACCTCAACAATCTTTTCACAAAAGCCATGAAAAATAGCAGACATGCATCTTTGTAAAGTAGCGAGGCATTACATAAACCAAAAGGCATACGCCTATAAGCATAAGTTCCATAGGGACAAGTGAAAGTGGTTTTCTCTTGATCTTTAGCTCTAACAGCAATTTGTGAAAACCCAGAATATCCATCAAGAAAACAGAAAGTATTTTTAGACAACCTTTCTAACATTTGATCAATAAAAGGTAAAGGATAATGATCTTTCTTAGTAACTTTATTAACTTTTCGAAAATCAATGCACATTCTGTACCTTACAACTACTCTTTGAGGAATGAGCTCATCATTATCATTAGGCACAACAGTTATTCCTCCTTTCTTAGGAACACAATGCATAGGACTAACCCATCTACTATCAGCAATAGGATATATAATACATGCTTCAAGAAGTTTTAATACCTCATTTCTTACCACATCCTTCATCTTGGGAATTACACGACGCTGATGTTAAACAACGGGTTTTGCACCATCTTCTATATTAATAGCATGTTGGCAAATAGCGGGAGAAATCCCCTTCAAGTCATCAAGAGTATAGCCAATAGCTCCTCGGTGTTTCTTCAATATTTCCAATAACCTTTCTTCCTCAATATCTGAAAGCTTAGCACTAATAATAACAGGATATGTTTTCTTATCATCAATATAAGCATACTTAAGATTATCAGGTAATGGTTTCAAATCAAATACAGGATCTTCCTTTGGTGGTGGTGTTACACCTAAATCTTCAACCGGTAAGTCATTGATACGTCTCCAACGTATCGATAATTTCTTATGTTCCATGCTACTTTATTGATGATACCTACATGTTTTATGCACATTATATGTCATATTTACGCATTTTCTGGAACTAACCTATTAACAAGATGCCGAAGAGCCAGTTGTTGTTTTGCTGTTTTTGGTTTCAGAAATCCTAGTAAGGAAATATTCTCGGAATTGGACGAAATCACCGCCCAGGGTCCTATTTTTGCACGAAGACCGAAGGGGAGTCAAAGTGGGGCCACGAGGTGGCCAGGTGACGGGGCGGCGCGGGCCTGGCCGCGCCGGCCTGTCCCTGGCCCTCGTGCCGCCTCTTGACCTGCCCTTCCGCCTACAAATAGCCTCCGTCGCGAAACCCCCGGTGCGAGAGCACGATACGGAAAACCTTCCAGACGCCTCCGCCGCGAATCCCATCTCGGGGATTCGAGATCGCCTCCGGCACCCTGCGGGAGGGGATTCATCTCCCGGAACACTCTTCATCGCCATGATCGCCTCGGAGTGATGAGTGAGTAGTTCACCCTATGAGTCCATAGCAGTAGCTAGATGGTCGTCTTCTCCTTATGTGCTTCATTGTTGGATCTTGTGAGCTGCCTAACATGATCAAGATCATCTATCTGTAATACTATATGTTGTGTTTGTCGGGATCCGATGGATAGAGAATACTATGTTATGGTGATTATCAATCTATTGTTTATGTGTTGTTTATGATCTTGCATGCTCTCCGTTATTAGTAGAGGCTCTGGCCAAGTTTTTGCTCTTAACTCCAATAGGGAGTATTTATGCTCGATAGTGGGTTCATGCCTTCATTGACACCTGGACAGTGACAGAAAGTTCTAAGGTTGTGATGTGTTGTTGCCACTAGGGATAAAACATTGATTCTATGTCTAAGGATGTAGTTGTCGATTACATTACGCACCATACTGCAATTGTCTGTTGCTTTGCAACTTAATACTGAATGGGGTTCGGATGATAACCTGAAGGTGGACTTTTTAGGCATAGATGCAGTTGGATGGCGGTCTATGTACTTTGTCGTAATGCCCGGATTAAATCTCACTATATTTATCATATCATGTATATGCATTGTTATGCCCTTCTCTATTTGTCAATTGCCCGACTGTAATTCGTTCACCCAACATGCTTTTATCTTATGGGAGAGACACCTCTAGTGAACTATGGACCCCGGTCCTATTCTTTACATCGCATACAATCTACTGCAATACTTGTTTTACTGTTTTCTTGCAAACAATCATCTTCCACACAATACGGTTAATCCTTTGTTACAGCAAGCCGGTGAGATTGACAACCTCACTTTCGTTGGGGCAAAGTACTTGGGTTGTGTTGTGCAGGTTCCACGTTGGCGCCGGAATCCCTGTTGTTGCGCCGCATCACATTTCGCCACCATCAACCTTCAACGTGCTTCTTGGCTCCTACTGGTCCGATTAAACCTTGGTTTCTTTCTGAGGGAAAACTTGCCCTTGTGCGCATCATACCTTCCTCTTGGGGTTCCCAACGGACGTGTACATCTACGCGCATCAAGCACTTTTTCTGCCGTTGCCGGGAGATCAAGACACGCTGCAAGGGAGTCTCCACTTCTCAATCTCTTTACTTTGTTTTTGTCTTGCTTTATTTTATTTACTACTTTGTTTGCTGCACCTAAACAAAACACACAAAAATTAGTTGTTAGTTTTACTTTATTTACTGTCTTGCTCTCTATATCAAAAACACAAAAAAATTAGTTACTCGTCTTTACTTTGTTTGCCTAGTTTACTTTTTGCTTATTGCATCATGTTTCCTTTTAATTTTACCACAAAAGACATACCGGTAGGGGGTCTATAGTTGGGAGAAATAATATAGAAGAATTTTTCAATCATGTTAGTATTACTAAAGATTTTGAAGATAGACACTTGGTGGAACTTGCACCTACCTATGAAATTGCTGCTGCTGCTTTAGTTCGTATGCTGGAAACTAAATTTGTTAATCTCAATCCTATAATCCAACACATGTTTCTTACACTTGGTGATATGGAAGAAGGGGAAAGAAAGATTTTGTTTTAGAAACTCTTCTTAGAGAATTTGGTGGTCTAGCAAGAGAGGCTAGAAAGGTCTTTGCTAAATTTAATATGCTAGGTTCTCATACTAATTTTGTTGGTCTCCTTGAAAAAATGGACATGGATAGAATAAGGTACACTAATAATATTAATGATGGTGGGGAGATCAAAGCACCAATACCATGTAAACTCCTAGCTATGAATGATGCACTAGTAAATAACTATGCTTGGCTTGTTCCTGAAAATTTGTTCGATGAGAATAGCAAGCCCAAGACTAATGAAAAGGGGACGCTAAAACTTATGTATCCAATATACTATGCTTGGTTGAGAAAACTCCCAACACCCCTGGTTATGATGTTGATGCTTCTACTCTTGATAATACTTGATTTGCACTTTCTGCGCCTAGCTGAGAAAGAAAAGCGCTTATGGGAGACAACCCATGTTTTTACTATAGTACTTTATTTTATATTTGAGTCTTGGAAGTTGTTTACTACTGTAGAAACCTCTCCTTATCATGTTTTTGTGCCAAGTAAAGTTTCTATGTTATAGTTGATGTTATATTTGGGATCGCTGCTCAGAAACAGCATTGCTGTCTGTCACGAATCTGGGCACAAGTCTCTGTAGAAAATTCGAAAACATCTGCCAATTTACGAGCATGATCCTCAGATATGTACGCAACTTTCATTAGTTTTGAGTTTTTCCATTTGAGCAAGTCTGGTGCCACTTTAAAATTCGTCTTTACGGACTGTTCTGTTTTTGACAGATTCTGCCTTTTATTTCTCATTGCCTCTTTTGCTATGTTGGATGAATTTCTTTGATCCATTAATGTCCAGTAGCTTTATGCAATGTCCAAGTGTAAAGAATGTTTGTGTCACCTCTGAATGTGTGAATTATTAATTGTGCACTAACCCTCTAATGAGTTTGCTTGAAGTTTGGTGTGAAGGAAGTTTTCAAGGGTCAAGAGAGGAGTATGATATACTATGATCAAGAGGAGTGAAAGCTCTAAGCTTGGGGATGCCCCCGTGGTTCATCCCTGCATATTTTAAGAAGACTCAAGCGTCTAAGCTTGGGGATGCCCAAGGCATCCCCTTCTTCATCGACAATATCAGGTTCCTCCCCTGAAACTATATTTTTATTCAGTCACATCTTGTGTTCTTTACTTGGAGCGTCGGTTTGTTTTTGTTTTTGTTTTTGTTTTTTTTTGAATAAAATGGATCCTAGCATTCACTTTGTGGGAGAGAGACACGCTCCGCTGTTGCATATGGACAAATATGTCCTTAGGCTTTACTCATAATGTTCTTGGCGAAGTTTCTTCTTCGTTAAATTGTTATATGGTTGGAATTGGAAAATGCTACATGTAGTAATTCTAAAATGTCTTGGATAATGTGATACTTGGCAATTGTTGTGCTCATGTTTAAGCTCTTGCATCATATACTTTGCACCCATTAATGAAGAAATACATAGAGCTTGCTTAAATTTGATTTGCATACTTGGTCTCTCTAAGGTCTAGATAATATCTAGTATTGAGTTTTGAACAACAAGGAAGACGGTGTAGAGTCTTATAATGTTTACAATATGTCTTTTATGTGAGTTTTGCTGCACCGTTCATCCTTGAGTTTGCTTCAAATAACCATGCTAGCCTAAGCCTTGTATCGAGAGGGAATACTTCTCATGCATCAAAAATCCTTGAGCCAACCACTATGCCATTTGTGTCCACCATACCTACCTACTACATGGTATTTCTCCGCCATTCCAAAGTAAATTGCTTGAGTGCTACCTTTAAAATTCCATCATTCACCTTTGCAATATATAGCTCATGGGATAAAATAGCCTTAAAAACTATCGTAGTATTGAATATGTACTTATGCACTTTATCTTTTATTAAGTTGCTTGTTGTGCGATAACCATGCTTCGGGAACGCCATCAACTATTCTTTGTTGAATATCATGTGAGTTGCTATGCATGTCCGTCTTGTCTGAAGGATCTATCACCTTAATGATTGGAGCATGCAAATTGTTATAGAAGAACATTGGGCCGCTAACTAAAGCCATGAATCATGGTTGAAGTTTCAGTTTTGGACATATATCCTCAATCTCATATGAGAATAATAATTGTTACTACATGCTTATGCATTAAAGAGGAGTCCATTATCTGTTGTCCATGTTGTCCCGGTATGGATTTCTAAGTTGAGAATAATCAAAAGCGAGAAATCAGAAATGCGAGCTTTCTCCTTAGACCTTTGTACATGCGGCATGGAGGTACCCCTTTGTGACACTTGGTTGCAACATGGCATTGCAAAAATCCGGTAGTCCAAGCTAAGTACGACAAGGTGCGGGCACTATTAGTATACTATGCATGAGGCTTGCAACTTGTAAGCTATAATTTACATAACTCATATGCTTTATTACTACCGTTGACAAAATTGTTTCATGTTTTCAAAATAAAAGCTCTAGCACAAATACAGCAATCGATGCTTTCCTCTTTGAAGGACCTTTCTTTTACTTTTATTGTTGAGTCAGTTTACCTATCTCCTCCACCTTAAGAAGCAAACACTTGTGTGAACTATGCATTGATTCCTACATACTTGCATATTGCACTTGTTATATTACTTTATGTTGACACTATCCATGAGATACACATGTTATAAGTTGAAAGCAACCGCTGAAACTTAATCTTCCTTTGTGTTGCTTCAATACCTTTACTTTGATTTATTGCTTTATGAGTTAACTCTTATGCAAGACTTATTTATGCTTGTCTTGAAGTACTATTCATGAAAAGTCTTTGCTTTATGATTCACTTGTTTACTCATGTCATTACCATTGTTTTGATCGCTGCATTCATTACATATGTTTACAAATAGTATGATCAAGATTATGATGGCATGTCACTTGAAATTATCTTTGTTATCGTTTTACCCCGGGACGAGTAACTAAGCTTGATGGACGTGATACGTCTCCAACGTATCGATAATTTCTTATGTTCCATGCTACTTTATTGATGATACCTACATGTTTTATGCACTTTATATGTCATATTTATGCATTTTCTGGAACTAACCTATTAACAAGATGCCGAAGAGCCAGTTGCTATTTTATGCTGTTTTTGGTTTCAGAAATCCTAGTAAGGAAATATTCTCGGAATTGGACGAAACTTTCGCCCAGGGTCCTATTTTTGCACGAAGCTTCCGAAGACCGAAGAGATAACGAAGTGGGGCCAGCCAGGGGGACAGGGCGGGCGGCCCAGGCCCGGCCGCGGCCCTACCCCTGGGCACCTCGTGTGGCCCCCGCGTTGACCTTCCGCCTACTTAAAGTCTCCGTCGCGAAACCCCAGCTCGAGAGCCACGATACGGAAAACCTTCCAGAGACGCCGCCGCCGCGATCCCATCTCGGGGATTCAGGAGATCGCCTCCGGCACCTGCCGGAGAGGGATTCATCTCCCGGAGGACTCTACACCGCCATGGTCGCCTCCGGAGTGATGAGTGAGTAGTTCACCCCTGGACCATGGGTCCATAGCATTAGCTAGATGGTCGTCTTCTCCTTGTTGTGCTTCATTGTTGGATCTTGTGAGCTGCCTAACATGATCAAGATCATCTATCTGTAATTCTATATGTTGTGTTTGTCGGGATCCGATGGATAGAGAGTACTATGATTATGGTGATTATCAATCTATTGTTTATGTGTTGTTTATGATCTTGCATGCTCTCCGTTATTAGTAGAGGCTCTGGCCAAGTTTGTACTCTTAACTCCAAGAGGGAGTATTTATGCTCGATAGTGGGTTCATGCCTCCATTGAATCTGGGACAGTGACAGAAAGTTCTAAGGTTGTGGATGTGCTGTTGCCACTAGGGATAAAACATTGATTCTATGTCTAAGGATGTAGTTGTCGATTACATTACGCACCATACTTAATGCAATTGTCTGTTGCTTAGCAACTTAATACGAATGGGGTTCGGATGATAACCGGTGGACTTTTTAGGATGCAGTTGGATGACGGTCTATGTACTTTGTCGTAATGCCCAATTAAATCTCACTATATTTATCATATCATGTATATGCATTGTTATGCCTTTCTCTATTTGTCAATTGCCCGACTGTAATTTGTTCACCCAACATGCTTTTATCTTATGGGAGAGACACCTCTAGTGAACTGTGGACCCCGGTCCTATTCTTTACATAGTATACAATCTACTGCAATTGTGTTTTACTATTTTCTTTGCAAACATCTTCCACTCGATACGTTTAATCCTTTGTTACAGCAAGCCGGTGAGATTGACAACCTCACTGTTTCGTTGGGGCAAAGTACTTTGGTTTTGTTGTGCAGATTCCACGTTGGCGCCGGAATCCTGGTGTTGCGCCGCATCACATTTCGCGACCATCAACCTTCAACGTGCTTCTTGGCTCCTACTGGTTCGATTAAACCTTGGTTTCATACTGAGGGAAACTTGCTTCTATACGCATCATACCTTCCTCTTGGGGTTCCCAATGGACGTGTACATCTACGCGTATCAAGCATAAAATTCTGGCGCGTTGCCGGGGAGATCAAGACACGCTGCAAGGGAGTCTCCACTTCTCAATCTCTTTACTTTGTTTTTGTCTTGCTTTATTTTATTTACTACTTTGTTTGCTGCACCTAAACAAAACACAAAAAATTAGTTGCTAGTTTTACTTTATTTATTGTCTTGCTCTCTATATCGAAAACACACAAAAATTAGTTACTTGCATTTACTTTATCTAATTTGTTTTATTTACCGTTGCTAAAATGAATACCCCTGAAAATACTAAGTTGTGTGACTTCACAAATGCAAATAGTAATGATTTCCTATGCACACCTATTGCTCCACCTGCTACTACAGCAGAATTCTTTGAAATTAAACCTGCTTTACTAAATCTTGTCATGAGAGATCAATTTTCTGGTGCTAGTTCTGATGATGCTGCTGCCCATCTCAATAATTTTGTTGAACTTTGTGAAATGCAAAAGTATAAGGATGTAGATGGTGATATTATTAAATTGAAAGTGTTTCCTTTCTCATTAAGAGGAAGAGCTAAAGATTGGTTGCTATCTTTGCCTAAGAATAGTATTGATTCCTGGACTAAATGTAAGGATGCTTTTATTGGTAGATATTATCCTCCCGCTAAAATTATATCTTTGAGAAGTAGCATAATGAATTTTAAGCAATTAGATACTGAACATGTTGCTCAAGCATGGGAGAGAATGAAAACTTTGGTAAAGAATTGCCCAACCCATGGATGACTACTTGGATGATCATCCAAACTTCTATGCAGGACTAAATTTTTCTTCGCGGAATTTATTGGATTCAGCTGCTGGAGGTACCTTTATGTCCATCACATTGGGGGCGGCTACAAAACTTCTTGATGATATGATGATAAATTACTCAATGGCACACGGAAAGAGCTCCACAAGGTAAGAAGGTAAATTCGTTGAAGAAACCTCTTCCTTGAGTGATAAGATTGATGTGATTATGTCTATGCTTGTGAATGGTAGATCTAATGTTGATCCAAATAATGTTCCTTTAGCCTCATTGGTTGCTCAAGAAGAAAATGTTGATGTGAATTTCATTAAAAATAATAATTTCAACAACAATGCTTATAGGAACAACTCTGGTAATAACTATAGGCCATATCCTTCTGCTAATGGTAATGGTTATGGTAATTCTTATGGGAATTCTTACAATAATAATAGGAATGTACCCTCTGGTCTTGAAGCTATGCTTAAAGAATTTATTAGTACACAAACTTCTTTTAACAAATCTGTTGAGGAAAAGCTTGATAAAATTGATACTATTGCTTCTAGAGTTGATAGGCTTGCCTCTGATGTTAATCTTTTAAAATTGAAAGTTATGCCTAATAATGATATTGATAATAAGATTACTACTACAGCAAATGCCATCCAAGTTAGAATTAATGAGAATATAAGATTAATGGCTGAATTGCGTGCTAGGTGGGATAGAGAAGAAAATGAAAAACTAGCTAAAGAGAATAATGTAGCTAAAGTTTGGACTATCACCACCACTAGTAATGCTAATTCTTCACATGTTGCTGCACCTCCTACTATCAATGGTAAAATAATTGGTGTTGGCAATGTCTCTACTCCTAGTGCAGCGAACAAAACTGCTGAAATTGCTAAAACTGGCTTGTGATAAAACTGCTGAAATTTTTCCAATCTTGGGAACAATGATCCCATTGCTGTAGCTCATAATGATTTAGATTTTGATGATTTCCACATCTCTGAAGTTATAAAGTTCTTACAAAAACTTGCTAAAAGTCCTAATGCTAGTGCTATAAATTTAGCCTTTACAAAACATATTACAAATGCTCTCATAAAAGCTAGAGAAGAGAAACTAAAACTTGAAACTTCTATTCCTAGAAAGTTAGAAGATGGTTGGGAGCCCATCATTAAAATGAAATTCAATGACTTTGAATGTAATGCTTTATGTGATCTTGGTGCAAGTATTTCTGTTATGCCTAAAAAGATTTATGATATGCTTGACTTGCCACCATTGAAGAATTGTTATTTGGATGTTAATCTTGCCGATAATGTTAAAAAGAAACCTTTGGGGAGGATTGATAATGTGCACATTACGGTTAACAATAACCTTGTCCCCGTTGATTTTGTTGTCTTGGATATCGAATGCAATGCATCTTGTCCTATTGTGTTGGGAAGACCTTTTCTTCGAACCGTTGGTGCTATTGATATGAGGGAAGGTAATATTAAATATCAATTTCCTCTCAAGAAAGGTATGGAACACTTCCCTAGAAAGAGAATGAAGTTGCCTTTTGATTCTATTATTAGAACAAGCTATGATGTTGATGCTTCTACTCTCGATGTTACACTTTCTGCCTAGCTGAAAGGCGTTAAAGAAAAGCGCTTATGGAAGACAACCCATGTTTTTACCTACAGCAATTTTTTGTTTTGTTGAGTCTTGGAAGTTGTTTACTACTGTAGCAACCTCTCCTTATCATGTTTTTGTGCAAAGTAAAGTTTCTATGTCAAAGTTGATGTTATATTTGGGATCGCTGCGCAGAAACAGCATTGCTGTCTGTCACGAATCTGGGCACAGTTCTCTGAAAATTCGAAAAAATCTGCCAATTTACGAGCGTGATCCTCAGATATGTACGCAACTTTCATTTGTTATGAGTTTTTCCATTTGAGCAAGTCTGGTGCCAGCTTTAAATTCGTCTTTACGGACTGTTCTGTTTTTGACAGATTCTGCCTTTTATTTCGCATTGCCTCTTTTGCTATGTTGGATTCATTTCTTTGATCCATTAATGTCCAGTAGCTTTATGCAATGTCCAGAAGTGTAAAGAATGATTGTGCCACCTCTGAACATGTGAATTATTAATTGTGCACTAACCCTCTAATGAGTTTGCTTGAAGTTTGGTGTGAAGGAAGTTTTCAAGGGTCAAGAGAGGAGAATGATATACTATGATCAAGAGGAGTGAAAGCTCTAAGCTTGGGGATGCCCCGTGGTTCACCCCTGCATATTGTAAGAAGGCTCAAGCGTCTAAGCTTGGGGATGCCCAAGGCATCCCCTTCTTCATGGACAACATCATCAGTCCTCCCCTGAAACTATATTTTTATTCAGTCACATCTTGTGTTCTTTACTTGGAGCGTCGGTTTTTTTTGTTTTTTTTGTTTGAATAAAATGGATCCTAGCATTCACTTTGTGGGAGAGAGACACGCTCCGCTGTTGCATATGGACACATGTGTCCTTAGGCTTTACTCATAATGTTCATGGCGAAGTTTCTTCTTCGTTAAATTGTTATATGGTTGGAATTGGAAAATGCTACATGTAGTAATTCTAAAATGTCTTGGATAATGTGATACTTGGCAATTGTTGTGCTCATGTTTAAGCTCTTGCATCATATGCTTTGCACCCATTAATGAAGAAATACATAGAGCTTGCTAAAATTTGATTTGCATATTTGGTCTCTCTAAGGTCTAGATAATATCTAGTATTGAGTTTTGAACAACAAGGAAGACGATGTAGAGTCTTATAATGTTTACAATATGTCTTTTATGTAAGTTTTGTTGCACTTGTTCATCCTTGAGTTTGCTTCAAATAACCTTGCTAGCCTAAACCTTGTATCGAGAGGGAATACTTCTCATGCATCCAAAATCCTTGAGCCAACTACTATGCCATTTGTGTCCACCATACCTACCTACTACATGGTATTTCTCCGCCATTCCAAAGTAAATTGCTTGAGTGCTACCTTTAAACAATTCAAAATTTATCATCTCTTATTTGTGTCAATGTTTTATAGCTCATGAGGAAGTATGTGGTGTTTTATCTTTCGATCTTGTCATTTACTTGGACAGACTTTCACAATGGACTAGTGGCTTCATCCGCTTATCCAATAACTTTGCATAAAGAGCTGGCAAAGGGGTTCCCAGCCCCAATTAATTAACTTCATTAATAATTCTCTTCATGTGTTTTGCTGATTCATCAGTAAGCAACTTAATTTTGCAAATAGACACTCCTCCATGGTATGTGAAAAGTTGGTAGGCACCCGATGGAATCGGTTAGCCATGGCTTGAGAAAGCAAAGGTGGGGAGGAGTGTCATCATAATAAAATTAAAATAAAAAGGCACTCCTTCATGGTATGAGATTGTTGGCAGGCACCCGAGGATTCGGTTAGCCATGGTTTGTGAAAGAAAGGTTGGAAGGAGTGCCACCCACTAAAATACATGTGTAAACAAAAGAGAAGAGGGATGATCTTGGTAGAAATAACGTCCTTCATGGGAGCCGCTCTTGAAAGTCTGGTTGATAAGGTAGTTAGAGTACCCATTACCATTCGTTGACAACAACAAACACCTCTCAAAACTTTACTTTTATGCTCTCTTGATGTTTTCAAAATAAAAGCTCTAGCACAAATACAGCAATCGATGCTTTCCTCTTGAAGGACCTTTCTTTTACTTTTATTGTTGAGTCAGTTCACCTATCTCCCTCCACCTTAAGAAGCAAACACTTGTGTGAACTGTGCATTGATTCCTACATACTTGCATATTGCACTTGTTATATTACTTTATGTTGACAATATCCATGAGATATACATGTTATAAGTTGAAAGCAACCGCTGAAACTTAATCTTCCTTTGTGTTGCTTCAACACCTTTACTTTGATTTATTGCTTTATGAGTTAACTCTTATGCAAGACTTATTGATGCTTGTCTTGAAGTACTATTCATGAAAAGTCTTTGCTTTATGATTCAGTTGTTTACTCATGTCATTACTTTTGTTTTGATTGCTGCATTCATTACATATGTTTACAAATAGTATGATCAAGATTATGATGGCATGTCACTTCAGAAATTATCTTTGTTATCGTTTTACCTGCTCGGGACGAGCAGAACTAAGCTTGGGATGCTGATACGTCTCCAACGTATCGATAATTTCTTATGTTCCATGCTACTTTATTGATGATACCTACATGTTTTATGCACATTATATGTCATATTTATGCATTTTGGAACTAACCTATTAACAAGATGCCGAAGAGCCATTCTTTTTTCTGCTGTTTTTGGTTTCAGAAATCCTAGTAAGGAAATATTCTCGGAATTGGACGAAACTTTCGCCCAGGGTCCTATTTTGCACGAAGCTTCCGAAGACCGAAGAGATAACGAGTGGGGCCACGAGGCAGCCCGGGACGGGCGGCGCGGCCCAAGCCCTGGCCGGCGGCCCCTACCCCGGGCACCTCGTGTGGCCCCCGCGTTGACCTTCCGCCTACTTAAAGTCTCCGTCGCGAAACCCCGGTGCGAGAGCCACGATACGGAAAACCTTCCGAGACGCCGCCGCCAATCCCATCTCGGGGATTCAGGAGATCGCCTCCGGCACCCTGCCGGAGGGGGATTCATCTCCCGGAGGACTCTACACCGCCATGGTCGCCTCCGGAGTGATGAGTGAGTAGTTCACCCTGACCATGGGTCCATAGCAGTAGCTAGATGGTCGTCTTCTCCTTGTTGTGCTTCATTGTTGGATCTTGTGAGCTGCCTAACATGATCAAGATCATCTATCCGTAATTCTATATGTTGTGTTTGTCGGGATCCGATGGATAGAGAGTACTATGATTATGGTGATTATCAATCTATTGTTTATGTGTTGTTTATGATCTTGCATGCTCTCCGTTATTAGTAGAGGCTCTGGCCAAGTTTGTACTCTTAACTCCAAGAGGGAGTATTTATGCTCGATAGTGGGTTCATGCCTCCATTGAATCTGGGACAGTGACGAAAGTTCTAAGGTTGTGGATGTGCTGTTGCCACTAGGGATAAAACATTGATTCTATGTCTAAGGATGTAGTTGTCGATTACATTACGCACCATACTTAATGCAATTGTCTGTTGCTTAGCAACTTAATACTGAATGGGGTTCGGATGATAACCGAAGGTGGACTTTTAGGCATAGATGCGTTGGATGGCGGTCTATGTACTTTGTCGTAATGCCCAATGAAATCTCACTATATTTATCATATCATGTATATGCATTGTTATGCCTTTCTCTATTTGTCAATTGCCCGACTGTAATTTGTTCACCCAACATGCTTTTATCTTATGGGAGAGACACCTCTAGTGAACTGTGGACCCCGGTCCTATTCTTTACATAGTATACAATCTGCAATTGTGTTTTACTATTTTTTGCAAACATCTTCCACTCGATACGTTTAATCCTTTGTTACAGCAAGCCGGTGAGATTGACAACCTCACTTGTTGGGGCAAAGTACTTTGGTTTTGTTGTGCGAGATTCCACGTTGGCGCCGGAATCCTGTTGTTGCGCCGCATCACATTTCGCGACCATCAACCTTCAACGTGCTTCTTGGCTCCTCTGGTTCGATTAAACCTTGGTTTCATCTGAGGGAAACTTGCTTCTATACGCATCATACCTTCCTCTTGGGGTTCCCAACGGACGTGTACATCTACGCGTATCAGTCTCCAACGTATCGATAATTTCTTATGTTCCATGCTACTTTATTGATGATTTCTTATGTGGGAGGTGAATCTCGCTCCTTGGCTCCCGAGGATTTCTGTTATTTGCTTGAGCGTTTGCGATTCCTGCGGCTCGCAGCATTGCCTGAAAATTGCGGCGATCTTCGTAGATGTCCTGACTGCCTCTTTCCATTGTTGTCGAGATAAAAGTGCATTTGACACGGACCGTTCATCATTTCCTCGGGAGACACATAAGGTCTTTGAATCCTTGGTCCGCTATTTTGTCTGTTGCCGCGAAAATCACCTCTATTGTCACTATGTTGCTCGTTGCTCCTTTGATAATCATCTCGACTATTTCCTCCAGGATTTCCTCGAAAACCAGCCGATATGTGGCCGGGAGCATCGTTGTTGTAGAACTGGCGAGAAAATCGCCTTCTATTTTGATAATTTCGACTACGATCCTCTTCGGCGACCTGTGTCGTTTGTTGTATATTGCGTCTTCTCCATCTGCCCACTTGTTAGCGATTTCCATCAACGCTGAGATTGTTTTGGGATTAGTTCTCCCCAAGTCCTCGACAGTCTGCACGTCGGATTCCTGCTACGAACGCATCTATTGCTCTCTCGTCGGATATGTCTTCTGCCGAGTTCTTGATAATGTTCCACCGTGTATATATATTTTCTCATCGACTCGTCATGTTTTTGTCGACACGCTCGTAATTCTTCCAACGACGCAGGTTTCTTGCACGTGGATCGGAAGTTTTTCACGAAGATGTCCTCAAAGGTCTCCCAGCTATCGATGGAATTCAAGGGGAGTTTCTTTATCCAAGATCTTGCGGCACCACTCAGGTGGACTTGGATACTTTGCATAGCCGTTGCTCTGGTTCCTCCTACCAATTTTACCATCTCGAGATAATCCACGAGCCAATCCTCGGGATCTTGCAGGCCGTCGAACTTCTTGAAATTTTCGGGTAACTTGAACCCTTTTGGGACTCGAGTTTTTCGAACTCTTCTCGTAAAGCACGGGAGCCCACACATATCTTCGTCGGCAAGCTCTGGCGAGTGCTGACGGTCTCTCCTTTCTTGTCGCGCTCCGTCCACCCTTACCTGGACTGCTGTGTCTCTTGCTCCACTTGCTCTTGGTGGGTCTTGAACTGCTGCGGTGGGTCGTGGACTATTTTGCCTAGGATTTTCTTCGGGAGGCGTTGTTGCAAACGCTGTTCCCATAACCCCTACTCCAGCCATTGCCATATTGAACAATGGTTCTCTCGGGTCCCCAGGTGGTCTGGACGCCAAGATGTATGCTTGTGTTGCCATGTAACCTGCCTCTGGCGTTTTCGGGATGATATTTCCTCTTTCGTCGATCGACATAAAGGACATGTCGAGATTTTGGATTATGTTTCCTCTTTCTGCTTCAGGTATGTTTTGCCGTCGAGACATTGCTCTTCTCCGAGCTTCTCTGTGACTATCTCCTGTATTTCCTGAAAGGCGACTTAAATCTGCCCGGCGTCGCTTGATCGAAGCTGCCTTCCTTCTATTCGGGATGCTGTCTGTTTTCCAACTCTCGCTAACTCGAGCAAGTCTATATTGATATGCTTGAAGTTCTTGTGCAGTAGTTGTGGTGGTCATAGGTTCTGAACCATCCATGGCTCTCGCAGCCCTATCCCACGCTTCTTGGGAGCTACTCTTCGCGAGTTGTAGATCCAGGATATTTGGTGCCTAGACCATGTCTGAGATCAGCGGGATCGACGTATGGATTTCCCAATTCGTCGAAAGCCTCGATGTTTGCGGGTCTGATGTGCCTGCCCCTTCTACCACATAGATGATGATATTTTGTGCATTGATTTTTGTCGGGATTGGTGACACCATCATATAGAGTGGTGAAGACCTTTCCGATGGCAGCAGACTTGTCGATGAAGTTGAAGCTGTCGACGGTCAGTCGCTGCTATAAAGGAGTCCGCAGATGACTCGAAGGATGTGTTGCTGAAGATCTTGGCGAGCTTTCCGCTTGCCTTGTTGTCGACGAAGTATGTTGACGAAAACTCCTCGTCACTCGACGAAAAGTTAGAATCGACGCTGAAAATTCCGACGAGATCGGAACTTCGAGACGGTAGGATCCTTCCTTGTTGACGCCAAATCGGAATTCTCCGAACGTCATGATGATGGGCTCCTCCAGATAGGCACATGCATCCATACGGGAGGGCGGGTGAGGAATAAAATTGAATAGATCAGTTTTTCCTTGTTACCTCGATCCATCGCATTGCTTGCTGTTGACGATGTCGAAGATCTTGAACGTGCCATCGAGATCGATCCTTGCAGCCTCTAATTCCCACAGACGGCGCCAATTGACAAAGGATTAACTTGTCAATGCCTACAGATTGTAGACTAGGGTTTTGCTAGAAGTAGAGGGCAAGTAGATCTCGAAGGTTTTAGGCGAAAAGTACTCGCGATTATGAAAATTAGGGTTATGTTGACAAGATTCGATCCTTTCTTTGTCCCTCGACTCCCCTTATATAGGAGGTGGAGCCGAGGGTTTCATTATACAGTTACGAGTCCGGGACGGTTTCTAACTCGTCCCGCTTACAAATAATACTTCCTATTACAACTCTAGCTTTCCTTAATACATCTTGGGCTCCCGAATCTTCTTATTCTTCGGATAGTGGGCCTTCAGTAAATCCCGGGTACTATCTATGGCAGGCCCATTTGGGGTGCCTATGTCACCTACATGTTTTATGCACATTATATGTCGTATTTACGCATTTTCAGGAACTAACCTATTAACAAGATGCCGAAGAGCCAGTTGCTGTTTTCTGCTGTTTTGGTTTCAGAAATCCTAGTAAGGAAATATTCTCGGAATTGGACGAAATCATCGCCCAGGGTCCTATTTTGCACCGAAGACCGAAGGGGAGTCGAAGTGGGGCCGAGGTGGCAGTGTGTGAGCGGCGCGGCCGGGCCCGGCCGCGCCGGCTGTCCCTGGGCCCTCGTGCCACCTCTTGACCTGCCCTTCCGCCTACAAATAGCCTCCGTCGCGAAACCCCGACCGAGCCACGATACGGAAAACCTTCCAGAGACGCCGCCGCCGCCAATCCCATCTCGGGAGGAGATCGCCTGGCACCCTGCCGGAGGGGGATTCATCTCCCGAGAGACTCTTCATCGCCATGATCGCCTCCGGAGTGATGAGTGAGTAGTTCACCCCTGGACTATGGGTCCATAGCAGCTAGATGGTCGTCTTCTCCTTATGTGCTTCATTGTTGGATCTTGTGAGCTGCCTAACATGATCAAGATCATCTATCTGTAATACTATATGTTGTGTTTGTCGGGATCCGATGGATAGAGAATACTATGTTATGGTGATTATCAATCTATTGTTTATGAGTTGTTTATGATCTTGCATGCTCTCCGTTATTAGTAGAGGCTCTGGCCAAGTTTTTGCTCTTAACTCCAAGAGGGAGTATTTATGCTCGATAGTGGGTTCATGCCTTCATTGACACCTGGGACAGTGACAGAAAGTTCTAAAGTTGTGATGTGCTGTTGCCACTAGGGATAAAACATTGATTCTATGTCTAAGGATGTAGTTGTCGATTACATTACGCACCATACTTAATGCAATTGTCTGTTGCTTTGCAACTTAATACTGAATGGGGTTCGGATGATAACCTGAAGGTGGACTTTTTAGGCATAGATGCAGTTGGATGGCGGTCTATGTACTTTGTCGTAATGCCCGGATTAAATCTCACTATATTTATCATATGATGTATATGCATTGTTATGCCCTTCTCTATTTGTCAATTGCCCGACTGTAATTCGTTCACCCAACATGCTTTTATCTTATGGGAGAGACACCTCTAGTGGTGTGGACCCCGGTCCTATTCTTTACATCGCATACAATCTTGCAATACTTGTTTTACTGTTTTCTTGCAAACAATCATCTTCCACACAATACGGTTAATCCTTTGTTACAGCAAGCCGGTGAGATTGACAACCTCACTGTTTCGTTGGGGCAAAGTACTTGGGTTGTGTTGTGCAGGTTCCACGTTGGCGCCGGAATCCTGTTGTTGCGCCGCATCACATTTCGCCACCATCAACCTTCAACGTGCTTCTTGGCTCCTACTGGTCCGATTAAACCTTGGTTTCTTTCTGAGGGAAAACTTGCCGCTGTGCGCATCATACCTCCTCTTGGGGTTCCCAACGGACGTGTACATCTACGCGCATCAGTCATGTTTAATAATAGGTTGACGAAGGAAAATTTCATCAAGCTCATCCCTTTCTTCCCTAAAAACTTCACTCTCACTATTCTCCAAATGTTGCTGCAAAG
This sequence comes from Lolium multiflorum, assembly GCA_030979885.1. Lineage (NCBI taxonomy): Eukaryota > Viridiplantae > Streptophyta > Magnoliopsida > Poales > Poaceae > Lolium > Lolium multiflorum. The sequence goes on from CM061750.1 coordinate 217,987,349, forward strand.
GATTACTAGGAGCAAGAGCAATAGATGCACAATGTTCAACTCTAAAATCATCATTAGGAAAATCAGCTTTATAAGGAGTTTTGGCAAATTTAGAGAAGTTAAACTCATAAGATTTACCAGCAAATTTAGTAACAATTTTCTCTTTCTTGCAATCTATAATAGCTCCACAAGTATTTAGAAAAGGTCTACCAAAAATAATAGGACAAGACTTACTAGCAGCAGAACCAAGTACCAAAAAGTCAGCAGGATATTTAATCTTACCATATAGAACTTCCACATCTCGAACAATACCAATGGGAGAGATAGTTTCTCTATTAGCTAGCCGAATAACCACATCAATATCTTCAAGTTCACAAGAACCAATTTCATGCATAATTTCCGTGTAGAGCTCATAAGGAATGGCACTAATACTTGCACCAATATCACATAAACCATAATAGCAATGATCACCAATTCGAACAGAGAGCACAGGAACACTGGCTTTCCTAGACTTATTAGGATGCGAAACAATATTAGAAGCATCTTCACAAAAAATAATATGACCATCTTCTACATTTTCAGTCACAAGATCTTTAACTATTGCAACAGCAGGTTCAACTTTTATTTGTTCTTCGGGTTCTATGGGTTTCTTTGCACTTTTATTAACTGCACTAGTTATAACAGAATACTCCTTCATTTTAGCAGGGAAAGGAGTTTTTTCAATATAAGCTTCAGGAAGAACATGATCAACAGTTTTAATTTCAATACATTTACCTTTACGTGAATCAGTCTTATCTTTATAAGGTTCATGATACTTATCAAAATTCTTCCTAGGCAATTCAAAATGAGAGGCAAAGGCTTTATAAATATTTGCAACAACTTGAGAGTCAAGACCATATGTAGCACTTATATTACGATATTCATCGGTATCCATAAAAGTTTCAATGCATTCATAATCATAATTTATACGACACTCTACCTTTGTCATTCTCCCATCCTTCAGTATTTTCTTGGATTCGATCAAGAAGGTCCCATTTAAACTCTTCTTTATTGCGCGTGAATGATCCAGAACAAGCAGTATCCAGCAAGGTTTTATCTTGAAAAGGAAGTCTTGCATAGAAATTATCAATGATAATATTACCAGGAAGCTCATGAATGGGCTATTTGAGCATTAAAGACTTCAATCTCCCCCACGCTTGGGCAATACTCTCTCCATCATGAGGCCAGAAATTAGCGGTCTTTGTGAATTTCACTTGGAGGATAGAATTTGGAATAAAATAAAGGCACAATATCCTTCCAATCAAGAGAACGCCCATCCTTCAGCAGTTTATACCAATGCGCCGCTTTACCAGATAGCGACATAACAAATAATTTCTTCCTAACTTCATCCATTGAAATACGCACATTTGAATAACCCGCATAATTCATGTAAAAACAGTAAATGATCTCCGGATGAACAGTTCCATCCCCTTCATAGCGGTTATCCACAACTCGTTCAATAATTTTCATAGGTATTTTATATGGTATTACTTCCTCACCTGGCGCCTCATCCACTACCGTTGTTAGTAGATTTCCCAAATAGAAATTCAAGGGAGGATCTCTCCAAAATGACTTATAGCAGCAAGCAGAAAGAAAATCAACACGTACAATAAAAGTTTCCTTACCAATTCCACTTACCAATAGAGCTTCACTCCCCGGCAACGGCGCCAGAAAATAGTCTTGATGACCCACAAATATAGGGGGTGTATCGTAGTACTTTCGATAAATAAGAGTGTCGAACAGGGAGCGAGAAGGTGTTGACAAGCAGTTTCGATGAAGGATTATTTGTAAATGCTCACATACAAGTATTCGGGGGTTTTGATATAGCAAATAAATAAAGTACGAGTGAGTAAAATGCGAGAGAAATAATTGCAGCGAGTGGCCCAATCCTTTTTAGCACAAAGGACAAGCCGGTTTGTTTACTTATAATGACCAAACGTTCTTGAGGACACACGGGGATTTTAGTCTAGTGCTTTCGCTTCATACCTGATTAATCTTCATTGTTTTGATAAGTGTTGTGTGGGTGAACCTATGCTAATGCACCGCCCTTCCTAGGACTAATACATACTTGTGATTATACCCCTTGCAAGCATCCGCAAATACAAGAAAGTAATTAAGATAAATCTAACCACAGCCTTAAACTCTGAGATCCTGCTATCCCTCCTGCACCGATATACTAACGGGGTTTAGGTTTCTGTCGCTCCGGCAACCCCACAATTAGCAAACGAATACAAGATGTACTCCCCTAGGCCCATAAAGGTGAAGTATCATGTAGTCGACGTTCACATGACACCACTAGAAGAGTAACACCACAACTTAAATATCATAACATTGAATATTACTCAACCACAATTCACTACTAACATTTAGACTTCACCCATGTCCTCAAGAACTAAACGAACTACTCACGAGACATCATATGGAACATGATCAGAGGTGATATGATGATGAATAACAATCTGAACATAAACCTTGGTTCAATGGTTTCACTCAATAGCATCAATAACAATTAGAAATGAAAACCGGGAGAGTTTCCCTATCAAACAATCAAGATCCAACCCTAATTGTTACAGCGGTGATGAGGTGCAGCGGTGGAGATGGCGGTGATGATGATGAAGATGATGGTGATGATGATGGAGATGATGTCCAGCTCGATGATGATGGCGATGGCGTCGATTTCCCCTCCGGGAGGAATTTCCCGGTTCCTGCCCGGGAGAGCTCTTTTCTCTCTGGTGTCTCTCCGCCAGAGGTGGCTCTGTCAATTCTCCGTAACTCCCTGTGCCTTAGGTTTTCGGGGCGAAGTACGCGAAGGAGAGGAGGCCGAGAGGGCTGTGGGCCCCCTCCCACATGGCGGCGCGGCCAGGGCAGGGCCCGCGCCGGCCTATGGGGGGGGGCATGGCAGCCCCTCTCAGCCCCTCCTTTTGACTCCCTTCGTCTTCTAGAAAAATAGGATTTTTCGTATAATTGCCGTCAATTGTTGATCTTCCGAAATATGGTGTCCTGACGGTGCTTTTTCCAGCAGAATCCTGACTCCGGTGAATAATTCTCCAATGATCATGAAACATGCAAAATAGGTGAAATAACATAAGTATCATCTCTAAATATGAAATATATCAATGAATAACAGCAAATTATGATATAAAATAGTGATGCAAAATGGACGTATCAGAGGGCCGGGGTTTTTTGTTGCGATGGAGTTGGCGGGCAGTGTTTCTCACGTAGATGAAATTGTCGGGTTTGTTCTGGACTTGATGAAAGCACTCTGGCCGAGAGACACACTCATTCATCTTAGGACTAAGCTGACGGGCCATAGCTTTTGCGATGATCTTCGGGACCACGTGGATGAGATTGATGGGTCTAAAATTAGTGATGGATTCCGCGCCGTCTTTTTCTTTTGCCAACAACATGATGCTAGCGGTGTTGATGATGCTGAAGTTGGACGTCGATAATTCGGAGAAGGCATTGATGTCTCTTATGAGATCGTCCTTAATGATATCCCAACGGGGGTGAACAAAGGCGATGGAGAAGCCACCAGGACCCGGGGCCTTATCCGTCGGCATGTCGTCGACCGCCTCCTTTATCTCAAGTTCGAAGAAAGGCAACCAAAGGTCCTCCAGAGGATGTGCTGTAGGGTTAAGAGCAACGAAGTTAAAATCCAGTTGGCGGGGAGGAGGCTCTCCAAGAGTTTGGGAGAAGTGCTCAAAGATGAGCTTATTCTTGTCATCATGAGTCGCAACCCAACCATTTTTGCGCTTGAGTCCGTGGATGTGGTTCTTGCGTTTCCGGGCGTTGACACACGGGTGAAAAACTTTGTGTTCGCATCACCCTCACGGAGATATCTGATTCTAGAGGCATGCCTTTTTCGAGATCTTTCTAGACCAGCGAGACCATTAACACGTCGCTTAATGTCGACGCGAAGACACCTTTCATCCCGAGAGAGGGTGCGGGATTCCTGAGCCATGTCCAGTTGAAGAATGACATCCAGGCATAATAATTTGGAGCTTACAGTTAGAGAAGAGGCCCTTGCTCCAAGATCTCAAACCATGCGCCGTGGATTTCAACTTGTGGTTTATGATATGAAACGGCTGAGTGTGTGTGGAAGGCGCAGACCATGCTTGTTGAACCTTATCTTTGAATCCCGACATTTTAGTCCAGAAGGATTCGAAGTGGAAGATGGGTGGTTTCCGAGGGCCACTCTGATTGGAGAGAAAGAGAGGGAAATGGTCCGAGAGGGATGACGACAGAGCATGAAGAACATGGTTTTCAAACTCAAGGTCCTAGCTTGCGTTGCAGAAAACCCAATTCAGACGCACAAGAGTTGGGGTATCTCTCTCATTGCTCCAAGTATACTTTCTCTTTTGGAGTTTTAATTCTTTAAGCTGGTGGTGAGGGCCCGTCTGAAAAGACCCATCAGACGATAATTAAGGTTGGCGTTGCTCTTATCTTCCGCCTGGTAGATGAGGTTAAAATCCCCTATGATGAGCCACTTCGAGTCATCGACAGGCTTTGGTAGCGACCGCTTCCGCAAGAAAACCCTCCGTATCAGTATGATCGCTACCCGTAAACCGTTGTGAGCCTAAAAGAGGTGCTAGTAAGTATTATTCTACTCTTCAGAAAGTTGCATTTAGCTTGAACCTAAGAGAACACTGATCATCACAGTTAGAGGGAACACAAATACTTTCGTCCCGTAGGAAAATATACACTCCGTATTTGACTTGACTTGGGTAAAATGCTGGCTCATTTTTTGGCCCGCTCCCGTCTGCTTTGGTGGATGTGAGGCTTGATGAACTCGGATCACTCCAAATTAGTCAACGATCAGACGGTCAAGAGAAGTGCAGGTGCTCCCGCGCGTTCTAGAATGCTCGCACACACTGCCGACCTGATCAATTGTTTTGTCACGGTACATGTGCCAAAGAGAGGAATACACGTTTGGATTTGGTGCAACCAAATTTTCTGGAGTAGGAAACTCTCCCAAGGCAGCCACCATTGACAAAGATACCATGGCTGGCTTGGCGCGATGGGCGATGGCTGCCCCGTTATCCCCCTTCTCTGGTGTCGTTGACACGACGGAAACGGCATCTCGTTTTGCTTCATCGATCCTCCAGCTCTCCCTTTATAACGGTCGAGGACTCCCTAACGCGCGTAACTGATATTTCTAACTCACTGTAAAAAGAAAAGAAAATTCTGTTAAAACTGTAGAACGCATGTAACTTTTATTGAATTTCAGTAACTTCTGATCCCCACAAAAAGGAAATCACGTGGTAACATGAAAATTGCGCCCATACGACAGAAAAAAAGAGAATGTCCGTGCACATCGTAGCAAATGTTTACCACTTAGTACTTAATAAAAATTGCTCACTAGCGTCAAAACATGTGGAGTTTCGTCAGGACGGAAAAAATTCCATGTATATCGAAAGAATGACCACTATTTCTTTTGAATATGAAGATGTGAGTGATCTTTGGAAAATGCGGACATAAAAGTTTACTAAAATGCAACTCTTGCGGATCAAAGTAGAAGCACACGATGACACACCGATGGATGTGTCCCAAAATTAAAGCCAAGTTATGTCCCTTAGAGTACGACTGTATGAGAGTATGGTTAAAGAAGCCCACATGTTCATAAAAACCATTTTTTTTCTCTTGGTGGTCAAAGCTCACCGAGATGATTCTTTCACTAATTCAAATTCGAGAAGACTCTTCCACTAAGGTAGTCCTTGGAGAATACTTCCAGTTTTTACTAACTTCTTTGTGGCTAATATATCAAGCTCAACAATATAGGTGTCCCACAACTATAATGGTACAAAGATCCACGAGGAACTAAGAAGATACAATCACAGTTTGGATTGGTGGTATCCTACATCTAGGTCTCGTCTTTCTTTTCCTCACTTGAATTGGAAATCAATAGGTGTAGGTGGAGGTAAGTACTGGAGCTCTCAAGTGTTCAACAATGGTGGAAATCAATTTGAAATATACCTCTCGGTCTCTCTCGTTCCTCGCTATAGTTGTGACTACATATCGACTGGCTGGCACATCATCCCCGTCCACGTAGGCCTCATCTTTGCTTCCTCACTTGATCACGAAATCAATGGGCTAAGTGAGAAGTATAGTAGCTCTCAAAGTGTTGAATAGTGATGGAGAACTTAGATCAAAAAATATAAATTTTACTGTTGGAAGCCTTTTGGGAAGCCCAACCTCAATGGGCATATAGAATCCTCTAAAATTCTAGAGCTCAAGGACTAGTCCACATAAATGCATGATACTACTCTATGTTATTTTTCAGTATGACTAGTGTTGAAGGAGATGTTGCTTTTTCCGAGTGGATAACCACATGTGCTTCGTTAATCTGTTATTACTGGCTTCTGCAAAAAAAAAAAAAAAAATCGTGTGGATGTGTTTCACGTAACCAAGTACTCCGAGGTGTAAACTGCAAACATATCCGAGTCTCTGTCAAACAGTTTCGCAGTTTCGCGAAACAGCCCTTCATAATAAAACTGTTAATTTTCCTCCTACTTTCCCGTCCCTCCTTCCTGTTTCCTTGCTCTTCACCCCTCTCCGTTAGGTGCTGCAGAGAGAGTCCCAAGAAAGAGACGTCGGCGATGGCGCCGCTGAGGCGGACGGCGAGTGCGGCGGCGGTGCTGCTGGCCCTCACGGGTCTTCTTCTTCTCGTGCTCTCTCCAACGGAGGCAGCAGCAGGGGCGGCAGCGGAAGGAGGAGGTGACGATCTCTTGACTTTTTCCCCAGTCTCATCCACCGGTCCTTGCTTGCGTAGATGAAACGCTTCGTCTCTTCGGGTACATGGTGCGGCGGCTCCAGCGCGCAACTGGTGATGCGCCCGCCCGATTCGTGGTCGGGGTTCAGGAAAAATCCAGAGAGATTACGCTAGTTAGTTCCACCTGCTGTTCTGGGACTGGGTCCAAATGTGACAACGGGAGAAGATAGAAGTGATTTAGCGAGATTTGAAATTAATTAGACATCAATTGGTGAAGGGAAGATTAAAAATTTAGTGCAGTGACTATTAGGACAGCGGATTTCACGTAATCTGTTCGAAATTTTGTTGGGGACAGTAACATTGGGACCTTTTGGAGATAGGCTTAAATGCTTAATGACATCCTCAAGTTCAGATGTTCCGCACGTCGGCACTATATGTTTGGCATATCTTACTTGCCTACTACCATTGTCTTGTCGCCAAGTGATACGGTAATATTGGAAGCGATGTTTTGTTTGACATTGTGCCAACTAGATATAGTTCCGGCCTCTTAGCTCGGAGATGTGTAGCCATGAATGACAACTGAAATCAGTTGGGTATACCTTTTTATCCTTGCTGAGATAGGTAAGTATTGCTGGATGTCACAGCACCGAACACTAATGTCTGATATGTCGTTTCTTTTAATTGCTGTTGCGCCAAACTAACTTAAAGACCTTCATTGTTCGGTATAATGTAACAGAAAGCTGCTTACGCTTTTCTTTGCACAATGCAGAGCTCAGGATGAAGATTTCTGATGGTGGTTATTCTTATAATAGTACTCTTTCTCATATTCTTGTTGAGTATGCGTCTGCTGTAAGTTCTTCTTTGAACCATATATGCTAGCACATAGTTTGCTTTGTTAAGAACAGCTCAAATTAGTTCCCTAAACCAAACTTTCTACTCTCCTAGCGAGAGCAGTTTTGTGGTGGGAATCTCGTTTTCTGTGATTCTCAAAAAATCTGTTCATGACCTCACTTGCCTGAATGAATTTTCAGGTGTATACTTCTGACCTTACCTCACTTTTGACGTGGACTTGTCCAAGGTGTCAAGGTCACACAATGGTACACTGCACGAGATTGAAACTAGACTTGGCTGCTCTTGCTTCTTCTGCTAACTGTTCCTAATTACTTACTTCTTTTTTTTCATTTTTAACACAGGGTTTTGAGATGATAGAGATCATTGTAGATGTCGAGAGATGTTTACAGGTTAATAAGCTAATCGTGATCTTCTTCCGTGCAGTTCTAAGTGAAAATTATGCTCATATATCAGAAAATTAATTTTTGAGCAGGCTTTTGTTGGAGTTGCCCCTGACCCACGATCCGTAATTATTGCTTTTAGGGGTACCCAAGAACACAGGTACGTAAATTTGCTACTTATATTAAATATAACTTACTGCTGACCACAACTTATACAGTGTGGGCACATCTTTCATCTGTACCTACTACCTAATTCTAAAAAATAGTTTATGGAATTAATAGTGTTTAATTCTTTATAACCTGTGATACATAATATGTTGCTCATAACCATTCGTTCCTAATTCAAATTGTGATTGTGAAGTGCTTCAAATTGGATTGAAGATCTCTTCTGGAAGCAGCTAGATGTAACTTATCCTGGCATGCCAGATGCAATGGTACGTCAATCAGTCAATTTTGAATTGTTTTCTGAGGAAGTATTATTGAATTTTAAATCACGCCTGTTCACCTGCTGTTTTCTGTCTCATATTGCAGGTCCACCATGGATTTTATTCTGCATATTATAATACAACTTTGCGGCATGAAATCTCGAAATCTGTTCAGTGGGCATGGAAGACATATGGAAAACTACCCATAAATGTTGTAGGTCATTCGATGGGAGGGGCTTTAGCTTCGTTCTGTGCCCTTGATCTCTCTGTAAGCACCATTGAGCAGTCTGCATCTTTGTGTGTTACTGTACTTGGACATGCAGGATTTTGTTGTTGTGGGTTGTTATGTAAGCACATGCAGGATTAGTTTTTAGTTTAATTCAAACCATGTCATAAATAGCTGAAAGCCTATTTTGATGTAGATTATTTTATATCTTCAGTGTAGATCCTGGTATCTATGCTTTACAAAGCAAAGGAAGAAGGGATGCTTTTTTCATAATGTAGGTTCATTAGATATTGTTAACTGATATCTCTCTTTTCATTTTCCAGGTTAAATATGGGTCACATGAAGTTCAGCTCATAACTTTTGGACAGCCTCGTGTAGGAAATCCTGCGTTTGCTGCATACTTCAATGATCAGGTTCCGAGAACCACCCGTGTGACCCATGAGAATGATATTGTTCCACACTTGCCACCATATTTTCCTTACCTGGGTGAATGGACTTATCATCACTTTGCAAGAGAGGTGGGTACTTGTTTCTTACTCAGAAAGAATTAACAAAATGCATAAAGTAAATAGAGTTAAGTTAGTATTTGTTCTGCATTTATCTTTCTTCAGGTTTGGCTTCACGAGACTGTGGTAGGAAACGTAGTTACTAAGAATGAGACAGTTTGTGATTGTTCAGGCGAGGACTCAACCTGCAGCAGGTATCTACATGCCTCACACTCTTGTACACTTATGCTCCTTGTGTTGTGCTTATTATTTGCTCTTGCTTGAATAGATCGGTCTACGGGACGAGTGTTACAGATCATCTTGAGTACTACGGTGTTAGCTTACATGCCGATTCAAGGGGAACCTGTCAATTTGTGATTGGCTCATCCAATTCGGCATATAGTGACATTGTTCAAGTTGATGGAACTATCATCTTATCAAGATATCCGCAAGAACAACATTCTGTTGAATCTATCTAAACCCTTTAGCCCAGGGTAAACTGTACAGTATATTATTTTGTGTATATATTTCATGGAATGTAGAAACACTGAGTGCTCTAGGAGCTCTCCTGAGAACAAGGAAGGTTTCTCCTTTTGAATGTGCCCCCTTTACTCAAGTGAGAATTGTATATGAAGCTCCATGAACATTGTAGACGCACCATAAATGATGTACATAAACAATATCACGGGATGAAATAATGGAAGTATTTGATGGCATCCTATTTTTTCACAGTCTTGCATAGTGTGATTCTTCCTTCCTATTGACAGATACATTTCCAGATTTTCTCTCTCCGTATCGTCTCCCCTATCCAGGTGCCTTTGCATCAGATATGCAATTGAGGTCAAAAGAATATTGCTCTTTGATGATCTGAGGAGCCAGGAACTGATCAAAGTCAGGCTGGAACCTGGAATCCCCAGATGCAAAGCTCTGCATGTGGTCGGCACTCTCAGCCTCAGGCCAAGAAATTGAGGATAGGGATATATGCCAAATATTCTCCATTGCCGTCTGCTTGCCCGGTTGGGTCACCATATGTGAGGATGCATTGCAACATATCAACTGCTACTGTTCTCCAGCTCATTTGCACAGAAAGTGCCGAAGATACGCTGGGCAAGGTTGCGCCGGTGGATCATGGCACGTCGAATGCTTGCATATCTTGATAAGGACATAAAATAGGCTGACGATGAAAATCTTCAGAGGTGGCACAAAGTTGCAAATGGCACAGATTCCGCATCGCAGATAAGGTCAGAAGAGAGTGTGACGGACTGAATGAGACTGGAAGGCCTCTCTGCTGGAAGATGCTAATCTGAACCTGAAGGGGTGACGATCCCTACAAAACACCCCTTCTTAGCCGGTAGAATCAGATCTCTGTGCCGTAGTCATGTGACAGAGTGTCGTGGTGTCGATGCTAGAGCCATTTGCACTTGTTCCGAGCTTCTGTATTTACAGTGTAATGGCTGAAGTTAGAAGCCGTGTGCAGGGAATGTCGCAGAGTAGAAACTTTCAGACAAAACGAAGGAGACCTAGTAAGAACCAGAGGAAACGGCATGCGTATTGCACCAGAGGTTTGCAGTGACAGATACACACTATGTGAAGTGCAAGAGAAAATTGTAATGTGATCACAGCTTTTGAGCTAGGCGTTTTCAACGTTCGCTTAAATTCAAAGCATATGGTCAAGCTCAGAAGTGCATGTATGTTTGTACTTTCATGATTTTATAACATAATAGCTGACGAATGCTTTTCCAATCCCCAAAAACATCTGTACAAGTCTAATCTTTTGGTTTTAGATATAGAAGATTTCTGCGAGAGGTCGAGTGAGATGAGAAAAGAGATTAATTCCATTGTTCCATGGGAGAGGGACCGCATGTACCACATTCACTGGAACTAATCTAGATTCCATCGTAACAAGTTGAGCACATGATACCAATTGCTAATTATCCGCATATGGCAATATCACCAGAACCATTTCGAGCCTATAAAAAGGCAAGCCACCCGGGCGGTAGCAACAAACCACAGCCACCACCTTCGGGAGCATCTCATCTAAGCATAGACAACGAGTTAGAGCTCCAGAGAAACCTCTAGAACCTCCCGAGATCCCCAGCGATCACGAACTCGATGGATCAGGTGACGAAGTTGGCGTCGGAGCGGGCGGTGGTGGTGTTCACCTCCAGCAGATGCAGCATGTGCCACTCTGTGACGTCCCTCCTCACAAACCTCGGCGTCAACGCCGCCGTGTACGAGCTTGACAAGGAACAGCGGGGCAGGGAGATGGAGAGAGAGCTCGCCAGGAGGCTCGGCCGAGGCCCGCCCGTGGTGCCAGCGGTGTTCATCGGCGGGAAACTCGTCGGTGGCACCAACAGGGTCATGGCGCTGCACCTCGCCAGCGAGCTCGTCCCCATGCTCAAGAACGCCGGCGCGCTCTGGCTTTAGTGAAAGAAGACGTGCTTGCTCAGTATGCAATGCTAGCTTTTTGACAGTATGGAATAATAAGACATGTAACAGGGAAACCGCCTTAGAAGGCCAGGTTTTTTATTATCCTGTGCCGGCTGCATGGCAAGAAGGAAAATTAAGCTAGTAGTTATGTACTCCTTCTGGGTTCTTAAGGTTTTAGCCCCGTTCTGGGTTCTTTTATTATCCTTTTGTTGGCCTATTGCTCTTTACTAGGAAAATTGCCCGTGCACTTGGAAAAAAATGCATTGCAACGGTTGATGGTTGCTGGATGCATTGAGCTAATAACACGTTTGAGCACTGTTTTGTTGCAACTCTTCATGTCGGAAATAGCTGCTTTCATCTCCCAACGGTAAATAAAGTGGTTGTAGCGCTTACTGTGCTTGTGGCCGCGCACCCTCTGCTCTGACCACCCGACCTCCCCAATGATCACTGAACACGGTGTAGTTCCCGATGGCCACATTTAGAATCTCGATGGATTCACTGCGACACTTTGGGAGCAGTTGTCGATGAACGACCTGTCGATAAAGATGACAATTTACACCTTGTGGTATATTAGGTTTATATCTATCTATATTATTAGAGCATCTCTAACATAGCTCGTAAACGGACGAACTGAAAAGCGTGAATTCAGTCTCGCGAAAAACGATTTCCGAATTAATTCGGAGGTGGCGCAAAACAGCACCCATATTCGGAACCGAAAAAATGAAATTCAAATATAGCGGGAGAATTGTTCATCGCAAACAAGTTCGTCAACCAAAATTGAAACTTCATAATCTACATTGCCATCGCAAAATAGACATCACATATAGATGTTCCTCCGCCACGCGACCTAACTTAGACTGAAATTTGGCCCTACCGAGGCCTATACGTGCGGTGGAGGACGGGGCGGCGGACGACGGCGACGGCGACCTACTTGGCGTCAAGGTCGATGACCTCCTTCTTCACACGGCGGACTGCGGCCTCCCCCTGCGCCACCTCGTACGCGCGCACCTGACAGACGGCGTCCGCCTCCTCGCGGCGAAATCGCGCGTGGGCCTCGACCTCCGAAATGACGGCGACTTGCTAGATCGCCGTCGCCTCCTTCTCGTCGTTGAGGACGTACTCCCCGGAGTTGAAGACGGTGCGCGACACCTCCTCCTCCTCCTCTTCGTCGTCGCTGTCGTCGACGGGCGGTGCAAGGGCGAGCTTCCCGACGGCGTCAAGCCCCAATTGGTCCATCGGCGTGCGCTGCGCTTCCGCGCGCCGTCGGAGCGGTTCCACTTCCGCCGCTCCGCCTCTGAGCGGAAGACGTGAAGGAGGCGCAACTGCGAGTTGCTACCGCCAATCCGGCCGCCTCCCCTACTGCAGCTGCCGACGTCAGCGATGCGGTCGCGGTGGAGCTCACGAAAGAGCAGATGCGGCGGCGGCTTGGCTCGGATTTCTCGCCGAAAGTGGAAGCGGCAGACGACGGAGTGGTGGAGGGGAGTAGGGTTTTCGAACCGAGCTCTCCTCCGCGGTCTGTATAAATAGGGGCCACGCGGTCAGTTTCTCAGGCCCCCGAGAAAGTTTTTCGGGCCAGGCCGTTGATATCGGTACTGTAAATCCGACGGAAAAATTCTGTTCCGGTGGCATTTATGGGCCCTGTTAGAGTTGCTCTTATATTGTTTGTTATTGCACTGTATTTCACTGCAACAAAAAATACGTAGCTTTGGTAAAACTTTGCACATTAGAAATTGACATCAACTAAATTAAAATTGAAAGCAAAATAAAGATGAGATAAATTTGGTAAAATAAATTGCAAAGCACAAACACCAGCTAAGCTACCTTTGGTCAAATTTTGTTTCCTGAACACATCTAGTTGCAAAGCTGCCCAGCGCCGGCCGCATCCAGGACAGCTGCGATGGAGGGAGAGGGCAACAGTCACTCCCTCGATCGTCAACCCGGATCAATCCTCTTCCTTCTTGGACAGGAGGTCGACACCAGCACAACAGTCACTCTCTAACTCAATTGGTCCAGTGCCCAAGGATATCATGCATGCAGTCTAGGCCACGAACAGCTTCAGCAAATTCACATTATTCAGGGTGAGTGTATTCTAGTAGAGAAGATAAGTTCACCACTACCTTGTCTATTGTCCTAAACAAAGGAAATCCATATTAATTTTCGTTCAGCCCGGCTTTGGTTTCTTATGGACCGCGGAATCTAGATGCATCGTATTTGTTTTGTAGCTTAGATCTCCAGAGCGGGGGCTGTTATCCTTTTATCATCAGTGCAACTTCTAAGATCAGGTTGACGCAATCCAATTAGCTTTGAAGGCAATCAGAGATTCCTGGAAGATGTCGCTGGTGGCAAAGTGGCAAGTGCAAGGAGCGCAATAAATTCCGAGGATTCTATATCTTGTGTCCCCGTGATGCAAATCTCTTCAACATCGTTGCCATCGAGAATTTACTCAAGAAGTTGTTTGTTTCGCGCTCCTTATTATCAGCTGTAATCAGTAATCAGTAGATTGACCCATATAAGTCAGCTAACCTGGGCAGCAAGGGGACGCCAGGATGTGTGTCGGGCCGGCCAAGTGCATACTCAGAGGCTCAGAGCCAAGGTCGCCATACGGTCGGCGTCGACGTCCATCTTGTAGATGCCGTGCTGGGGCTTCGATACCTTCTTGTCGACGCCCCGCGGTACAACAAGTCTTCTTTATCCGATCTCTCTAGACTTTAGTTAGCTGACTGTGATCATTGGTGCGCGAATCCTAGATGATGGCAACCAAGGCGTGTTCCCGTGAGGCGTTGAGGGTCCTGCCGAGAACCGTGGTTGCTCTTTATTACGCACGCGGGCAACTGTCTTTTGGTAATCAATATCAGTCAAGTTTTGCAGTCCTTGGATCTAAACATGTTCGACATTGTCCATCATCTCCCTTACATAATTTAACCTATCAATGATCTTCTTTTTGACAATATTCCTCTTAAAGGTTATTTTCATCGAACCAGCGCTTTTCTTGGGCAATCCTTGTTTGTTGTTTTGTCTACCGTCAGTTGAAATCGAATTTATATTCTGCCTCAAACTCGTTTAAATGTAGCGGACATTACTGGAGCCTGAAAACGGATGTGTATGAAACTATGAAGTTATCGGAGCTGGTAACCAAGTATATGCTCCTGTTGGTGATCTTATTGCTGCCATAATCAGAGAAGTGTGCTACCAAGAGATGGAGAGATCAACTTTTTTTAAAGTTGAGGTGGATATCAACTTATAAGTGATTAAGTGAAGCTCATGTTGTGTTCTAAAACAAAAGAAGCACATAATTAAACATTGCACCACACACACATAGATAGCGGACCATGGATTTCCGCATGATTATCTTTGTGACTTGGGATGGATGTAGCAGATAAAATTTGAATAATTGTTATACTAAATCATGCATCAGCACTTTCTGTTGACTTTGTTTGATTTCGATGTATCAGATATTTGTTCCTTAATTTGCTATTAAGTCAGTCAATTTTTAATGGGCATTAAAATGAGTTAATAAGTGCGGTTAGTAGTGTTAATTAGCTAATTACTTGGTTGTTACTAGCAGATGGTTTGCATCTATATAAGAGATGATGAGACATCATGTTCTTTACTCCCTCCATACCGGTTTACAGGGCTATTACGTATTTCGAGAAAAAAAAATTGACTGCTAATTTGGTTAAGAAAATATAAGATACATGTCACAAAAATTATACCATTGGATTCATATTCAAAAAAAGTTTCCAATGGTATAATTTTGTGATATATATCTTATATTTTGCTGACTAAAATTGTAGTTAAACTTCTTTCTCAAGATGCGTAATTACCCAGTAAACGGGTATGGAGGTAGTACACAAAATTTCCCAGCTCTATATCAACTCCCTTTAAGTCGATCTCGTGCTAAGTAGTGAGTAACCCGAGCCATAGCTGACTCTCCACCGTACCTCGACATGCACACCCGAGTGAAGCATTGATCTGTGTATTTTGTTCTTGGCAGTGCCACGGCTTAATGCTTTGCCCTAGCCTACTGGTTTGCACCGCTCTATGCTAGCTGCACAAATACTCTAACTCGAGAATGCAGTTAGAGCAACAAGGATGATTGTGCTAAACCCATGTTGATAAGAGATGCGAAACCATGCAGTTAGAGCAACAAGAATGCAGTTAGAGGGGTGCAAATGAATCAACTCTTGATAAGAGAGGACAAACCGTGCATTACTAAGAAAAATCTATCGATAAATATTATTAAGCCCATAAGCATGCAGTTAGCCAAAGTTAGGGGAACATTTGGAAGCCTTAGACCATGCCACTGTCCCTGTTTTCGACAATGTATTTCCCGACGTCATCTTTAAGGGTGCAAACGTGACTTCACAACACTAGATGTGGCCATGTTAGATGGAAAAGATCGAAGGGCCAAAGATTACGAGGCGAGATGCAATGGCAAGGTGTGAGAATGGCAAAAGCATGCGGCGCAACACACCTGAAAATCTTCGGAGACTCGCAGGTAGTAGCACAGCAGGTGATGAACAAGTGCGATGCAGTCAATGATAGCATGATAGCGTATCGGGATGCATACAATGACCTCGAAGGAACTTTCGATGGATGTGAAGTAAATCATGTGAGTAGATTCAATAACGATGAAGCCGATATTCTGGCAAATATCGGGTCACAGTGCTGCCCATACTCCCAGGAGTATTTTGGGAGGAAATCAGCGAGAGGTCAATCAAGCCAAAGAAATTCGCAGCACGGGAGCAGCCAAAGAAAAAGAAGGACAAGCATAAAAAAGGCTCAGAGGCTGCAGCAGCCCTAGAATCATCGACTTCGGACGAGGAGGAGGAACAAGAGGAGGTGCTGATGATACAAATTCCATGGATGCAAGCATACTTGGCGTACATCGTAAATAAAGAAATACCGGAAGACCCAGTCGAGGCTCGCAGAGTCATTAGGAGATCTAAAGCATTCACAATTTTCAAAGGTGAGCTATATAAACGCAGTATCTCGGGAGTCCTACAAAGATGCATGTGTCACACCCGAAGAGGGACAACTGATACTCAAGGACATACATGAAGGAATATGCGGCCATCACGCAAGCAGCTGAGCAATTGCGGCCAAGGCATTCCAGGTGGGTTTTTATAGGCTTTCATCCATAGAGGACGCGAAGAACATCGTGCATACCTGTGAAGCCTGTCAAAGATTCACTTCCAAGCCACATGCTCCAGCAGCCAAGCTGACGCCAATACCTCTGGCATGGCCTTTCGGACAGTGGGGGCTCGACATGGTAGGAAAATTGCACAAGTCTTGGCCAGGAGGCCATGTTTACCTACTTGTGGCAGTCGATAGGTTCACTAAATGGGTCGAGGCGAAACCAGTGACGACAACAGATTCAACGGCAGCTGTAAATTTCATCAAGGGCATCGTTTTTCGATTTGGTGTTCCGAACAACATAATAACAGACAATGACTCTAACTTCACCTCTCAAGAATTCAAGGATTACTGCAAAGGACGGGGTATCAAGCTACATTTTGCATCAGTGGCGCATCCACAAACCAATGGTCAAGTCGAAAAAGCAAACGGTCTCATCTGTAATGGCATCAAGAAACGCCTGAGTTGACGAGTTACCCTCCGTGTTACGGAGTCTGCGAATAACACCAAATGCAGCGACTCAAGAGACACCTGTCTTTCTGGTCCACAACGCTGAAGTTGTGCTTCCGGTGGAACTGGCTCATGATTCTCCATGAGCCATAGAATATGACGAAGAAGCTTCGCAAAGAGCACTAGAAGATGATGTTGATGCAGTCAACGAAACACGAGATGTCGTGTTATCTCGAGTAAGTGCATACCAACAGAACTTGAAGAATTATCACATTCGTCGACTCCGTCCCCGATCTTTTGAGGTCAGTGATCTAGTCCGACTCAAGCAAGATGGCCATGAAAAGCTGGAATCTCCATGGGTGGGACCATACATCGTCATAGAGGTCATTCCAGGCGGAGCTTATCGCCTCAAGGATAACAATACATGCAAATTCGAAGGGAACTCGTGGAACGTCGCATAACTACGACGTTTTTATGCGTAGAAAAAGGCCATTAGAGTTCTGTCTGCAAGACCATGTAAACATACAATGTACCTGAACAACTCGCAAGTTTTCAGACGCAGTCTTTTCTTTTTAGGGTACCAAGTGGGACTGAAAGGTTTTTAATGAGGCGGGCTTGCTTTGGTGAAATATAAGCATGGTTTGAATAAATATAGTGGTGTTGAATATTACCTTTTTTCTTCGCAATCAACGCTCGGGGGCTCAACCCGCAAATTAAATATTGCTTGATTCGACAAAATATACCCGCTTTGGTTTCGTTCAAGTCTCGCGGGTAAATCAATCGTGACCAAGAATTATTTCCACCCGATACTCGGGGGCTTAGTTGGAAAACAAATATTGAAACAACATGGTTACTTCAAAATGTATTGGCCTTGACCGCACAAGAGTCTTGCGAACACATAAAATATTTGGACAAAATGGTATGCACAGAAAATGGCTCTTGCTACCCGATGATTCGGAGGCCAGCCAACAAATATACAACAAATACAATATACTTATGGATATGTGTCTTGGTTGAGATCAACCTCACGAAAAAATCAATATAGCTATACAAGATTATATAAGAGTATTTGACGAGGTATTAACTCGTCAATGCCTACGGATTGTAGACTTAGGGTTTCATAGAAAGTAGAGGGCAAGTAGACCTCGAAGGTTTCAGCAGAACAAAGGTGTTCAACTCAATATTACGGTGGCTAGGGTAACAATGATTCGATCCCTCTTTCAACCTCACCATCCCCTTTATATAGGAGGACAAACTGAGGGTTACAACGTGTCGAACAAGTACTATATTTCGGGTTGCACTGGGCTTTTTCCGATATTAATACAAACTTCTATAATGACTAGAACTTTCCTAATCCGAACATCTCCAATCTCATGGGCCTCCAAAACTTTGAGTCCAATGGGTCTTCGGCTATAACAATAAACCAGGGGTATATATGCGACATACTCCTTAGGTAAGCCTATGTCAGTAGCCCCCGAGATTTTACTCGAGTCGCAGAGTCGGGTAAAATCTCCATCTTTCATCTATTTGATAATACTTTCGAGTTATGCTCAGGTATTATTCAGTGTCTATATTGCACAGGGATAATGGTAAATGAGGTTGGTTTATCTGACGTATTAGGTACCAGTTAATTGCTCTTGTAGCAACCCCGCATAAACCTACTTCAAGTTCAAGTCCCTGGACTCAAACCAGGGATACTGGTGTAATTCTGTACGTGCCGCTTCAGGACTTACCGAAAACTGAATTCCAGCTATTTTATCGAATACCCAACGCATCCATCGGGATTTTTCTTCATATATGTTGATGTGGATAAAGTGGGAGAGCGCATTCGGGTGCGATGCCACGCCACACAGGACAGATCCTGGGGTCTTACCTTCGTGACCCTTTTGCGAGTCACGGCATTCAGAGTTTTTATCGCGATGGACGCGCTCTGAGAATATATTGTTGAGTGCCTTTGTGTGGCTGATGAAATGCTTTATTTCTTTGAGTTCATGCATTATAAAGAATAATATCTTGGCTCCCGATGGGAGTACATGACGAGTTTCATGAAACTCGAAGATGTATGCATACAACCAAAATTCTTCGATTCCATTGTGTATTGCATTGTCATCTTGCTTTATTTTACTACCATATTTCATCGGGTGTGCGACCAGCGCTCCCGATGGGAGTAGCCCTCGAGGCTACAGCCGAGTGTTTACACTTGGTTGTAGGCTCAACTTTTCTATTAACCAACTCTATATTGTGCATCATTACCTTGTCTTATCAACAGTATAA
Source organism: Lolium multiflorum (assembly GCA_030979885.1). Classification (NCBI taxonomy): domain Eukaryota; kingdom Viridiplantae; phylum Streptophyta; class Magnoliopsida; order Poales; family Poaceae; genus Lolium; species Lolium multiflorum. Next base: position 218,006,734 of record CM061750.1, read on the forward strand.
TCTATATTGTTGATAAGAGTAGCCCCCGAGCATATGGTCGGGTGCTTGCTGCTGGACATAGGCTCAAAATTTTATACTTTTCGCCATATATTGTCTTGATAACTCGATGATTTTTTTCAAACATGACGTCGATGCTGACGAAGACCATGTGTTGTCGCCTCGGGAAGACACGACTACTGATGGACCATGTTTTTTGGTTCCAAAATCCATGTTCTTGTCCCAAGTCGCACAAGTGGGGTCACACGTTCTCCGACATTCCTGGCACGCGCGCAGTAACTTCTTTCTTTCCAAAATAAAACTGTAAAATAATTTTACCATGCTGCCACATGTATAGCTAGGATTAATCTGCGTATATCCAATGGTGCAAACACTCTATCTTCCAGGTTATAAAAGTTAACCTTGTATCTCATTTTCCCCTTCGCTCCACCGCACGAATCACTTGTCACTGCCATTGCCCAAGCTTGTCACCTCCATTCACGCGCACTGCTTCAGAGCTCCTCTTCACTTCTCTCTCGCTCCTGTGTTGGCACCATGCCTCCACGGACCAAGCGCACGAAGAACGTTGTCGCCGGCACCTCCGCTCGAGCAGAGAAGGAAAAGGTCTCTGGATGGGAGAGATCTAAGTTCTCCAATAAGTACCACCACAAGCTCAAGAAACTGGGTTTGCTAGCAACCGAGGGGGCAGTGCAGATCCCAAGGGATGAAGCTATCCTGAATCCTCCCAAGGGTTTCCTGGTAATTTTCACTAACTTTCTCCTTCGCGGCTTGTCCATTTCAATCCACAAATTTCTTCGTGGACTTCTTCTTATTTATGGGATTCAGATGTATCAGCTGACCCCTAATTCTGTTCTCCACATTTCCATGTTTATCACACTCTGCGAATGCTTCCTTGGCATCGATCTCCACTAGGCATTTGGAAACGTATCTTCTACATTTGCCGAAGTAACTCGAGAAACCCCATCTACAATGTAGGTGGTGTTTGTATCTGTCTGCGACCGGAGGACGGATATTTTGATCTGAAATTCGCCGACTCCGTCCAAGGCTGGCGCAAAAAATGGTTGTATGTCAAGGACAATTCAACTGGTACCCAATAGTATGGCCTCGCTCCCTTCGACATGTCGCAAGAAATTTTAAGGCGCAAGTCTTGGGATGCAGAAGCTACACCCGAAAAATTAGCGACTACCGAGTCCCTGATTGCTCGGATCGAAGCTCTGTAAAATACCCAAGGGCAAGAATTTTCGGGTGTGCAAATCATTGCACTGTTTCTACGAATTCGAGTGCAGCCCATCCAGGCTCGCACGAGTCCCCTCTGGCTATACTCCGGTGATGGTGATGCTGCTAGAATTTCCAAAGATCGCTCCGTGGAGGACTTAGAGAACTAGTACTCCGCTTCACTTCGCTCAGCAAAAAATGCCCAGTTCCTTCCTCTGCCGCATGGAACCATTTAGTGTAACCATGCCCTTCCAGCTGTAAGTGTTTTTTCTCGAGTTTTGTTGCTTCACTTTTCCGCTTATTTTATACCTCTATTGTGTTAACTCGCACTTTTATCATGCAGAACCATCAAATTCTTTCTTCGCTTCCTACCACCCCTGAAGGTGGGGATGTACCCGAGCAAGCCATCATTACTGATGACTTGCAAGAAACTTCGGTACGTAACAATGAACCCGCAGAATCTGAAAAGAGTGCGGGTTCATCTGATAGAATTTCAGAGTCAGTGCCTGCCTCTGGCTTTGCTCGTCCCGTGGCTTTCCTAGAGAAACGCAACAGGAAAAGAACGACTGATGAAGAGGATTCTGGCGCGTCTAAGCTATCTCAACCATCCGCCGAAGAATCTTGTCATGAAGAACAAGCGGAATTCGACCCCTTTGCTTCTGCCCCCGTCGTCAGCTCGTAAGTTTTATTTTCCTCCTCCCAACTATGTTGACTTGATTTCTTTTTCATATGCTGAAATATTTTTTATACGGATAGGGATGATGAAGAACATCTAGACCTCGAAGCTTCCAGACCAACGAACACGGGTACATCTCATACGATGGTCCTTTCCGAGGATCCGAAAGCTGCCCCAGAATCTTCGGATCCACCGCGCAGTCTCCGAGTATTGAAGAAGAAACCAAGGACGGGTCCTGCCGGTAAAGAGGTAGTTGCCCCGGGAGTTCATCGACTCCTCTCCTTGAAGATGTAAGATTACCTTTTGTGCTTGATCATGCTTTTTTTGTTTACTCGAGAAACACCATCTTCTTAATGTTTTTCTTTTGCATTTCGACTATTTTGCAGCCTGTGATGAAGGAGATGGTCGACATAGGTTCTCGATTTATCGGGTTCCGAGATGAAGGTGACTCCTTAAGAAGTACGTTTTTTTGTATATATTGCCTAACACTTCTTTGTTGGTTTTCTGATAACATAATTCTTCCTTTTACCCAGGGGCGCTGCACCTTGCTGAGAAGCGCACCCAAGAACTGGAGAAGAAACTCGAAGCCAGCGAAAAAGCTCATGAAGAAGCTGAGAGAAAAGTTGCGAGTGTTGGAGACCTCCGAGATAGGCTCCATGCTGCTGAGACTGCTTTGAGTGAAAAAGAAGGGCAGATTGCCAAACGAGAAGCCGCCATTATTGCGCATCTTGATACACAATCTGCCAGATTCTCGAGTAATTTTTCTTTTTTCCTTTCGCCATCCTTTTGTTTGTTTGCTTATACCACCTCTATTTTTACATTGAAAAAGTACCTCTTTCTTCAGCAGAAAAAATTGGTGAGATGTATACCAGGAACCCGGACTTGGAAGAAGATGCTCTCCTGGATACTCTCTCAATTCTGGAGAAGAACTGCACCCTGGCGCGCGATTGCTTGAAGGTGTCACGGATTGCACTCGAACGCATATTCCCGCACTTCTTCTCCAAGGCTGCGCTGCCAGACAAGTTTGAGCTTCTTGCCAAAATTTTCACAGAGAAAGGTGACCCAGCTTTGGCGCACCGCCAATCAAGCCTGAAAATTGGAGTCGAAGGCACCATCGCGCTGGTGATAGCCATCGCAAGAAGGTTGACTGGGTCAAAGTTGCAGCTGTTCGAGGATTGAATAATGACAAGTGGACTGCTCTGATAAAGGGTGCGAAGTCCTTCTCGAAGAAAATCATTGCCATCCTCGACCCGAGATCTTCTGTCTCTGCCAGCACTGCTTAGACGGAGGTCAAGTAGACAATCTTGTACTTCCTTATTTGTAAATATTTTCCTTTTGTTGCTCCCAATTGTCATGTAAGCGCCTTATGAGCTGCATCTTTTGAACTCGTTATTGTAATATATTATGATGATGAATGGAAAAATTCACCTTGCTGGATGATTGCTGTCGAGTGTATTTTAGTTTCCAGTTTGTTTTTGACAACTATAATGAGACTGGATGTTCTGACGCATCTCCTGCTGCATTGCAACCCACCAAAATTTCAAAAATATCTCCTCGGATGCATCTTCGATACCTGACTCGACGAAACGGGAGATGGAAGAACTGCGACAACAACTCCAATTGCTCAAAAAGCAAACTATGACTGCCCTGGTCCAAGCGCGCAAATCATCAGATCGTGAGAAAATTGCTCTTCTTCAAGCGCATGAGTCCTGAGACCTCAAGAAGCTGTCGTTGCCAAAGCCACTCGTTCTACCCAACGTGAAAACTACATGCTTGACCTCATGACTGAAGCAAGTCAAGACATGGCTGGTGTGGTTCCCTTGTCTCGTCGACTAAAATTATCTTGGTTTGTTCATGCACTAACTGTATTGCTTTTCTTTTTTGTTATAGGCGTCTTTTTAGATACTGCTGCTGAGGAACAAAGGGTGAACTTGCGGGTTCCTAGTTTTACACGCCTTGCCAAAGAGAACAATATTGACTTCTGGGCAGATGAGACGCGATGTCGTTGTATTGTTCAGTTTCAAGATCGTGCTACCCAGACTCGAGAGTTTATTGACTTCTGCAACAACACATTGGGCATGGTGTACAATACAATGTTTCCTCGTAACCCGCAACCTGAAAATATGACTAGGCTTATGGAGAAGTTTAAGGATGTGTGTAATATCCATAACTTCATGAAGGGTCAAATGGTTGCTGGTGCCAAATTTGCATTGATCTGGCTTCGGATTTACCATCTGAAGATGGATTTGGACAACATCGTGCAGGGTGTTCTTTTGAAGAGCTCGAAGAAAAGGATAAAACTTGATCGACACATCGAGGCTATGTCCGATGTCGCAGAAAAGATGATTGATAAGCTACTCGAAGTAGACTCTTCATTCTTCAAAGAATTCCGATATAACGACTCGACGCAACAGATGCTTGTTGCAAAGGAAAATATAGATAAATGGATATATAAAATTCTTTATATTGATTACTGCGTGAGGTTTGAGCCAAAACGCAGCGTTGTAAATATGTATTTTTCCTGTACTTTGTTGCTTGAGAATCAGATCACTGTGTAGACAAAGATACTTTCACGTATAATATTTGTTGTGTTATGTTTATAATTTTATGAGACGATTATGCAGTCAAAGAAAATTTTACTTTATGGCGATCAACTCTTTTTTGAATTTTAACTTTCATCTCAGCCCCCAAGTATTGGGGTGACGAAGATTACTGATTGTTTTTATCCGCGAGGCTTGTGTCCAGCCAAGGCGAATACAATTATTTTCGAGTTAACTATATTGATTTGTGCGGGTCTAGCCCCCAAGCCTGAAATTTCCGACAAGAAACAATAATTCTTGATATCTTTATCTTTATTAACCATGAAAGGAAAAGAGAGCGTCTGAAAACTTGCGAGCTGTTCAAGTTACTGGTGACTGCTTTTCTATGCGTAGAAATGTCATAATTGTGCAATGTTCCATGGATTCCCTTCATCTTTGCATGTATTATTATCTTTCAGTCGATATGCTCCTCCTGGAATAACTTCGGTGATGATGTATGGTCCCAACCATGGTGATTCCAGCTTCTCATGACCATCTTGCTTGAGTTGAGGAACTAAATTTCTGACTTCGAAAGATCTGGGTCGCAGCCGATGGCTGTGGTAATTCTTGAGGTTCTGCTGATATGCGCTTACCCTGGATAACACAACATCTCTTTCTTCATCTACTACGTCGACGTCGTCTTCGAGTGCCTTTTGCGAGGTCTCTTCTTCATATTCCACAACTTTGGGGAATTGTGTTCTATTTCTATCGGGGGTACAACTTCGGCACCATGGACCAGAAAAAAGGAGTTTCTTGAGTTGTTGCATTTGGTGTTGTTCGAAAGATCCATAATATGGAGTGTAACTCGTCAACCCAAGCGTACCTTGATTTTTCGAGTGGCGCCGGTAAATGCTTCTTGATGCCATTGCATATGAAGCCATTTCCTTTTTCAACTTGGCCATTAGTTTGTGGGTGTGCCACGGATGCAAACTGCAACTTAATGCCCACACCTTCCCAATAATCCTTGAACTCTCGGGAGGTGAAGTTGTTGTCGTTGTCCGTTATTATGCTGTTGGGAACACAAAACCGAATACTATGCCCTTGATGAAATTTACTGTCGCTGTTGCATTTGTTGTTGTTACTGGTTTTGCTTCAATCCACTTGGTAAACCTGTCGACTGCGACCAGCAAATAAACGTGTCCTCTTGGCCAAGACTTATGCAATTTTCCTACCATATCGAGACCCCATTGGGAGAAAAGCCATGCCAAAGTTATTGGCATTAGCTCGGCTACTGGAGAATGAGGTTTGGACGCGAATATCTGGCAAGCTTCACAGGTGCGCACGATGTCCTTCGCATCTTCTATGGCTGATAACCAGTAAAAACCGGCTCGAAAACTTTGGCTGCAATTGCTCGACTGCTTGCATGGTGGCCGCATATCCCTTCGTGTATATCCTTGAGTATAAGCCGTCCTTCTTCGGGTGTAATACATCTCTGCAGGACCCCCGTTATACTGCGTTTATATAATTCTCCTTTGACCACTGTGAATGCTTTAGATCGCCGGATAACTCTTCGTTCTTCCACTAGATCTTCCGGTATTTCTTTCTTTGTGATATATGCCAGATACGTTTGCATCCATGGGATTTGTATCATCATCACCTCTTCTGGCTCTTCCTCTTCATCCGAAATCGACGGTTCTGGCACTGCTGCAGCCCCCGAGGCTTTCATGGGTTTATCTTTTTTCTTCGGCTGTTTCTGCACCACAGGTTTCTTCGGCTTGGTTGATCTCACTGATTTCTTCCCAAAACTCTCCTGGTGGTATGGGCAGACACTGTGACCCAATGTTTGCCAAAACATCGGCTTCATCATTGTTGAGTCTACTCACATGATTTACTTCACAACCGTCGAAGGTTTTCTCGAGTTCATTGTATGTGTCCTTATATGTTATCTTGTTGTTGTTGACTATGTTGCACTTGTTCTTCACCTGTTGAGCTACCAACTGAGAGTCGCCAAATATTTTTAGGCGCGTGGCACAGCATGCTTTTGCCATCTTCATCCCATGGAGAAGAGCTTCATATTCTGCTTCGTTATTTGACGCGTTGTGGAGGGTCATCCGTAATTTATACTTCATCTTGTCACCTTGCCGGGAAACAAGTATCACGCCTGCTCCTGCTCCTTCCGTTCTCTTGGACCCGTCGAAATTCATGTGCCTAGTACTCGACAAATTCGGCGGTCCTGTAATCTGGATTTCCATCCACTCCGCGACAAAGTCCAGCAGAATTTGCGACTTGATTGCTTTTATTTTTTCGTATGTGATGTCCCGAGGGGAAAGTTCTATTCCCCAAAAGGAGACATGTCATGTAGCCTCTGGGTTGATCAGGATGCTCGAGAGTGGCGCCTCATTAACCACAACTATCAGGTGTGCTGAAAAGTAATTCCTTAGCTTTCTTGCTGGCATGAAAACTCCACATGCTAGTTTCTGATAATGCGGGCAGCGTTGCTTGGATGGGGACAAAACTTCGCTAAGGAAATATATTGGGCGTTGGACTCCATGAATTTTTCCTTCTTCTTCCCGTTCTACCACGAGAACTGTGCCGGATCTAAAGGAAATAGCTTCGAGTACTTACAACGGCGCCGGAAAATAGCTTTGTAGCCGAGATCCGGAGTATGAGTACCTTTTACCTTTCCTCCCCGGCAACGGCGCCAGAAAAGTGCTTGATGTCTACGGGTGCTTCTATTCTTGTAGACAGTGTTGGGCCTCCAAGAGAGGTTTGTAGAACAGCAGCAAGTTTTCCCTTAAGTGGATCACCCAAGGTTTATCGAACTCGAGGAGGAAGAGGTCAAAGATATCCCTCTCAAGCAACCCTGCAATCACAAAGAAAGAAGTCTCTTGTGTCCCCAACACACCAAATACACTTGTCAGATGTATAGGTGCACTAGTTCGGCGAAGAGATAGTGAAATACAAGTAATATGGATGAGTATGAGTGGTAATAGCAATCTGAATAAAATATGGCAGCGAGTAAACATGCAACAGTAAACAAACGGAGATTCAATGCTTGGAAGCAAGGCCTAGGGATCTTGCTTTCACTAGTGGACACTCTCAACAATGATAACATAATAGGACTACTCTACACCCTTTTGTTGGATGATGAACACCACTAACTGTGTAGGATTACACGAACCCTCAATGCCGGAGTTAAATCCACGATATTCATGTTTAAGTAACCTTAGAGTGCAAGATAGATCAACACAATTACACCAAGAACTAACATAGCATGCACACTATCACCATCACACTATGAAGGAGGCATAGATCACATCAATATTATCATAGCAATAGTTAACTTCATAATCTACAAGAGATTACAATCATAGCCTACACCAAGTACTACACGAGGCACACACTGTCACCATTACACCGTGCAGGAGGAATAGAGTACTTTAATAACATCACTAGAGTAGCACATAGATAATATTCAACTAGATCACATAAAGAGATAAACCACATAGCTACAGCGGAGCCCTCCCCGGGGTGAATTACTCCTCCTCATCATGGAGACAACGATGGCGGTTAAGACGGCGGTGGAGATGACTCCGGGGCAATTCCCGTCCCGGCGTGCGTGAGACTTGTCCCCCCGATCTTGATTTCGCGATGGCGGCGGCTCGGAAGGTTTTCTCGGGTTTCGTCGAACGTGGTCGAGGTTTTAGGTCAGGGACGACTAAATAGGCGAAGAGGCGGAGTCGGTGGGTCGACGAGGTGGTGTCACCCTAGGGCGCCCCCTGGGCCGCGCCGGTGGTGTGTGGGGGCCCGTCCCCTCTGGTCCTTCTCGGGTGCTGGAGGCTTCGTGGAAAAATAGGGTGGGCATTGATTTCGTCGATTGAGAATATTTCCTTACTAGGATTTCTGAAACCAAAACAAGTAGGAAACAGGACGGCACTTACATCTCGTCAATAGGTTAGTTCCGGAAACGCATAAATATGACATAAAGTATGCATAAAACATGTAGATATCATCAATAAAGTAGCATGGAACATAAGAAATTATAGATACGTTGAGACGTATCAGCATCCCCAGCTTAGTTCCTACTGTCCTCGAGTAGGTAAACGATAACAATGATAATTTCTTAAGTGACATGCCATCATAACCTTGATCATACTATTGCAAGCATATGAGATGAATGCAGCGATCCAAACAATGGTAATGACATGAGTAAACAAATGAATCATAAAGCAAAGACTTTTCATGAATAGTACTTCAAGACGAGCATCAATAAGACTTGCATAAGAGTTAACTCATAAAGCAATAATTTCATAGTATAGGTATCGAAGCAACACAAAGGAGGATTAAGTTTCATCGGTTGCTTTCAACTTGTAACATGTATATCTCATGGATATTGTCAACATAGAGCAATATAACAAATGCAATATGCAAGTATGTAGGAATCAATGCACAGTTCACACAAGTGTTTGCTTCTTGAGGTGGAGAGAAATAGGTGAACTAACTCAACATAAAAAAGTAAAAGAATGGCCCTTCGCGGAGGGAAGCATTGATTGCTATATTTGTGCTAGAGCTTTGATTTTGAAAACATCAAGAGAGTATAAAAGTAAAGTTTTGAGAGGTGTTTGTTGTTGTCAACGAATGGTAGTGGGTACTCTAACCCCTTGCCAGACAAACCTTCAAAGAGCGGCTCCCATTTTATTTTATTTTGGGTGGCACTCCTTCCAACCTTTCTTTCACAAACCATGGCTAACCGAATCCTCGGGTGCCTGCCAACAATCTCATACCATGAAGGAGTGCCTTTTTATTTTAGTTTTATTATGATGACACTCCTCCCCACCTTTGCTTTCTCAAGCCATGGCTAACCGAATCCTTCGGTGCCGTCCAACAATCACATACCATGGAGGAGTGTCTATTTTTGTTAATTAATTTGGGACTGGGAATCCCATTGCCAGCTCTTTTTGCAAAATTATTGGATAAGCGGATGAAGCCACTAGTCCATTGGTGAAAGTTGCCCAACAAGATTGAAAGATAAACACCACATACTTCCTCATGAGCTATAAAACATTGACACAAATCAGAGGTGATAAATTTTGAATTGTTTAAAGGTAGCACTCAAGCAATTTACTTTGGAATGGCGGAGAAATACCATGTAGTAGGTAGGTATGGTGGACACAAATGGCATAGTGGTTGGCTCAAAGATTTTGGATGCATGAGAAGTATTCCCTCTCGATACAAGGCTAAGGCTAGCAAGGTTATTTGAAACAAACACAAGTATGAAGCGGTGCAGCAAAACTCACATAAAAGACATATTGTAAACATTATAAGACTCTACACCGTCTTCCTTGTTGTTCAAACTCTTTACTAGAAATTATCTAGACCTTAGAGAGACCAATTATGCAAACCAAATTTTAGCAAACTCTTATGCATTTCTTCATTAATAGGTGCGAAGTATATGATGCAAGAGCTTAAACATGAGCACAAAAATTGCCAAGTATCACATTATCCAGGACATTTTACCAATTACTACATGTAGCATTTCCCGTTTCCAACCATATAACAATTAACGAAGCAGTTTCAACCTTCGCCATGAACATTAAAAGCTAAGAACACATGTGTTCATACGAACCAGCGGAGCGTGTCTCTCTCCCAAACAATCATTTATTCAAACCAAAACAAAAACAAAAATACAGACGCTCCAAGTAAAGTACATAAGATGTGACCGAATAAAAATATAGTTTCAAGAGAAGGAACCTGATAATTTGTCGATGAAGAAGGGGATGCCTTGGGCATCCCCAAGCTTAGAGGCTTGAGTCTTCTTGAAATATGCAGGGATGAACCACCGGGGCATCCCCAAGCTTAGACTTTTCACTCTTCTTGATCGTAGTATATCATCCTCCTCTCTTGACCCTTGAAAACTTCCTCCACACCAAACTCAAAACAACTCATTAGAGGGTTAGTGCACAATCAAAAACTCACATGTTCGGAGGTGGTGACAAATCATTCTTAACACTTCTGGACATTGCACAAAGCTTCTGAAAGTTAATGGAACAAAGAAATCCATCCAACACAGAAAAAGAGACAACGCGAAATAAAAGGCAGAATCTGTCAAAACAGAACAGTCCGTAAAGACGAATTTTAAAATGGCACCAGACTTGCTGAGATAAAAATGCTCAAATTGAATGAAAGTTGCGTACATATTTGAGGATCACTCACGTAAATTGGCATAATTTTCTGAGTTACCTACAGAGAATTAGGCCCAGATTCGTGACAGCAAGAAATCTGTTTCTTTGCAGTAATCCAAATCTAGTATCAACCTTTCTATCAAAGACTTTACTTGGCACAACAATGCAATAAAAATAAGATAAGGAGAGGTTGCTACAGTAGTAACAACTTCCAAGACACAAATATAAAACAAAGGTACTGTAGCAAAATAAACACATGGGTTATCTGCCAAGAAGTTCTTTCTTTATAGCCATTAAGATGGGCTTAGCAATTTCAATGATGATGCTTTCATAAGGATGAGAGTTGCAGCAAAGAGAGTATCAAAAAGCAAGTATGAAGCAAATTTAAGCCTAACCCTCTTCCTATGAAAAGGAATCTTGCACACAAATAGATTCATGAAGAACAAAGTGGCAAGCATAGAAAAACAACACAAGCACAATTTCAAGATTCTCAACATAAAGAGGGGAAACTTAATATTATTAAGATGAATATAACCATGTTTCCCTCTCTCATAATAACTTTCAGTAGCATCATTGATGAAATCCACAATATAACCATCACTTAAAACATTCTTATCATGGTTCATATGCATAAAGGTATCATTATTTTTTACATAAGAAAAACTCTTCTTATTAATAGTAATTGGAGCAGGATCATTGTTGAGAATTTGAACATGGTAAACAAGTTGCATACTAAGGGAATGGTTTTTGGCAAGCCCATCATAACTATGACAAGTTTCATAAGGATAATTGTAACATGTGTCATATACATCTCTATAGCAATTATCTAAACCAGAATATGTAATATCATCATTTTCACTAAAAGTAGAGGTCTCAAATATAGGATCTTCAAGCACAACATCCCCAAGCTTAGGGCTTTCAATATCATCGTTTAAGGGGACATGAATAATGCTATCATCATTACTTTCATAATCAGTACCAAAGAGATTTCCAATATCAAAGCTAGTGTGCTCATCCAAATCATGATCACTAACATGGGTACAGGGCATAGGAAGATCATCGTACTCAGATTCATTGTCATAATAATCATTAGGCGCAACATACTTACGGTTACCTATTGTTACCTCGTACACGCGGGGATATGCCATTGCCTCTTTCTCTTTATTCTCCTTTTTCTTCTTCTTCTTCGTTCCCTTCTTCTTCTTCTTCTTCTTCTTTTCCTTCTCCTCGTTCCCTTCTTTAGGAGGAAGAGGCTTGAAGGATGGCTTGTCCGCATAACCTGATTTACTTTCAGAAACAATAGAAGAAACTTGGGAGGATCCCTCCTTTTCATTAATTAGTTGAAAACACACAGCGGTCCTATCATATTTTGGCAAGGTGTCATCTTCTAAAATATTTTGTATGTAAGTGTTTGTATGGCTATTGTCAATGCAATAAGAAAAACACCCATGCAGGACATCATCAATATCAAGATCACTCATATGTAACAAAGAGATTTTTCTTGAGAGCTCTTCACACCACAAAAATAAAGTAAGTTCATCATGCTGATTAGGAGTAATTTCATCATCACAATACAAATTTGCAGCACTCATTGGGTTCAAATTATCATTGGAGGAGCATTGAAAATTAAAATGACCCACTTCATGGCAAACTTCACAAATAAAAGGATAGAGGGCACAAACTTTTTTACCAAGATCATCTAGAGTCCTAGCCCACTTTCTAGTTTTTTCATTAATATGGTGGATACAATATTCATCTTCGATTTGATTAATTCCACAAGGTCTATGCATTCCACAAAAATTAACATGCTTATAGGAAATAGCATTCTTAGGAGTTTGAGCATGCTTATTGCAATCATTAACAACAATTTCATTCTTCATGCAAGCCTCTTTAAAAGGTTCATGATACTTATCAAAATTCTTTTAGGCAATTCAAAATGAGAAGCAAAGGCTTTATAAAGATTTGTAGCAACTTGAGAGTCAAGACCATAAGTAGCACTCATATCTCGAAATTTATCAGTATCCATAAAAGTTTCAATGCATTCATAATCATAATTTATACCTGACTCTTCACCTTTGTTGTTCTCCCATCCTTCAGCGTTCTCCTCAATCCGATCAAGAAGATCCCACCTAGCTTCAACCTCCTTGCTTGTGAAAGATCCCTCCGAACAGGCATCCAGATAGTCCTTGTGTTGTCCTGAAATCCTCGCATAAAAAATGTTAACAATAACATTACGGGGGAGCTCATGGATGGGACATTTGAGCATTAATGACTTCAATCTCCCCCACGCTTGAGAGATACTCTCTCCATTACGAGGATAAAAGTTATAAATGTAATTCCTATCAATATGCACTTCATGAGGAGGATAAAATTTAGAGTAAAAGAGAGATATAATTTCCTCCCAACAAAGAGAATGACTATTCTTCAACAATTTATACCAATGCGCCGCTTTACCAGACAGCGAAACAGAGAATAGCTTCTTCCTCACTTCATCCATAGAGATACCTGCACACTTGAATAACCCGCATAATTCATGCAAAAACAGTAAATGATCTCCAGGATGGACAGTTCCATCCCCTTCATAGCGGTTATCCATAACACGTTCAATAATTTTCATAGGGATTTTATATGGAATACTTTCAGTAGATGGATTTAAAATATCACACGCATCATTAGAATTATCGCATATGGGAGATAAAATATTATCAGAGCAAATTTTCTCCCCTAAAGATGGGAAGCTAAAAAGATCACAAAAACGGCTTCCCCAAGCTTAGACTTCTTCATAGCATTAGCAGTAATTGCATTCATACTAATAACATTGCTACTATCATGTAAATAAGGTTCCATAGGTTTTTTAATTTTTTGGCCTAAAGTCTCAGGATATGTCCGACCAAATATTTTACCGACCCAATAGTAAAATCCAGCAAATAAAGCAAAAACGGCTCCCATAGAAAGTACATAATGGAAATGTGCAACCACATAATAAGTATCATGTAGAGCAATGTCTAGCCCAGAGTTTGCGAGAACTATTCCAGTGAGCCCTCCTACGGTGAAACAAAAGATGAACCCTACAGCAAATAACATGGGTGTTTTGTATTGTATCACCCCCCCTTCGCCTCCGTCGATCCTCCATTTCAAACAAGAGCAGTGCATGCTCATGCTCAGCCCTTTCGAGGCTTGCTTTACTCCGGGGGATCAAACAATTCTAAATTAGGAAAAAGATTAAAAAGCTCACCAATTTTTTTTTGTTTTCCATTATGCCTAACTAGTGAAAATAAAAACAAGAAACAAAAAGATGCAATTGCAGGATCTAAAGGAAAGTACTTACAGGCGCGGAAAATAGCTTAGTAGCCGAGATCCGGAGTATGAGTACCTTTTACCTTTCCTCCCCGGCGCCAGAAAAGTGCTTGATGTCTCGGGTGCTTCTATTCTTGTAGCAGTGTTGGGCCTCCAAGAGCAGAGGTTTCTAGAACAGCACAAGTTTTCCCTTAAGTGGATCACCCAAGGTTTATCGAACTCAGGGAGGAAGAGGTCAAAGATATCCCTCTCAAGCAACCCTGCAATCACAAAGAAAGAAGTCTCTTGTGTCCCCAACACACCAAATACACTTGTCAGATGTATAGGTGCACTAGTTCGGCGAAGAGATAGTGAAATACAAGTAATATGGATGAGTATGAGTGGTAATAGCAATCTGAATAAAATATGGCAGTGAGTAAACATGCAACAAAACAGTAAACAAACGGAGATTCAATGCTTGGAAGCAAGGCCTAGGGATCTTGCTTTCACTAGTGGACACTCTCAACAATGATAACATAATAGGACTACTCTACACCCTTTTGTTGGATGATGAACACCACTAACTGTGTAGGATTACACGAACCCTCAATGCCGGAGTTAAAAAGCTCCACAGTATTCGATATTCATGTTTAAGTAACCTTAGAGTGCAAGATAGATCAACACAATTACACCAAGAACTAACATAGCATGCACACATCACCATATGAAGGAGGCATAGATCACATCAATACTTATCATAGCAATAGTTAACTTCATAATCTACAAGAGATTACAATCATAGCCTACACCAAGTACTACACGAGGCACACACCACCATTACACCGTGCAGGAGGAATAGAGTACTTTAATAACATCACTAGAGTAGCACATAGATAATATTCAACTAGATCACATAAAGAGAGAGATGAACCACATAGCTACCGGAGCCCTCAGCCCCGGGGTGAATTACTCCCTCATCATGGAGACGCGATGGCGGTGAAGATGGCGGTGAAGACGGTGGAGATGACTCGGGGCAATTCCCGTCCGGCGGCGTGCCGGAACAGACCTGTCCCCCGAATCTTGATTTCGCGATGGCGGCGGCTCGGAAGGTTTTCTCGGGTTTCGTCGAACGTGGTCGAGGTTTTAGGTCGGGGACGACTAAATAGGCGAAGAGGCGGAGTCGGTGGGTCGACGAGGTGGTGTCACCCTAGGGGCGCCCCCGGGCCGCGCGGGGTGGTGTGTGGGGCCGGTGGCCCCCTCGTCCTTCTCGGGTGCTCTGGAAGCTTCGTGGAAAAATAGGTACTGGCGTTGATTTCGTCCGATTCGAGAATATTTCCTTACTAGGATTTCTGAAACCAAAAACAGCAGGAAACAGGAACTGACACTTCGGCATCTCGTCAATAGGTTAGTTCCGGAAAACGCATAAATATGACATAAAGTATGCATAAAACATGTAGATATCATCAATAAAGTAGCATGGAACATAAGAAATTATAGATACGTTGGAGACGTATCATGCCACCAACACTAGTGGTGTCAAAATAGTGAGCTTCAAGTGCTCAAAAGCCTTGTCTGCTTCCTCATTCCACTCGAACTTTTATCCTTGCTTTATGAGCCCGTAAAAGGGCAACACTTTTTCTCCCAACCTGGCGACGAATCTGCTTAGAGCTGCGACTTGCCCCGTTAGCTGATGTATCTCCTTGAGCTTGGTTGGCTTTCCCATCGTCAGGGTAGCTTGTATTTTCTCTGGGTTTGCCTCAATTTCTCTGGCTGACACCAAGTATCCGAGAAGTTCTCCCGCAGGAACACCAAAGGAGCATTTTGTCGGGTTTAGCTTGATGCGGAACTTGTCGAGATTATCGAATGTTTCTCGAAAATATTTGATGAGGGACAACCCTTGCTTTGTTGTGATGACCACGTCGTCGATGTATACTTGGACGTTTTTGCCTATCTGTGTGGCGAGACACTTCTGCATTATCCTCTGACACTTCGATGAGGTGCACTTGGATGCTTTGCATAGTTATCGCTCTCATGCCACCCACTAGTTTCACTGTTTCCAGATAATCAACCAACCAATCCTCTAGGTCATGTAGCCCATCGAACTTTTTATAGCTGTGAGGTAATTTAAAGCTAGTGGATACTCGAGTCTTGCGAACCCTTCGGGTAAAGCAAGGGAGTCCACACAATTCTTCCTCCCTATCCTCTATTGTTTGGTAATTTTTCTCAGGTTCTATTCTCCCAACCTTTTTCCTCTCGTGCTCTGTCGACTCGAGCCTGAGCTGTGGTGTTTCTCGTGTCACCTTCTCTTGGGATATCCCGAGTTGCGTCCACTGTGCGTCGAGAACTATTTTGTATTGGACTATTCCAGCCTAAAGAATTTGAGGGTTGTTGTACTATCTCTCTTCCCGCTATTGTTGCACCCATGACGCCAATTCCTGCCATAGGCATCTGATACAACGATGCTCGAGGATCGCCTTGAGGTTGTCTAGTTGCCATCAAATATGCGTGTGTTGCCATGTATCTTGCCTATGGCTTTTTCGGGATTATATGCCCTCTCGTATCAATCGACATGAAGGACATGTCGAGACTTTGGACCAGATTTTCTCGCTCAGCTTTGGGTATGCCTGCCATTCGAGATCTTGTTCTTTCGCGGCTATCTCTATGGTTATCTGCTGAATTCCTCGAGTGTGCACTCAAGTTAGCTCTGCGCTCGCTAGAAGCGTCTGCCGTAGCTTTTCTCTTGTCAAGTTTCCGCTGCAGCTTCTCAGACTCATGTCTTGCACGACTGAGTTTGTATTGACATGCTTGTAGTGCTGCTGCCGAAGCTTGTGTGGTCATCAGCTCTATGCCGTTTACCGCTCTTGTAGCTCTGTCCCATGCCTCTTGCGGTAGCTGCACCTTTTCGCTTGGTTCAGCTCCCACATACTTGTTTCATGTTCCTCTTGTGAGATCCACGGGATCGACATAAGGGTTGCCTAGATCGTCGAAAGTCTCAGATTCTTCGTCGAACTCACGACCTGATGCCGTGATTACGTAAACTTGATGGTATGTTGTATTTGTGCTCCCATCGAGCTCAGGGTAGGTGACACCGTCATAGAGATCGGCGAAGACCTCCCTGCTGGCAGTGGAGTTGGTTGTGTTCGTGAAGTCAAAGTTGATGAAGATATCTGAGTCACTATCTTAAGACAGATCGGTTTCCGCGGCCGACACGAAAGTCATCTCACCGAACAGATCGGCGAGTTCTCCGCTGTCAGCGGGCTTGGTGAAGCGTGGTGGCAAAACTTCCTCGTCGCCCGACTCAACGGATGACGCTGATGATACCGAGTAATCGGTCTCAGCCGCCGACGGTCCTGAGAAAAACGGTGCCGACAAACGGTGCAATCCCTCTTTCCCGACGAGGAAGCGGAAGCTCCCGAACGTCATCTTCATTGATTCCTCTAGATCGGCATATGCATGCAAACGGGCGGGAGGGTGAGGAACAAAATTAACGAGATCAGATTGCATCTCTTTACCTCCTTCCATCACATTGCTTGCTGCCGATGATGATGTTGACGACGCCATCAAGATCAGAACCTTGCAACCTCCAATTCCCACAGACGGCGCCAATTGACGAGGTATTGACTCGTCAATGCCTACGGATTGTAGACTTAGGGTTTCATAGAAAGTAGAGGGCAAGTAGATCTCGAAGGTTTCAGCTGAACAGAGGTGCTCAACTCAATATTACGGTGGCTAGGGTTACAATGAGTCGATTCCTCTTTCAACCTCAGTGTCCCCTTTATATAGGAGGAGAAACTGAGGGTTACAACGTGTCGTACAAGTACTATATTTCAGGCCGCACTGGGCTATTCCTGATATTAATACAAACTTCTATAATGACTAGAACTTTCCTAATCCAAACATCTCCAATCTCCTAGGCCTCCAAATCTTCGAGTCCAATGGGCCTTAAGCTATAAAAATAAACAGGGGTATATATGCGACATATATACTCCTTAGGTATGCCTATGTTAGTATTTACATCCATCTGTTTATATTTTCGTTCGAGCCATGCATTTGTTGTGTCGACTCATCATACCGCAAAATCTTGAAGAAACCAGAGTCTAGTTCGAGCAGCTTACCAATCATCTTTTCAGCAGGACCAGATACAGCTTCAATATGACGATCAAGCTTTACTTTCTTCTTCGAACTCTCCGAAAGAACCCCCTTTGCAATATCTTCGAGATCAATTTTCGCACAGGAACCATTTGCACCTTCACAAAGCGATGAATATCTCATACGCTCTTGAATTTCTCCATCAAATTAGTAAAATTTTCGGGATGTGGATTGCGAGGAAAGATGGCATTGTATACCATACCTAGCGAACCGCAGCAAAAGTCGATAAATCCACGTGCTTGAGTGGTGCGGTCCTGAATTGGACAATCCCGCGATAGTGTGTTTCGTCCGCCCAAAAATCAACATTGGCTTCAGCTGCAAGCTGCATGTGAACTCCGACCCGTAGGTTTACTCTTTTTTCTTCGGCAGCAGCATCCAAAGAAGAACCTGTGTGAAAAGGAAAGCAATATAACAAATAGCTGTCAAATAAGGTCTTTCTACTCAGATAATTTGGAAAAGATGTGTACCAGCTATGTCTTGACTTGATGCAGTCATAAGCTCAGCCATGTAACTTTCACGTTCAGCAGCATGTGTGGCCTTGAAAGTAGCAGCTTGCCCCAAATTGGCTGATTCTTGCCCTTGAAGAAGAGCAGCTTGTTCACATTCAGAATATTTCTTTGCTTGATCCAGGGCAGCCACAACTTTTCTCTTCAGTAACCGAAGTTGTTGCCGCTGATCTTCCATTTCCATGTTTATCGAGTTAGGGACCACCGGTGTGTTTGAGTTAGCAACCTCAGAAGTTTATGTTGATCTCGGTGCATCGCGACAAGTATCGAGACATCCAGTTTCAACGTAGTCATAAAAAATAACTAGAAAAAGTGTAAAACGTTCAGCATTTATTTCTCGGCAAGCTAATTTTTCATTCATCATCCGAATATATTACAAAGGGAAGATCCAGAAGGCTGGAGCCGATAAAGTTTCTTACAAAATAGTTAAAAAGAACAAATGGAAGAACTTCTACAAAAGAGAAAGTACAAAGTTATTTACTTGACCCCAGTCTAAGCAGTACTGGCAGAGGAGGAAGCCGTCGGGTCGATGAGGGCGATCAGTTTCTTCGAGAAGACCTTCGCGCTCTTCAGGAGACCAGTCCACTTTTATGTGGTCTGGCCTCGAACAGTCGCCACCTTTGCCCAATCAACCTTTTCGCCACTGGCTATCACCAGTGCTATGGTGCCTTCAACACCAATTTTCAAAGCAGTTCTGCGATGCACCAAAACTGGGTCGTCCTTGCACGTGAAGCACTTGGAGAGAGGTTCAAATTTGTCCGGCACAGAATCTTTCGGAAAGAAGTGCGGGAACAAACGTTAACACACCCCGACGTTCTTTCAAGCAGTCCCTTGCAAGGAGGTAGTTCGCTAGCGTCGTGAGAGAGTCCAGGAGCTCATCTTCTTCTTGCTCATGGTTCTTAGTGTACATCTCACCAATACGCTCTCCTGAAAGGAGGGTAATTTTTCAGTACAGTTATGACATCAACAAAAACAAAAATGCGCACAGGAAAGGTATAGATGACGGTAGTCGAGAATCTGTCAGATTGTTTGTCAAGCCGCTTAATTATGTCAACTTCTTGATGGGCAGTCTGCTCAGTTTTGTCTCTCAAGGCCAGCTCTACGGCATCAAGCCTAACTTGCAGCTCATTAGCACTTGCAGCTTTTCCTTTGGCATCTCTGTGAGCTTCTTCGCTAGCCTCGAGTTTCCTTTCGAGCTCCTTGGCGTGCTCCTGCGCGACGCGTAGAGAATCTGAAAAATATAAATAGTTACATCACAACAATCAATAAAGGGTTGTCAAAACAAAATGCACGAAACTCACCTCTCAAGGTGTCAGCTTCATCGCGAAACCCGATTAAGTGAGCAGCCATGTCGAGCATCTCCTTTGTTATAGGCTACAAACAGTCAAGAGGCATAAGAGGGATGAAGTATAAGATGGTAATTGTGGAACATGAAGGAAGCAAAGAGCAACAGAAGCATACTCACATCATCCAGATGGGGAGTCGACGGATTTCCGGCGATAACTATCCCTTTGCCAGTGTTATTTGTTTTTGGTTTCTTCCTTTTTAACGCCCGGGGGCTCATCGCCGGATCCGTGGCTTCAGGAGGGATTTTCGGGTCCTCGGAGACAACCAATATTTGTGATGCACTTGTTTTTGCAGAAGCATTATTTTCCGAGTGCACCTCGGCGTCCCTGACATCAGAATGATCAGTGTTGAGATAAAAGGATGAAGAAGAAAAGTAAAAGTGGTGCGGTAAATGAGAGGCAAACTTACGAGCTCAAGCCAATTGCTGTTATGAAAGGGTCAAAAGCTAGAGGTTGCCCACGGGAAGGCTCTTCTCATGCAGTTTCAACCAGTTTTGAAGTACCCAAGTCCTCTTTCTCAGTCTACCTCTTTCTTTTTCTGGTATCTGGAGAAGTCACAGAAGTAGGAGGAGAGTGCTATCAGGATGACTCAAAGTTGTGATCCGGCGAACCCACAATTTTTAGTCAGATTTCGTGCGTTCACTTTCGTGAAGCGAAGCCTCCTGGGAATCATCGGCAACAATTGTCCGCTCGGGCACTTCCCCGTTTTCGAGGACAGGCGGAACGGAGAAGATCGATGCGTGTTTCTACACAAAAAAGGTTGCGAGTTAAATTGTGAAAGGCACGTTAGGCAGAAAAAAGTAAGTAAACTTTCGAGAAGGGAGCTTAAGGGCATGTGCACCACTGAATGGCTTCACATGGCAAGATGCGGGCACTTCATCTTTCTTTCTAAGTGAAGTAGAGCGGCGGACCAATTTCTCCAAATCTTCGACAGGAAGATCCTAGGATATCCTTGCAGCGTGACTAGCGCCAGAGTAAAGCCATAAAGTACCCACACGATCTTGGATGGGCTGTACACAAATCCGCAGGAAATGTGCTATTGTCTGCACACCCCACAACTCTTTTCCTCGGGTATTCTGCAACTTCTTAATTTGCTCCATCAGATGTTTTGTACGTGCAATTTCCTCCGGAGTAGCTTCGGCATCCCAAGACTGACGCCTCAGGATTTCCTGCGACATGTCAACAGGAGTGAGGTCGTACTGCTGGTCGCCAGTTGTTTCATCCTTCACATAGAGTCATTTCTTGCGCCAGCCTTGGACCGAATCGACAAATTTCAGATCAAAATATCCGGCTTCAGGACAAACGTATATGCAGACATCACCTGCGTCATAGATGTCATCCCTCGAGTTGTTGCGCCGGAGGTAGAAGATGTTTTTCCACAAGCCCCAATAGGGGTGGATACCGAGGAAATATTTGCAAAGGGTGATGAAATGGAGATGTGGAGGATGGAATTGGGACTCAGCTGGTACAACTGAATCCCATAAACAAAAAGGAGTCCCCCAAGGAACTCATAGACAGCCATGGAGAGGCCGCGAAGGAGGAAACCAGTGAAAACTACCTGATATCCTTCAGGTAGATTGGGGGTCGCTTCGTCCCTAGGGGTCCTCATCATTTGCTCATTAGTAAACAGCCCCAGTTTATCCAGCTTCCCATGCTTTGTTTGATTGAATTTCGATCTGTACCATTTGGACACCTTCTTCTTTTCCACCGGCTCAGCGCTGGCAGTGCCGACGGTGGTGTTCTTGACGCACTTTGATCTACCCATGGCAGTGAAGGGAGAGCTAGGGCATGAAGTGGTAGCAAAGAGCAGAGTGCGCTAGCAATGGCGAAGTGACAGCTTGGTGCGGCGGAGTGAGAAGGGGGAAAAGTGAGCCCCAGGGTTTACCTTTTAACCTGGAAGGCGAAGCAGATCGGTCATTCAATGCAGAAAGGATAAATATTTTTTAAAGTTTCACATGGAAGTAACGGAGTTACAGCATGAGTCGGGCACTTCGGAGGACGTAAGAACCCGACTAAGCGCAATTTGGAGGAAGGACAGTTGTATTGGACCTACAAATATTGGTCCACCGACAGTCGTAGTCTAAAGAGTTGGCAGGAGACCATCTTCATTAGCACTGACGTCAGGGGCAAGAAAATTTTCGAGTCGACGAAACAATTTAGGATGCGCAGCATGAATTTTGTAGCCCATGTCCAGCTGCAAGCACTCGAACATAGGCTCGGGGGCTACTCTTATCGGGATCATTGTTCACGCCCCCGATAAGAGGCAAGATAGTAGAAAATTATGGAGTTGATCAAAGGCAAGTTGACCCTACACCCAAGTGCAAACACTCGGCTATAGCCTTGTGGGCTACTCCCATCGGGAGCACTGGTCGCGCACCCGAAGAAATATAGAAAGCAATACAACAAGTCAATATATGTGAACCCGAAGAATTTCGGCAGTGGGTAGATATCCTCGAGTTTTGTAAACTCGTCATGTACTCCCATGGGGAGCGTTAAGATTTTACTTAATAAAATATAGTGACCCAAAGATATGGTGCAACCCGAATAAATGGAGCATTCCATCAGCCGAACAAAGGCACTCGACAATATATTCTCAGAGTGCGTCCGCCGCGGTAAAAACTCTGAATGCCGTGATTTTTAAAATGGTCACGAAGGTAGGACCCCAGTATCCGTACTGTGTGGTGTGGCATCGCATCCGAATGCACTCTCCTACATTATCCACATCAACAGGTGTGAAGAAAATCCCAACGGACGCGTTGGGTACCTGATAACTTAGCTGTAATTCATTTTTCGATAAGTACTAAAGTGGCACGTCCTGAATTACGCCAGTATCCCAGGTTCGAGTCCAGGGACTCGAACTTGAAGTATATTTATGCGGATTTGCCATAAGAGCAATTAACTGGTACCTGATCCGTCAGATGAACCAACCTCACTTACCAATATCCCTGTACAATATAGGAGTTGAATAAAAACATTGTCTTCATGGACTCGAAGAATTTCCAAAAGAGATGAATGATGGAGATTTTACCCGATTCCACGACTCGAATAAAATCTCGGGGGGCTACTGACATGGGTATGCCTATTGGGCATGTCACGTATACACCTCTGGTTCATGCTTTTACGTATTTAAGGAGTTGAAGGCCCATGGGCCCGAAGGTTTGGAGGCCCATGAAGATAAATACGTGCGAATTAAGGGATTAGAGTCAACACGAAAAGCCTCGGCTTCGCCTCCTATATAAACGCGAAGCTAAGGTTGAGGAAAGGATCGATCATTGTTAAATCCTAGCCACCGTTTTTCTCTAGTTAGACGCCTTTGTTTGTCTGACCACCTTCGAGTTCTACTTGCCTCTCATTCCACGAAACCCTAAGTCTACAATGTGTAGGCATTGACGAGTCGATACCTCGTCAACCTCCATGAACAATTACACCTCAACAACATCGAAGGTACGGATTGGGTTATCTATTTTGGTGCATCTTCTCACATGTCTTCAAATTTGAAATTTCCGTTAGCTTGTTCTTCCTCCCCCTTTTCCTCCATTAATATTGGCGATGGATCCTCTATTCCAATTTCTGGCACAAGACACTCCTATATATCACACCCACATGTCCAATTTATTTTATGACAAATTCTAATTGCTCCTTCCTTAATCAAAAATATCATAGCCGTTCGACAATTTGCAATTGATGGACGTGTTTCATTAGAATTAGACCATTTTGGTTTATCTATGAAGGATCTACAAACGGGGAAGCTTATCGTTCGGTACAATAGCTCGGGTGACCTCTATCCTCTTCATGGCACGCCCACTTCTTCACCTCAAGCCATGATAGCCTCCGTTGGACTCTGGCACCATCAACTAGGAGTCTAGGACACCCCAATAAAACCACATTGTCATCTTTACTTCAAGAATTTTGGATTCCTAGCACTACTTCTCCTCGTGATTCTTCAGTCTGTAATGCATATCAATGTGGAAAACATGTTAGATTACACTTTAGTACTTCTTCCACATATAGTTCGTTCCCGTTTGAATTATTACACGTACTGTGATTTATGGACATCCCGGGATCCGAGTGTCTCTGGTTTTAAATACTAACGTGTTATTCTTGAGGATTATTCCCACTATATTTGGACATTTCCTCTTCGCGCCAAGTCTGACGTCCCCACTATTTTTGAGAATATTCGAACTTATGTTTTTACCCACTTTTGACTTCCTATTCGGTTTATCCAGTGTGATAATTGGCGAGGGGTCACCTCGACAATGTCCATGGATATGGACTTAGGGTTCAGGGAAAAGTGGTGCGTTGGTGGTTTTGTCGATTGATCAGACAAACAAGGCTTATCCGACAAATTGATTATGAGGCTAAACCGTCATAAACTAGAACAAGCTAGGGTTTACAACCAATATTCGATGATCTCCCGCTGGATCCCCGTAGCCTTTATATAAGAGGCTAGGTCTCAAAGTCTAGTTCGGGTCATTTACATACGTGACTTGACTAACTAAGAATATGTTGGCTCTGCGGTGGGTCTTTCCTTATTCTACAAGCTTTGTCTCGCGGGCCTCGACTTCCATCATCATGGGCTTCTTTGCCATAAGAATTAGGGTGACATAAACCTTAAGCCCAATTAAGCATACCCATATCAATAATGGTTGAGAATTTGACAATATTAAAAATCGCGATTTCTTTCCCTCTCACGACATCTTACTTAGTTTCTCTTGTCCATACACCTCTCAACAAAAATGGCAAAGTTGAACGTTCTCTTCGCTCTATTAATGACATCCTTCGTACCTTACTAATTCAAGCATCTCTACCTCCACATTTTTGGGCAGTAGCTCTACGTGTAGCTACCTTTCTCAGCAACATCCGTCCTACCAAAACCTTCCCTCGTTACACCCCATACCAATCCCTCTTCCTTCACCCTCCTAGTTACTCTTCCTTGCGTCTCTTTGGTTGTTTATGCTTTCCAAATATCTTGGCTCCTCTGATAATCATAAAGGTTCACGTTGCTTTGATCCGTCTACTAGTCGTGCTCTCATTTCTTGCCACGTCACTTTTGATGAAAATATTTTCCCCTATGCTATCGCAAATGCCGTCACCAAACCCAATAAACCCACCACAACACCTACTTCATCATTACCGCGACCCACTGTCCACTCAATCCTCTCTCCCGAGTAGCCTGACAAGGTAGAGCTTTCGCCTATTTTTCCAGCCGCGGCAGCATCTTCGCCTACCACGGCAACCAATTTTTCGGTTATTTCTGCCGTGGGAGCATCTTCTCCCGCCACGACAAAGTCCTCTCCCACAGCAGCAGCGTTTTCTCCTGTCTCTTCTGCCGTGACAGTAAGCACGATCCCGAGATCTGTCGCGTCTCCTTCCTTGTCGGATACACCCGATTCATCATCCTCTCATGTCATTCCACCCAATGACATTC
The DNA here is from genome assembly GCA_030979885.1 of Lolium multiflorum. Lineage (NCBI taxonomy): Eukaryota > Viridiplantae > Streptophyta > Magnoliopsida > Poales > Poaceae > Lolium > Lolium multiflorum. The sequence continues at coordinate 218,032,028 of CM061750.1, forward strand.
CAATTGCCATCTATGAAAATGATCATGTCATGTGTACTCGGGGTAAACTCGTTTTCATATCCCGCGCCGTCGTCTCAACATCTCTGCCACTTCTCACATTTCCTCTATACCCTCTGATGTGGGCATTACCCTTCGGGTAACTAATGTTGCACTACCTATTACGGCCCAACCAGGGGGCCATGAGGACACTCGATGACCAGGTGGGCCGCTACGTCGGTTACTAAGAAGAATTCTTGAAGAGCAAGGCGAGAAGACGAATAATACAAGGAAAGATTAGATCTAGGACTCTTTGTAACCTAGTAGTACCCGGACAGACATCTCGAGACCTGGCTCCCAATATAAGGGACAGGAGAGGGGCTACCGAGGGACAAATAATCAGTAGCCTTTAACCACCGTAAGTCTAGAGCTAGGGCATCATAGTACTTAGCCTCTCGACGAAAGTCACAGCCGATACTTTCGGCACCCCATTGTAACCCATATTTTCAGCAATCAAGATCAGACAAGCAGGATGTAAGGGTTTTACCTCATCGAGGGCCCCGAACCTGGGTAAATCGCTCTCCCCACTTGTTTGATAACCGATGTCTCGTGTCAGCCTACAGGATTTCATCTACCCTACGCCCCCTATGGAGGGCATTGCCGGGGAGCACCCTCGACACCCTCTTCTTATAAATCAGCCCTTCTAGACCCTCTCTGGCATTATGCAATGAAAGACGAGTTTGATGCCCTTCTTCAGAATAACACTTGGACCCTAGTTCCTAAACCATCTGGTGCCAATGTAGTTTCTAGCAATTGGGTTTTTTTTTGTCACAAATACAATTCCGATGGTACACTTGCTTGTTACAAGGCTCGTTGGGTGTGCCGGGGTTTTTCTCAACAACATGGGATCGATTTTAATGAAAAGATTTCTCCTGTCGTTTAACCTAATACTATTCTTGTTGTTCTTTGTCTTGCCTTTTCCTCCTCCTAGCCCATTCGTCAACTTGATGTCAAAAACTCTTTTCTCCATGACGCTCTCAATGAAACCATTTACTATCAACAACCCTGAGGCTTTGAAAATTCTTCTTCTCCGGATCTTGTTTGTCTTCTTCATAAATTCTTATGTGGACTAAAACAAGCACCACTCGCTTGGTTTATCGCTTTGCCACCTTTATTCAAACCGTAGGTTTTGTTCCATCCAAATCTGATTCCTCTCTTTTTATCTTTCACTCCTCCCAACACACCGCATATCTTCTTCTTTATGTTGATGACATTATTCTCACTAGATCCTCTGATTTCTTCTTACACGAAATCATCTCCTCTCTGCATAATGAATTCTCTTTGACGGATTTAGGATCTCTTGACCACTTTCTTGGTGTCATTGCCTCTCGCACTTCCACATTCTTGATTTACTATCTCGTGCAGGGATGCTTGATTGTCAACCTTGTTGCACACCGGCTGATGTTGGTGCCAAACTTTCTGCCGATGGTGATCCTGTTCCCGATCCCACTCTTTACCGCAATCTCACCGGTGCTCTCCAATATGCTACATTAACACGTCCTGACATATCCTACTCCGTTCAACAAGCTTGCCTATACATGCATGACCCTCGTCTACCGCATCTTTCTCATGTTAAACGCATTCTCCGCTATTTGAAAGGAACTCTTGATCATCGTTTACTTCTCAACTCTTCCTCTCCAACAAGGTTGATAGTTGATTCTAATGCAGACTGGGCAGGTTGTCTAGATACTCGGCGATCCACATCCGGCTTTTGTGTTTATTTGGGTGATAATCTTGTTTCTTGGTTATCTAAAAGGCACTTTACAGTCTTGAGATCTTCAGCTGAAGCGCAGTACAGGTCGGTTGCGCATTCTGTTGCAGAAGCAGTGTGGCTATGTCAAATTCTTGTCGAGCTTCATCGTCCACTTGAGCATGCTACTATTGTCTATTGTGACAATATACCAGCTGTCTACATGGCAAGCAACCCAGTTCAGCATCGACACACCAAGCATATCGAGATTGACATTCACTTTGTTCGGAAGAAGGTGGCACTTGGCGAGGATCGAGTTCTGCATGGTCCCACCAGTGCACAGTTTGCAGATATATTCACCAAGGGTCTTCTGACACAAGCTTTCAGCGACATACGATCCAGTCTCAACGTCGTCCCGCCTGATGTTGGCACTGTGGAGGGGTATTAGATATGTATTCGGTTTGTATTCGGTTAGCCCTAAAGCCTAGATTGGTTAGATCTATATATACTCTGTAATATCCACATAATCAACATAAGCAATAGTTCTCTCCAAATTAATATCACTTCCGTCAGATATTCCTGCTACATCTCATACAAGTGTTTACCCGTCCGCTATCTCTACTATTAAGAGCAAACTGGTGAATGCCTGGTGTCACATTTTTTGGATGGACAATAATACCCCCCACGTCTACTATCTTTGCTATTAAAGTGAAACATGCAATGTCACACTCGGTCTGATGTCACACTTCACGGTATTTACATGTCAAATGCCACCGTGCTAATCAATTCATATTTCCTCCCTCAAACCACCCGGTCCGCACTCCTCAAAAATAGCTAACCATCTTATCTTATCTTATCTTATCTTATCTTGCTAATAGGAACAACTACCTTGATGGAGTTATCACAGTTTGACTCAAGACCCACCAGTTGCATGCATGCTACCGCGCTCCTGACCACGTACTGGCGCCGCATCCCGTCGAGTCGTCGATCCAGCGGAGAGGCCGATTGATGATCAGCAGTTGAGCCAGCGGTTGGCAGCTGAGCTCACCGGATGCCATACATGGTTGTATTTAACCAACTAATTTGTTTTTTTATATGAACCAACTAATTTGTTGATTGTACTTAGAAGTCTAGAACTCATGGTTGAAGTGATATGAACATACCGATCCAGGCCATCTCAAAGAATAGCTAGCGAGCGCGAGCATGTCGCCCGCAAGTACATGCAGGCTTAACTTGTACCCATGACCGTGGTGAAGGAGACGTCCACATGCCGCGCCAGTACATACCCGTGGTGCCTAAATCAAGCTTGTTGTAACCCTCTTCCTCACATTTATACATTTATACATGGCACTATTACAATTCAACAAGCCTGATATTGTGATGTCCATGGATAATCCGTTGCTCATTTGTTTACAATCTAACTTTAATGTTTTGTTTCTCTCAAATAAAGAAACATATACAATTGAAAATTTGCAGGCTGAAACACTTTTACAATTAAATGTGTAGACAATACTTTGGATTTTTTAATACTCCAAAATGTAGTGTATATAAGATTTTATTTTCACATTTATACATAGCACAAAAAATATGATTTTTTTCAAACACATGATCTATAATATTAATCATCAACAAAGTTTGAAGGTTTTTTACTTTTTAGTTTGGGAGAAATAAAATGAGAAACTTGAAAACATGTAGGAGTATACGTGGTCATCTAAAACTTCTATGATAAGATTTTAACACTATCTTCAGTTGCAGCGCACGGGTATTTTTCCTATCTTGCTAATAGGAACAACTACCTTGATGGAGTTATCACAGTTTGACTCAATTTACCACACGCATATCATCATGGCAACCCATTGTTTCCGACTCTGGTGGCGTGGCATCGCCGCACCGATGGGTGGGACTGCCAGGCGCAAATCTGGAAGGTGTAGCAGTGCGAGTCGGCTTTCCCATGGTGCGTGCACATCGCGGCCGCCGGTAGCTCTTTGGATGAACGGGCGACTGAATTTTTTCGGCTCTTTGGATGGAGGAGGGAGGGAGTAGATCGAGGGTTAAGCAGCGACCATGGCGTGTGGTCTACCGCGTACGCCTCATTTGCCGTGCGCAAGAGAAATTGAGAAAAGAGATGAGAATAGCTGGAGACATAGATTTGGCTTGTGTGTTTACTGCTGCTGCCGCTGACTGCTAGCGCGCGTGTTTGCCTGCCAATTGCAAATGTGTGTTTCCGCTTCGTCTTATTTTATCTCAAAATGAGCGCGTGTGCTTTCTTGTGTATGCCGCGGCTGCTAATTGCTATTGATGCTGCTTGCTAGCATGTACAGGAGTATTAGATGCTGCTTTCCTGACTGCTGTAAAACTTTTTGTTTCCCAGCGCCTCAGGCCGGCAACCAGCGGGCCACGCCTCCATCCAACGGCACCGCGTTCAGGTTTTTTTGACATACGAAGTGACGATCCTATTACTGCTTTGTTGACTTCTGTCATGTCTTTGGATACTTCACCGTTCAGATCATGTGGTGATCTTGCTTAGCTTATGTAAGTAATTAGTCTGAGATGTTTGATTTATTGAGATTGCAGATCCGATATTTTTTCTCTCCCCTGAAGTCTCCGATCTGTTTATTTGTTCTATAATTGCTTTTGGATTCTGTATTTTCCTGTTTTTATTACCGATGTATTCATGGATCTTGGATTCCCCAAAATCTGTTTTGCTTGTTTGTTAATATATGCAGAATCTGTGATATATTCATGATAACCTGTGACCGTGGAACATGATTGTAGCCTGATGTAAATTTCTGACGTGGAGAGGGCTCACGTTGGTCCATGCATCTTATTTATCTACTTCATGTTGCAGAAAATTCTTATTCATATACTCCATTATATTTATTGAGCCAACCGTTCTTGTTCAAACAGATTTTTTTGTTGAAGGGAATCTCAAGAACAAATGCTTCAGATCCAAATGTCAATGGATGGTTTGTTCTGAATAAAACTTTTGTTTAATCTCCATATGTGTAAATCGTGTTGGAATTCTGTACCATTTTTTATGGGTAATATCAGAAATTAATTTCGTATCATATAAAAAATATGGCAATGTCAGAAAAATTTCTATCATATGAATTTTTTGTTGTGCCATGAGAATGGGAAAGAGCGGAGAAAAATGAACGGTAAAGTTTGTGTATTATAAACCAATTTTACGGTTCAAACTGATTTATTGAATGATTCTGGTTCATGCCATATTAATTTCCCATTCTATCCTGGACAGAACTACATCGAGGTCGACCTTGTTTTTGCTTATAGTCAGGTCACCGAAACTATCCATTTGTGGTAAAGGAATATTTCCAAAAATAGTAATAGTGGGCCCGCGTGGGAACCAAAGGAAAGCACGAGCAACTCTTCAACGGCGGAGTAACAACCGTGCGGCTGATGGAGGAGTGGTTTAGCTCCGGAGGGCGGGGAGGTCGGCAACCTGAACCGTCCGTCGAATGGCAGGGAGGCCGGCAGCCGAAACCGTGCGCCGGGGGGTGTGGAGGCCGACGGTGAGTGGCTTGGCGCCTGATACGTCTCCAACGTATCGATAATTTCTTATGTTCCATGCTACTTTATTGATGATACCTACATGTTTTATGCACATTATATGTCATATTTATGCATTTTACGGAACTAACCTATTAACAAGATGCCGAAGAGCCAGTTGCTATTTTCTGTTTTTGGTTTCAGAAATCCTAGTAAAGAAATATTCTCGAATTGGACGAAACTTTCGCCCAGGGTCCTATTTTTGCACGAAGCTTCCAAGACCGAAGACCTAACGAAGTGGGGCCACGAGGAGGCCGGGGGGTGGCCGGCGCGGCCCAAGCCCTGGCCGCGCCAACCTGCCCCCTGGGCCCTCGTGTGGCCCCTCGCGTTGACCCTCCGCCTACTTAAAGCTTCCGTCGCGAAACCCCCCCGAGAGCCACGATACGGAAAACTTCCAGAGACGCCGCCGCGTAATCCCATCTCGGGGGATTCAGGAGATCGCTCCGGCACCCGCCGGAGAGGATTCATCTCCCGGAGGACTCTACACCGCCATGGTCGCCTCCGGAGTGATGAGTGAGTAGTCCACCCTGGACCATGGGTCCATAGCAGTAGCTAGATGGTCGTCTTCTCCTTGTTGTGCTTCATTGTTGGATCTTGTGAGCTGCCTAACATGATCAAGATCATCTATATGTAATTCTATATGTTGTGTTTGTCGGGATCCGATGGATAGAGAGTACTATGATTATGGTGATTATCAATCTATTGTTCATGTGTTGTTTATGATCTTGCATGCTCTCCGTTATTAGTAGAGGCTCTGGCCAAGTTTTTACTCTTAACTCCAAGAGGGAGTATTTATGCTCGATAGTGGGTTCATGCCTTCATTGACACCTGGGACAGTGACAGAAAGTTCTAAGGTTGTGATGTGCTGTTGCAACTAGGGATAAAACATTGATGCTATGTCTAAGGATGTAGTTGTTGATTACATTACGCACCATACTTAATGCAATTGTCTGTTGCTTTGCAACTTAATACTGGAGGGTTCGGATGATAACCTGAAGGTGGACTTTTTAGGCATAGATGCAGTTGGATGGCGGTCTATGTACTTTGTCGTAATGCCCAATTAAATCTCACTATATTTATCATGTCATGTATATGCATTGTTATGCCTTTCTCTATTTGTCAATTGCCCGACTGTAATTTGTTCACCCAACATGCTTTTATCTTATGGGAGAGACACCTCTAGTGAACTGTGGACCCCGGTCCTATTCTTTACATAGCATACAATCTACTTGTTTTACTGTTTTCTTTGCAAACATCTTCCACTCGATACGTTTAATCTTTGTTACAGCAAGCCGGTGAGATTGACAACCTCACTGTTTCGTTGGGACAAAGTACTTGGGTTGTGTTGTGTAGGTTCCACGTTGGCGCCGGAATCCCTGGTGTTGCGCCGCATCACATTTCGCGACCATCAACCTTCAACGTGCTTCTTGGCTCCTACTGGTTCGATTAAACCTTGGTTTCATACTGAGGGAAACTTGCTTCTATACGCATCATACCTTCCACTTGGGGTTCCCAACGGACGTGTGCATCTACGCGTATCAAGCTAAATTTCGCACCGTTGCCGGGGAGATCAAGACACGCTGCAAGGGGAGTCTCCACTTCTCAATCTCTTTACTTTGTTTTTGTCTTGCTTTATTTTATTTACTACTTTGTTTGCTGCACTAAATCAAAACACAAAAAAATTAGTTGCTAGTTTTACTTTATTTATTGTCTTGCTCTCTATATCAAAAACACACAAAAAATTAGTTACTTGCATTTACTTTATCTAGTTTGTTTTATTTACCATTGCTAAAATGAATACCCCTGAAAATACTAAGTTGTGTGACTTCACAAATGCAAATAATAATGATTTCCTATGCACACCTATTGCTCCACCTGCTACTACAGCAGAATTCTTTGAAATTAAACCTGCTTTACTAAATCTTGTCATGAGAGATCAATTTTCTGGTGCTAGTTCTGATGATGCTGCTGCCCATCTCAATAATTTTGTTGAACTTTGTGAAATGCAAAAGTATAAAGATGTAGATGGTGATATTATTAAATTGAAAGTGTTTCCTTTCTCATTAAGGGGAAGAGCTAAAGATTGGTTGCTATCTTTGCCTAAGAATAGTATTGATTCATGGACTAAATGCAAGGATGCTTTTATTGGTAGATATTATCCTCCCGCTAAAATTATATCTTTGAGAAGTAGCATAATGAATTTTAAACAATTAGATACTGAACATGTTGCTCAAGCATGGGAGAGAATGAAAACTTTGGTAAAGAATTGCCCAACCCATGGACTGACTACTTGGATGATCATCCAAACCTTCTATGCAGGACTAAATTTTTCTTCGCGGAATTTATTGGATTCAGCTGCTGGAGGTACCTTTATGTCCATCACATTGGGGGCGGCTACAAAACTTCTTGATGATATGATGATAAATTACTCTGAATGGCACACGAAAAGAGCTCCACAAGGTAAGAAGGTAAATTCTTTGAAGAAACCTCTTCCTTGAGTGATAAGATTGATGTGATTATGTCTATGCTTGTGAATGGTAGATCTAATGTAGATCCAAATAATGTTCCTTTAGCTTCATTGGTTGCTCAAGAAGAAAATGTTGATGTGAATTTCATTAAAAATAATAATTTCAACAACAATGCTTATAGGAACAACTCTGGTAATAACTATAGGCCATATCCTTCTGCTAATGGTAATGGTTATGGTAATTCTTATGGGAATTCTTACAACAATAATAGGAGTGTACCCTCTGGTCTTGAAGCCATGCTTAAAGAATTTATTAGTACACAAACTGCTTTTAACAAATCTGTTGAGGAAAAGCTTGATAAAATTGATACTATTGCTTCTAGAGTTGATAGACTTGCCTCCGATGTTAATCTTTTAAAATTGAAAGTTATGCCTAATAATGATATTGATAATAAGATTACTACTACAGCAAATGCCATCCAAGTTAGAATTAATGAGAATATAAGATTAATGGCTGAACTACGTGCTAGGTGGGATAGAGAAGAAAATGAAAAACTAGCTAAAGAGAATAATGTAGCTAAAGTTTGGACTATTACCACCACTAGTAATTCTAATTCTTCACATGTTGCTGCACCTCCTACTATCAATGGTAAAATAATTGGTGTTGGCAATGTTTCTACTCCTAGTGCAAAGAACAAAACTGCCTGAAATTGCTAAAACTGCTGAAACTGCTTGTGATAAAACTGCTGAAATTTTTTCCAACCTTGGGAACAATGATCCCATTGCTGTAGCTCATAATGATTTAGATTTTGATGATTGCCACATCTCTGAAGTTATAAAGTTCTTACAAAAACTTGCTAAAAGTCCTAATGCTAGTGCTATAAATTTAGCCTTTACAAAACATATTACAAATGCTCTCATAAAAGCTAGAGAAGAGAAACTAAAACTTGAAACTTCTATTCCTAGAAAGTTAGAAGATGGTTGGGAGCCCATCATTAAAATGAAATTCAATGACTTTGAATGTAATGCTTTATGTGATCTTGGTGCAAGTATTTCTGTTATGCCTAAAAAGATTTATGATATGCTTGACTTGCCACCATTGAAGAATTGTTATTTGGATGTTAATCTTGCTGATAATGTCAAAAAGAAACCTTTGGGGAGGATTGATAATGTGCATATTACGGTTAACAATAACCTTGTCCCCGTTGATTTTGTTGTCTTGGATATCGAATGCAATGCATCTTGTCCAATTGTGTTGGGAAGACCTTTTCTTCGAACTGTTGGTGCTGTTATTGATATGAGGGAAGGTAATATTAAATATCAATTTCCTCTCAAGAAAGGTATGGAACACTTCCCTAGAAAGAGAATGAAGTTGCCTTTTGATTCTATTATTAGAACAAGCTATGATGTTGATGCTTCTACTCTCGATGTTACTTGATTTGCACTTTCTGCGCCTAGCTGAAAGGCGTTAAAGAAAAGCGCTTATGGGAGACAACCCATGTTTTTACCTACAGCAATTTTTTGTTTTATTGAGTCTTGGAAGTTGTTTACTACTGTAGCAACCTCTCCTTATCATGTTTTTGTGCCAAGTAAAGTTTCTATGTCAAAGTTGATGTTATATTTGGGATTGCTGCGCAGAAACAGCATTGCTGTCTGTCACGAATCTGGGCACAATTCTCTGTAGAAAATTCGAAAAAATCTGCCAATTTACGAGCGTGATCCTCAGATATGTACGCAACTTTCATTAGTTTTGAGTTTTTCCATTTGAGCAAGTCTGGTGCCATTTCTAAATTCGTCTTTATGGACTGTTCTGTTTTTGACAGATTCTGCCTTTTATTTCGCATTGCCTCTTTTGCTATGTTGGATTTATTTCTTTGATCCACTAATGTCCAGTAGCATTATGCAATGTCCAGAAGTGAAAATAATGATTGTGTCACCTCTGAATGAGTGAATTATTAATGATGCACTAACCCTCTAATGAGTTTGCTTGAAGTTTGGTGTGAAGGAAGTTTTCAAGGGTCAAGAGAGGAGTATGATATACTATGATCAAGAGGAGTGAAAGCTCTAAGGGGGATGCCCCGTGGTTCACCCCTGCATATTTTAAGAAGACTCAAGCGTCTAAGCTTGGGGATGCCCAAGGCATCCCCTTCTTCATCGACAACATCATCAGGTTCCTCCCCTGAAACTTTTATTCAATCACATCTTGTATTCTTTGCTTGGAGCGTCGGTTTGTTTTCGTTTTTGTTTTTGTTTGAATAAGATGGATCCTAGCATTCACTTTGTGGGAGAGAGACACGCTCCGCTGTTGCATATGGACACATGTGTCCTTAGGCTTTACTCATAATGTTCAAGGCGAAGTTTCTTCTTCGTTAAATTGTTATATGGTTGGAATTGGAAAATGCTACATGTAGTAATTCTAAAATGTCTTGGATAATGTGATACTTGGCAATTGTTGTGCTCATGTTTAAGCTCTTGCATCATATGCTTTGCACCCATTAATGAAGAAATACATAGAGCTTGCTAAAATTTGATTTGCATATTTGGTTTCTCTAAGGTCTAGATAATATCTAGTATTGAGTTTTGAACAACAAGGAAGACAGTGTAGAGTCTTATAATGTTTACAATATGTCTTTTATGTGAGTTTTGCTGCACTTATTCATCCTTGAGTTTGCTTCAAATAACCTTGCTAGCCTAAACCTTGTATCGAGAGGGAATACTTCTCATGCATCCAAAATCCTTGAGCCAACTACTATGCCATTTGTGTCCACCATACCTACCTACTACATGGTATTTCTCCGCCATTCCAAAGTAAATTGCTTGAGTGCTACCTTTAAAATTCCATCATTCACCTTTGCAATATATAGCTCATGGGACAAAATAGCCTTAAAAACTATCGTAGTATTGAATATGTACTTATGCACTTTATATTTTATTAAGTTGCTTGTTGTGCGATAACCATGCTTCTGGGGAACGCCATCAACTATTGTTGAATATCATGTGAGTTGCTATGCATGTCCGTCTTGTCTGAAGGTCTATCATTTTAGTGGTTGGAGCATGCAAAATTGTTAGAGAAGAACATTGGGCCGCTAACTAAAGCCATGAATCATGGTGGAAGTTTCAGTTTTGGATATATATCCTCAATCTCATATGAGAATAATAACTTTGCTACATGCTTATGCATTTAAGAGGAGTCCATTATCTGTTGTCCATGTTGTCCCGGTATGGATGTCTAAGTTGAGAATAATCAAAAGCGAGAAATCCAAAATGCGAGCATTCTCCTTAGACCTTTGTACAGGCGGCATGGAGGTACCCCTTTGTGACACTTGGTTGAAACATGGCATGCAAAGACCCGGTAGTCCAAGCTAAGTAGGACGAGGTGCGGGCACTATTAGTATACTATGCGTGAGGCTTGCAACTTGTAAGATATAATTTTCATAACTCATATGCTTTATTACTACCGTTGACAAAATTGTTTCATGTTTTTTAAAATAAAAGCTCTAGCACAAATACAGCAATCGATGCTTTCCTCATTGAAGGACCATTCTTTTACTTTTATTGTTGAGTCAGTTTACCTATCTCCTTCCACCTAAGAAGCAAACACTTGTGTGAACTGTGCATTGATTCCTACATACTTGCATATTGCACTTGTTATATTACTTTATGTTGACAATATCCATGAGATATACATGTTATAAGTTGAAAGCAACCGCTGAAACTTAATCTTCCTATGTGTTGCTTCAACACCTTTACTTTGATTTGTTGCTTTATGAGTTAACTCTTATGCAAGACTTATGATGCTTGTCTTGAAGTACTATTCATGAAAAGTCTTTGCTATATGATTCACTTGTTTACTCATGTCATTACCTTTGTTTTGATCGCTGCATTCATTACATATGTTTACAAATAGTATGATCAAGATTATGATGGCATGTCACTTCAGAAATTATCTTTGTTATCGTTTTACCTGCTCGGGACGAGCAGAACTAAGCTTGGGGATGTGATACGTCTCCAACGTATCGATAATTTCTTATGTTCCATGCTACTTTATTGATGATACCTACATGTTTTATGCACATTATATGTCATATTTATGCATTTTGGAACTAACCTATTAACAAGATGCCGAAGAGCCAGTTGCTGTTTTCTGCTGTTTTTGGTTTCAGAAATCCTAGTAAAGAAATATTCTCGGAATTGGACGAAACTTTCGCCCAGGGTCCTATTTTTGCATGAAGCTTCCAGAAGACCGAAGACCTAACGAAGTGGGGCCACGAGGAGGCCAGGGGGTGGCCGGCGCGGCTCCCTGGCCGCGCCGACCTGCCCCCTGGGCCCTCGTGTGGCCCCTCGCGTTGACCCTCCGCCTACTTAAAGCTTCCGTCGAAACCCCGGTGAGAGCCACGATACGGAAAACCTTCCAGAGACGCCGCCGCCATCCCATCTCGGGGGATTCGGAGATCGCCTCCGGCACCCCCGGAGGGGATTCATCTCCCGGAGGACTCTACACCGCCATGGTCGCCTCCGGAGTGATGAGTGAGTAGTCCACCCTGGACCATGGGTCCATAGCAGTAGCTAGATGGTCGTCTTCTCCTTGTTGTGCTTCATTGTTGGATCTTGTGAGCTGCCTAACATGATCAAGATCATCTATATGTAATTCTATATGTTGTGTTTGTCGGGATCCGATGGATAGAGAGTACTATGATTATGGTGATTATCAATCTATTGTTCATGTGTTGTTTATGATCTTGCATGCTCTCCGTTATTAGTAGAGGCTCTGGCCAAGTTTTTACTCTTAACTCCAAGAGGGAGTATTTATGCTCGATAGTGGGTTCATGCCTTCATTGACACAGGGGACAGTGACAAAAGGTTGTGATGTTGTTGCCACTAGGGATAAAACATTGATGCTATGTCTAAGGATGTAGTTGTTGATTACATTACGCACCATACTTAATGCAATTGTCTGTTGCTTTGCAACTTAATACTGGAGGGGTTCGGATGATAACCTGAAGGTGGACTTTTTAGGCATAGATGCAGTTGGATGGCGGTCTATGTACTTTGTCGTAATGCCCAATTAAATCTCACTATATTTATCATGTCATGTATATGCATTGTTATGCCTTTCTCTATTTGTCAATTGCCCGACTGTAATTTGTTCACCCAACATGCTTTTATCTTATGGGAGAGACACCTCTAGTGAACTGTGGACCCCGGTCCTATTCTTTACATAGCATACAATCTACTTGTTTTACTGTTTTCTTTGCAAACATCTTCCACTCGATACGTTTAATCCTTTGTTACAGCAAGCCGGTGAGATTGACAACCTCACTGTTTCGTTGGGACAAAGTACTTGGGTTGTGTTGTGCAGGTTCCGCGTTGGCGCCGGAATCCCTGGCGCCGCATCACATTTCGCGACCATCAACCTTCAACGTGCTTCTTGGCTCCTACTGTTCGATTAAACCTTGGTTTCATACTGAGGGAAACTTGCTTCTATACGCATCATACCTTCCACTTGGGGTTCCCAACGGACGTGTGCATCTACGCGTATCAGCGCCGGAGGATGGGATGGACGTGAGAGAGCTAGCCGTGGACGGGCGCCGAACAACGAGTGACCTTGGCGGCGTGTGTGGCGACAGGCGGCATGAGTAACCCATGCGGTGGTGTCGAGAGAATGTGAAATTGGGAAAAGTTTGTTATTTTAAAATTAAAATTGGGGAAATTTGGGTGAGGAAGAAAGCAGGATTGTCCGACTTTTCTCAGTACTCCAATACCAACAAGCACTGACATGTGGTTTTCTGTGGTTATCATTACAAAAAAAGTATTATCATCCTAATGACCAAGAGATAATAATATTTTCCATTTATTTGCAAAAAATGTTTGGTTACTTAGTATTTTCTTTTATGCTTTCATGCGATAAATGATTTGTTCATCCAATTTGCACCGGGAGTACTTTATGTTCACATTCTTATATTTTTATGAAAATAAAACTTCATGCTAACTCGATAGATTGATTGTGCAGGATGGCTATGAGTTGACAAAGAGATTTTTGATACACATACTCAAGTACCTTGCTAATGACATTGAAAATAACATACATGATGTTGTGCGAGCATATGTTATTCACGATCAAGAGAGCATGGATTTAATAAATAATATAAGAAATAATATGTCGGTCGTTGCCTTTTATAATTATTACACTAAATTATGTGATATGATTTTATGATATTTTAAATATTATGTGGTTATTTTTATGTACTTAAATGTTTTTGCGCATCATTTACACTTGTAATATTTGTGAAACTACATAAAGTAGGGATCCACGCAATATTGTGACTGGCATAAGGTAGGAAGCCGTGGCGAAGCACGGGCATTCCACTAGTATATACAGAAAATAACTGGGCACAAGTTATTAACATCAACCTCTTTTTTTGCGGGGGTTATTAACATCAACCTAGAAATACAGAATCACTCAATCATAGTGTTTGACGTGTGACACAACGACCCACCGTGGGATACACGTTGCGGAATTACAACATAAAATTTTGGGGAATTACATTACAACCCAACGTGGGATATTATACGTTGGGGAAAAGGTTACAACAGCGGGGACAATGGCGGCACCGACGTTGATGGAGAGAGCGTGAGGATAACGATATAAGCCAAATATTCTGCAGTGTCATCTGCTTCCCCTGTAGGTTGCACCATAGATGAGAAGATGCACTGCAACACATCAACTGCTACTGTTCTACAACATCCATCGGTGGATCATGGCACGGGGAATCCTTGCATGTCGGATGAGGAATATAAATACGCTGACGAGTAAAATCTTCAGAGATGGCAGAAAGATGCAAATGACACAAATTCCGCATGCGGATAAGGTCAGAGGAGAGAGTGATGGACTGAATGCGATTAGAAGCCCTCTTTGATGGAAGATGCTATTCTGAACCTGAAGGAGAGCTGATTTCTCCTATACAAAGCAATTCTTCTTAGCCAGTGGAATTAGATCCCTTTGCCGTACTGCCATGTGACAGAGTGTGGCCGTGTCGATTTTTGCTCCTCTTAGATTTTTGACCCATGTGACAGAGTGTGGTGTGCCGTACTACCATGTCACAGAGTGTGACAGTGTTCCGAGCTTCTTTATTTACAGGTGTAATTTCTGAAGCTAGAAGCCATGTGCAGGGAATGGTGCAGTGATGAAGCCTTCAGATGAACAGTACGAACCAGATGAAACGGCATGGATATATTGCACATGAGGTTTGCAGTTTTTTTTTTGAAACAGGTACATGAGGTTTGCAGTGACTGTTACTAATCTTACACTGTGAGGTAGTACAGGAGAAAATTGCAATGTTATCACAGCTTTTTGGTCAAGTATATTTCACACTCATTTAGGTCCAAGCATAGTATGTTCAAGTTCAAACATGCATGTACGTACGCGCTTCCTTTTGAAACATAATTGACGACTACTTTTCTACTCCTGGGAAAATCGTCAAATATGTCTGTACAAGTCTAATCTACCAGGTATGCCATGTGGTACGTTTAGATATAGGAATTTTTTGCAAGAGGTCGACTGAGATGAGGAAAGAGATTCCAATGTTCCATGGGACCCGATGAATATAACATTTTCTTATCCAAAACCATCCAACTTTTAGCCTATGCTGGATTAGAAGTTTGTTCTTTCATACTAGACCCAATCTTACTAGTGTTCCATCGTAGCAAGTTGAGCACAAATGATACCAATTGCTAATTATCCATGTATGGCAAAGTCACCACAGCCATTTTGAGCCTATAAAAGGCAAGGCACCTGGACGGTAGCATTAGCACCAAACCACAGCCACCTTCGGGAAGATCTTCATCTGAGCATAAATAGCTTCTAAAGCGTTAGCAACTAACCAGAGCTCTCTCGAAGCTTCTAAAACCTGCGGACCAATCATCAGCGATCACGAATCGATGGACCAAGTCACGAAGCTGGTGTCGGAGCGGGCGGTTGTGGTGTTCACTTCGAGCAAATGCTCCATGTGCGACTCCGTGACGTTCCTCCTCAGCAACCTGGGCGTCCACGCCGCCGTGTACGAGCTGGACAAGGAACAGCTGGGCAGGGAGCTGGAGAGAGAGCTCGCCAGGAGGCTCGGCCGAGGCTCTCCCGTGGTGCCAGCGGTGTTCATCGGCGGGAGTCTCGTCGGCGGCATCAATAGGGTCATGGCGCTGCACCTGGCCGGCGAGCTCGTCCCCATGCTCATGAACGCCGGCGCGCTTTGGCTCTAGTGAAAAAAAACGTGCATGCTGCTCAAGAAGAAGAATTAAGCTAGTAGTGGAAGGCCTGGTCTTTTATTATCCTGTGCCGGCTGCGTGGCAAGAAGAAGAAATTAAGCTAAGTAGGGATGTTCTTGTTACTTAAGGTTTAGCCTCGCTCTGGGTTCAGTTTCTTGTGTTGCATTTGCTACGTAAGCATGCATGCAACTGTATTTTGGTATTATCAATCAACTTTTGTAGCCCCTGTATCAATGCATGATCAACCATGTCTAGCAACTCCCTTTCCTTGCAAATTTAACCTCTCGACAATCTTCTTCTTCTCCGTCGATCTTCATTTCTCCTGTCAACAATATAAGATCATGAATCATCTTATTCTCCTTCAATTGATTCTTCTCCGATCGAGATGTATGGATGCATGCACATCGTGCATACATTATATTCATGAATTAACAAAAATGTGCAAAAGTGCACGAACATTTGTTTGACTTCCTGCTTTTGTGGGTCACTCCTTTCGAAGCATCTAATAATCTGGAAGTTAGTTTTGAAACCTACATTTCTGAAGGTGATAAAGAGGGAAAATAGTATTCTTACTGGACGTGTGTGTGTGAGGTAGATACAAAACATGAAGGGTGATGAGAGACAACATCGCAATACAGTGAGATCGTTGTTGGAGCAAGAACTAGTGATGATAATTTCCAGCCACCTATTTTAATTTGAGATTAGGAAATGTCATTCATTTTAGCTGACAAGATAATTGAACGTGATAATACCATATGCTATGTCACTTAGTTTTTTTTTTTGCAGGGGAAAGAGATTTCCATTAATTAGAACACAAGTTACAGTCTAGAGCTATAGCTGCAGCAGCTTCCTCAGGAGCCAAAATTCAGTACGGCCCTGAACCCTAGCTAGCTTAGCCAACTCATGACTAGCAGTATTGATCACACGGCTGATCTTGACTATTCTAGTATCTCTCTCCCTTAATAAATCACGAATTACATTGACTTTAAAGGCAAACACAGAGGTGTTTAGAGTTGTTTCCCTGATAAGCTCTATAGCCTCTGCACAATCTGTCTCCACTGTAAGCCCCAACTGGGTCCAATGTAGAGCTATGCGCAGTCCTTCTTCCACGGCTAGGAGTTTCGCTTCCGTCGCATCTCTGCGGTGCTGCAGCGAGCCGAGAAGAGAACCTCCCCTTGGGAGTCCCATAGGACCATGACAATGCCTGTAAAGGCTCCATCGACATTCAGCTTCATCTCCCCCGGCCTTGGCGGAATCCTTCTGACACTAGTAGGAAAAGCCTTATAGGTGGGATCTTATTTTTGTGGTGCACTAGCCAATCATGCGCCACAGAAAGTTTTTTTGTGGCTGGCTTGCACGGCTTATTTTTGTGGCGCACTACTAGTCCATGCGCCACAGAAATAAGGTGGGGCCCACATCCTGCCACCACCAATAATTGGTGTCGTTATTTCTGTGGCGCATAGGATAGTGTGCGCCACAGAAATAAGTGTTTCTATGGCGCACTGGTGCCGGTGCGTCACAGAACTAAGTGATTCTGTGGCGCACTGGTTATGGTGCGCCACAGAAATAGCGCCTCTTATATCACTGTCGTACCCCCTCCCTCGCTCGTACCCCCTCTCTCCCCTCTCCCTACCGCCGCGCGCCGCCGCCTTCCATGGTGAGCGCTGCCGTCGCCGTCGCCGCCGCCTTCCTCCGCGAGGGCTGCATGCCACCACGCTCCACCCATCCCCGCCACCAGCAGCACAAGCCGCTGCGGCATGGAGGAGGAGGGGCCGCCACATCAAGGAGGAGGGGTCGGCGTCACGTCAAGGTGGAGGAGCCGCCGCGTCCTCCACCCCTGCCGTCGTCGGCGGTGAGCTCCTCAACCCCTGCCGTTGTCGTCGGTCAGCTTTCTCCCCTCCCCTCCCTCTTCTTCTCCCGCGCGAGCACAAAGTGCTCGACGAAATGCGCCACAGAAAGGTGGTGTTGCTGTTGTGCTGTTGTTGTGCTGCTAGGTTGTGCTGTTGTTGCTCGACGAAATTACTTTGTTGCCTGCATATGGATAGTTTCTGTGAGCTGATGTGGGTGTTGTGCATGTGGTTCTTGCTGGAACTATTGCTTTAGCAAGAACAAATGCTCTTGCTCATTAGCTTAAGCAGTAATGATGTGATGCTTAACTGTGTAATGATACTGCCTTTATATGAACTGTTTATGGTAATGATTAAATAGGCATGTGCTAAGCTGGTTGCCTCTATATTATTGGATTGAGTGATATTCAGTAGTATCTCTTGCTACTGCTTGATTGCTCTTCAAATTGGATTTGAAAGTATAGTTTGGCATGGCTTTCAATGACAATGGTTGATCACCAAGATTGCCATTGGATTCCTTGGATAAAATTAACCACAGCATGTCAGTATGCTCTCCAAATGTGTTGGTAGCTAGTGTGGGTTTGGAAAGTGGCATGTTAATCAGTAGGTGATTAATATATAATCCCTTGGTCTATACCAAGTGATGAATATATAATTCCTTTGGAGCATCTGTTCCATGCTATGTGTGTTTGAGCATGCGTATGATGGATTGCTTGCTTGTTTGTGTTGCTGGTTGCATCTCAAAGTTGGACATTTGGTTGGTTTTGATGAAAATAGAGATATTCACAGTAGGGGATCATGTAAATGAATGCCATTGTGGTATCCTTTGAAGAAAATGGACAATTTCTGATGGTTTTAAAAGGCTAGGTGGTGATAGGTGATTCAGTTGGCTACCAAGACTTGTCTCATCTGGTTAGCTGGGATATGCTATGTGTTCTTGCTTGTTTAGGCATATCTATCACTTACTGGATTTACTGGTTCTTGCTTGGCCTCTCTTTTGCCAGCATCACTTGGTCTATACCAAGTGATGAATATATAATCCCTTTGGAGCATATGCTCCATGCTATGTGTGTTTGAGCATGCTTATGATGGATTTCTTGCTTGTTTGTGTTGCTGGTTGCATCTCAAAGTTGGAAATTTGGTTGGTTTTGGTGAAAATAGAGATATCCACAGTAGGGGACATGTAAATGAGTGCCACTGTGGTATCCTTTGAAGAAAATGGACTGTTTTTGATGGTTTTAAAAGTCTAGGTGGTGCTGGTGATTCAGTTGGCTACCAAGACTTGTCTCATCTAGTTAGCTAGGATATGCTATGTGTTCTTGCTTGTTTAGGCATATGTATCACTTACTGGATTTACTGGTTCTTGCTTGGCCTCTCTTTTGCCAGCATCACTTGGTCTATACCAAGTGATGAATATATAATCCCTTTGGAGCATCTGCTCCATGCTATGTGTGTTTGAGCATGCTTATGATGGATTGCTTGCTTGTTTGTGTTGCTGGTTGCATCTCAAAGTTGGACATTTGGTTGGTTTTGATGAATTGCTTGCTTGTTTGTGTGTTTGAGCATGCTTATGATGGTTGCTGGTTTGGTGGTGTTTTTGTACTTGCCGATGATTAGAATGTTTGGTCGATCACTACTCTCTGGGGTGGCGTGAGTGAACCTGGTGTGATGGCACAAATATCAATTTGTTGTGCATCCTAATTGGCTTCGCTTACGCCATCCCTGAATGTTAATATTTGTTTCGACCAACAAAGTATGAGGCATATGATATCTAGTTGACACTCAGGGTGGGCATAAAAACCGTGAAACCGAAAACCGAACCGAAGCCGAAACCGAACTAACCGAAATCTCGGTTTTTTCCATTAACCGCTATTTTTTCGGTTTCCATTTATACTAACCGAATTAAATTTGGTAGAATTCGGTTTTTAGCCCCACCAACCGAACAAGACCGAATAGACCGAACTGAGTAACCTACCATCAATTTGTGCATAAACTGATCATTCCATAGAAGCCCAATTGCGTTTGATGTTCCAAAAATTATTCATTCAATGTATGACTTTGGTCTTTGATGTACTAGCTTTTTCTGAATATAGCGTGAAGCCTGCATAATAGAACACGTCGCTCGAAGTCTTAGCTACCCCTTTTAATCGCTCACGAGTGATGCACCTGTACCACGAGTGTCGCAGCCTACCAAATAGCATCCCTCCACGATTGGTGCTCATTTGTCAATTTCTTGCGCAGTTGATGCTTTTTCTGTTCATTCGGTTTTAACCGAAAACCGAACCGAATTTGTCGGTTAACCGAATCTTTGGTTTCCTAAATTTTCATGTCAATTTCGGTTACCATTTTTGAAAACCGAATTTGTTTAAAAACCGCAAAAACCGAACCGAAATTTTGGTTAAAACCGAATGCCCACCCTGAGTTGATACCACTTGGCTCTTTCTTCTATTTTAGTGCCGATGATTAAAATGTTTGGTCACATGTACACTCTAGGATGGAGCAAGCGAGTCTGGTGTGATGGCACAAATATCAATCTCTTGTGCATCCTACCTGGACTTGCTTACTCCATTCCGGAATGTTAATATTTGTTTCGACCAACAAAGTATGAGGCATATGCTATCTAGTTGATACCACTTGGCTCTTCCTTCCATTTTAGTGTCGATGATTAGAATGTTTGTGGTCACTACACTTGGGGGAGGCGCCAGCGAGCCTGGTGCGATGGCACAAATATCAATCTCTTGTGCGTCCTACCTGGCCTCGCTAATGCCTTCCCTAAATGTTAATAATGTTTCGACCAACAAAGTATGAAGCATTCCATTTAGTTCATACTAGCTACTTCTTAATTGCATTGGCCTTTCTTCCATTTTAGTGCCGATGATTAAATTGTGTGGTCACTACACTTGGGGGAGGCGCCAGTGAGCCTGTGCGATGGCACAAATATCAATCTCTTGTGCATCCTACCTGGCCTCACTGACTCCTTCCCTAAATGTTAATATTTGTTTCGACTAACAAAGTATGAGGCATTCTATTTAGTTCATACTAGCTACTTGTTTTCTTATTTGAGTTGGCACTTCTTAATTGCATTGACCGATGATTAGAATGATTGGTCACTTGTACACTCTGGGGTGGGGCCAGTGAGCCTGGTGCGATGGCAAACATATCAATCTCTTGTGCATCCTACCTGGCCTCGCTGACCCCATCCCTGAATGTTAATATTTGTTTCGACCAACAAAGTATGAGGCATTCCATTTAGTTCATACTAGCTACTTATCTCTTATTTGGGTTGGCACTTCTTAATTGCATTGGCCTTCCTTCCATTTTTTGGCGATGATTAAAATGCTCGGTCACTCTTACACTCTGGGGTGGAGCCAGTGAGCCTAGTGTGATGACACAAATATCAATCTCTTGTGCATCCTACCTGGCCTCACTGACTCCATCCCGGAATGTTAATATTTGTTTTGACCAATAATGTATGAGGCATATGCTATCTAGTTCATACTACTTGGCTCGTATTTGAGTTGGACTTATTCGTTTATTTTGGTCTTTCTTCGAGATAGCGCCGATGATTAAAATGTTTGGTCACCGTACACTTGGGGGTGGCGTAAGTGAGCCTGGTAAGATAACACAAATATCAATCTCTTGTGCATCAGACTTGGTCTCACTTACGCCATCCCTGAATGTTAATATTTTTGTTGACCAACAATGTATGAGGCATTTATTCCATTTCTCTTGTGCATCGGACTTGGTCTCACTTTCTTCCATTTTAATCAGAGGAGGAACCGGATGAAGACCCCGATGCAAGCGAGCCTGGAGGGTAGAGAGGATGGGAGAAAAGGAGGAACTGGATGAAGACCACTTTGTATCTCGAAATGGTGAAATTTGTAGGAATTAAGAGTTGTATGTAAAACATTTGACACTTGCCACTATATATGTATCTTGATCGGGATCTAAGTAATGTGATGATGATGTCTATATTATATATGTGCAATGTACATGCTATTTATATTATATCTGCATATTTCTATATATAATATGTATAATATATGCATATTGTTGTATATAACCGGTATGTGTATAGCAGGCAGCACAAAATCATGTATAATACGAGCAAATTCTGTGGCGCACTGAAAACAAGTTCTGTGGCGCACCTTTTTCTGTGGCGCACCGAAGCACAA
Source organism: Lolium multiflorum (assembly GCA_030979885.1). Lineage (NCBI taxonomy): Eukaryota > Viridiplantae > Streptophyta > Magnoliopsida > Poales > Poaceae > Lolium > Lolium multiflorum. The sequence goes on from CM061750.1 coordinate 218,054,069, forward strand.
GTGCGCCATAAAAACCTTATTTTTGTGGCGAAATTTCTCCGGCGCACCGCCCATGCGCCACAGAATGTGTTTTTGGTGCGCCACTAATGAGCCTTTTCCTACTAGTGTGAGTTGAGACCTTTGGCGATCATCCTCCTTTGTTCCTGCACTCTTAAACCCTCTTCCAGGATCCACCACCATTTTGCCTTTCGTTACATCAGCATTAGGAAACTACTTATCATCATAAGAGAATACAAATAGCTTACCAGGAACCACCTCGATATGGTTTGGCATGCGTCATCTCGTTGTGGGCGTGCCAGATGCTCCACAGCGTCATGAGGGTTGGAGCTCTATGCACATCCGGTATGGAGGCCAGAAGGTGAAGGAGCCACTCCCGACCAGTATTTTTCTGTAACGCATCTTGCGGTAGTGGCCAGACTTAGACATGGCTTGCCATAGTGCTCTAGCATGTGCGCAGCGAATGAAGACATGGAAGGAGTCCTCATCTTCATTGCCACAGATTGTACACGTTCGCGTTGTAGGCATTTCCCTCCTGACCATATTAACTTGCGTGGATATCGCATTCCTACATATCTTCCAGGTGAGGATTTTTCACTTTGGGTGGTACTTCCAGCTCGGTATCTCACCGTTAGGTCGCAGGCTGGTTGCACCATGGGCATGGCACTACATGGTAGCGGTCAGAGCTAGGCGATAAGCGCTGCGGACAGTAAATGTTCCACGTTTCTCTGGATGCCATGCGATAAAGTCTTGCTCATTCCTTGGGGAGGTCTTTATTTTGATGATCTCCTCTATATCCTCCTGTTCAAAATAGAGGTGTAGGCTCTGTAGATTCCAAGACCCGTTAGGTTGAAGGAAATCAGCTACCCAGCGGTACCGGCATCGGCCTTGTGCAGAACGCGACCGATGATTGGAGTCTCTGGGGATCCACGGGTCTCGCCAGGCGTGGATTTGGGCACCGTTGCCCACTCTCCAGATTACACCTTGCTTCAAGAGCTCTAGTCCATATTCGATGGCATGCCATGTAGATGATCCGTTCCCTATAAAAACATTGTCAATCAACGAGCCATTTGAGAAGTATTTCGCTTTAAGAAGCTGGGCACAAAGTGTGTCCGGATATTGTATCAGTCGTCACGCTTGCCGTCCCAAGAGTGCCTGATTAAACAGGCGCATATCACGGAATCCTAATCCACCACGGTCCTTAGGCCTTAGCATGATGTCCCAGCCCACCCAGTGGGTCTTTCTCTTCCCATTCTCTGCTCCCCACCAGTATCGTCGAATTATTTTTGAAATTCGTCAAAGAGGCCTAGAGGCAGTTGTGTACCTGGCCTCACATGTCAGTCTTACCTCGGCGGGTAGTACTTCTTATAATCTGTACCCATTCACAGTAGGTCTGAATTCTAACGAACACCAGTCTATTGTTGAAAGTTGGGATGATCCAGTCCTAGTTACAACGGCCCCATTGATGTCTCTGAAGGGTGTTTTTCCCTTTTGAGGTGGAGATAAGATAGCCACCTGCACCATCTTCCCATTTACTTCCTGATTTTACTTGCATGGTACGTGCAATCCTGCCCGTATCCGGCGATTGTATTTCAGAATATTGTCGAGCAACAAATTGCGAGCAACGGTACTGCCCGAGCCTTAATTAGCATGCATTGCAGCCATCTATGTCTCGCTCCATTTTGGTGGAAAAGTGTAATTTACAGTTTTCACGAGACTGAAGCTACACTTTTATGAAATGAAGTTGGGACTTAAGAAAATCTCAACGAGTGAAAATTAGCAAAACAATGTTAATTCATGGCCCTTCGTGCATGCTAAATGGGGTGTCACCCTTCTTCTTTGCCTTTGTGTCGTACTGCCGTTAGGCATGGATAGATTTAAGAGATTCCAAAACACAATGCATCTAAAAAGAGCTAGTGTCATGCCATCCACATCGTGATATGACATGTCTGTTATTCTTCGATTTGAAGCATATGTACAAACAGTAGCAATACAACTCGAATAACATTGAAATAAACTTTGCAACACGCAAGGAACAGTTAGTGCCCCATAGGAATGTGAGGAGCCAAGCTAAAAGTTGCTCAGTTTCCAACCTCTGAAATCCAAAATGAATCATGTACACATCTCCGTCGAGATGTGCCATATCATCAAGGCATCGTACCCTTTGGTTGACATGGAAAAACAAACATGTCAACAATATATTCGGTTAAGGAATATTGATGCCGTGAGCAGGATCTACAGGTTAGCTTTTTTTTTATGTTAAGGCTCATGGTCTTGGATCTCAAGAATGAAACAAAACTATAAGATTCTTATGCATTATGTGTTAGATAATTAGGCACAATTTTCATGATTAATTCCAGAATATAAAACATGATGACAGCAACTACTAACATGTGAAACTCGAACATACTAGATGCATTAATCAACATGAGTAGCAGCAGCACAAACGATAAAGCATCCATCGCTAAACAGATCGAGATATGTCGCACGTACCGATCTGGTGGAGGTGGCGGTGGAGGTGTAGCAGATGATGTCGCAGCAGTAACGTTGTTGATGACAACGTTGTTGACGACAGGGACGGGTCGAAGTAGACGGCGTTGAAGACGACGGTAGGCAGCACCCCCCGACTTGGACGGAAGGCGACCCGTGATGAAGAGCTTGAGCAGTCGCGAGAGCGCTTCGAAAACCTAATTCGCCCTCTCCCGTACAGGATCGCAAGGACGAGCGGTTCCGGAGACCTGCTCTCCCGTTCGCCGATGCACGTCGGCGCGCGGGATGGAGTAGGCTACGATGGCGGCGCAAGCAGAGAGAGGTGGAAACCCTAACTCGTGTATTCGGTGTCTTTCTGCGGTAGCCGGACAAGAGATTATATAGGCTCGGGAAACCCTAGGCAACGTGGGCCACACCCACGTCGCACGAACGTTTCGAGTCGGTTACAGATAGCCCACGATCCGGAGCGACCCGAACCGACTAACTGTGACGCGTCCGTCTAGAACTCTGTTCGTTTTCCTGAGCTGCAAAAAGTAAGGAAAGTCTCGGCTCAATCCACTCACCACGAGCGCGGCGCGTCGCGTCGAGACGAGCGAGCGAGGAGGAGGAGGAGGAGCGCGCGTGTAGCACTCCTATTCTCACTCACTTACTAGTGGTGAAACAACCCACCTTATAAGGTGGTCTAACTTCCTCCCAACTTTCCATGTGGGACTAAACTTCCCACCTCTTGCCACTCACTAGTGAGCTGCCACCAACTTGGGCTCAAACTCACAAGCCACTATGTGGGCTTTGAGATTTATAGGGAAAACTGAAATCTAATTTGGGCCACTAAAAATATTTCAATAATCCCCCACCAGATCTCAAATCCCCATTTAGAGATTTACCAATACTCGCTGCTTGTTTATATACCAGTGTTTCAGCGGAGACTGTTAAGTTGAACTTCCGCCTAGAACCTTAAGCTACATCAATTCACACTTGAACAATGGACTAAGCCTTGAATTGCAAGTTTTGCGTGAACAGGGTTTCACTCAAAGTCATGACCAGTACATGGCTGCCAGTAGCCTACCCCGCGGGTGAAGCATATGCGTCATACTTCATGGTCTCTTCATGAGTTTACTAGAGATCACCCAAATCTCATAGATTGCGACGTTTAACAATCGGACTCATATAGGTGTGTTATTTCAAGAATGCTCAGGACAGCATCTTTGCTATAATAGCCAACATAAACACATTAAGGCTTGTCGCCAACCTGCCTTACAACAATTGAGAGTTGTGCATCTTCACATAGAGAGGGTTGCATAATACTCTCCTCAATTAAACCACTAGTTTGTTCTTCCCAGGTCCTAATTCACGGGATCTCCGATCACAAAGGTTGGGTTACCACTATGGTGTAACATCAACGGGTCTCAAACCCATCTCCATCGATGCACTTTCTATCACATTACGTGATAGTCTCTTTGTAAAGGGATCTGCCAGGTTTTTGTCTGTTTTAATATATGTAACAGTTATTACTCCGGAGTTTCGCAATTTCCTGACAGACTTCAAACGTCTCTTGACGTGTCTTGATGACTTCGCGTTATCCTTAGAATTGTTCACTTTGACAATTACAGTTTGATTGTCACAATTCAAAAGAATTGCCGGAACAGGTTTTTCAACCACAGGCAAGTCCATCAAGAGCTCACGCAACCATTCTGATTCAACAGTGGTTGTGTCTAAAGCAGTAAGTTCTGCTTCCATAGTTGACCTCGTCAATATGGTTTGCTTGCAAGATCTCCATGACACCGCGCCACCTCCAAAGGTAAATACATACCCACTTGTGGCGTACAGATCAGCTACATCTGAGATCCAATTCGAATCACTATATCCTTCAAGCATAGCTGGGTGCCCTGAATAGTGAATCCCATAACTCATTGTACCACATAGGTAGCGCATGACCCTATCAAGTGCATGCCAATGATCAGTACCCGGGTTTGACATGAACCTACTCAACTTGCTAACAGCAAAAGAGATGTCGGGTCTAGTCGCGCTCGCTAAGTACATGAGTGAGCCAACGATCTGAGAATATCTCAATTGATCTATGGCGATTCTCCGGTTCTTGCGTAATGTCACACTGGGATCATAAGGTGTTGAAGAAGGCTTGCTATCAATATAGCCGAACCGGCTCAAGATCTTCTCAACATAATGGGATTGCGTTAGAGTAATCCCACTCTCGTTCTTAATCAGCTTGATGTTCAGAATCACATCAGCTTCTCCCAGATCTTTCATATCAAAGCTCTTTGACAAGAAAGACTTGACCTCGTGTATTACTTTCATGTTTGTACCAAAGATCAGAATATCATCCACATACAAACATAATATAACACCTTCGCCCCCACCATGGCGATAGTAAACGCACTTGTCAGCCTCATTGACAACAAAGCCTACAGAAGTTAAAGTTCTGTCAAACTTCTCATGCCATTGCTTAGGTGCTTGTTTTAGGCCATATAAAGATTTTAGCAACTTGCACACCTTTCTTTCTTCACCTTTTACTACAAACCCATCAGGCTGATCCATATAGATTTCCTCTTCCAACTCTCCATTAAGAAAAGATGTCTTTACGTCCATTTGATGAACGATAAGACCATAGGAGGCAGCCATGGATAGTAGTACTCGAATGGTGGTAAGTCTAGCGACAGGTGAATAGGTGTCGAAGTAATCTTCGCCTTCTCTCTGTGTGTAGCCTTTCGCTACAAGCCGCGCCTTGTACTTCTCAATAGTACCATCAGGTCTTAGCTTCTTCTTGAACACCCATTTGCAGCCCACAGGCTTGCATCCATGGGGTCGTTCTGATAGCTCCCAAGTTCCATTAGAAAGAATCGAGTCCATCTCATTATGGACAGCTTCTTTCCAGTCATCTGCATCTGGAGATGCATATGCCTCTGCAATGGACGTGGGAGTATCATCCACAAGGTACACAATGAAATCATCACCAAAGGATTTTTCAATCCTTCGTCTCTTGCTCCGTTTAGGAGCTTCATTGTCATCCTTCTCAATAACAATCTCATGTGATTGTTCAAAATACTCATTAGATGTACTAGATTCAGGAACTATCTCAGTAGAAATTCTAGCAATGCTATGCATATCTTTCATAGGAAACATATTCTCAAAGAATGTTGCATCACGAGATTCCATAATAGTGTCAACATGCATATCAGGTACTTCAGATTGAACTACTAAAAATCTATAACCTACACTCCGCGGAGCATAACCTAGAAAGATACAATCCACTGTCTTTGGTCCGAGTTTGCGCTTCTTAGTAATTGGAATATTGACTTTCGCCAAACATCCCCATGTGCGCAAATACGAAAGTGATGGTTTTCTCCCAGACCACTCCTCGTAAGGGGTTTTATCTTTATTCTTGTTAGGAACTCTATTCAGGACATGACATGTAGTCAACAAAGCCTCCCCCCACCATGCCTTTGATAAACCAGCAGTGGCTAACATGGAATTCACCAAGTCAGTCAGCGTGCGGTTTTTCCTCTCGGCAACCCCGTTTGATTGGGGCGAATAGGGAGGCGTCCTCTCATGAATAATACCATGTTCCTCACAGAATTCATCAAAGATTTTAGGAAAATATTCACCACCACGATCAGACCTAAGACGCTTTATCTTTCTCTCTAGTTGATTTTCAACTTCGGCCTTATAAATTTTAAAGTAGTCTAAAGCTTCATCTTTAGTTCGCAACAAATAAACATAGCAAAATCAAGTCGCATCATCAATCAGTGTCATGAAATATCTCTTTCCACCTTTTGTCAACACACCATTCATCTCGCATAGATCAGAATGTATGAGTTCTAGAGGTGCCAAGTTTCTCTCCTCGGCCGCCTTGTGAGGCTTCCGAGGTTGCTTTGATTGCACACAACTATGGCACTTACAACCTTTGGCAATGGTGAACTTCGGAATTAAACTTAAACTGGATAGCCGAGACATTAAACCAAAATTAATGTGACATAAACGAGAATGCCAAACACCGGTATCATCACTAACATTGCCACAAATATGGTTCACAGACTTATTACTGAAATCAGAAAGCGAAAAGCGGAACAAGCCTCCGCACTCATAGCCTTTACCAATAAATTGTCCAAACTTGGAAACAACTAATTTATTCGACTCTAAAACAACCTTAAACCCATCTCTACATAGAAGGGAGCCGCTAACGAGATTCTTGTTCATAGTAGGGACATGCTGCATGTTCCTCAGCTGCACGATCTTCCCCGAAGTGAACTTCAGATCTACTAGTACCAACAGAAGCATGTGACCCATTCCCCATCAAGACGGAAGAATCCCGGGCGACCTGTAAGAAGTGAACATGGATATGTCAACACACACATGAACATTAGCACCCGTATCAATCCACCAACATGGAGATTGAAATACCAAAGAACAGTAAAGAGATTACCGTACCCATCAGCATTGCTAGCGGTCACCGTGTTGACTTGCCTCGCCTTTTTCTTGCGGTCTGCCCTCTCTGGACAGTCCTTAGAAAAGTGGAGTCTCTCCACAGGTAAAGCAGCTCAGATCTGCTTTGTTTATCATCTTCTTCTTCTTGAAGGTTGTAGTCTTCATAGGCTTATTGAAGGAGGGCTTGTTATTCCCTTTGTTCTTGCTGTAGGGTTTCTTCTGCACCATGTTGGCGCTAGACTGACCCTCTCCTTTCTCAATAGTATCCTTAGCCCGAGCTTTCTCCTCAACATCAAGAGACGCTATCAGGTTTTCAACTGATATCTCCTGTCTCTTGTGTTTGAGAGTTGTGGCAAAGTTCCTCCATGAAGGGGGCAACTTAGCAATAATGCATCCAGCCACAAACTTGTCAGGTAAGGCACACTTAAGGAGTTCAAGCTCTTTCGCAATGCATTGTATCTCATGAGCTTGTTCGACTACAGAACGGTTGTTCACCATCCTGATGTCATGGAAGCTCTCCATGATGTACAATTCACTGCCTGCATCGGTTGCACCGAATTTAGCATTCAGTGCATCCCAGAGCTCTTTACCGTCTGTTATGTGCATGTACACATCACACAGACGATCAACAGAATACTCAGAACGCATCCGACGAAGAGAGTATTGTTTTCCTTGAACTTGTTCTGATCTTGGTCAGATATAGTTCCTTCAGGTAAACCATTACTAACTTCGAACACTTTCAGATGAGTAAGCCAGAGCGTGGCCTTAACCTGCCACCTCTTAAAGTGCACACCGGTAAACTTATCCGGCCTCAGTGCATCAGCAAAACCAGCCATTGTTAACTCAGGAAATTGCCTACAATTAGGTTTTTGGATTGTTGGATAATTAGGCACAATTTCCATGATTAATTCCAGAATATAAAACATGATGACAACAACTACTAACATGTGAAACTCGAACATACGAGATGCATTAATCAACATGAGTAGCAGCAGCACAAACGATAAAGCATCCATCGCTAAACAGATCGAGATATGTCGCACGTACCGATCTGGTGGAGGTGGCGGTGGAGGTGTAGCAGATGATGTCGCAGCAGTAACGTTGTTGATGACAACGTTTTTGACAGAGAGACGTGAAGTAGACGGCGTTGAAGACGACAGCACACCGCCCGACTTGGACGGAAGGCGTGATGAAGAGCTTGAGCAGTCGCGAGCGCTTCCCAAAAACTAATTCGCCCTCTCCCGTATAGGATCGCAAGGACGACGGTTGGAGACCTGCTCTCCCGTTCGCCGATGCACGTCGGGCGGGATGGAGTAGGCTACGATGGCGGCGCAAGCAGAGAGAGGTGGAAACCCTAACTCGTGTATTCGGTGTCTTCTGCGGTAGCCGGACAAGAGATTATATAGACTAAAACCCTAGGCAACGTGGGCCACCCACGTCGCACGAACGTTAGTCGGTTACGGATAGCCCACGATCCGGGAGCGACCCGAACCGACTAACTGACGCGTCCGTCTAGAACTCTGTTCGTTTTCCTGAGCTGCAAAAAGTAAGGAAAGTCTCGGCTCGAGGCTCAATCCACTCACCACGAGCGCGGCGCGCGTCGTGACGTGTCGTGTCGAGTCGAGTCGAGACGAGGCGAGCGAGGAGGAGGAGCGCGCGTGTAGCACTCCTATTCTCACTCACTTACTAGTGGTGAAACAACCCACCTTATAAGGTGGTCTAACTTCCTCCCAACTTTCCATGTGGGACTAAACTTCCCACCTCTTGCCACTCACTAGTGAGCTGCCACCAACTTGGGCTCAAACTCACAAGGCTGCCACTATGTGGGCTTTGAGATTTATAGGAAAAACTGAAATCTAATTTGGGCCACTAAAAGTGGGCCCAATATTTCAATAATCCCCCACCAGATCTCAAATCCCCATTTAGAGATTTACCAATACTCGCTGCTTGTTTATATACCAGTGTTTCAGCGGAGACTGTTAAGTTGAACTTCCGCCTAGAACCTTAAGCTACATCCACTCACACTTGAACAATGGACTAAGCCTCGAATCAAGCTCACCACGAGCGCGTGTCGTGTCGTGTCGTGTCGTGTCGAGACGAGCGAGGAGGAGGAGGAGGAGCGCGCGTGTAGCACTCATATTCTCACTCACTTACTAGTGGTGAAACAACCCACCTTATAAGGTGGTCTAACTTCCTCCCAACTTTCCATGTGGGACTAAACTTCCCACCTCTTGCCACTCACTAGTGAGCTACCACTTTCAAACTCACAAGGCTGCCACTATGTGGGCTTTGAGATTTATAGGGAAAACTGAAATCTAATTTGGGCCACTAGAGTGGGCCCAATATTTCAACAATATGAAACGTGCAATGTACATGAACAGTTGTATGAAGAGAACACAAGAAAAAAAATGATATCTTGATCCTACGTGAATAAGTGTAAATTAAAATTACATTGAAGAAACCGTCTCTCTTGCTTCGGCCGCGCCTCAACATTCTCAAGAACCCTAAAGAACAAAACTAAAAAAACTTGAGTAACCTCAAATGTTACGACTAGCTGCATAAACTTCTCATTCCTTGCTGTATGGCGAGCGAATAAGACAGGGAAAACAAAAGAGCAAGATTAGAAAACCACAAACCACAATAGAATTTCTCCGTTACAATAGCAAGAGAGGCTAAAGCGTTGTACGAGAAATCCACCGTGACCAAGAGCCAAAAATGCAATAGGGTCGCCGGTATCAGCCACGTTGGCCACAAATACATCGCGAGACTCTTGTTCGGTTCGAAACTGGCAGCAAAAAGCTTTGCGGGTTTAATTAATTAATTGAGAAGTAAAAAATTAAATAAATGCAGGCATGTACAAGATAGGATAAAAAAAATCTAAAACCATACTCAATCAAAAAAAAAGTGCCAACACCAAAATGTGGGACACTACATTGCTACTTAATCAATTAAAATATTTTTCTGGCAGGCATGCGTGAAGCCAAAATCCTGGTGTGGAACCATCGCGGAACAGCGAGGGTGCCCCAACGAGACGACGGAGAGCCAGGCCCCTCAAAGTAGAGATATCCGTGACAAGATGCAATGCCCTCCGAAAAGATGAGGATCGAATCATCCATCAAGTGAAAGCTCTATCCAAATATCAACTCGCCGGCCGGCCACCGTACCGCGGCCATGCTGGCGAGCATCCCATGGGCAAACGGCAAGGTCAACACGTAGCTAGACGTCCGGGAAGATGAACGAACCCCACGGTGCTGGCATGCACGCGTACTCTCCAAAGATGCGGATGCCTGCAACGTCATGTCAACTCTGCGTATCTCGTCGTCAGCATCTATATCGCATCGACCATCGTAGAGCTGGCCAAGTGTACAGTACACGACAGTATTGCACATGCATTATTCGCGCCGTCAGCTAGACCGCGGCATCGATGGGCCGCAGCTCTATCTCAGAGCCGTTGAGTTACACACGTCTGAATCTGATCCGGCAGGTCTTGGTCGGCACACGCAAAAGCACAAAAGAAAATGCGATATATTCAGCTGAGGAAGATCGACGGGGCGAGCTTGATATTCCCAATAAGGACGGCAGCAAAGGTAAGACCATCTCCACCGGCGCCCCCCAAACAAAGGCGCCGGCACCTCTGTTTGGGGAGCGCCAGCACATCATTTTTTATTTGGGGAGCTCCTCCCACACTGGCGCCTCTAAACATGCGGCCCGATAGATAATTTAAATTTGAAATCTCAAACACAACCATAGATATTCGAATAAGTTTACGAATAAAAAGTTTGGGCCAACACACGGCCACCAAATACGAATAGGTTTTGGAATAAGAAGTTTGGGCCAACACACGGCCATGAGATCGCCGTTTCCGGCGCAAAAAAGGGCTTCCAAGCCACATGATCACATGATCAAATGAAGGAGGTCACGGGCGGCGCAACCTCGACGACTTCCTCATCGGTGGCCAACGGCAGCTCCGTCGCTGCAACAGGATCCACGGTCGTCGGGGGAGGCATGAACGTCGACGGTGCCGGGGCAAACATGAATTGGGACGGTGCCGGGAGGCATGAACGGGGGGTGCCGGGGCAGACATGAACGGGGACGGTGCCGGGAGACATGAACGGGGACGGTGCCGGGGTAGACATGAACGTGGACGGTGCCGGGGGAGACGCAGCTCGCGCCGCCGCCATCACCTCTTGGCCGATGCGCTCGTGGTACATCTCGTGCCACGCCCGCGCCAAGGGTCCATCTTTTCCATGTCGGCCATCAAGATCTTCGATTCTTGAGACATTTTGGCCAACGATAGCTGCGTCGCTTCGTTGGTGGCCTTCATGGCAGCGGCGTGAGCTTCCATCTTCGCCGCCTCCACCCTCTCCCTCTCCAACTCGATCTTGGCGTCTTGCTTGTCGAGGATGGCCTTCCACACGACGGCGGCTCTATCGGCAGCTTCCTTGTTCTCCACCGAGAAGGAGGTGATCATCTTCTCGATGGAGGCGTCCATGGCTGCCAAAACCGGCGCCGCATTCCTGTCGGCCTTGGCCTTCTTGTTGCCAATGGGGCGCCCGGTGGAGGCGCCGGCTGGATCAACCGGCCCATCTTCCCCGTCCTTCAAGAGAGTGGAGAGGAGGTCGTCCCATTTCTTGCAACCTTGGAGCTTGTTGTAGCAATGCATAAACGGGAAGTCTTTGTCCTCGTTTTGGTGCTTGTACATCTCGAGGGCATTGCGCATCTAACAACATATGATGCAAAACAATGAAACAACATTGATCATCAATTCATATGCACCAACATTGATCATCAATTCATATGCATCATCAATTCATATGCAACAATATTGATCATCAATTCATATGCATCATCAATTCATATGCATCATCAATTCATATGCAACAACATTGATCATCAATTCATATGCAAATAAGATAGGCGTAGATCATACCCAATCCACCATCGTCTTGCCGCTCTCCTTTCGTGCCTTGATCTTCTCGTAGTAGCTGTGGAACTTGCTACACGCCGCCTTGATCAAGTTCCAACGGTGAGAGAGGGCGCCCTCGTTCCGTTTCATCTCCATGGTGGCGTAATCACCATAGTTCTTCTTCTCGTTGAAACAATCGAGAATGCGCTTGTAGTACTTGCCCCCGGTTTGGTTTGCGCCGGTGATGGGGCAAAAACTCACTTGCTTCCACGCCTCGATGAGGCATTCATCCTCCAAGGACCTCCACCTCGGACCACGCGTGCCTCCTCACGCTCGCGCTAGTCTCGTGTCGATCAGCTCCTCCTGGACTTCCTCCTCACCTTCGTCCTCGTTGGCCTCTTCTTCGTAGTCGTCGACCGGGGGTTTGTAGGCATGGCCGCGTATGATGCAGTTCAGGATCTCCTCCCCGCCGGCAATCTACGCATAAAGTTGCAAACTTTTAGTCACCATCGGTGTCTACGATGCACACAACACATAGAAAGAAAGGAAACAAACCTCGTCCTGCCCCATGGACACGCCGGACGTGCTGCCGAACACCTGCTAGGTGCGCGTGCCGTCGTCGGGGAAGAGGTCGCGGGGAAGGCCGGTGCCGTCCGTCACGTGGCCCTGGGTGCGGCGCAGATCAGGCGAATCGTTCAGGTCGGGGAAGCGGAAGGCGCCGCTGCCCCGAGCCGTTGAATCCGGCGAGAACGGGCCGTTGTTGTCGACGGTCATGTCGTTGTCGCTGAACTCGGGGGAGTAGCAGCCGCCATCTGCGAGATCGACGGCGCGTCCGCGGTGTACCCCGCGTAGTAACCCGGCGACGACGGGGAGCTCGAGATGCTGTTCAGGCCGCCGGCCAAGCTCAGGCACGCTTCCGCAGAGGCCACCGCTGCTGCTTCGAGGGCGGCGAGGCGGCGCCTCCTACGGTCGGTCGTGATGAAGGCGCGGTGCTCCATCTCCGTCTCCCAGTCCTCCTGCGACATGGTCGCCGGCTTCTCCTTCGGCGCGACGGTGCGCGTCTTCGGCGGCGCCTTCGTCGGCGCCTTCGCTGCCTTCACCGGAGCCTTTCTCTTCGGTGCCATGGCGCGGCGGCGAGGGTTTTTCGGGTTGGAGGCTGGATGGGAGATGGAGCGGCTGGCGGGAGAAATGAGCGGCGGAGAGGACGGAGTTTTGGGGGAGAAGATGTATATTTTGTTGTTGTGTGGCTGACAGACGGCTCCCACGCCCAAAATTTTCAGCCTCGCTGTTATAAAAGCGACAAGCAAATAACGAAGAACGATAAAGGAATACGCAGCGGAGACACAAGATTTAACATGGAAAACCCCTTCCAACACAGAAGGGGAAAAAACCACGGGCGCCAGCCAGCAAAACTTCACTATATCGGGAGTGTTTACAAACGCCGTGGGTTATCTTATAATCTGATAAACCCTAGCCGGAGGCTTACAAGATGTATATATAGGCGGTGCCACGTCCGTACCGTACCAAGCCTCCGGCGACGGGCCTCGCTCCGCTCGTCAGAAGTTAGCCTCCCTTTAGTATATGAATTTGGATCACAATACAACAAACTCCACCTTGAGACAAATTCCATCTTGTAGCATGAACTTCAACAAACTCCTGAACAACAAAGAAAACACTTGCTGGCGCCAACAACCACTTGGGCTAAACAGTTATACCAACCAAGCTCGAGCAAAGCTCAAACTTGGAAATAGGAACTGGCTTTGTCATCATATCAGCAGGATTATCATGAGTACTTATCTTGCATACCTTCAGTTTACCTTGAGCAACAATGTCACGAACATAATGGTACTTGATATCAATGTGCTTTGTCCTCTCATGGAACATTTGATCTTTAGTAAGGTATATTGCACTTTGACTATCAGAAAACAAGTTAATGCAAGAATCATCTCCACAAAGCTCAGCATACAAACCTTTCAACCAAACAGACTCTTTGCAAGCTTCATTAATTGCTATATATTCTGCTTCGGTTGTAGATTGGGCAACAACAACTTGTAACGTTGCCTTCCAACTCACCGCACATCCACCAACAGTGAACGCATAACCTGTGAGGGATCTTCTCTTATCCAAACGGCATCAAAATCTGAATCCACATAGCCTACGAGTCCCTCACCGGTCTTGCCAAACTTCAAGCAAGATTTGAATGTGCCACGAAGGTACCTGAAAATCCACTGAACAGCTTTCCAATGTTCTTTACCAGGATTAGCCATGTATCGACTGACCAAACTCATAGCATATGACAAGTCAGGACGAGAACAAACCATGGCATACATCAAGGAACCAACAACACTAGAATATGGAACTCGAGACATGTACTCAATATCTTCATCAGTACTAGGACATTGCAATGCTGACAACTTAAAGTGAGGAGCAATAGGTGTACTAACAGACTTTGCATCATGCATATTAAAACGATGAAGAACTTTCTGAATGTAATTTTGCTGACTAAGAAATAACACACTAGATTTTCTGTCTCTTGTAATTTCCATACCTAGTATTTTCTTAGCAGCACCAAGATCCTTCATCTCAAACTCACTACTTAATTGTGACTTTAAAGTAGTGATCTCTTTCTTGCTCTTGGCAGCAATCAATATATCATCAACATATCACAGCAAGTATATTGGTGATCCATTAACAAACTTGATATAAACACAACTATCATACTTAGATCTCTTAAACTCATGTGCAAGCATAAATGAATCAAACCTTTTGTACCACTGTCTTGGAGACTGTTTCAGACCATAAAGGGACCTCTTCAACTTGCAAACAAGATCCTCCTTACCAGGCACAACAAAACCTTCAGGTTGGTCCATGTATATCTCCTCCTCAAGCTCACCATGCAGAAAAGCAGTCTTCACATCTAACTGCTCAAGCTCAAGATCACGCATAGCCACAATACCAAAGAATGCACGAATAGAACTATGCTTCACAACCGGAGAGAATACATCATTATAATCAATACCTGGAATTTGGCTGAAACCTTTTGCTACTAACCTTGCCTTAAACCTCGGAGGCTCATTAGGAGACAAACCTTCCTTTCTTTTAAATATCCACTTACAACGGACAGCCTTCTTTTGTTTAGGCAAGGGCACAACATCTCATGTGCCATTCTTGTCAAGCGATTGCATCTCCTCTTGCATAGCGGAAATCCACTTCACGCGGTCAACGGATGCAACGGCCTCAGTATATGTAGCAGGTTCAGTATCATGCTCCACCTGTTCAGCACAACTCAAAGCATGGTGAACAAGATTACATTCTTCAATCAAACGAGGACGTGGACCTTTGTTACGCCTCGGTCTATCAGCAGCAATGGAGCTATTTGTTTGCTGCAAAACAGGTGGTGAGTGCTGAACAACAGTGTTATCATTTTCAGCAGCATCATTTTCTTTCTCCTCCACGTGCTCCACCTGCACGCTAATCCTCTGTTGTTCATCATCAGAATTATCAGAAAAATCAACAGCATCAGTAACATCTGTAGATGAACTCTTATAAAACATGACAGCCTCATTAAAGACTACATTCCTGCTATGCAAAACTTTCTTAGTTTCAGGATTCCATAACTTGTATGCCTTAACTCCTGAACCATAACCAAGAAACACACACTTAACAGCCCTAGGCTCTAGCTTTCCATTATCAACATGAGCATAAGCAGTGCAACCGAAAACTCTCAACTGTGAATAATCAGCAGGTGAACCAGACCATACCTCAATAGGAGTTTTCTTATCAAGCGGAATGCAAGGTGACCTGTTTATCAAGTAACAAGCGGTGGAGGCTGCTTCAGCCCAAAAATGTCTATGCATACCAGCATTGGACAACATGCAGCGAGCCTTGGAGATGATGGTTCTGTTCATCCTCTCCGCCACACCATTCTGCTGAGGAGTATATGGGATGGTGTGGTGCCTGACAATGCCTTCGTCGCTGCAATAATCATTGAAAACAGTAGAACAAAACTCCATGCCATTGTCAGTACGAAGCAATTTAACTTTCTTTTCTGTTTGCTTCTCTACCATAACTTTCCACTTTCTAAAAGCATCAAACACATCACATTTATGTTTCAGAAAGAAAGGCCACACTTTTCTGGAGTAATCATCTATGATAGTAAGCATGTAATTTGCACCACCAAGAGAAGTCTTGCGGGAAGGTCCCCACACATCAGCATGCACATAATCTAGAATCCCTTTAGTGGTATGAACGGAAGCATTGAATTTAACTCTTTTATGCTTACCAAAAATGCAGTGCTCACAGAACTCAAACTTACTCAAATTGCAGCCATCTAGCAGGTCTCTCCTGTGCAATTCTGCCATGCCATGTTCACTCATATGTCCAAGATGCATATGCCACAGATTAGTTTTACCAGGTTCATCAGGAATAACAGCAGCAGCAATACCAGACAAAGTGCTACCTCTAAGAACATATAATTTTGCAGAATTCATATCACCAATCATGTGAACGAGAGAGCCTTTTGATACCTTCAGAACTCCGCGAGAACCGGAGTGTTTGTACCCATCAACATCAAGGGTACTGAGTGAGATCAGATTTCTGGCCATGCCAGGTATGTGTCTCACATCTGTCAGAGTGCGTGTCATGCCATCATGCATCTTGATCTGAACGGAGCCAATGCCCACGATCTCACGTGGGTTGTTATCTCCCATACGCACGACATCTCCACTCTGCACAAACTCATAAGAACTGAACCAGTCTTTGTTACAGCAAATATGAAACGAGCATGCAGAATCAAGTATCCACTCATCATTACCAGAAACACAACCAGCAAACACAACTAGGCAATCGCCTTCAGAATTATCACTGGAAACAACAGCGGCCTTACCATCACCCTCAGATTTGTTTTTCGGTTGGTAAGTACCGTTTCTTTTCTCTTTGTTCTGCAACTTCCAACAATCATCAATATTATGGCTGGTTTTCTTACAGTACTTGCAGAACTTACCATCTCGTCCCTTGGACTTTGAGCGACCTCTGTCGGTCTTGCTCTTATCTCTGTTGTAGTTGTTGTAGTTGTTGTTTCTGTTCTCGGTCCTGCCTCGGACCTGCAGTGCTTCTGCCTTAGATGACGAACCCTCTGCCTGCACCATAGATTTCATCTTTTCCCTCTGCTGGAGGGCCTCATAAACTTCGGCAAGGGTTAGTTCATCACGACTGTATAGTAAGGTGTCTCGAAAATTCGCAAAGGAATTAGGCAACGAGACTAACAGTATAAGAGCGAGATCCTCATCATCATACTTTACCTCCATGGATAGCAAATCAGAAACGATCTCTTTAAAGATCGATAGGTGATTCATCATTGACGCACCTTCTTGCAGCTTGTGCGAGAACAACTTCATCTTCACGTGCATCTTACTGGTTAGATCTTTGGACATGCAGATCGATTCCAGTTTCAACCACAGCGCCGCTGCGGATTTCTCAGCCAGCACTTCCTGCAAGATATTGTTGGATAGATGAAGTTGAATTAAAGAAAAGGCCTTACGATCTTTCCTCTTTTCATCGTCGGTCCAGGTCTTGGCATCTTTCTTGCCAAATCCATCAAGAGCTTCATCCAGATCAGAAGATTGGGTGAGGATCGCCCTCATCTTCACTTGCCACAGAGAAAATCTCGTGGTGTAATCCAGCTGCGGTAGATCGAACTTCAAGGAAGACATGTCGCAAAACCCTAGATTGAAACACGGGCTCTGATACCACTTGTTATAAAAGCGACAAGCAAATAACGAAGAACGATAAAGGAATACGCAGCGGAGACACGAGATTTAACGTGGAAAACCCCTTCCAACACAGAAGGGAAAAGAACCACGGCGCCAGCCAGCAAAACTTCACTATATCGGGGAGTGTTTACAAACGCCGTGGGTTATCTTATAATCTGATAAACCCTAGCTGGCGGCTTACAAGATGTATATATAGGCGGTGCCAACGATCCGTACCGTACCGCCCTTCGCAGGCGTCAGAAGTTAGCCTCCCTTTAGTATATGAATTTGGATAACAATACAACACTCGCGAGGCGCCGGCGCCCGATTCGCGCCCTTGGCGAAGGGGCCGATACCGGGTTGTCGGTGATTCTATTGGCTTCAAAATTGGTCGGCGAAGCTCTAAGATAGACGTGCATTGGTTTAATATGTGTCCAGCTGAAAGATTTCAGAGCTCCATCACGCCTTGCATCACGCCTTAAACTTTGTGACATGAGGTAGCGAGGTATGCATGCATGGTCTTGACTGGATCGGTAGGGTGACACGTCTAGGAGTGGTAGGGTGGGAGGAGGGGATCGGAATGGCAAGGTCGTCTGGGTTTCAAAGGGATTTAATGCTCGTGAGTTTTGGCAAGGTTTGGAATTTGTTCAACCAGTTTGGGTGGCAGCCTTTTTTTCGACAAAGAGCATATATATTAATATCGAAGATATCAATTACACCTAGCCTCTGTAACAACGCATTCCCCTAGCGGTCTTACGGATGCACACAGCCAAAAAAAAAATTACAGAAAAAAAAAGTTCAGCTACGGTAGTTTAATCATTGAAACAACAGCACTAACACCACCAAGACAACATCATAAGTCCAACTTCTTAAAAAACGGCGCCTCCAAGAAGAAAACAGTGCACAAACGCTGGCAGCCTGTTAGTAGAAGCTTGTGCTGATTTAGGGCAAGTACACTGCGAAGCTCTTGCCAGTTTAAAAATAAAAAGTCAAATCCTAGCCATGCGGAAGCGTCGGCAGCTATATCCAGTTGTCTGTATGTATTTCTTAAGCGCACGACTCTTTCCTTTGCATCGATGCCAATAAAAAAAGCCGGGATTGCTCTCCTAACTGGTCAAACTGTTGGGATTAATTTCCTAGCGCCAATTAAGCGCCGCGTTGTACATGGTGGCATGTACAACGCAAGACGTTTAGATGGGCGCTTGAGTGATTGAAAGAAAATTGTACAAACTAGTAAAAGTAGCTAAGCGTCCCATCATCCAACGGAAGCAGCTAACTAAGGCGCTAACTATCATTTATTTTATTTGCTTCCATAGCGTCCGCTTGGGGCAAAACAGTACGCTGCACGAGCGAAAATTGCGGAGCGTCCAGCGCTTAGTGAGGCGTCAACGCAACAGCAATTCCCTGGATCGGCCGGGAATAGGCGAGGAATCGATGATAACAGCCAGGAAAACAACCCTAGCGTCCAGGCTTAGCGCCCGCATTGTAGATGCCCTTACAGTATCATTTGTAGCGTACGGTGTTGGTCTTTTTTTATATTCAAATGGTTGATTCATGTATCGATTCTGAATGGCCAATGATCTGTAAATGTTTGAACGAAGTAATAAGTCTAATGAGAGGCCTATGCATCAATTGATGTACACGCTAGGGCTATGTCCCCTTTTCGAAGAAAATTGCCTACATTGGATAAGAGATTTCAGTTCAGGTAATAGTTACAAGGTGTCACACTCCGTAAAGTGCAGAAGAAAACCGTAAATAGTGTGATCACAGATTTATGTACTCCTAAAACACTACTCTAGAATGTCATGCATCCATGGATATACGAGAAGAAACACTGGTCAATTGGTTTTATGCCACTCTCTATTTCACCGATTGCATATATGCCATTACAAAAACTGGACTTGAGGATATACCACTCTAATTGTCCAATATCTCCACCTATGCCAATTTTTCACCAAGATGTGTATTATGTATTGTACCTAAGATACCCTATAAAAACATTTTTTAGCAGGGCTGTCAATTCGTGAACCCAGACACACCCGCCCGTAACATCCCATACCTACGCCGCCGACGAACCCTATATGGAGAGCTCTGGCCGGTGGCTGGCCAGCGAAGCAGTGGAGGGCGCCGCCGACCCGCGCCCTGGAGCCGCGCCGCCGACCCGCGCCCAGCTCTGCTATTGTGTGGGGCGACGCCGCTCGCCCCGAAGCCTCGCCTCGCCCCACCCCGACCCGCGCCCAACGCTGCTGCTGTATGGGCGTTGTCGCTCGCCCACCGCTCGACCGTGCGCAGCATGAGTTTGGCCTCGACTGCCCGTACCAGTGAGTCTAAAGCATCTCTCCAAACTGTGCTTGAATGTACACGTAGTTGTACATTCTGTAATTTTGGTTTTCCCATGGTTTGTAGGCTCGAATTGACCGATAAATTTATCTTAGATATTGTTGTTCAAGGATTTTTGCACAAAGAACTGACTGGTAGGAAATTATATGTAAAGGGAAAAACAATTAGGTGGAATGTGAACTTAGTTCGGAGTTGAGATTTGGCACAGATCAGAGTATCACCGTGTGGTATTTTAACATGATAATGGCTCAAGATGTTAAGCTAGCTCAAACCGATTAATTTCATTGTTCTGAAACTTCAGACCCTATGCTTGACAATGCTGATGAATATGTCCCCGAGCCACCAATTCTTGATAATGATGTGCTTCTGGTGGGTCTTCAAGGTTTTCCTCTAACTCCTAGTAAAAATGCAGCATCCTATTCAACCTCGTGACTAAAACAATCTGCTCAAGTGGTTCCATCTACCTCAACTATAGAAACTGATACATTTGACATAGTTGAGGGGTATGTAGGAGTAGATGATGAGAACATGTATGATGTCCATGTGGATGTCTCAGCAACATGTGTGAAGAAGGGCGGCGACATTCAGGTGGAAGAGGATGATGGTGATGTGTTTGCCCACCATGAAGAGGAAGAAGTGGCTGACATTGACCCTGCTGGGTATAGTGTGGTGCATGACCCCGAGAACCCAGACATCAGAGTTGGGGCTCTTTTTCCCGACATTGTGGCTTGCAGAAAAGCTATAAGGCAGCGAGCTATTATTGTTGGGTTTAAGTTGGATAAAATCAAAACGGACACCACTAGGTTTATTGCTCAGTGTGCACATGAGACATGTAAATGGCGCATCCATGCATCGGTAAGGACGGTAAAACGGTCATGGTATGGGTTTTTTTTCATGTCTGCTATTTATTTGCAAGATTGCTTTGTTCCACTTCACTTATGTAGCTATTTTCTCATTTGCAGATAAAAACACTTCCCTTAGAGCATAATTGTCCAACACAACAGTTGTCAAATTGCACAATGGCTTCACGGGATGGATTGCTGATAGGATTGGGGATTGGGTGAAGAAAAATCCTGGTGTTGGTGCGAAAGATGCTAGAGCAAAGCTGCAAGATGAGTACAAATCAAAACTTTGTATGGTATGAAAGTAGCACTTGATCAAATGCATGGTAGTTATAAAGATAGTTTTCCATTGCTTTTTAATTGGAAAGCTGAGATAGAACAAAAAAAAGGCCCCATGGAGCATTGTAGAGATAGAGCTGCTGAAAATGGGAATAAATATCACTTCAACAGAATGCTTGTTGCATTCAAACCTTGCATCGATGGTTTCCTAGATGGTTGTAGGCCTTATGTTGATGTGGACTCAACGGCACTATATTGAAATTTTAACGGCTAATTAGCTTCAGTAACTGCTGTAGATGGGCATAACTGGTTATATTATGAAGCCTTTGCTATTTTTGACTCTAAAACTAATGACAGTTGGGAATGGTTCATGAAACAGTTGCATCGAGCTATAGGTTCCCCGCATGGGCTTGTTATTTCTAGTGATGCATGCAAAAGATTAGAAACAGCCATTAACCTTGTAATAAGGGGTGGCCCGATCTTCTTAGTAAGCAACGGTGGTGATGATGATTGATACGTCCAATTTGCATCACTATTTTGTATCATAATTTGCTGTTATTCATTGATATATTTCATATTGGGACACAATACTTATGTTATTTCATCTATTTTGCATGTTTCATCATCATTGGAGGATCAAGCACCGGAGCCAGGATTCTGCTGGAAAAAGCACCGTCAGAACGCAATATTTCGGAAGATCGACTGTGGAAGGGAATTTCACGTAAATTCCTATTTTTCCAAATGACGGAGCCAGAAGGGGGAGAAGAGAGGGGCCACTGTGGGCCCAGACCATAGGGCGGCGCGGCCCAGCCCTGGCCGCGCCACCCTATGCTCTGGGGGCCCACGACCCTTTCGCCTCCTTTTCTTCGCGTACTCCTTCGTCCCGAAAACCTAAGCCACAGAGGGATCCTCACGAAGGGTTACAGCCGCCTCTGCGGGGCGGAGAACACCAGAGAGAAAAGAGCTCTCCGGCGGGCAGGAATCCGCCGGGAAATTCCCTCCCGGAGGGGGAAATCGACGCCATCGCCATCGTCATCGAGCGGGACATCATCTCCATCATCATCATCATCATCTCCACCATCTACACCGCCATCACCACCGCTGCACCTCGTCATCGCTGTAGCAATTCGGGTTAAATCTTGATTGTTTGATAGGGGAAACTCTCCCGGTGTTATTCTATACTTGTTGTAGATGCTATTGAGTGAAACCATTGAACCAAGGTTTATGTTCAGATTGTTATTCATCATCATATCACCTCTGATTGTATTCCATATGATGTCTCGTGAGTAGTTCGTTTAGTTCTTGAGGACATGGGTGAAGTCTAAATGCTAGTAGTGAATTATGGTTGAGTAATATTCAATGTTATGATATTTAAGTTGTGGTGTCATTCTTCTAGTGGTGTCGTGTGAACGTCGACTACACGACACTTCACCATTTATGGGCCTAGGGGAGTGCATCTTGTATTCGGTTGCTAATTGCGGGGTTGCCGGAGTGACAGAAACCTAAGCCCCCATTAGTATATCGATGCAGGAGGGATCGCAGGATCTCAGAGTTTAAGGCTGTGGTTAGATTTATCTTAATTACTTTCTTGTAGTTGCGGATGCTTGCAAGGGGTATAATCACAAGTATGTATTAGTCCTAGGAAGGGCGGTGCATTAGCATAGGTTCACCCACACAACACTTATCAAAACAATGAAGATTAATCAGCTGTATGTAGCGAAAGCACTAGACTAAAATCCCGTGTGTCCTAAGAACGTTTGGTCATTATAAGTAAACAAACCGGCTTGTCCTTTGTGCTAAAAAGGATTGGGCCACTCGCTGCAATTATTTCTCTCGCATTTTATTTACTTGTACTTTATTTATCTGCATTATCAAAACCCCCTGAATACTTGTCTGTGAGCATTTACAGTGAAACCTTCATCGAAACTGCTTGTCAACACCTTCTGCTCCTCGTTGGGATCGACATTCTTACTTATCGAAGATACTACGATACACCCTATACTTGTGGGTCATCAAGACTATTTTCTGGCGCCGTTGCCGGGGAGTGAAGCGCTATTGGTAAGTGGAATTGGTAAGGAAAACCTTTACTGTTTGTGCTGATTTTATTTCCTGCTGCTATAATCATTATGGAGAGATCTTCTCTTCAATTTCTATTTGGGAAATCTACTACTACTGCAACGGTAGTGGATGAAGCGCCAGGTGAGGAAGTAGTACCATATAAAATACCTACGAAAATTATTGAACGTGTTATGGATAACCGCTATGAAGGGGATGGAACTGTCCATCCTGGTGATCATTTACTATTTTTGCATGAATTATGCGGGTTATTCAAATGTGCAGGTATTTCCATGAATGAAGTTAGGAAGAAACTATTCACTATATCGCTGTCTGGTAAAGCGGCGCACTGGTATAAATTGCTGAAGAATGGTGATTCTATTGATTGGGAGGACATTGTGCCTTTATTTTATTCCAAATTTTATCCTCCAAGTGAAATTCACAAAGATCGGAACCGCATATATAATTTCTGGCCTCATGATGGAGAAAGTATTGCCCAAGCTTGGGGGAGATTGAAGTCTTTAATGCTCAAATGCCCCATTCATGAGCTTCCTGGTAATGTTATTATTGATAATTTCTATGCAAGACTTTCTTTTCAAGACAAGACCTTGTTGGATACTTCTTGTTCTGGATCATTTACACGCAAGAATGAAGAGTTTAAAAGGGACCTTCTTGATCGGATCCAAGAAAATACTGAAGGATGGGAGAATGACAAAGATAGAGAATCAGGTATAATTTATGATTATAAATGCATTGAAGCTTTTATGGATACTGATAAATTTCGTAATATGAGTGCTACATATGGTCTTGATTCCCAAGTTGTTGCAAATCTTTATAAAGCTTTTGCCTCTTATTATGAACTGCCTAAGAAGAATTTTGATAAGTATCATGAACCGTATAAAGATAAAATTGATTCATCTGTAAACAAATGTGTAGTGATTGAAACTGTTGATAATGTTATTCCTGAAGCTTATATTGAAAAAACTCCTTTCCTGCTAAAATGAAGGAGTACTCTGTCATATCTAGTGCGTTAATAAAAGTGAAAAGAAACCTAAAGAACCTGAAGAACAAATTAAAATTGAACCTGCTGTTGCAATAGTTAAAGATCTTGTGACTGAGAATGTGGAGGATGGTCATATTATTTTCTGTGAAGATGCTTCTAATATTGTTTCACATCCTAATAAACCCAAACAAGTTAGTGTCCCTATGCTATCTGTTAGAATTGGTGATCATTGCTATTATGGTTTATGTGATATTGGTGCAAGTGTTAGTGCTATACCTTATGAACTTTACACGGAGATTATGCACGAAATTGGTTCTTGTGAACTTGAAGATATTGATGTGGTTATTCATCTAGCTAATAGAGAAACTATTTCTCCAATTGGTATTGTTCGAGATGTGGAAGTTCTATGTGGTAAGATTAAATATCCTGCTGACTTTTTGGTACTTGGTTCTGCTGCTAGTGATTATTGTCCTATCATTTTTGGTAGACCTTTTCTAAATACTTGTGGAGCTATTATAGATTGTAAGAAAGAGAAAATTTTGACTAGATTTGCTGGTGAACCTTATGAATTTAACTTTTCTAAATTTACCAAAACTCCTTATAAAGTTGACTTGCCTAGTAATGATTTTAAAATGGAGCAGTGTGCATCTATTGTTCTTGTTCCTAATAACCCTTTGCAGCAACATTTGGAGAATAGTGAAAGTGAAGCTTTTAGGAAAGAAAGAGATGAGCTTGAGGAAATTTTTCGTCGCCAACCTATTCTCAAGCATGATTTACCGGTGGAAGATCTGGGTACAACACCACCACCGAAGGAAGATCCTGTTTTTGATCTAAAGCCTTTACCTGATAATCTTAAATATGCTCATATTGATGATAAGAAAATATATCCTGTTATTATTAGTTCTAAGCTTTCAGAGATTGAGGAAGAAAGGTTATTGGAAATATTGAAGAAACACCGAGGAGCTATTGGCTATACTCTTGATGATTTGAAAGGGATTTCTCCTTCTATTTGCCAACATGCTATTAATATGGAAGAAGATGCAAAGCCTGTTGTTGAACATCAACGTCGTCTAATTCCGAAGATGAAGGAAGTGGTAAGGAACGAGGTATTAAAACTCCTTGAAGCTGGTATTATATATCCTATTGCTGATAGTAGATGGGTTAGTCCTGTTCATTGTGTCCCTAAGAAAGGAGGAATGACTGTTGTGCCTAATGATAATGATGAGCTTATTCCTCAAAGAATAGTTGTAGGTTATAGAATGTGCATTGATTTTCGAAAAGTTAATAAAGTTACTAAGAAAGATCATTACCCTTTACCCTTTATTGATCAAATGTTAGAGAGGTTGTCTAAAAATACTCATTTTTGCTTTCTTGATGGTTATTCTGGGTTTTCACAAATTGCTGTTAAAGCTAAAGATCAAGAGAAAACCACTTTTACTTGTCCTTATGGAACTTATGCTTATAGGCGTATGCCTTTTGGTTTATGTAATGCTCCTGCTACTTTTCAAAGATGCATGTCTGCTATTTTTCATGGTTTTTGCGAAAGTATTGTAGAGGTGTTCATGGATGATTTTTCTGTCTATGGGAATTCTTTTGATAATTGCCTGCGAAACCTCGATAAAGTTTTGCAGAGATGTGAAGAAACTAACCTTGTTCTTAATTGGGAGAAATGCCACTTTATGGTTAATGAAGGAATTGTATTGGGACATAAAATTTCTGAGAAAGGTATTGAAGTTGATAGAGCTAAAGTTGAAGCGATTGAGAAGATGCCCTATCCGAGGGATGTTAAAGGTATTCGTAGTGTTCTTGGTCATGCTGGGTTTTATAGGAGATTTATTAAAGATTTCTCTAAAATTTCAAAGCCTCTTACTAATCTTCTTCAAAAGATGTACCTTTTGTTTTTGATGATGATTGTAAGGAAGCTTTTGAAACTTTAAAGAAAGCCTTAACAACTGCTCCTGTAGTTGAACCTCCTGATTGGAATTTGCCTTTTGAAATTATGTGTGATGCTAGTGATTTTGCTGTAGGCGCTGTTCTTGGACAGCGAGTAGATAAAAAATTAAATGTTATTCATTATGCTAGTAAGACTCTTGATGCTGCTCAAAGAAATTATGCTACAACTGAAAAAGAATTGTTAGCTGTAGTCTTTGCTTGTGATAAGTTTAGACCTTATATTGTTGATTCAAAAGTTACAATTCATACTGATCATGCTGCAATTAGATACCTCATGACAAAGAAAGATGCTAAGCCAAGGCTTATTAGATGGGTACTTCTGTTGCAAGAATTTGATTTACATATTATAGATAGGAAAGGTGCTGATAATCCTGTTGCTGATAATTTGTCTAGATTGGAAAATATTGCTTATGATCCTGTTCCTGTTAATGATAGTTTTCCAAATGAACAATTGGCTGTAATAAAGGTGAGCTCGCGAGAGAGCCCTTGGTATGCAGATTATGCTAACTTTATTGTTTCGAAGTATTTGCCTCCAACCTTTTCAGCTCAGCAAAGGAGGAAATTCTTTTATGACTTGAGGCATTATTTTTGGGATGACCCACACTTATATAAAGAAGGAGTGGATGGTATTATGCGAAGATGTGTTCCGAATATGAACAACAGGAGATATTGAATAAATGTCATGGAAGTGTTTATGGAGGACATCACGCTGGAGATAGAACCGCGCAAAAGGTTCTACAATCA
This sequence comes from Lolium multiflorum, assembly GCA_030979885.1. Lineage (NCBI taxonomy): Eukaryota > Viridiplantae > Streptophyta > Magnoliopsida > Poales > Poaceae > Lolium > Lolium multiflorum. The sequence continues at coordinate 218,080,868 of CM061750.1, forward strand.
GGTTTTTATTGGCCAACACTCTTCAAAGATGCAAGGAAATTTATTTTATCTTGTGATGAATGTCAAAGAGTTGGTAATATCTCCAGACGCAATGAAATGCCTATGAATTATACTCTTGTTATTGAACCATTCGATTGTTGGGGATTCGACTTCATGGGACCTTTCCCTTCTTCAGACGGTAACACTCATATACTTGTCGCTGTTGATTATGTTACTAAATGGGTAGAAGCTATACCTACAAAAAGTGCTGATGGTGAGACCTCTATAAAAATGCTTGTAGATATTATATTTCCTAGATTTGGAGTACCTAGATATATTATGACTGATGGAGGTTCTCATTTCATTCATGGAGGTTTTAGAAAAACTCTTGCTAAGTATGGTATTAATCATAGAATTGCTTCTGCTTATCACCCTCAAACTAGCGGTCAAGTAGAATTATCAAATAGAGAGATTAAAGCTATCTTGGGTAAGACTGTTAATAAATCTAGAAAGAATTGGCCTAGCAAATTGAAAGAAGCGTTATGGGCTTATAGAACTGCTTATAAAAATCCTATGGGAATGTCGCCTTATAAAATGGTTTATGGAAAAGCTTGTCATTTACCTTTAGAACTAGAGCACAAAGCTTATTGGGCTGTTAGAGAACTAAATAAAGATCCTAAATTAGCCGGTAATAAGAGGTTGTTGCAATTAAGTTCTCTAGATGAATGGAGAAGTGAAGCTTATGAAAATGCTAAACTCTTTAAAGAAAAAGTTAAGAAGTGGCATGATAGAAGGATCATTAAAAGAGAATTTAATGTTGGAGATCAAGTTCTATTGTATCGGTCTCGTCTCAGATTCTTTGCAGGGAAATTACTCTCGAAGTGGGAAGGACCATATGTTGTTGAGGAGGTGTATCGTTCAGGAGCAATTAAAATTAGCTCTCTCCAAGGCAATGCCACACAAGTGGTAAATGGACAAAGACTCAAGCATTATATCTCGGGCGATTCTTATAATGTTGATGTTGATATTATTCAAGTGGAAACACCGGAGGCTTTCATCAAAGGACAAATTGACAGTCCGCCAGAACTCGACTTTGAATAGGTAACAGTACAGGTAATGAAAAGTCCGCGTTTACCTTTCCGAACATTATTTTTGCTGTTTTTGGAAAATATGAAAAATTACGGAATCGAAACGGAGTGGAAAAGACGCACGAGGGGGTGCCACCATAGGCCGGCGCGGCCTGACCTGGGCCCGCGCCGACCTATGGTCTGGCCGCCTCGTTGCCCCTTTCCGACTCGTTTTCGACCTGGAACCTTCCTTTTGTCGTAAAAATATTTGCTATATAATCCCCCGGACCCCTGGAGGTCCGTAATATCGTTTTCTCGTCGTGTTTTGTTTCGAGCTGTTTTCTGCCAGATTTGTTTTGATCTAGAAGCACCATGGTCTCCAACAACAAGGACAAGGAACCTTCGAAGGAAAATATTCAAGACCCGGAGCTGAAGAAAGAAGATGCAAGAGAGGATGAAGAAGTGGAGGAAGCTCCGCAGGAACGCCAACAAGCCACCGTCGCAAGTATTGGCGTGATATCAAGTCCATCCAACATCAAGAGGAGTGCACGAATCGCCACCGGAGGAGCGGTTCCACGTCACTACTTGGCTCCAAGGACATCTTATCCGAGCCATTACAACCCTTACCGCAATCTAATCTACGATCGTCAAACTGAAAGGACCCCCAAGGTAGTGTTGCCAAGTAATTGGGATATAAATCGTTCTGACACTGCAGGAGAGAAGGAGCCTGAGGCTGAAGAGTGGGGAAATAACTCCAAGAGTTGGGACTCACCGTCGGACAGACTCCTTAACCGCGTCGAGCACAATTCAGAGATGATTCGCAATCTCATATACAGGATTGACGAGCTCCAGGAGCTTATTGAGAAGCTTGTCAGGAATTCATCACCACCATCGCCGAAGGAGTAATTCATCATCGGTATTGGCATCCCCTTGGTTTGTTCCAAGCTTGGGGGAGTGCCGCGGTATCACATCATCACCATCTTTATCTTTTACTATCAAGTAGTGTCATATCATGAGTAGGGAAGTTATCATATAGAATAGTATGCAATGTGGAAGTATCTCTCTTAGTTAGTTATCGATGTATCCGTTGGTGTGAGTTATCGTTATGGAATATTAATGAGAAGTCTTATCATTTACTTTTTGCACACCTTATTTTAGTTTGCAATCTCCATTATATGATTACTCTTGACATGAGTATTGATATCACTTTGGGAACATTAAGTAAATCTATTTGGTTTTGGCAAACTTAGCATTGGTTTAATAAAAGAGAGAAATACACTTAGATACATTACTCCATTATCTCTATGCTTAGTATTCTTAAGTCAAAATTGCTTGTGCTTATGAGAAAGATGCATGATTGTTTCTATCATATGTATATTTGTTTGTTTCCCTCAACCTTTATGCTTGCTATCAAACCTTGCTAGCCAAAGACCTGTATCGAGAGGGAATGCTTCTCATACATCCATAACCTTAGACCAAACCTATGCCATTTGTGTCCACCATACCTACCTACTACATGGTATTTTCTGCCATTCCAAGTAAATACTTCATGTGCTACCTTTAAATTATTCAAACTATTACTCCTTATTTGTGTCAATGTTTTATAGCTCATGAGGAAGTATGTGGTGTTTTATCTTTCAATCTTGTTGGGCGGACTTTCACCAATGGACTAGCGGCACATCCGCTTATCCAATAATTTTGCAATAAGAGCTGGCAACGGGGTTCCCAGCCCCAATTAATAACTTTCATTAATAATTCTCTTCACATGTTTTGCTCTGATTCATCAGTAAGCAACTTAATTTTGCAATAGACACTCCTCCATGGTATGTGAATGTTGGAAGGCACCCGAGGATTCGGTTAGCCATGGATTGAGAAAGCCAAGGTTGGGGGAGTGTCACCCATAATAAAACTAAAATACATGTGTAAACAAAAGAGAAGGGGATGATCTACCTTGCTGGTAGAGATCCGTCCCTCATGGGAGCCGCTCTTTGAAGGTTCGTTTGGCAAGGGGGTTAGAGTACCCGCTACCATTCGTTGACAACAACAAACACTTCTCAAAATTTTACTTTTATTCTCTTTATATGATTTCAAAACTTGAAAAGCTCTAGCACATGATTTAATCCCTGCTTCCCTCTGCGAAGGGCCTGTCTTTTACTTTTATGTTGAGTCAGTATACCTATTTCCCTCTATCCTAAGCAAGCAATTGAGTTGTTGTGAACCAATCATTTATGCTATGATTCAGTTAATCATGTCTTTTATACTTTCTTGTTTAGTACCAATTTTATCTGAATGAATATGACTTTGAAGTTATCAATGATTATGAAGAGATTGTTATGCTTAAATATGAAGGCTCAGCTATAAATTCTAATATGAAAGCTTTGCTTAGAAGTACAATCCGTTAGTAGTTCTCTGACCAAGAACAAAGTTTGCCATCACCAACTATGATTTCTTATGCACCTTTACTTGTGATTTCTCTTTACTTATTTCGAGATGAGTTATATGAGGAAGTTGTTTACTAGAATGTCTTGTGTGAATGAATATGATGCTTCTTGTCCGTATTTTATTTATCGACTCTTCACTCCATAAACATGTGGTCTTGTTTCTCGAGCTCAGTTTCGCTTGGGGACAAGCGAGGTCTAAGCTTGGGGGGAGTTGATACGTCCAATTTGCATCACTATTTTGTATCATAATTTGCTGTTATTCATTGATATATTTCATATTGGGACACAATACTTATGTTATTTCATCTATTTTGCATGTTTCATCATCATTGGAGGATCAAGCACCGGAGCCAGGATTCTGCTGGAAAAAGCACCGTCAGAACGCAATATTTCGGAAGATCGGTGGAAGGAATTTCACGTAAATTCCTATTTTCCAAATGACGGAGGTAGCCAAGGGGAGAAGAGAGGGCCCACGTGGGCCCAGGACCATGGGCGGCGCGGCCCGGGCCACAGCCGCGCCACCTATGCTGCTGGGGCCACGACCCTTTCGCCTCCTTTTCTTCGCGTACTCCTTCGTCCGAAAACCTAAGCCACGAGAGGGATCCTCACGAAGGGTTACAGCCGCCTCTGCAGGGCGGAGAACACCAGAGAGAAAAGAGCTCTCCGGCGGCGAGGAATCCGCCGGAAATTCCCTCCCGGAGGGGGAAATCGACGCCATCGCCATCGTCATCGAGCGGGACATCATCTCCATCATCATCATCATCATCTCCACCATCTACACCGCCATCACCACCGCTGCACCTCGTCATCGCTGTAGCAATTCGGGTTAAATCTTGATTGTTTGATAGGGGAAACTCTCCCGGTGTTATTCTATACTTGTTGTAGATGCTATTGAGTGAAACCATTGAACCAAGGTTTATGTTCAGATTGTTATTCATCATCATATCACCTCTGATTGTATTCCATATGATGTCTCGTGAGTAGTTCGTTTAGTTCTTGAGGACATGGGTGAAGTCTAAATGCTAGTAGTGAATTATGGTTGAGTAATATTCAATGTTATGATATTTAAGTTGTGGTGTCATTCTTCTAGTGGTGTCGTGTGAACGTCGACTACACGACACTTCACCATTTATGGGCCTAGGGGAGTGCATCTTGTATTCGGTTGCTAATTGCGGGGTTGCCGGAGTGACAGAAACCTAAGCCCCCGTTAGTATATCGATGCAGGAGGGATCGCAGGATCTCAGAGTTTAAGGCTGTGGTTAGATTTATCTTAATTACTTTCTTGTAGTTGCGGATGCTTGCAAGGGGTATAATCACAAGTATGTATTAGTCCTAGGAAGGGCGGTGCATTAGCATAGGTTCACCCACACAACACTTATCAAAACAATGAAGATTAATCAGTTATATGAAGCGAAAGCACTAGACTCCCCGTGTGTCCTCAGGAACGTTTGGTCATTATAAGTAATCAAACCGGCTTGTCCTTTGTGCTAAAAAGGATTGGGCCACTCGCTGCAATTATTTCTCTCGCATTTTATTTACTTGTACTTTATTTATCTGCATATCAAAACCCCCTGAATACTTGTCTGTGAGCATTTACAGTGAATCCTTCATCGAAACTGCTTGTCAACACCTTCTGCTCCTCGTTGGGATCGACATTCTTACTTATCGAAGATACTACGATACACCCCCTATACTTGTGGGTCATCAATGATCACGGGATGAAGACAGCGGAGATAACTTGATGATGAAGTGGATGATAACTTGTATGACGCAACGAGATCTCTCGATTGGTCCCTGTCGCCAATGCAACAGCTCTCAACCCTGCAAGATATTCGCAACTCCACACACTTGTGCACGTAGCCGCCGACCACGAAGCGGTAAGTTGCAACCATCTAATTCCCAATGGAACAGCAGATCACACAAGACTTTCAGGGGTTCAACACCAAATCAATGCAATATGGTGTAGAGATTCAATAGAGTTGCAAAGCAATCAACTATGAACTAGGTTTTATCTTAAACGTGGTCTAAACCTAATTTGGGGGCGTTCTGGGCACTTATATAGGGGTTCAGGACGACCAGGGGTCGAAAAAGTACATAGAAAACCGACCCAGATCGGATCTGGTCGAGACAGACTCGGAGTCGGCCGGTCATACGGCCGGTCGACCGGGCCTGGGACCGGGCCATCCGGTTTCAACCGGGTCTGGCACCGGGTGGTGACCGGGCGAAGGCTCCAGGGCCCCTGGATGGTTGCCCGGTTGGCACCAGTGTGGTATCCGGTCGGCGCCGGGCTGGTCGGCGTGGCGTCCAATTGGACCGGGCCAGGGACCGGATGCGCCGGCGTGGCGGCCGGTCAGACCGGGTCTGGCACCGGCCTGAACTTCTGCTTCTCCCCTCGCGCATGCCTCCCTCTCCTCCCTCGCGCTTCCATGGGTTTTCTTCATGTCCAGCTTCTTGGCCAGCTCCATGTCCAGCTTCTTGTCCAGCTGCTCCTCTTCTCCTCGTGCGATGCTTGCTCCCTCTTCATACCTGATCATACATAAGCAATAGGACTTAGGCAGTATAAAGTTCTCATCGATCAAAGTATCACTTAGGAACAAGTTTACCTATTGCTTGAGTAGCTTCGCACGAGCTCGTGTCATCGGTCCAATCCTGACTTCATCGACCTCGACGCTCCAAGGTCTTCTCCGTCATATGGTGTCAAATCAGCCACATTGAAAGAATTGCTGACACCAAACTCATCTATTGGAAGATCTATAGAGTATGCATTATCATTGATCTTGGCAAGCACTTTGTAAGGACCAGCACCACGAGGAAGCAACTTGGACTTCCGTAGCTTCGGGAACCTATCCTTGCGAAAATGTACCCAGACCATATCACCAGGCTTGAACAACATCTCCTTGCGCTTCTTGTTCATCCTTGCAGCATTGCTCTTGCCTTTCTTCTCTATCAACTCTTTAGTCTTCACATGAATCTTCGCACAAAATCTGCCCTCTTTGATGCCTCCATATTGACTCTCTCATGTATAGGTAGAGGCAACAAATCAAGCGGAGTAATGGGTTTGAAACCATACACCACCTCAAAAGGACACAGCTCTGTGGTAGAATGTACCGCCCTGTTGTAAGAAAACTCCACATGCGGCAAACAATCTTCCCACTACTTCAGGTTCTTCTTGATCATGGATCTCAACAGTTGTGAAAATGTTCTATTCACCACTTCAGTTTGACCATCAATTTGGGGATGACAAGTAGTGCTGAAAAGTAGCTTCGTCCCCAGCTTTCTCCAAAGCGTCTTCCAGAAGTAGCTCATAAACTTCACGTCACGATCAGAAACAATAGTCTTCGGGAATCCATGTAGACGTACAATCTCCCTGAAAAACAGGTTAGCAATATGCGACGCATCGTCGCTCTTGTGGCAGGCAATAAAGTGTGACATCTTAGAGAATCTATCCACTACCACAAATATAGAATCATGGCCTCTCTTAGTACGCGGCAAACCCAACACAAAATCCATACTAATGTCTTCCCATGGTGTAGTAGGTGCCGGTAAAGGAGTATACAAACCGTGAGGCTTCAGCTTGGACTTGGACTTGTTGCAAGTAATGCATCTCTTCACATATCTGTCCACATCCCGCCTCATCTTTGGCCAATAAAAGTGGTCAGCTAGCATGAGTAGCATCTTCTCACGCCCAAAGTGACCCATCAAACCTCCAGCATGAGATTCCTGCAATAAGAGCAAACGCACAGACGATTCTGGAACACATAGTTTGTTAGCTCTAAACAAGAATCCCATCATGTATGTGATATTTCTCCCATGCTTTACCAATAGCACACAAGCGATATGGTTCAGCAAAATCATGATCAGTAGCATACAAATCACATAGTATCTCTAATCCAGGAATTTTAACATCAAGTTGAGTTAATAGCATATTCTTCCTAGATAGAGCATTAGCAACAATATTATCTTTTCCCTTCTTATGCTTAATAATATATGGAAAAGACTCAATGAACTCAACCCACTTAGCAAGACGCCTATGCAAGTTAGATTGAGCTTTCAGATATTTTAAAGCTTCATGATCAGAATGTATGATAAATTCTTTTGGCCACAAGTAATGTTGCCAAACCTCAAGAACTCTAATTAAAGCATACAATTCTTTATCATATATAGGATAGTTCAACTTAGCACCAGAAAGTTTCTCAGAAAAATATGCAATTGGGCGACCCTCTTGCATCAACACACCACTAATTCCAATACCACTAGTATCACATTCAATCTCAAATTGCTTATTGAAATCAGGAAATGCAAGTAACGGTGCAGAAGTTAACAATCGTTTCAGTTTATCAAAAGCATGATCTTGGGCTGCGCCCCAAAGACAACACCCTTTTTAGTCAATTCATTCAAAGGTGCAAAAATAGTACTAAAATTGGGCACAAATCTTCTATAAAACCCAGCTAGACCATGAAAACTTCGTACTTGACTCACATTCATGGGAGTAGGCCAATTTTGAATAGCTTCAATTTTAGACACATCTACTTCTACTCCATGCTTAGAGACAACATAACCCAGAAATATGACCTTATCTTTGCAACATGTGCACTTCTCAAGATTACCATAGAGTTTATTATCATGCAACACTTGCAAAACATGTCGAATATGTATAGTATGGTCAGATTCATTGCGGCTGTAGATTAATATGTCATCAAAGTACACAACCACAAACTTGCCAATAAAATCACGCAAAACATGGTTCATCAGTCTCATGAAAGTGCTAGGTGCATTAGTTAAACCAAAAGGCATTACTAACCACTCATATAAACCAAATTTTGTTTTAAAGGCTGTTTTCCATTCATCCCCTCTTTCATCATAATTTGATGATAACCACTACGCAAATCAATTTTAGAGAAAACAACAGCACCACTCAATTCATCTAGCATATCCTCTAAACGGGGAATAGGATGACGATATCGAATAGTAATATTGTTTATCGCTCTACAATCTACACACATGCGCCATGTACCATCTTTCTTAGGAACAAGAATAATAGGAACAACACAAGGACTAAGGCTTATGCGGATATAACCTTTGTCAAGTAGTGCTTGTACTTGCTTCTGTATCTCCTTCGTCTCTTCGCCCTATATGGGCAGCGAGGCGCCGGGGATCAAGTCTATTTGATGCTCAATACCACGCAATGGTGGCAATCCTGCAGGCACCTCCTCCGAAAACACGTCGCTGAATTCATGCAAAACACTAGAAACACCATGAGAAATAGGGGTCATGTCATTAGAAACCAAAACCTCACCCTTGTACATGAGCACAAGAGGCATGGCTGTAGGATCCTCACTAAATTCTCTCATGTTCTCTTTGGTGGCTAATAAGACTAAGGAATTCACTCTCTCACTTTTCGTTATATCACTCACGGCATTACAATTCTCTCGCCTATCTAGAGGTGCATCCTCCAAGTGTACTTCAGTTTTCTGACGAGATTCATTGACAACCTGATGTGGTGACATAGGCTACAAGTTGATTTTCTTGCCCTTGAACTCCAAGTGATATGTATTGGCACGGCCATTGTGTTGACAGAACGTTCATAGAGCCATGGCCGCCCAATAGTAGGTGACACACCGTCATAGGAACCACATCAAAATCAATGGAATCCTTATACGGTCCAATCTCAAACTCAACACGCACCATGTGGTTTACCTTCATCTCACCATTATCGCTCAACCACTGAATATAGTATGGATGCGGGTGCGGTAGATACTTCAACTTCAGCTTGGTACACAACTCCTTGCTTGCTAAATTGCGGCAACTCCCGCCATCAATAATGACCTTGCAAGCCTTGTCAGGACCAACTAAAGCCTTTGTTTGGAACAAATTGCAGCGCTGAGTAGATGCACTTGGCAACACATTAAGAGCACGCTGAGACACAACAATAGTGCGAGCTTCAGACGGATAAGCATCTACACCATCACTGTCATAGTCATCATCTTCTGGAGCATATGGATCAACATCATCTCCAGTCTCATACTCATTGTCCTCATTAATAATCATGACCTTGCGGTTAGGACAATCTCTCTTGAAGTGACCCTTGCCACCATATGTATGGAAATTCATATCGCGGTTGCGTGCAGTAGACATGCTAGAGCCACTCGTACTTGCAGCAGGTTCGGGCTTCTTTGTGTTGGACACATTGGAGACCGGCTTGCTAGACGAAGTAGGAAACGTGCGGAGCGCGATGACGATGTTGGCGCCATAGATGGGGGCGCCCTAGGCGTGTAGCGCCCAGCTCCCGTAGCACGACCTTTGATTTGCGCCTCTTCAGCCAACTGTGCTTCAGCTTCTCTTGCATGATGTAGCAACTCATTCATAGTGGTGTAACTGTGATGACGAACAATGCCTTTGATATCATACTTCAAACCATGTAGAAAACGCTGCATTGTCATCTCAAGTGACTCACGGACACGGCCACGCTGCATAAGCATCTCCATCTCCATGAAATAAACATCAACAGTCTTCACACCTTGTCTCAAGAGGGTCAACTTATCATATATTGTTCGCAAATAATTAGTGGGAACAAAACGAGCTGCATAATGGCCTTCATCTCGCGCCATGTAAGAACTGGCAACTCGTTGTCTTCTTGACGAGCACGTGTAACTCCATCCCACCAACGCAATGCATAACCATCAAATTCTGAGAAGCGAGCTTAACCTTCTTGTCTTCAGTATATTCATGTAAAGGCCATAACTTCTCAATCTTCAGCTCCCAAGTGAGATATTCTTCAACATCATCTCCTCCTTCAAACTTGGGTATGGAGAACTTGGGCTTACCCAAACCATCGTCTTGTTGTTGTGGAGGGACACGGCGAGCTCCGAGTTCAACAAAGCCACGCCCACGGTTACCACGTCCAACACCGACCAACTCCACGTGCTTCATCCTGAAGCTCAGGGGTCTTCTTCTTGGTTGATGTTGTTGAGTGAGATTTTCAACAGCTATAGTTAAAACTTGAAGACTGCGCTGAATATCCGTCATTTGATCTTCCATCCTGGTGACGGTCTCATTAATAGTATCCAGCTTCTAGGCGATCTCCTGAACAGACCCCCTAAGCTCATCATCCTGAGTGCGGAATTCACGTCGCATCTCATTACGAAGAGCTTCATACTCTCCATGTCATCAAATCAGCGGCATCCTTGTCTTTCTGGTTAACAATTTTCTCATCACTAGCAGACATGGTTAGTAGGTTAGTGCACTAAAACAAAAATATATATGGTGGTACTCTCACAACTCACTCAAAACTGATAAGAAAAGGAAATCTTACCACTCCAAAGTGAATTAGTGTTGCTTACCACTTGTAGTAACAACTAGTGCACGGATGTAGCGAAGCGAATATCAAGGGTATAAGAACAATCACACGACAAAGCAGGATATATGTGGGGCTGTAGGTAGGCTACCTATTTGCACCAATAACAAGCTCTAGCGCTGACCGTAGACAACCAATGATACTCACACAAGGCGATAAATGTGGCAATGCAACTATATGGATGAAAGGTTGCAATGCACTCGAGAGACACTAGCAAAGCTCAACGAAACAGGCACAAGATTGCTCAACTACAGGTGCAGAAAAGTAAACTAGGCCTTCACTTGAATCTTACTAGCACTTCACTTTTTCTTTTTGGATTTTCTTTTTGCAACACACGCAGCTATGTACCGCTTTTTGCTTCTTTTCTATTTTTTTTTTTGATTTTATGACTTGATGTCTACGGGTGCTTCTATTCTTGTAGACTGTGTTGGGCCTCCAAGAGCAGAGGTTTGTAGAACAGCAGCAAGTTTCCCTTAAGTGGATCACCCAAGGTTTATCGAACTCGGGGAGGAAGAGGTCAAAGATATCCCTCTCAAGCAACCCTGCAACCACAAAGCAAGAAGTCTCTTGTGTCCCCAACACACCTAATAGGTGCACTAGTTCGGCGAAGAGATAGTGAAATACAAGTGGTATGAATGAATATGAGCAGTAGTACGGCGCCAGAAAATAGCTATTGGCGTGCAATTGATGGTAGTAATATTGCGGGAAGTAAACATGCGGTAATGCTTAGCAGTAGTGCGCAGTAAAACAATAAACAAGCAGCGATAGCAGTATTTAGGAACAAGGCCTAGGGATTAGACTTTCACTAGTGGACACTCTCAACATTGATCACATAACAGAATAGATAAATGCATACTCTACACTCTCTTGTTGGATGATGAACTCATTGCGTAGGATTACACGAACCCTCAATGCCGGAGTTAACAAGCTCCATAATTAAATGTTCATATTTAAATAAACATAGAGTGTAAGATAGATCAATACGACTAAACCAAGTACTAACGTAGCATGCACACTGTCACCTTCATGCTTATGTAGGAGGAATAATACACATCAATACTATCATAGCAATAGTTAACTTCGCAATCTACAAGAGATCATGATCATAGCATAAACCAAGTACTAACACGGATGCACACACTGTCACCATTACATCGTGCAGGAGGAATAAAACTACTTTAATAAGATTGCTAGAGTAGCACATAGATAAATTGTGATACAAAACACATTGCAATCATAAAGAGATATAAATAAGCACTTCACTATGCCATTCATAACAGTGAATAAGTATTCTGTGAAATATAGCCTAAGAGACCCACACGGTGCACACACTGTCACCTTTACACACGTGGGACAAGGAGTCTCCAGAGATCACATAAGTAAAACTCACTTGACTAGCACAATGACATCTAGATTACAAGCATCATCATATGAATCTCAATCATGTAAGGCAGCTCATGAGATTATTGTATTGAAGTACATAGGAGAGAGATGAACCACATAGCTACCGGTACAGCCCCGAGCCTCGATGGAGAACTACTCCCTCCTCATGGGAGCAGCGGTGATGAAGATGGCGGTGGAGATGGCAGCGGTGTCGATGGAGAAGCCTTCCGGGGCACTTCCCCGTCCGGCGGCGTGCCGGAACGGAGACTCTGTCCCCAGATCTTGGCTTCGCGATGGCGGCGGCTCTGGAAGGTTTCGCGTGCCGTGGCTTATTCCGTAAGGGTTTTCGACGGGGCTTTATATAGGCGAAAGGGCAGCGTCGGAAGGTCGAAGGCGACGACACCATAGGGCCGCGCGGCCGGGTGGGCACGCCGGCCTATCATCCTGGGCTGTGTGGCCCCCTCACGGCGACTCTCGGGTGTTACGGATGCTTCCGGGCAAAATAGGAACCTGGCGTTGATTTCGTCAATTAAGAATATTTCGTTACTAGGATTTCTGAAACCAAAAACAGCAGAAAACGAGGCACGCCGGCATCTTGTTAATAGGTTAGTTCCGGAAAATGCACGAATATGACATAAAGTGTGCATAAAACATGTAGGTATCATCAATAAAGTAGCATGGAACATAAGAAATTATCGATACGTCGAGACGTATCAGCATCCCCAAGCTTAGTTCTGCTCGTCCCGAGCAGGTAAAACGATAACAAAGATAATTTCTGAAGTGACATGCCATCATAATCTTGATCATACTATTTGTAAACATATGTAATGAATGCAGCGATCAAAACAATGGTAATGACATGAGTAAACAACTGAATCATAAAGCAAAGACTTTTCATGAATAGTACTTCAAGACAAGCATCAATAAGTCTTGCATAAGAGTTAACTCATAAAGCAATAATTTAAAGTATAGACATTGAAGCAACACAATGGAAGATTAAGTTTCAGCGGTTGCTTTCAACTTGTAACATGTATATCTCATGGATAATTGTCAACATAGAGTAATATAACAAATGCAATAAGCAAGTATGTAAGAATCAATGCACAGTTCACACAAGTGTTTGCTTCTTGGGATGGAGAGAAATAGGTGAACTGACTCAACATAAAGGTAAAAGAATGGTCCTTCAAAGAGGAAAGCATCGATTGCTATATTTGTTCTAGAGCTTTGATTTTGAAAACATATAGAGAGCATAAAAATAAAGTTTTGAGAGATGTTTGTTGTTGTCAACGAATGGTAGCGGGTACTCTAACCCCCTTGCCAGACAAACCTTCAAAGAGCGGCTCCCATTTTATTTTATTTTTGGGTGGCACTCCTTCCTTTCTTTCACAAACCATGGCTAACCGAATCCTCGGGTGTCTGCCAACAATCTCATACCATGAAGGAGTGCCTTTTTATTTTAGTTTTATTATGATGACACTCCTCCCCACCTTTGCTTTCTCAAGCCATGGCTAACCGAATCCTTCGGGTGCCGTCCAACAATCACATACCATGGAGGAGTGTCTATTTTTGTTAATTAATTTGGGACTGGGAATCCCATTGCCAGCTCTTTTTGCAAAATTATTGGAAAAGCGGATGAAGCCACTAGTCCATTGGTGAAAGTTGCCCAACAAGATTGAAAAATAAACACCACATACTTCCTCACGAGCTATAAAACATTGACACAAATAAGAGGTAATAACTTTTGAATTGTTTAAAGGTAGCACTCAAGCAATTTACTTTGGAATGGCGGAGAAATACCATGTAGTAGGTAGGTATGGTGGACACAAATGGCATAGTGGTTGTCTCAAGGATTTGGATGCATGAGAAGTATTCCCTCTCGATACAAGGTTTTAGGCTAGCAAGGTTATTTGAAGCAAACTCAAGGATGAACCGGTGCAGCAAAACTCACATAAAAGACATATTGTAAACATTATAAGACTCTACACCGACTTCCTTGTTGTTCAAACTCAATACTAGAAATTATCTAGACCTTAGAGAGACCAATTATGCAAACCAAATTTTAGCATGCTCTATGTATTTCTTCACTAATAGGTGCAAAGTATATGATGCAAGAGCTTAAACATGAGCACAACAATTGCCAAGTATCACATTATCCAAGACATTTTACCAATTACTACATGTAGCATTTTTCAATTCCAACCATATAACAATTTAACGAAGAGGAAACTTCGCCATGAATATTATGAGCTAAGAACACATGTGTTCATACGAACCGGAGCGTGTCTCTCTCCACACAAGGATGAACTTATTCAGAGAACTAAGATAACAAAACAAAAATAAAAGCACACAGACGCTCCAAGTAAAATACATAAGATGTGACGGAATAAAAATGTAGTTTCAGGGGAGGAACCTGATGATGTTGTCGATGAAGAAGCGGATGCCTTGGGCATCCCCAAGCTTAGACGCTTGAGTCTTCTTAGAATATGCAGGGGTGAACCACGGGGCATCCCCAAGCTTAGAGCTTTCACTCCTCTTGATCATAGTATATCATACTCCTCTCTTGACCCTTGAAAACTTCCTTCACACCAAACTTCAAGCAAACTCATTAGAGGGTTAGTGCACAATAAAAAATTCACATATTCAGAGGTGACACAATAATTCTTTACACTTCTGGACATTGCATAAAGCTACTGGACATTAATGGATCAAAGAAATTCATCCAACATAGCAAAAGAGGCAATGCGAAATAAAAGGCAGAATCTGTCAAAACAGAACAGTTCGTAAAGACGAATTTTAAAATGGCACCAGACTTGCTCAAATGGAAAAACTCAAAACTAATGAAAGTTGCGTACATATCTGAGGATCACGCTCGTAAATTGGCAGATTTTTTCGAATTTTCTACAGAGACTTGTGCCCAGATTCGTGACAGACAGCAATGCTGTTTCTGCGCAGCGATCCCAAATATAACATCAACTTTGACATAGAAACTTTACTTGGCACAAAAACATGATAAGGAGAGGTTGCTACAGTAGTAAACAACTTCCAAGACTCAAATATAAAACAAAGTACTGTAGTAAAAAAACACATGGGTTATCTCCCAAGAAGTTCTTTCTTTATAGCCATTAAGATGGGCTCAGTTTTTAATGATGCTCTCATGAAAATAGACAATGAAGCAAAAAAGAG
This sequence comes from Lolium multiflorum, assembly GCA_030979885.1. NCBI lineage: Eukaryota > Viridiplantae > Streptophyta > Magnoliopsida > Poales > Poaceae > Lolium > Lolium multiflorum. The sequence goes on from CM061750.1 coordinate 218,096,275, forward strand.
CATCAAGAGGCAAATTCAAAACACATTTAAGTCTAACATGCTTCCTATGCATAGGAATCTTCTAAATAAACAAGTTCATTAAGAGCAAAGTAACAAGCATAGGAAGATAAAACAAGTGTAGCTTCAAAAATTTCAGCATATAGAGAGGCATTTTAGTAACATGAAAATTTCTACAACCATATTTTCCTCTCTCATAATAACTTTCAGTAGCATCATGAGCAAACTCAACAATATAACTATCACATAAAGCATTCTTATCATGAGTCTCATGCATAAAATTATTGCTACTCCCAACATAAGCATAGTCATTCTTATTAATTGTAGTGGGAGCAAATTCAACAAAGTAGCTATCAAATATAGGAGGTATATTGTAATCATAATCAAATTTATCCTCCATAACAGGTGGTAACAAAAGACTACTATCATTATAATCATCATAAATAGGAGGCAAAGTATCATCAAAGTAATTTTTCTCCTCAATGCTTGGGGGACTAAAAATATCATGCTCATCAAAGCCAGCTTCCCCAAGCTTAGAATTTTCCATAGCATTAGCAACAATAGTGTTCAAAGCATTCATATTAATATGTTCCATGGGTTTTTTAATTTTCACATCAAACCATCCATGTCTTAAATCAGGAAATAGAATAAAAAGGTCATTGTTGTCCATTATGCCTAACTAGTGTAAACAAGAAACCAAATGTCGCAATTGCAGTCTAAAGGAAATAGCTTCGAGTACACACACAACGGCGCCGAGAAAAGTACTTTACCTGGACCGAAGTATGAGCCTTTTACCTTTCCTCCCCGAAACGCAGCGAAGTGCTTGATGTCTACGGGTGCTTCTATTCTTGTAGACAGTGTTGGGCCTCCAAGAGCAGAGGTTTGTAGAACAGCAGCAAGTTTCCCTTAAGTGGATCACCCAAGGTTTATCGAACTCGGGAGGAAGAGGTCAAAGATATCCCTCTCAAGCAACCCTGCAACCACAAAGCAAGAAGTCTCTTGTGTCCCCAACACACCTAATAGGTGCACTAGTTCGGCGAAGAGATAGTGAAATACAAGTGGTATGAATGAATATGAGCAGTAGTACGGCGCCAGAAAATAGCTGCTGGCGTGCAGTTGATGGTAGTAATATTGCGGGAAGTAAACATGCAGTAATGGTAAAACAATAAACAAGCAGCGATAGCATATTTAGGAACAAGGCCTAGGGATTAGACTTTCACTAGTGGACACTCTCAACATTGATCACATAACGGAATAGATAAATGCATACTCTACACTCTCTTGTTGGATGATGAACACATTGCGTAGGATTACACGAACCCTCAATGCCGGAGTTAACAAGCTCCACAATTAAATGTTCATATTTAAATAACCTTAGAGTGTAAGATAGATCAATACGACTAAACCAAGTACTAACGTAGCATGCACACTGTCACCTTCATGCTTATGTAGGAGGAATAATACACATCAATACTATCATAGCAATAGTTAACTTCGCAATCTACAAGAGATCATGATCATAGCATAAACCAAGTACTAACACGGATGCACACACTGTCACCATTACATCGTGCAGGAGGAATAAAACTACTTTAATAACATTGCTAGAGTAGCACATAGATAAATTGTGATACAAAACACATTGCAATCATAAAGAGATATAAATAAGCACTTCACTATGCCATTCATAACAGTGAATAAGTATTCTGTGAAATATAGCCTAAGAGACCCACACGGTGCACACACTGTCACCTTTACACACGTGGGACAAGGAGTCTCCGGAGATCACATAAGTAAAACTCACTTGACTAGCACAATGACATCTAGATTACAAGCATCATCATATGAATCTCAATCATGTAAGGCAGCTCATGAGATTATTGTATTGAAGTACATAGGAGAGAGATGAACCACATAGCTACCGGTACAGCCCCGAGCCTCGATGGAGAACTACTCCCTCCTCATGGGAGCAGCAGCGGTGATGAAGATGGCGGTGGAGATGGCAGCGGTGTCGATGGAGAAGCCTTCCGGGGGCACTTCCCCGTCCGGCGGCGTGCCGGAACAGAGACTCCTGTCCCCCAGATCTTGGCTTCGCGATGGCGGCGGCTCTGGAAGGTTTCGCGTACCGTGGCTTATTCCGTAAGGGTTTTCGACGCAGGGGCTTTATATAGGCGAAAGGGCAGCGTCAGAAGGTCGAAGGGCGACGACACCATAGGGTCACGCGGCCGGTGGGCCGCGCCGGCCTATCATCTGGGGCTGTGTGGCCCCCTCGCGGCTCTCGGGTGTTGGATGCTTCCGGGCAAAATAGGAACCTGGGCGTTGATTTCGTCCAATTCCGAGAATATTTCGTTACTAGGATTTCTGAAACCAAAAACAGCAGAAAACAGGAACGGCACTTCGGCATCTTGTTAATAGGTTAGTTCCAGAAAATGCACGAATATGACATAAAGTGTGCATAAAACATGTAGGTATCATCAATAAAGTAGCATGGAACATAAGAAATTATCGATACGTCGGAGACGTATCATGACTTAACTCCTTTATAACACGGCCAACAGAAATTGCAAAGCACCAAAACCCTAACGAGCAGCCTGTCGAGCGGTAAAACTAGTCTCTTCTAGGGAAGTTCCTAGTCACTTTATTTCGAAAAGCTTTGTCTATGGTTGGGACAAGCACACTGTACGCTATGTGGACTCGGAGAAACAAAAACTGAAACTAGATGATAGCGGAGACTCAAACCCTAACAATACTAGATGGAAGAAAAAGATACGCAAAAACAACTACGAAAAACAACTAAAACTCGAAATTAGTGCAATCTAAGGCTATGGCAAACCCTAACCCTCACTTTTATGGCTTTTCAGGATAGGAAACACTCACAACTCAACTATGGGGTGGATTGTGCATGGCTTACCGAGGAAACTCGAGAATCTGATATCAAGATGATAAGGGGTGGCCCGATCTTCTCAATAAGCAACGGTGGTAATGATGATCACGGGATGAACACATCGGAGATAACTTGATAATGAAGTGGATGATAACTTGTATGACGCAACGAGATCTCTCGATTGGTCCCTGTCGCCAATGCAACAGCTCTCAACCCTGCAAGATATTCGCAACTCCACACACTTGCGCACGTAGCCGCCGACCATGAAGCGGTAAGTTGCAACCGTCTAATTCCCAATGGAATAGCAGATCACACAAGACTTTCAGGATTCAACACCAAATCAATGCAATATGGTGTAGAGATTCAATAGAGTTGCAAAGCAATCAACTATGAACTAGGGTTTATCTTAAACATGGTCTAAACCTAATTTGGGGCGTCCTGGGCACTTATATAGGGGTTCAGGACGACCAGGGGTCGAAAAAGTATATAGAAAACCGACCCAGATCGGATCTGGTCGAAACAGACTCGGAGTCGGCCGGTCATACGGCCGGTCGACCGGGCCTGGGTTTCACCGGGTGGCCGGGCAAGGCCGGGCCCCTGGATGGTTGCCCGGTTGCACCAGTGTGGTATCCGGTCGGTGCCGGGCTGGTCCGGCGTGGCGTCCAGTTGTGCCGGGCCAGGGACCGGGCGCTCCGGCGTGGCGGCCGGTCAGACCGGGTCTGCGCTGGCCTGAACTTCTGCTTCTCCCCTCGCCTCCCTCTTGTCCCTCGCGCTTCCATGGGTTGTCTTCATGTCCAGCTTCTTGGCCAGCTCCATGTCCAGCTTCTTGTCCAGCTTCTTGTCTAGCTGCTGCTCTCCTTGTCGTGCGATGCTTGCTCTCTCTTCATACCTGATCATACATAAGTAATAGGACTTAGGCAGTATAAAGTTCTCATCGATCAAAGTCTCGTTAGGAACAAGTTCACCTGTTGCTTGAGTAGCTTCGCACGATCTCGTGTCATCGGTCCAATCCTGACTTCATTGGACTTGAGCTTCATAGCAGCATCATCTTCATCTTGCAATGACGGAGGTAGTAGTGTAGTTGGGATGTCCTCATCACCTTGTGTTCCCTAACTGTGAAAACCGAGAGTGCATGAGGCATTTGTATGCAAATTTCATGAAGAAGTTCCATGGTAAAGTGTATACGGATAACATGTACCCAACTGCAAGGGCATTCTCAGAGCGTAAGTTCATGCATCATATGAACATAATTAAAGAAGGAAATCCAGCAGCTATTGAATATCTCGATATGCATCACCATAGGTTGTGGTACATATGTTGTTTTGGAGAGGCTAGCAAGGTTAAATGTTTGACAAACAACATATCTGAGAGTTTTAGCAAGCAAATAAAAGACTTTAAAGGCCTCAATGTTTGCAACCTTTTTGAAAGAATTAGGGAGCTCGTCACAGAGAAATTTTGTGTTAGAAGACAGATTAGTGAAGGACTAAAGAGTAGAATTCTTCCTCATGTCAATAAGACCTCTGAAAACTTAAGTCTAACTTTGGCCATAAGTATAGCATATGAAATATAAATTATACCATTTCATTCATATTTAAAAATAATCAACGGTATAATTTTTACACAAATAAATTATATTTTATTATTTAGTTAATTTTATGATCGAGTTAGGCTGAAACCTTGAGCAATCCTTTTAATCTCATATGGAGGGAGTACTCATATAATAGAGTTAGCTATAAGTTAACTATTTGGATAGTACCTTTTATCTCTTTCTCGTTCTTCTAATCTAACGTTTTACCTAGGAGTACGCTTAAAGGCTGGTCCTTGCATAAGAATTTACCTTTTTCTGTCGTACCTTCAAATAGAAAAAATATAGGCAGGCTTATAACCTACTACTTCATCCATCCCAAAATGTAAAGCGTTTTGCATGATCTTTGATACATAATAAATTATATAGTTATTAATTGTATCCCTGAATTTTTCTTGGGAGATTGTTTTATTTCAAACATGTTTATACTAATTCTATATATAAATGTTGACTAACGAAAATTAAGGACTCCTTGCGTTTTTGGATAGAGGGAGTATTGTACTTGCTCTATGTTTATTTTATTAAAAAGCATATAGAAGGTTTTGTCAGACGATTCCAGAAAAAGTCAACTGATGAGCAAAGATTCCAATGTTCCATGGGCCCTCTTGAAGACCAACGGCATATTTTCTTACCCAAAACCATCCAACCTTTTTGCAATGTGCTGGAGGACTTCAATTAAAAATATGTTCTTTTATAAAGGAACAAAATATATCTATGTTTCACGAATTTAAGAACCTAATTAATTGATAAGTATCCATATATAAGGCAAAATGGCAAACCTTTTTTTTCCAATAAAAGGCAAGCTACCCAAGCAGCACCAAACCATAGCAGCAAAACAAATGGTCACCTAGCTACCTCTTCCAGATACAAAGCTACAATCTTGTGATCACCATCTATCCTCATGGACCAAGTGAGGAAACTGGCGTCGGAGCGGGCGGTGGTGGTGTTCACGTCCAGCAGGTGTTGCATGTGCCACTCTGTAACGTCCCTCCTCAGCAACCTCGGCGTCAACGTGGCCGTGTACGAGTTGGACAAGGAACAGTGGGGCAGAGAGATGAAGAGAGAGCTGGCAAGGAAGCCCGGCCATGGTGCGCCGGTAGTGCCGACGGTGTTTATCGGCAGCAGCCTCGTCGGCGGCACCAATAGAGTCATGGCGCTGCACCTGGCCGGCGAGCTTGTGCCCATGCTCAAGAACGCCGGCTCTCTCTGGCTGTAGTGAAAGAAGAACGCTTGCATATGCAAAAAACGACACCGTACGAATTGTGGTTTGGTAAGAAACATAAGTTGTCGTTCCCTTAAAGTTTGGGGCTGCGAAGGTTATGTAAAGAAGTTACAACCTGACAAGCTTGAACCCAAAGCGGAAAATGTGTCTTCATAGGATACCTTAAAGAAACAATTGTGTATACCTTCTATCACAGATCCGAAGGCAGAGTTTTCGTTGCCAAGAACGGATCCTTTCTTGAGAAGGAGTTTCTCTCGAAAGAAGTGACTGGAAGGAAAGTAGAACTTGACAAGGTTATTGAACCTTCTCTCGGACTTGAGAGTAGCGCAGCACCACAAGATGTCCTTGTGCCACCTGCACCGATAAGAGAGGAAGCTAATGATAATGATCATGAGACTTCGAACGAAGTTACTACTGAACCTCGCAGGTCGACGAGGAATTGTACCACTCCTGATTGGTATGACCCCGCCTTAAATGTCATGTTGGTTGACAACAATGACGACCCTGCAACGTATGAGGAAGCAATGATGAGCCCGGATTCCAACAAATGGCAAGAAGCCATGAAATCCGAAATGGGATCCATGTATGAAAACCAAGTATGGACTTTGGTGGACCTACCTGATGGCCGCAAGGCTGTTGAGAACAAATGGATTTTCAAAAGAAAAACAGACGCTGATGGTAACATTACTGTCTATAAAGTTCGACTTGTCGCGAAAGGGTTCCGACAAATTCAAGGAGTTGACTACGATGAGAGTTTCTCACCTGTAGCGAAGCTAAAAGTCCGTAAGGATTTTGTTAGCAATGCTGCATTTTTCGATTATGAAATTTGGCAGATGGATGTCAAAATGGCGTTCCTTAATGGTGACATTGAGGAAGAGTTGTATATGGTACAACCCAAGGTTTTGTCGATCCTAAAGATGCTGACAAGGTATGCAAACTTCAGCGCTCCATTTATGAACTGAAGCAAATATCCCGGAGTTGGAACCGACGCTTTGATAAGGTGATCAAAGACTTTGGATTTATACAAACTTTTGGAGAAGCTTGTATTTACAAGAAAGTGAGTGGGAGCTCTGTAGCATTCCTAGTACTATATGTGGATGACATATTGTTGATTGGGAATGATATAGAACTTCTTGGAAGTGTCAAAGGCTATTTGAATAAAAGTTTTTCAATGAAGGACCTTGGCGAAGCAGTATACATTTTAGGATCAATATTTATAGAGATAGGTCTAGACGCTTAATAGGGCTTTCACAAAGTACATACCTGGACAAAGTTTGCATGCTTTGTCAGCATCTTTAGGAACGACAAAACCCTTGGGTTTTACCATATACAACTCTTTCAAATGTCACCATTAAGAAACGCTGTTTTGCCATCCATTCTAAGAGTATCCCCATCGCATCCCTCAAAACATCGCGCGATGATTTGGGCGTTTGGAAACAGCGTCGGACAAAAAGAGAACTAAAAATCTGTAGAAAAAATGGGCCCTTTCCAGCCGTATCCCTCAAACAGCGTCCGGATGCATGTATTTTAATGGGGGACCACTCCATGTGGGAAAAGTAGGTGAGAGAAAGTGTGGGAAATGAGAATGACATGTGGGAACGGGGGCCGCATGCATGCATCCAGGCGTTGTTTTTGTGTCCAAGCGTCGCCCGGACACAAAATGAGGCGCTATTTAACTTTGGGGAACGCGATTGGAAAGCGTTTTCTCCATTTATTTTCCGCCGTCCCTAAACGTCGTTTGGGGGCCTGGACTGGAGATGCTCTAAAGAAGTTTAGAATGGATGAAAGCAAGAAAGGGTTCTTGCCCATGTTGCCAGGTAAGACCTTGAGTAAAACTCAAAGTCCGGCTATGGTAGAAGAAAGAGAAGGATGAACAAAATCCCTATGCCTCGGCAGTAGGCTCTATCATGTATGACATGCTGTGTACAGACGGATATACTCATCTTGTTAGTTTGACCAGCAGATATCAAAGTGATCCTAGAATGGAAAACTGGACAGCGGTCAAGAATATCCTGAAGTACTTGAAAAGGACTAAGTATATGTTTCTTTGTTATGGAGGTGACCAAGAGCTCGCTGTAACAAGTTACACCGATGCTAGTTGGAACACTGATCCAGATGACTCTAAGTCTCAATCTGGATACGTATTTATTTTGAATGGTGAAGCAGTGAGCTGGATCAGTGCCAAGAAAAGCGTGGTGGAGAAATCTTCAACTGAATCAGCATACATGGGTGCTTGGTGGCTTCATCGAAGCAATATGGATGAAGAGGTTCATTGCGGAGCTTAGTGTGGTTCCTAGTCGTTGGATACGATGACCATCTATTGTGACAACATGGGTGCCATAGCCAATGCACAGGAGCCAAGGTCACACAAGAAGCTGAAGCATATCAGCTACGTTTCATTGTATTCGAGTATGTTGAAGATGGTGACATAAAGATTTACAAAGTACACACGGATCAGAATGTGGCAGATCCGTTGACTAAACCTCTCCCTAGATCAAAACATGACCTACACCAGAATGTGGGTGTTAGGTACATTATTACCATGTAGAGTGGATTTGGTGATCAGGGTGGTACGTGTGCATGCCTCTATTGCCGTTGGATATTTTTTATCACCGTTGGATTCTTCTCTTTGGCTCACGGTGAGGCTACACGGTGTGAACATGGTTCCAAAGAAAGTGCATGCACGGATGGGACCCATTTGATGGAGAGAATAAAGAAAGTCAGATACTTTGCTACCGTGTTATCATCGTTGTAGTTACGAGAGAAGCAGCGGGAGCGTGCCGGTCGCCCCCTCGCCCGCGCTTGATGCAGTTTTGGTGCCCTCGAGCGGTGGTGCGGGCACGGGGATGGCCGGAGCAGGGGCGCGCGCGGCCTCGCGTCCGGGCGGAGGAGAAGCGAGGCGGCGCGCGAGCCTCTAGTCGGTGAGGGAGGAGCAGGGTGGGCGCGGCAGCCTCGCGTCGGTGGAGGGCGGCACTTACTCCACACGTAGGAAGCAATGGTCCACATGAATGCTGTGAGCACGAGAAATTCAGTGCCACTTGCGGAGGAGATCGAGGTTGGAGAGGCCGGGGCTGACGAGTTGTAGCCCGTAGCGGAGGACTAAGTGGGTTGGAGAGTCGGCGACCACGCCGGCTTGTTGCACGGCGGCGGCCATGGACGAGAGGATTAGGTGTGGAGATTAGGTGAGATAGGAGAGGAGAGGATAGAGAGGTTGAACAGAATGGTGAGTAGCTCAGCGTGGGTAAGTGGGGTCGTGGGGTGCTTCCAACTGCACAGAAATATTCCACCAAACTGACGGCGTTAGACACGTGTTGAACAATAGAGGCGTGCTCACGTACCCATGTGATCACCGAGGTTCTTTTGTTACCATGTAATCTAGATTATTGACTCTAGTGCAAGTGGAAGACTGTTGGAGATATACCCAAGAGGCAATAATAAAGTGGTTATTATTATATCTTTGTGTTTATGATAAATGTTTGCATCCCATGCTATAATTGTATTAACCGGAAACATTAATACTTGTGTGTTTTGTAAACATAAAATAGTCCCTAGTAAGCCTCTTGTTAAACTAGCTTGTTCATTAATAGATGATCAAGGTTTCCTGATCATGAACATTGGATGTTGTTAATAACAAGATCATATCATTAGGAGAAATGATGTGATGGACACACACCCATTTGAATACGTCCCCTCCCTCGGTGCTTCGGGTGGTTTAATTATCATCTAATGCAGCTCCATGTTCTCTGGTTTTATCCTCCACAGAGAAAGATTCGCGATTACAGTCACCCTCTCCTCCACTCAATCAAATCAAACTTGGAACTTAACAAATATCTATGGCCCTTGCACGGGAGATTTGAGAACTGATTTTGTGCAGTGGTTTGAGAATCTTTCAATCAGCCCAAACGAGCTTTGGTTAATTCTTGGTGACTTGACTTCATCGACGCCTGAAAACAACCGCCCTGGTGGCAATGTAAATGATATGATAAGTTCAACGATCTCATCGGTGGTCATGCCTTAATCGAACTACCACTTAAAGGCAGAAGGTTTACGTGGTGCAACATGCAAGAACAGCCCTTCTTTGGAGCGGATAGACTAGTTCTTCACCAGCTGTGCAATGGACTTCAGTTTTCCCCAACACATTGTCAAGCCGCTTGCAAAACCGGTTTCTGATCACACGCCTTACTGTGGTGTCTATTCAAACCACCATACCTAAATGCCATCTGTTCCGCTTCGAAAATTATTGGCCATTGCATCCAGGGTTCGGAGAAACGATTGCGAGAGTTGGAACCAACCGGTCGAGCCAATAACAGCACGTTGATTCTCTCGGCCAAGCTTAAGAGGATGCGTAGAGACCTCAAGCAATGGGTAGATCCATCTCTAGCCTTAGCACAACAATAGAGAACTGCAACAAAGCCTTGGCTGAATTGAATAGTATAGAGGATAAGAGAACCTTGGTGAGACAGGAATGCAATTTCAGAGTTATACTGAAAAAACACCCGATAAGGTTTGTTGATTATAAGAACAAGTACTGGAAAAAGCGGTGTACTTACAGATGAGCCAAACTAGGGGAGGAGAATACCAAGTTTTTTCATGCTCGAGCTACCGAGCGCTACAGAAGAAATAATATTACGGTGCTTACTAGCCTTGATGGCGAGAGACACAGACACACTTGACGGCAGCCTTTCATGAGGTCGTTTAAACGAATGAGGGTGGAAAGTGTGCCTGAAATCTGCCTAAACCTTGAGGAGCTGATCCAACCATTGCAAGGGCTTGAATCCCTCTCGGCAGATTCTCTCATGAGGAATAGACGGAGTAATCAAGCGGCTCCCGGTGGATAAGCGCGGGACCGAGACGGTTTCAATGGGCTATTCTGAAAAGCTGTTGGGATATAATCAAAGAAGACTTTTATCGTACGTAGATGAATTACGGGAAGGGAAGTTCTCGCTACAATGCCTCAACAACTCCTTGATCACCCTAATTCCGTAGATCCTGACCCCAAACGGTGAATGACTACACCCGATCTCCCTTCGAATTGTGTTTTCAAGGTTTTAACTAAAGCGCTGGCTGTGAGACTTGAAGTGGATTGCGACTTGTCCATCGTAACCATTATGGATTCATACGGCCGAACCATCCAAGATGGCTAGCACAGGCATATGAATTCCTACATCAATGTCATGCCTCGGAGCTAAATGTGTAGTCCTCAAAAGTGACAGCTTTCGACACCATCAACCATCAATCTATCCTGGAGATACTCAAATATAGAGGATTTGATGACCATTGTATCAACATGGTGAGGAACGTTCTCAATTCTGGGAGCTCGGCAGTGTTACTCAATGGGGTGCCAGGGTGTTATCACCAGATTTGGCCAAATCAGGAGATGGGCCGTAAGTGAAGATGGGCTTGAAGGACATACACATGGAGCATCTTCGAAGCGGCCTTGCGCTAAGAGTTTGGGCTAAATTGCCCGTGTATCTGTAATATAGTAGATCGTATCGTGTTTAGAATTAACAGATAGAGTCTGGCCCGTGCACGGTTAGGTGCACGCCTCAATTAGAAAGTCCCTTGGACTATAAATATGTATCTAGGGTTATCGAGAAAGGAGGACAATCACGTTCACAACAAACACAAATCAGGCGCATCGCCACCCCTTCCTTCGAGGGTTTCTTCCGGGTAAGCATCATGCTGCCTAGATCGCATCTTGCGATCTAGGCGAGTTATTCGTCTACCTTGTCTGCTCGTCTTTGAAGCGTTGTTGATGGCCGAGTGATGGCGTGTAACTCACACGTTCGTTGGGAACCCCAGAGGAAGGTATGATGCGCGATGCAGTTTTCCTCAGAGAAAACCAAGGTTTAATCGAGCAGTAGGAGCCAAGAAGCACGTTGAAGGTTGATGGTCGCGAAATGTGATGCGGCGCAACACCAGGGATTCCGGCGCCAGCGCGGAACCTGCACAACAAACCCAAGTACTTGTCCCAACGAAACGGTGAGGTTGTCAATCTCACCGGCTTGCTGTAACAAAGGATTAAGCGTATCGAGTGGAAGATGTTTGCAAAGAAAACGGTAAAACACAATTGTAGATTGTATGCTATGTAAAGAATAGGACCGGGGTCCACCAGTTCACTAGAGGTGTCTCTCCCATAAGATAAAGCATGTTGGGTGAACAAATTACAGTCGGGCAATTCAAATAGAGAAAGGCATAACAATGCATATACATGATATGATAAATATAGTGAGATTTAATCCGGGCATTACGACAAAGTACATAGACCGCCATCCAACTGCATCTATGCCTAAAAAGTCCACCTTCAGGTTATCGTCCGAACCCTCCAGTATTAAGTTGCAAAGCAACAGACAATTGCATTAAGTATGGTGCGTAATGTAATCAACAACTACATCCTTAGACATAGCATCAATGTTTTATCCCTAGTGGCAACAACACATCACAACCTTAGAACCTACTGTCCGATCAATGAAGGCATGAACCCACTATCGAGCATAAATACCCCCTCTTGGAGTTAAGAGCAAAAACTTGGCCAGAGCCTCTACTAATAACGGAGAGCATGCAAGATCATAAACAACACATAAACAATAGATTGATAATCACCATAATCATAGTACTCTCTATCCATCGGATCGACAAACACAACATATAGTATTACGGATAGATGATCTTGATCATGTTAGCAGCTCACAAGATCCAACAATGAAGCACAACAAGGAGAAGACGACCATCTATCTACTTGCTATGGACCCATGGTCCAGGGGTGAACTACTCACTCATCACTCCGGAGGCGACCATGGCGGTGTAGAGTCCTCCGGAGATGAATCCCCTCTCCGGCAGGGTGCCGGAGGCGATCTCCTGAATCCCAGAGATGGGATGCGCGGCGTCTCGAGGGTTTTCCGTGTCGTGGCTCTCGGTACGGGGTTTGCGACGGAAGCTTTAAGTAGGCGAGGATCAACGCGGGGGCCACACGAGGGGCCCAGAGGCTGGGTCGGCGCGGCCAGGGCCTGGGCCACGCCGGCCTCCTACGCCGCCTCGTGGCCCCTTCGTTAGCTCTTCGGTCTTAAGAAACCCGTGCAAATAGGACCCTGGGCGAAAGTTTCGTCAATTCCGAGAATATTTCTTTACTAGGATTTCTGAAACCAAAAACAGAGAAAACAACTGGCTCTTCGGTATCTTGTTAATAGGTTAGTTCCAGAAAATGCATAAATATGACATATAATGTGCATAAAACATGTAGGTATCATCAATAAAGTAGCATGGAACATAAGAAATTATCGATACGTTGGAGACGTATCAGCATCCCCAAGCTTAGTTCTGCTCGTCCCGAGCAGGTAAAACGATAACAAAGATAATTTCTGAAGTGACATGCCATCATAATCTTGATCATACTATTGTTGGAGATATGCCCAAGAGGCAATAATAAAAGTGGTTATTATATATCTTTATGTTTATGATAAATGTTTATATACCATGCTATAATTGTATTAACCGAAACATTGATACATGTGTGATATGTAAACAAACAAAGAGTCCCTAGTGAGCCTCTTAACTAGCTTGTTGATTAATAGATGATTAGTTTCATAATCATGAACATTGGATGTTATTAATAACAAGGTTATATCATTGTATGAATGATGTAATGGACACACAATTAAGCGTAGCATAAGATCACGTCATTAAGTTATTTGCTATAAGCTTTCGATACATAGTTACCTAGTCCTTATGACCATGAGATCATGTAAATCACTTATACCGGAAAGGTACTTTGATTACATCAAACGCCACTACGTAAATGGGTGGTTATAAAGGTGGGATTAAGTATCAGGAAAGTATGAGTTGAGCATATGGATCAACAGTGGGATTTGTCCATCCCGATGACGGATAGATATACTCTGGGCCCTCTCGGTGGAATGTCGTCTAATGTCTTGCAAGCATATGAATAAGTTCATAAGAGACCACATACCACGGTACGAGTAAAGAGTACTTGTCAGGAGACGAGGTTGAACAAGGTATAGTGTGATACCGATGATCAAACCTCGGACAAGTAAAATATCGCGTGACAAAGGAATTGGTATCGTATGTGAATGGTTCATTCGATCACTAAAGTCATCGTTGAATATGTGGGAGCCATTATGGATCTCCAGATCCCGCTATTGGTTATTGGTCGGAGTGAGTACTCAACCATGTCCGCATAGTTCGCGAACCGTAGGGTGACACACTTAAAGTTGGATGTTGAAATGGTAGAACTTGAATATGGAATGGAGTTAGAATATTTGTTCGGAGTCCCGGATGTGATCCCGGACATCACGAGGAGTTCCGGAATGGTCGGGAGAATAAGATTCATATATAGGATGTCATTTTATGTGAATAAAATGATGCGGAAGGTTCTATGGAAGGTTCTAGAAGGTTCTAGAAAAGTCCGGAAGAAACCACCAAGGAAGGTGGAGTCCACATGGGACTCCACCTCCATGGCCGGCCAACCCTAGTGGGGGAGGAGTCCCAAGTGGACTCCCCCTTGGGGGCCGGCCCCCTACCTGGAAGGTGGAATTCCCACCTCTAGTGGGAGGGAAGGTTTCCCACCATATGGAAGGTTTTGGGTTCGGGTCTTATTCGAAGACTTGTAGTCCAACACTTGGGGCTTCCACCTATATATAGAGGGCCAAGGGGAGGGGGCCGGCCACACCAAAGCCACAAGGCCGGCCACCCCCTCTCCCCAAACCCTAGCGCCCCGCTCCTCCACCATATCCCGCACGCTTAGCGAAGCTCCGCCGGATTTCTCCACCGCCACCGACACCACGCCGTCGTCCTGTCGGATTCAAGAGGAGCTACTACTTCCGCTGCCCGCTGGAACGGGGAGGTGGACGTCGTCTTCATCAACAACCGAACGTGTGACCGAGTACGGAGAGTGCCCGTTCGTGGCGCCGGAACCGATCGTGATCAAGATCTTCTACGCGCTTTTGCAAGCGGCAAGTGAACGTCTACCGCAGCAACAAGAGCCTCCTCTTGTAGGCTTTGGAATCTCTTCAAGGGTGAGTCTCGACAATCCCCTCGTTGCTACCGTCTTCTAGATTGCATCTTGGCTTGGATTGCGTGTTCGCAGTAGGAAAATTTTTGTTTTCTATGCTACGTTATCCTACAGTGGTATCAGAGCCGTGTCTATGCATAGATGGTTGCACGAGTAGAACACAATGGTTTGTGGGCGTTGATGCTCTTGTTATCTTTAGTTGAGTACTTTGCATCTTTGTGGCATAGTGGGATGAAGCGGCTCGGGCTAACTTTACATGACCGCGTTCATGAGATTTGCTCCACGCTTGACATGCAACTTGTATTGCATAAGTGGCTTTGCGGGTGTCTGTCTCTGTGTTATCACCAGAATTTGACCAAGCCAGAGGTGGGCCGCGATCAAGATGGACTTGAAGATATACGTATAGAAGAGATATGTGAATCGGCCTTATTTACCAAGTTTGGGCTAGCTAGCCCGTGTATCTTAGTTTAGAAATTAGAGTTTGTCTCGTGCACGGTTTAGTGCACGCCCACATTAGAAAGTCCCCTGGACTATAAATATGTACCTAGGGTTTATGGAATAAACAACAACCAACGTTCAACACAAACCAATCTCGGCGCATCGCCAACTCCTTCGTCTCGAGGGTTCCTCCGGTAAGCACCATGCTGCCTAGATCGCATCTCGCGATCTAGGCAGCACGAGCCTGCCTAGTTGTTCATGCGTTGCTCGTACTGAAGCCTTTTTGATGGCGAGCAACGTAGTTATCGTAGACGCGTTAGGGTTAGCATCGTTCTTAGCATCATATGCTCGCGTAGTGCAACCCTTGCGCGTCTAGCCGTCCTTGTGCCTCATCATGGGTGCAGGGGCGGCACCCCGCTTGATCTTTATTTAGTAGATCTGATCCGTTATGGTCGCTCCTTGATTCATCAAGGATTAGTTTAATATCTGCAATAGTTAGGCCTTACAAAGGGTTGGAGGATCCAGCGGCATGCAGGGTGTAGTTTGCTGCCCCTAGACAGGACGTTCCGAGGATCAACCTAGTGTTGGTTTTTAGGCCTTGTCTAGGGCTGGCTTACGTTTACCGTGCGTGAGCGCGAGGCCCAATCGTGAGTAGGATGATCCGATTATGCGGTGAAAACCCTAGATCGTCGTGGATCTCATATGCTTTATCTTGATCAAGCAGGACCACCATATATTCGGCCACCTTGGACGAATCATGGGTGGATTGGCTCCATGAGCCGATTCACAGGACAACCTGAGAGCCGATCGAGGCTCGTATTTAACGTGTACGTGTGTGCCCTGCAGGAAAAGCGAGGCATCATCCACACCTTCCTGACCAGGTATAGGTCAGGTGGCACGCCCTTGCGACCCGCATCGGCGCGCGACCAGGAGGCTTTGCGGGCCGTCGAGGGACTGGGGCCAGCCGCAGCCCTAGTCATTCCCGGCTCTACGGTGTTGGCCAGTCGTTGCCCGCCGGTGGGTTTCTGACGTCAACACATTCTGGCACGCCCGGTGGGACACATCTTCAACGACAATCTTCAACGACAACCATCTCGCCATCCACATCAGAGATGGCGAAAGACACCATACCATCTTCATCAGAAGTGGCAGAAGAAACTCCGGTCACGTACGGGGATCTCACTGGCGAGCTCAAGAAGAAGTACGACGAGATCAAGTCTGCCCTCGAAGCCGACCTAATCGGCTCTTTCCACAGGACCCGCTCCCATGGCATCAGATGGAAGGGGTTCACACCTGAAGCGCGCTTGATGGAGTGGACCTGTCCACCCCGAGAGGAGACGCACCAGGTCGCTACGTGGAGATAAACTTCATGGTGGCTCATTCGCTGCACCGCCATTCTGAGAGCCTGGTGAACACGTTGGAGCGCGTCGCGCTGCGCGTGATCCAGGAGATCATGAGCCATCAGTACTCTCCGTCAGGACCAGCCCTAGGGACTCATCAAGAATTGCTACTCCAGTCCCGTCCACCGCTGCCATTCGCGTTGGCAGCGCCCGAAGCGCCGAACTCATCGGCCTATGTCGTCTACAAGATTGGTGGTGACCCCAGTGACTACCAATTCCTACAGGACGCGCCCAAGGAGATCCGCGTCGTCGCATGCGCATACGTGCCAGACTGCAGCACCTGGGCACCCTCGAACCAGGTTGCTATAGCAGGGACTTCTGGGGCAACAGGAGGAACGTCGGAGGCAGACCCTGAGAAGCAAACGTGGCTAGCTAAATACGCCACCCCGACGAAGCTCCCGAGCCCAGCTCCTGCAGTTGGCTCAGAACCAGAGAAACAGGCATGGCTGGTTAAGTACGCCACTCCGACGAATCTTCAGGGTTCGGCACCTGCAGCCATCACCGCGGATCAAATTTGTACGATCCTGAAAGATCAGTTCGGCATGATGCCGAAAAGAAAGGCGATCGGCTATACCAAGCCGTACCCCAACGAGTACGAATTGATCCCGCTACCACCCAAGTATCGGCTCCCGGACTTCACAAAGTTCAGCGGATCAGATGGCTCCAGCTCCATCGAGCACGTGAGCCGATATTTGGCACAGCTGGGCATGATCTCAGCGTCAGACGAGCTGCGCGTGAGGTACTTCTCGCAGTCCCTCACAGGATCGGCTTTCGGATGGTACACGTCGCTGCCACCGAACTCAATCCAGACCTGGAAGCAGCTGGAAGAACGGTTCCATGAGCAATATCACTCAGAGGCTTCCGAGGCTGGCATTGCCGATCTAGCACAAGTACGACAGAAGCGCGGAGAAACAGTGTCAGAATACATCCAGCGCTTCAGGACGGTTAGGAACCGATGCTATTCGGTTCACGTAAGCGAAAAAGAAGCAGTCGAATTGGCGGTGGTGGGTCTATCATCATCGATCAAGGAAGTGGCCTCCCAGGCGGACTATCCTTCATTAGCACACATGGTGCAGAAGTTGTCAGCATATGAGCAACGCCACCCGGATATCTACCAAGATAAATTCAAGCGCGTGGTTACCATGGTTGACGCAGGCGAAGATGAAGGTGCTACGGGAGAGCGAGAGGTCGCAGTAGCTGAGTGGACTCGAGCTGCAGGCCCAGTAACCTGCAAATGGGTAAAGCCACCAGGGCCTCCAAGAGGGTTCGACTTCGACGTGACGAAAACCGAGCAGATTTTCGACCTCTTACTCGCGGAGAAGCACATAAAGGTACCCGAAGGCCACAAGTTTCCTACGGTGCAAGAGCTGAACGGAAAGCCATACTGCAAGTGGCATAACACGTTCACCCACACCACCAACGACTGCAGGGTGTGGCGTCAGCAGATCCAAGTGGCGATAGAAAATGGGCGACTAATTTTTAACCAGTATGCCATGAAGGTCGACACACACCCCTTCCCCGCCGTCAACATGGTGGAGTTTACCCACCTTGGAGGGTGCCAGCCTGATTTCTCAGCCAACATCAGCATGGTAGAGCTTGGACACCGCTCTGAGAAGGACGGGGATGAGGACAGCTGCTCTCAGAGCAAGGACACTGAGGGGGCCGCTCCATGCGATCGGCTCCGTCAAGATGGCAAGCGCTACGTCACAGAGGGGGAAGTGAAGAACATAAGATACCAACGACCCCTCTCTGATCACCTCCTCAACAAGTATGTTAGTCGATATGACCAACGCCGGCGATACAACGACAATGATGAAAGAGGTCGTCTGACCAGAAACGACGGAAGACATCGCCGGCATAATCATGATGAGGAGCGACAGGAGCGCCACGGCAGGGAGCAGGACGATACGGACAGGCATTGGCACTGCCCCTTCTTCAGACACTGCTGGGATTCAGGAATGAGCCGATTACCAACAATCGGCAACTGCCCAGAATGCAACCGGAAGAAGAAGGAGACAGCCAACGTATCTGTGTTCGAGCGCTTAGGGCCTCTCCCACCGCAAAACAGGCATGCTGAGACCCCTCGTTGGAAGATCTCGATGATTCAGAAGACGAAGGGGAATACGAAGAAGACAGGTGCCACCGTCCAAGGTGGTGCCCTGACGGTCTCAGCCATACACAAAAACGCAGGGTTCAGCGATTGCGCGGTCTGGAGGAAGCCGAAAGGATGTACTTGCATACGCTGAGGAAGGCACGACCTGATCTGGCTGCGAAAGTCCAGAGGACCCTGGATGAGGAGGGACTGCCGCAAAGAGAGTGGCGCCCCAAGCAAAAGAGAGCCGATGATGACACATCGGCTGGCACAAACATGGTGTTCATTCGTCCGGCGGAGTGTAGTGCTCCACGATTACACAGTGCACCCGACATGGATAACAGCAAGCGCACCAACGTGCTAAGGTCAGAGATTGGGCTGGTTTTATCCGCCGACATGGACGAGTAGCAAGACTACGTCAATAAGCAACATGGCGAGGCCGATCCTTGCGATCGGCCCTCCGAAACTGATGAAGGGATATTACAAAACCTTCACCGAGCAAGCAACATGGAGGCCGATTCCAGCAATCGGCCCAAATTATCCTCACCATCCATTCTGCCTGGGATCAACGTTTGACCCAACAGGGACTACCTGAAGAGCCGATACCATCAATTCTCTTGACAGAATCGGCTCGGGGGGCACCTAGATGGATAAAACACGAGGATATGAAATAATACTGAGTATGGGGGCCGATACACAAATCGGCCTAAAATTTTTAAAATTTATAGCCGGTGCAAGGGCATCGACTTCAGAATTGAGAAGCAGCCGATGCATGGCCATCGACTCAAGAAATACAATTGTTAACCAGAAGGTCAGCCCTAGTGAATTACGAAGAGAAGCCCCAATGAAAGAACTCCTCAAGAGAGTAGTTTAACAGCTCAGATCTTCTCTTCAAGAACAATGCTAAGGGCAGCTTGGGTGTCCAGATCAGGTTAAGGGTGGGTCGCATCAGATCCACCAAAGGAAGGGAGCCGATCTGACTGCAAGGACGAAGAGGCGCATTGAGGAAACTCGGGGGGCAGCCCACCTTGAAGGCTCTCTGCAAGCCGATTTACGTGCAAATCGGCTGGCTCTGCATGATCAAGCCCAGGCTAATTCGGCTAAGTCTCGCCTCGAGTAAGGCTCGGGGGGCAGCAGGCCTGGTGGATGCTTTGTTTTTGCTCTGTTTAAAAGCCGATTGGGATACCAACGGCTGGTCCTTCATTGCAACCTTCTTCACGAATGATGATTATTGAAGAACATTGTTAGGTTTGGTTGGGAAAGTTCGAAGGTTTCCCTGAAGATACTGCATTTTCTGCCAAATTTAGAAAATCATCGGTTGGAGAAGGGAAGGGCGAATCTTGAAGGACCGATACGGTGCTATCGGCTCATTATGCATTGGCAAAGGGGACGAATCGGCAAGGTCAGTGGGAGAGGAAATCGGCAAATCAAATTGGGGAAAAGTTCTTCATTAATAAGAAAGATTTCTTACATAGTAGAACTGATTGCCCTCGAAAGGGGATACATTGCCCCGCCTACTTCTACGGATCCTATGCTAAGGGCCCTATCTACGGGCTGTTGCTGCCCTCGTCGTCGCCGTCATCGCCGCTGTCGGCGCTGCTCCCGGCCGGCTCGTCGTCACTGCTCCAGCGGCCGCCGGCAGGACCTTCGTTGTCCTCGTCCTCCTCGTCGTCGTCGTCGTCGCTGTCGAAGTCACTCAGATTTCCCGGCCAGGGGCAATGGCGCTTGGCCGGCGGCTCGTCGGGGGAGCTGTCGTCGTCGTCGTCCTCCTCTTCCTCCTCCTTCACCTCCTCGGAGGTGGCCCCGAGGGGAAGTGATCATCCTCGCTTTCTTCTACCGCTTCCTTATCGGCAAGGAAGCGGAGATCGCTCTCCCCGTCGGTCAGGGACCTGTCGTCCTCTGACCAGATGGAGAAGTCATGGTCTGACTCCTCCCCGGCCGCAATGGCGCGGCGGATGTTGGCCGCGTGGACTTCTGCTGGGTTGTACTCCGGCGTCGGCTCGCGGGATGTGGAGGACTGGCTGGAAAGATCCGATGGAGCAGAGGAAGAAGAAGACATCGTGGCGCAGGAGGGCTTTTCGAGATGCTAATGCGAAGAAGATGCAGAGGAGAACTGTTCGTAGCAGTTAAATAAAAGGGGACATAATAGAAATTCAATGCCACAGCAGTTTCCGAGGAAGTGGTGCCAAAACTGTCAAATCGTGCGGAGAAGTTGAGAAGGCAAGTTGTCATGATGAGGGACTCTGCGACGGTTCTGCTCTGCCACGACATGACCCTACGAGAGAAAAGCATAATGATTTTGGAAATGTCATTTCCAAAACCAGGGGGGCATGTGTTATCACCAGAATTTGACCAAGCCAGAGGTGGGCCGCGATCAAGATGGACTTGAAGATATACATATAGAAGAGATATGTGAATCGGCCTTATTTACCAAGTTTGGGCTAGCTAGCCCGTGTATCTTAGTTTAGAAATTAGAGTTTGTCTCGTGCACGGTTTAGTGCACGCCCACATTAGAAAGTCCCTGGACTATAAATATGTACCTAGGGTTTATGGAATAAACAACAACCAACGTTCAACACAAACCAATCTCGGCGCATCGCCAACTCCTTCGTCTCGAGGGTTCCTCCGGTAAGCACCATGCTGCCTAGATCGCATCTCGCGATCTAGGCAGCACGAGCCTGCCTAGTTGTTCATGCGTTGCTCGTACTGAAGCCTTTTTGATGGCGAGCAACGTAGTTATCGTAGACGCGTTAGGGTTAGCATCGTTCTTAGCATCATATGCTCGCGTAGTGCAACCCTTGCGCGTCTAGCCGTCCTTGTGCCTCATCATGGGTGCAGGGGCGGCACCCCGCTTGATCTTTATTTAGTAGATCTGATCCGTTATGGTCGCTCCTTGATTCATCAAGGATTAGTTTAATATCTGCAATAGTTAGGCCTTACAAAGGGTTGGAGGATCCAGCGGCATGCAGGGTGTAGTTTGCTGCCCCTAGACAGGACGTTCCGAGGATCAACCTAGTGTTGGTTTTTAGGCCTTGTCTAGGGCTGGCTTACGTTTACCGTGCGTGAGCGCGAGGCCCAATCGTGAGTAGGATGATCCGATTATGCGGTGAAAACCCTAGATCGTCGTGGATCTCATATGCTTTATCTTGATCAAGCAGGACCACCATATATTCGGCCACCTTGGACGAATCATGGGTGGATCGGCTCCATGAGCCGATTCACGGGACAACCTGAGAGCCGATCGAGGCTCGTATTTAACGTGTACGTGTGTGCCCTGCAGGAAACTAAGCGAGGCATCATCCACACCTTCCTGACCAGGTATAGGTCGGGTGGCACGCCCTTGCGACCCGCATCGGCGCGCGACCAGGAGGCTTTGCGGGCCGTCGCTCTGAGGGACTGGGGCCAGCCGCAGCCCTAGTCATTCCGCTCTACGGTGTTGACCATCACTGCCCGCCGGTGGGTTTGTGTGTCTGTCTCTCCTACTATAGTGAAGATTCAATTTACTCTTCTATTGACAACACTAGTATCACCGTTGTGGTTCATGTTCGTAGGTAGATTGGATCTTGCTCGAAAACCCTAAACCACGTAAAATATGCAAACCAAATTAGAGAACGTCTAACTTGTTTTTGCAGGGTTTGGTGATGTGATATGGCCATAATGTGATGATGAATATGTATGAGATGATCATTATTGTATTGTGGCAACCGGCAGGAGCCTTATGGTTGTCTTTAAATTTCATGTTGAGTAGTATTTCAAAGTAGTTGTAATAGTTGCTACATGGAGGACGATCATGAAGACGGCGCCATTGACCTTGGTGCTTCGCCGACGATGATGGAGATCATGCCCGTTGATGATGGAGATCATGTCCGTGCTTTGGAGATGAAGATCAAAGGCGCAAAGACAAAAGGGCCATATCATATCACATATGAACTGCATGTGATGTTAATCCTTTTATGCATCTTATTTTGCTTAGATCGCGACGGTAGCATTATAAGATGATCCCTCTCACTAAAATCTCAAGATAATAAAGTGTTCATCCTTAGTAGCACCGTTATCAAGTCTTATCGTTTCGAAGCATCTCGTGATGATCGGGTGTGATAGATTCGATAAGTACATATAACGGGTGCAAGACAGTTTTGCACATGCGGATACTAAGGTGGCCTTGACGAGCCTAGCATGTACAGACATGGTCTCGGAACACATGATACCGAAAGGTAGAGCATGAATCATATGATTGATATGATGAACACTTTGAGTGTTCGCCATTGAAATTACATCTTGTCTCGTGATGATCGGGCATAGGTGTGATGGATTTGGTTCGTGTGATCACTAAGACAATGCGAGGGATATTGTTTTGAGTGGGAGTTCACCTAGATTTTTAATTATGTAGAATTAAAATTTGAACTCAATTTGTCATAAACTTAGTCTAAACTATTGCAAATATGTTGTAGATATGGCGTCCTCAATCAATTTTAACCAGTTCCTAGAGAAAGAAAAGCTTAAGAGCAACGGTAGCAACTTCACCGACTGGTTCCGTCATGTGAGGATCTTCCTCAATGGCGGAAATCTGCAATATGTGCTTGATGCACCGCTAGGTGACCCTCCTGCAGAAACTGAAACCGATGAAGTAAAGAATGTTTACGTGACTCGGAAAACTCGGTACTCTCAAGTTCAGTGTGCCATCTTATGCAGTCTGGAATCCGATCTTCAAAAACGTTTTGAGCACCACGATCCTCATGAGTTGATAAAAGAGTTGAAGACTATTTTTGAGACTCATGCGGCCGTGGAATGCTATGAAGCATCGAAACACTTTTTCAGCTGTATGATGGAAGAAGGCAGCTCCATTAGTGAGCACATGCTCGTTATGACCGGGCATGCGAAGAAACTCAGTGACTTGGGAATAGTGATTCCTAACAGACTGGGGATTAATCGTGTCCTTCAATCACTGCCACCAAGTTACAAGAACTTTGTGATGAACTACAATATGCAGAACATGAACAAGGAGTTTCCTGAACTCTTTGGCATGCTAAAAGCTGCTGAGATTGAGATCAAGAAAGAGCACCAAGTGTTGATGGTCAACAAGACCACCAGCTTCAAGAAACAGGGCAAGTCTAAAGGCAAGAACAAGAAGAGTGGCAAGAAAGCTGCCACGCCTCCTGTGAAACCTAAGTCTGGCCCTAAGCCTGAGTGTTATTACTGCAAGGAGAAGGGACACTGGAAGCGTAATTGCTCCAAGTATTTGGCAGATCTGAAGAGCGGCCTTGTCAAGAAGAAGAAAGAAGGTATATCTGATATACATGTTATAGATGTTTATCTCACTAGTTCTCGTTCTAGTACCTGGGTATTTGATACTGGTTCGGTTGCTCATATTTGTAACTCGAAACAGGAACTAAAGAATAAACGACAACTGCTGAAAGATGAAGTGACGATGCGCGTTGGAAATGGATCCAAGGTCAATGTGATCGCAGTCGGGACACTTCCTCTACATCTACCTTCGGGATTAGTTTTAAGCCTAAATAATTGTTATTATGTACCCGCGTTGAGCATGAACATTATATCAGGATCTTGTTTAATGCAAGACGGTTATTCATTCAAGTCTGAGAATAATGGTTGTTCTATTTTTATGAATAATATCTTTTATGGTCGAGCACCACAAAAGAATGGCTTATTTCTGTTAGATCTCGATAGTAGTGATACATATACATAACATTGATGCTAAGCGAATTAAATTGAATGATAATTCTACTTATATGTGGCACTGTCGTCTTGGTCATATTGGAGTGAAACGCATGAAGAAACTCCATACTGATGGATTACTTGAATCACTTGACTTTGAGTCACTTGATAGATGCGAAGCATGTCTATGGGAAAAATGACTAAGACTCCATTCTCGGGTATGATGGAGCGAGCTACTGACTTATTGGAAATCATACATACAGATGTGTGTGGACCAATGAGTGTAGCATCGCGCGGTGGTTATCGTTATGTTCTAACCTTCACAGATGATTTAAGTAGATATGGGTATATCTATTTAATGAAACATAAATCCGAAACTTTCGAGAAGTTTAAGGAATTTCAAAGTGAAGTAGAAAATCAACGTAACAAGAAGATTAAATTTCTACGATCTGATCGCGGAGGTGAATATCTGAGTTATGAGTTTGGCATGCATTTAAAGAAATGCGGAATACTTTCACAATTGACACCGCCGGGAACACCACAACGAAACGGTGTGTCCGAACGTCGTAATCGAACTCTCTTAGATATGGTTCGTTCTATGATGTCTCTTACTGATTTGCCGTTATCATTTTGGAGTTATGCATTAGAGACAGCCGCATTCACTTTAAATAGAGCACCATCAAAATCCGTTGAAACGACACCGTATGAATTATGGTTTAATAAGAAACCTAAGCTGTCGTTCCTAAAAGTTTGGGGTTGCGAAGCCTATGTAAAAAAGTTACAACCGGACAAGCTAGAACCCAAAGCGGAGAAATGCGTCTTCATAGGATACCCTAAGGAAACTATAGGGTACACTTTCTATCACAGATCCGAAGGCAAGATCTTTGTTGCTAAGAACGGAACCTTTCTTGAGAAAGAATTTCTCACTAAAGAAGTGACTGGAAGAAAAGTAGAACTCGATGAGATTGAAGAATCTCTACTCGTTGATCAGAGTAGCGCAGTACCGGAAAATGTTCCTGTACCACCTACACCGGCAACAGAGGAAGCTAATGATAATGATCATGAAACTTCAAATGAGACAGCTACTGAACCTCGCAGATCGACAAGGGATCGTGCCACTCCAGATTGGTATGATCCTTGTCTAAATGTCATGATTGTGGATAACAATGATGAAGACCCTGCGACGTATGAAGAAGCGATGATGAGCCCAGATTCCAACAAATGGCAAGAAGCCATGAAATCCGAAATGGGATCCATGTATGATAACAAAGTATGGACTTTGGTAGAATTACCTGATAGCCGCAAGGCTGTCGAGAATAAATGGATCTTCAAAAGAAAAACAGATGCTGATGGTAATATTACTGTCTATAAAGCTCGACTTGTCGCAAAGGGTTTCCGACAAATTCAAGGTGTTGACTACGATGAGACTTTCTCACCAGTAGCGAAGCTAAAATCTGTGAGGATTTTGTTAGCAATAGCTGCATTTTTCGATTATGAGATTTGGCAGATGGATGTCAAAACGGCGTTCCTTAATGGAGACATTGAGGAAGAGTTGTATATGGTACAACCCAAAGGTTTTGTCGATCCTAAAAATGCTGACAAAGTATGCAAACTTCAGCGTTCAATCTATGGACTGAAGCAAGCATCGAAAAGTTGGAACCGACGTTTTGATAAGGTGATCAAAGACTTCGGGTTTATACAGTGTCATGGAGAGGCCTGTATTTACAAGAAAGTGAGTGGGAGCTCTGTAGCATTCCTGATATTATATGTAGATGACATATTATTGATTGGGAATGATATAGAACTATTAAGCAGTGTAAAGGGTTATTTGAATAATAGTTTTTCAATGAAAGACCTTGGTGAAGCATCATACATATTAGGCATCAAGATTTATAGAGATAGATCAAGACGTCTAATAGGGCTATCACAGAGTACATACCTGGACAAGATTCTGAAGAAGTTTAGAATGGACGAAAGTAAGAAAGGATTCTTACCTATGTTACCAGGCAAGGTCTTGAGTAAGACTCAAGGACCGGCTACGGCAGAAGAAAGAGAAAGGATGAGTCAGATCCCCTATGCCTCGGCAGTAGGCTCTATCATGTATGCCATGCTATGTACAAGACCGGATATAGCACATGCTGTTAGTTTTTGACTAGCAGATATCAAAGTGATCCAGGGATAGAACACTGGACAGCGGTCAAGAATATCCTGAAGTACTTGAAAAGAACTAAGGATATGTTTCTTTGTTATGGAGGTGACCAAGAGCTCGTTGTAACAAGTTACACCGATGCAAGTTGGAACACTGATCCTGATGACTCTAAGTCACAATCTGGGTACGTGTTTATATTGAATGGTGCTGCAGTAAGCTGGGCAAGCTCGAAGCAGTGCACGGTGGCGAAATCCTCAACAGAATCGGAGTACATAGCGGCTTCAGAGGCTTCATCAGAAGCGGTATGGATGAAGAGGTTCATTGTAGAGCTCGGTGTGGTTCCTAGTGCATTGGACCCACTAGTCATCTACTGTGACAACATGGGTGCCATCGCCAATGCACAAGAACCAAGGTCACACAAGAGGCTGAAGCATATCAAGCTGCGTTACCACTCGATTCGCGAGTACATCGAAGATGGAGAAGTAAAGATTTGCAAAGTACACACTGATCTGAATGTAGCAGATCCGTTGACTAAAGCTCTCCCTAGGGCAAAGCATGACCAACACCAGAATGCCATGGGTGTTAGGTACCTTACAATGTAATCTAGATTATTGACTCTAGTGCAAGTGGGAGACTGTTGGAGATATGCCCAAGAGGCAATAATAAAAGTGGTTATTATATATCTTTATGTTTATGATAAATGTTTATATACCATGCTATAATTGTATTAACCGAAACATTGATACATGTGTGATATGTAAACAAACAAAGAGTCCCTAGTAAGCCTCTTAACTAGCTTGTTGATTAATAGATGATTAGTTTCATAATCATGAACATTGGATGTTATTAATAACAAGGTTATATCATTGTATGAATGATGTAATGGACACACCCAATTAAGCGTAGCATAAGATCACGTCATTAAGTTATTTGCTATAAGCTTTCAATACATAGTTACCTAGTCCTTATGACCATGAGATCATGTAAATCACTTATACCGGAAAGGTACTTTGATTACATCAAACGCCACTGCGTAAATGGGTGGTTATAAAGGTGGGATTAAGTATCCGGAAAGTATGAGTTGAGGCATATGGATCAATAGTGGGATTTGTCCATCCCGATGACGGATAGATATACTCTGGGCCCTCTCGGTGGAATGTCGTCTAATGTCTTGCAAGCATATGAATAAGTTCATAAGAGACCACATACCACGGTACGAGTAAAGAGTACTTGTCAGGAGACGAGGTTGAACAAGGTATAGTGTGATACCGATGATCAAACCTCGGACAAGTAAAATATCGCGTGACAAAGGGAATTGGTATCGTATGTGAATGGTTCATTCGATCACTAAAGTCATCGTTGAATATGTGGGAGCCATTATGGATCTCCAGATCCCGCTATTGGTTATTGGTCGGAGTGAGTACTCAACCATGTCCGCATAGTTCGCGAACCGTAGGGTGACACACTTAAAGTTGGATGTTGAAATGGTAGAACTTGAATATGGAATGGAGTTCGAATATTTGTTCGGAGTCCCGGATGTGATCCCGGACATCACGAGGAGTTCCGGAATGGTCCGGAGAATAAGATTCATATATAGGATGTCATTTTATGTGAATAAAATGATGCGGAAGGTTCTATGGAAGGTTCTAGAAGGTTCTAGAAAAGTCCGGAAGAAACCACCAAGGAAGGTGGAGTCCACATGGGACTCCACCTCCATGGCCGGCCAACCCTAGTGGGGGAGGAGTCCCAAGTGGACTCCCCCTTAGGGGGCCGGCCACCCCCCCTATGGAAGGTGGAATTCCCACCTCTAGTGGGAGGGAAGGTTTCCCACCATATGGAAGGTTTTGGGTTCGGGTCTTATTCGAAGACTTGTAGTCCAACACTTGGGGCTTCCACCTATATATAGAGGGCCAAGGGGAGGGGGCCGGCCACACCAAAGCCACAAGCTTGGCCGCCCCCCATAGTGGCCGGCCACCCCCTCTCCCCAAACCCTAGCGCCCCGCTCCTCCACCATATCCCGCACGCTTAGCGAAGCTCCGCCGGATTTCTCCACCGCCACCGACACCACGCCGTCGTGCTGTCGGATTCAAGAGGAGCTACTACTTCCGCTGCCCGCTGGAACGGGGAGGTGGACGTCGTCTTCATCAACAACCGAACGTGTGACCGAGTACGGAGGTGCTGCCCGTTCGTGGCGCCGGAACCGATCGTGATCAAGATCTTCTACGCGCTTTTGCAAGCGGCAAGTGAACGTCTACCGCAGCAACAAGAGCCTCCTCTTGTAGGCTTTGGAATCTCTTCAAGGGTGAGTCTCGACAATCCCCTCGTTGCTACCGTCTTCTAGATTGCATCTTGGCTTGGATTGCGTGTTCGCCGTAGGAAAATTTTTGTTTTCTATGCTACGTTATCCTACAGTGGTATCAGAGCCGTGTCTATGCATAGATGGTTGCACGAGTAGAACACAATGGTTTGTGGGCGTTGATGCTCTTGTTATCTTTAGTTGAGTACTTTGCATCTTTGTGGCATAGTGGGATGAAGCGGCTCGGGCTAACTTTACATGACCGCGTTCATGAGATTTGCTCCACGCTTGACATGCAACTTGTATTGCATAAGTGGCTTTGCGGGTGTCTGTCTCACCAGAATCAAGAAAGCCAGAGGTTGGCCGCGATCAAGATGGACTTGAAGATATACATATAGAAGAGATATGTGAATCGGCCTTATTTACCAAGTTTGGGCTAGCTAGCCCGTGTATCTTAGTTTAGAAATTAGAGTTTGTCTCGTGCACGGTTTAGTGCACGCCCACATTAGAAAGTCCCCTGGACTATAAATATGTACCTAGGGTTTATGGAATAAACAACAACCAACGTTCAACACAAACCAATCTCGGCGCATCGCCAACTCCTTCGTCTCGAGGGTTCCTCCGGTAAGCACCATGCTGCCTAGATCGCATCTCGCGATCTAGGCAGCACGAGCCTGCCTAGTTGTTCATGCGTTGCTCGTACTGAAGCCTTTTTGATGGCGAGCAACGTAGTTATCGTAGACGCGTTAGGGTTAGCATCGTTCTTAGCATCATATGCTCGCGTAGTGCAACCCTTGCGCGTCTAGCCGTCCTTGTGCCTCATCATGGGTGCAGGGGCGGCACCCCGCTTGATCTTTATTTAGTAGATCTGATCCGTTATGGTCGCTCCTTGATTCATCAAGGATTAGTTTAATATCTGCAATAGTTAGGCCTTACAAAGGGTTGGAGGATCCAGCGGCATGCAGGGTGTAGTTTGCTGCCCCTAGACAGGACGTTCCGAGGATCAACCTAGTGTTGGTTTTTAGGCCTTGTCTAGGGCTGGCTTACGTTTACCGTGCGTGAGCGCGAGGCCCAATCGTGAGTAGGATGATCCGATTATGCGGTGAAAACCCTAGATCGTCGTGGATCTCATATGCTTTATCTTGATCAAGCAGGACCACCATATATTCGGCCACCTTGGACGAATCATGGGTGGATCGGCTCCTTGAGCCGATTCACAGGACAACCTGAGAGCCGATCGAGGCTCGTATTTAACGTGTACGTGTGTGCCCTGCAGGAAACTAAGCGAGGCATCATCCACACCTTCCTGACCAGGTATAGGTCAGGTGGCACGCCCTTGCGACCCGCATCGGCGCGCGACCAGGAGGCTTTGCGGGCCGTCGCTCTGAGGGACTGGGGCCAGCCGCAGCCCTAGTCATTCCCGGCTCTACGGTGTTGGCCAGTCACTGCCCGCCGGTGGGTTTCTGACGTCAACACATTCTGGCACGCCCGGTGGGACACATCTTCAACGACAATCTTCAACGACAACCATCTCGCCATCCACATCAGAGATGGCGAAAGACACCATACCATCTTCATCAGAAGTGGCAGAAGAAACTCCGGTCACGTACGGGGATCTCACTGGCGAGCTCAAGAAGAAGTACGACGAGATCAAGTCTGCCCTCGAAGCCGACCTAATCGGCTCTTTCCACAGGACCCGCTCCCATGGCATCAGATGGAAGGGGTTCACACCTGAAGGCGCGCTTGATGGAGTGGACCTGTCCACCCCGTCACGCACCAGGTCGCTGCGTCAGGAGATAAACTTCATGGTGGCTCATTCGCTGCACCGCCATTCTGAGAGCCTGGTGAACACGTTGGAGCGCGTCGCGCTGCGCGTGATCCAGGAGATCATGAGCCATCAGTACTCTCCGTCAGGACCAGCCCTAGGGACTCATCAAGGGGATTGCTACTCCAGTCCCGTCCACCGCTGCCATTCGCGTTGGCAGCGCCCGAAGCGCCGAACTCATCGGCCTATGTCGTCTACAAGATTGGTGGTGACCCCAGTGACTACCAATTCCTACAGGACGCGCCCAAGGAGATCCCGCACGGTACGCATGCGCATACGTGCCAGACTGCAGCACCTGGGCACCCTCGAACCAGGTTGCTATAGCAGGGACTTCTGGGGCAACAGGAGGAACGTCGGAGGCAGACCCTGAGAAGCAAACGTGGCTAGCTAAATACGCCACCCCGACGAAGCTCCCGAGCCCAGCTCCTGCAGTTGGCTCAGAACCAGAGAAACAGGCATGGCTGGTTAAGTACGCCACTCCGACGAATCTTCAGGGTTCGGCACCTGCAGCCATCACCGCGGATCAAATTTGTACGATCCTGAAAGATCAGTTCGGCATGATGCCGAAAAGAAAGGCGATCGGCTATACCAAGCCGTACCCCAACGAGTACGAATTGATCCCGCTACCACCCAAGTATCGGCTCCCGGACTTCACAAAGTTCAGCGGATCAGATGGCTCCAGCTCCATCGAGCACGTGAGCCGATATTTGGCACAGCTGGGCATGATCTCAGCGTCAGACGAGCTGCGCGTGAGGTACTTCTCGCAGTCCCTCACAGGATCGGCTTTCGGATGGTACACGTCGCTGCCACCGAACTCAATCCAGACCTGGAAGCAGCTGGAAGAACGGTTCCATGAGCAATACCACTCAGAGGCTTCCGAGGCTGGCATTGCCGATCTAGCACAAGTACGACAGAAGCGCGGAGAAACGGTGTCAGAATACATCCAGCGCTTCAGGACCGTTAGGAACCGATGCTATTCGGTTCACGTGAGCGAAAAAGAAGCAGTCGAATTGGCGGTGGTGGGTCTATCATCATCGATCAAGGAAGTGGCCTCCCAGGCGGACTATCCTTCATTAGCACACATGGTGCAGAAGTTGTCAGCATATGAGCAACGCCACCCGGATATCTACCAAGATAAATTCAAGCGCGTGGTTACCATGGTTGACGCAGGCGAAGATGAAGGTCCACGGGAGAGCGAGAGGTCGCAGTAGCTGAGTGGACTCGAGCTGCAGGCCCAGTAACCTGCAAATGGGTAAAGCCACCAGGGCCTCCAAGAGGGTTCGACTTCGACGTGACGAAAACCGAGCAGATTTTCGACCTCTTACTCGCGGAGAAGCACATAAAGGTACCCGAAGGCCACAAGTTTCCTACGGTGCAAGAGCTGAACGGAAAGCCATACTGCAAGTGGCATAACACGTTCACCCACACCACCAACGACTGCAGGGTGTGGCGTCAGCAGATCCAAGTGGCGATAGAAAATGGGCGACTAATTTTTAACCAGTATGCCATGAAGGTCGACACACACCCCTTCCCCGCCGTCAACATGGTGGAGTTTACCCACCTTGGAGGGTGCCAGCCTGATTTCTCAGCCAACATCAGCATGGTAGAGCTTGGACACCGCTCTGAGAAGGACGGGGATGAGGACAGCTGCTCTCAGAGCAAGGACACAGAGGGGGCCGCTCCATGCGATCGGCTCCGTCAAGATGGCAAGCGCTACGTCACAGAGGGGGAAGTGAAGAACATAAGATACCAGCGACCCCTCTCTGATCACCTCCTCAACAAGTATGTTAGTCGATATGACCAACGCCGGCGATACAACAACAATGATGAAAGAGGTCGTCTGACCAGAAACGACGGAAGACATCGCCGGCATAATCATGATGAGGAGCGGCAGGAGCGCCACGGCAGGGAGCAGGACGATACGGACAGGCATTGGCACTGCCCCTTCTTCAGACACTGCTGGGATTCAGGAATGAGCCGATTACCAACAATCGGCAACTGCCCAGAATGCAACCGGAAGAAGAAGGAGACAGCCAACGTATCTGTGTTCGAGCGCTTAGGGCCTCTCCCACCGCAACACAGATGCTGAGACCCCTCCGTTGGAAGATCTCGATGATTCAGAAGACGAAGGGGAATACGAAGAAGACAGGTGCCACCGTCCAAGGTGGTGCCCTGACGGTCTCAGCCATACACAAAAACGCAGGGTTCAGCGATTGCGCGGTCTGGAGGAAGCCGAAAGGATGTACTTGCATACGCTGAGGAAGGCACGACCTGATCTGGCTGCGAAAGTCCAGAGGACCCTGGATGAGGAGGGACTGCCGCAAAGAAAAGAGTGGCGCCCCAAGCAAAAGAGAGCCGATGATGACACATCGGCTGGCACAAACATGGTGTTCATTCGTCCGGCGGAGTGTAGTGCTCCACGATTACACAGTGCACCCGACATGGATAACAGCAAGCGCACCAACGTGCTAAGGTCAGAGATTGGGCTGGTTTTATCCGCCGACATGGACGAGTAGCAAGACTACGTCAATAAGCAACATGGCGAGGCCGATCCTTGCGATCGGCCCTCCGAAACTGATGAAGGGATATTACAAAACCTTCACCGAGCAAGCAACATGGAGGCCGATTCCAGCAATCGGCCCAAATTATCCTCACCATCCATTCTGCCTGGGATCAACGTTTGACCCAACAGGGACTACCTGAAGAGCCGATACCATCAATTCTCTTGACAGAATCGGCTCGGGGGGCACCTAGATGGATAAAACACGAGGATATGAAATAATACTGAGTATGGGGGCCGATACACAAATCGGCCTAAAATTTTTAAACATTTTACAGCCGATGCAAGGGCATCGACTTCAGAATTGAGAAGCAGCCGATGCATGGCCATCGACTCAAGAGATACAATTGTTAACCAGAAGGTCAGCCCTAGTGAATTACGAAGAGAAGCCCCAATGAAAGAACTCCTCAGAGAGTAGTTAACAGCTCAGATCTTCTCTTCAAGAACAATGCTAAGGGCAGCTTGGGTGTCCAGATCAGGTTAAGGGTGGGTCGCATCAGATCCACCAAAGGAAGGGAGCCGATCTGACCTGCAAGGACGAAGAGGCGCATTGAGGAAACTCGGGGGGCAGCCCACCTTGAAGGCTCTCTGCAAGCCGATTTACGTGCAAATCGGCTGGCTCTGCATGATCAAGCCCAGGCTAATTCGGCTAAGTCTCGCCTCGAGTAAGGCTCGGGGGGCAGCAGGCCTGGTGGATGCTTTGTTTTTGCTCTGTTTAAAAGCCGATTGGGATACCAACGGCTGGTCCTTCATTGCAACCTTCTTCACAAATGATGATTATTGAAGAACATTGTTAGGTTTGGTTGGGAAAGTTCGAAGGTTTCCCTGAAGATACTGCATTTTCTGCCAAATTTAGAAAATCATCGGTTGGAGAAGGGAAGGGCGAATCTTGAAGGACCGATACGGTGCTATCGGCTCATTATGCATTGGCAAAGGGGACGAATCGGCAAGGTCAGTGGGAGAGGAAATCGGCAAATCAAATTGGGGAAAAGTTCTTCATTAATAAGAAAGATTTCTTACATAGTAGAACTGATTGCCCTCGAAAGGGGATACATTGCCCCGCCTACTTCTACGGATCCTATGCTAAGGGCCCTATCTACGGGCTGTTGCTGCCCTCGTCGTCGCCGTCATCGCCGCTGTCGGCGCTGCTCCCGGCCGGCTCGTCGTCACTGCTCCAGCGGCCGCCGGCAGGACCTTCATTGTCCTCGTCCTCCTCGTCGTCGTCGTCGTCGCTGTCGAAGTCACTCAGATTTCCCGGCCAGGGGCAATGGCGCTTGGCCGGCGGCTCGTCGGGGGAGCTGTCGTCGTCGTCGTCCTCCTCTTCCTCCTCCTTCACCTCCTCGGAGGTGGCCCCATCCCAGGGGAAGTGATCATCCTCGCTTTCTTCTACCGCTTCCTTATCGGCAAGGAAGCGGAGATCGCTCTCCCCGTCGGTCAGGGACCTGTCGTCCTCTGACCAGATGGAGAAGTCATGGTCTGACTCCTCCCCGGCCGCAATGGCGCGGCGGATGTTGGCCGCGTGGACTTCTGCTGGGTTGTACTCCGGCGTCGGCTCGCGGGATGTGGAGGACTGGCTGGAAAAATCCGATGGAGCAGAGGAAGAAGAAGACATCGTGGCGCAGGAGGGCTTTTCGAGATGCTAATGCGAAGAAGATGCAGAGGAGAACTGTTCGTAGCAGTTAAATAAAAGGGGACATAATAGAAATTCAATGCCACAGCAGTTTCCGAGGAAGTGGTGCCAAAACTGTCAAATCGTGCGGAGAAGTTGAGAAGGCAAGTTGTCATGATGAGGGACTCTGCGACGGTTCTGCTCTGCCACGACATGACCCTACGAGAGAAAAGCATAATGATTTTGGAAATGTCATTTCCAAAACCAGGGGGGCATGTGTTATCACCAGAATTTGACCAAGCCAGAGGTGGGCCGCGATCAAGATGGACTTGAAGATATACATATAGAAGAGATATGTGAATCGGCCTTATTTACCAAGTTTGGGCTAGCTAGCCCGTGTATCTTAGTTTAGAAATTAGAGTTTGTCTCGTGCACGGTTTAGTGCACGCCCACATTAGAAAGTCCCCTGGACTATAAATATGTACCTAGGGTTTATGGAATAAACAACAACCAACGTTCAACACAAACCAATCTCGGCGCATCGCCAACTCCTTCGTCTCGAGGGTTCCTCCGGTAAGCACCATGCTGCCTAGATCGCATCTCGCGATCTAGGCAGCACGAGCCTGCCTAGTTGTTCATGCGTTGCTCGTACTGAAGCCTTTTTGATGGCGAGCAACGTAGTTATCGTAGACGCGTTAGGGTTAGCATCGTTCTTAGCATCATATGCTCGCGTAGTGCAACCCTTGCGCGTCTAGCCGTCCTTGTGCCTCATCATGGGTGCAGGGGCGGCACCCCGCTTGATCTTTATTTAGTAGATCTGATCCGTTATGGTCGCTCCTTGATTCATCAAGGATTAGTTTAATATCTGCAATAGTTAGGCCTTACAAAGGGTTGGAGGATCCAGCGGCATGCAGGGTGTAGTTTGCTGCCCCTAGACAGGACGTTCCGAGGATCAACCTAGTGTTGGTTTTTAGGCCTTGTCTAGGGCTGGCTTACGTTTACCGTGCGTGAGCGCGAGGCCCAATCGTGAGTAGGATGATCCGATTATGCGGTGAAAACCCTAGATCGTCGTGGATCTCATATGCTTTATCTTGATCAAGCAGGACCACCATATATTCGGCCACCTTGGACGAATCATGGGTGGATCGGCTCCATGAGCCGATTCACAGGATAACCTGAGAGCCG
This sequence comes from Lolium multiflorum, assembly GCA_030979885.1. Lineage (NCBI taxonomy): Eukaryota > Viridiplantae > Streptophyta > Magnoliopsida > Poales > Poaceae > Lolium > Lolium multiflorum. The sequence continues at coordinate 218,132,221 of CM061750.1, forward strand.
ATCGAGGCTCGTATTTAACGTGTACGTGTGTGCCCTGCAGGAAACTAAGCGAGGCATCATCCACACCTTCCTGACCAGGTATAGGTCAGGTGGCACGCCCTTGCGACCCGCATCGGCGCGACCAGGAGGCTTTGCGGGCCGTCGCTCTGAGGGACTGGGGCCAGCCGCAGCCCTAGTCATTCCCGGCTCTACGGTGTTGGCCAGTCACTGCATAAGTGGCTTTGCGGGTGTCTGTCTCTCCTACTATAGTGAAGATTCAATTTACTCTTCTATTGACAACACTAGTATCACCGTTGTGGTTCATGTTCGTAGGTAGATTGGATCTTGCTCGAAAACCCTAAACCACGTAAAATATGCAAACCAAATTAGAGAACGTCTAACTTGTTTTTGCAGGGTTTGGTGATGTGATATGGCCATAATGTGATGATGAATATGTATGAGATGATCATTATTGTATTGTGGCAACCGGCAGGAGCCTTATGGTTGTCTTTAAATTTCATGTTGAGTAGTATTTCAAAGTAGTTGTAATAGTTGCTACATGGAGGACGATCATGAAGACGGCGCCATTGACCTTGGTGCTTCGCCGACGATGATGGAGATCATGCCCGTTGATGATGGAGATCATGTCCGTGCTTTGGAGATGAAGATCAAAGGCGCAAAGACAAAAGGGCCATATCATATCACATATGAACTGCATGTGATGTTAATCCTTTTATGCATCTTATTTTGCTTAGATCGCGACGGTAGCATTATAAGATGATCCCTCTCACTAAAATCTCAAGATAATAAAGTGTTCATCCTTAGTAGCACCGTTATCAAGTCTTATCGTTTCGAAGCATCTCGTGATGATCGGGTGTGATAGATTCGATAAGTACATATAACGGGTGCAAGACAGTTTTGCACATGCGGATACTAAGGTGGCCTTGACGAGCCTAGCATGTAAAGACATGGTCTCGGAACACATGATACCGAAAGGTAGAGCATGAATCATATGATTGATATGATGAACACTTTGAGTGTTCGCCATTGAAATTACATCTTGTCTCGTGATGATCGGGCATAGGTGTGATGGATTTGGTTCGTGTGATCACTAAGACAATGCGAGGGATATTGTTTTGAGTGGGAGTTCACCTAGATTTTTAATTATGTAGAATTAAAATTTGAACTCAATTTGTCATAAACTTAGTCTAAACTATTGCAAATATGTTGTAGATATGGCGTCCTCAATCAATTTTAACCAGTTCCTAGAGAAAGAAAAGCTTAAGAGCAACGGTAGCAACTTCACCGACTGGTTCCGTCATGTGAGGATCTTCCTCAATGGCGGAAATCTGCAATATGTGCTTGATGCACCGCTAGGTGACCCTCCTGCAGAAACTGAAACCGATGAAGTAAAGAATGTTTACGTGACTCGGAAAACTCGGTACTCTCAAGTTCAGTGTGCCATCTTATGCAGTCTGGAATCCGATCTTCAAAAACGTTTTGAGCACCACGATCCTCATGAGTTGATAAAAGAGTTGAAGACTATTTTTGAGACTCATGCGGCCGTGGAATGCTATGAAGCATCGAAACACTTTTTCAGCTGTATGATGGAAGAAGGCAGCTCCATTAGTGAGCACATGCTCGTTATGACCGGGCATGCGAAGAAACTCAGTGACTTGGGAATAGTGATTCCTAACAGACTGGGGATTAATCGTGTCCTTCAATCACTGCCACCAAGTTACAAGAACTTTGTGATGAACTACAATATGCAGAACATGAACAAGGAGTTTCCTGAACTCTTTGGCATGCTAAAAGCTGCTGAGATTGAGATCAAGAAAGAGCACCAAGTGTTGATGGTCAACAAGACCACCAGCTTCAAGAAACAGGGCAAGTCTAAAGGCAAGAACAAGAAGAGTGGCAAGAAAGCTGCCACGCCTCCTGTGAAACCTAAGTCTGGCCCTAAGCCTGATGCTGAGTGTTATTACTGCAAGGAGAAGGGACACTGGAAGCGTAATTGCTCCAAGTATTTGGCAGATCTGAAGAGCGGCCTTGTCAAGAAGAAGAAAGAAGGTATATCTGATATACATGTTATAGATGTTTATCTCACTAGTTCTCGTTCTAGTACCTGGGTATTTGATACTGGTTCGGTTGCTCATATTTGTAACTCGAAACAGGAACTAAAGAATAAACGACAACTGCTGAAAGATGAAGTGACGATGCGCGTTGGAAACGGATCCAAGGTCAATGTGATCGCAGTCGGGACACTTCCTCTACATCTACCTTCGGGATTAGTTTTAAGCCTAAATAATTGTTATTATGTACCCGCGTTGAGCATGAACATTATATCAGGATCTTGTTTAATGCAAGACGGTTATTCATTCAAGTCTGAGAATAATGGTTGTTCTATTTTTATGAATAATATCTTTTATGGTCGAGCACCACAAAAGAATGGCTTATTTCTGTTAGATCTCGATAGTAGTAATACGCATATACATAACATTGATGCTAAGCGAATTAAATTGAATGATAATTCTACTTATATGTGGCACTGTCGTCTTGGTCATATTGGAGTGAAACGCATGAAGAAACTCCATACTGATGGATTACTTGAATCACTTGACTTTGAGTCACTTGATAGATGCGAAGCATGTCTGATGGGAAAAATGACTAAGACTCCATTCTCGGGTATGATGGAGCGAGCTACTGACTTATTGGAAATCATACATACAGATGTGTGTGGACCAATGAGTGTAGCATCGCGCGGTGGTTATCGTTATGTTCTAACCTTCACAGATGATTTAAGTAGATATGGGTATATCTATTTAATGAAACATAAATCCGAAACTTTCGAGAAGTTTAAGGAATTTCAAAGTGAAGTAGAAAATCAACGTAACAAGAAGATTAAATTTCTACGATCTGATCGCGGAGGTGAATATCTGAGTTATGAGTTTGGCATGCATTTAAAGAAATGCGGAATACTTTCACAATTGACACCGCCGGGAACACCACAACGAAACGGTGTGTCCGAACGTCGTAATCGAACTCTCTTAGATATGGTTCGTTCTATGATGTCTCTTACTGATTTGCCGTTATCATTTTGGAGTTATGCATTAGAGACAGCCGCATTCACTTTAAATAGAGCACCATCAAAATCCGTTGAAACGACGCCGTATGAATTATGGTTTAATAAGAAACCTAAGCTGTCGTTCCTAAAAGTTTGGGGTTGCGAAGCCTATGTAAAAAAGTTACAACCGGACAAGCTAGAACCCAAAGCGGAGAAATGCGTCTTCATAGGATACCCTAAGGAAACTATAGGGTACACTTTCTATCACAGATCCGAAGGCAAGATCTTTGTTGCTAAGAACGGAACCTTTCTTGAGAAAGAATTTCTCACTAAAGAAGTGACTGGAAGAAAAGTAGAACTCGATGAGATTGAAGAATCTCTACTCGTTGATCAGAGTAGCGCAGTACCGGAAAATGTTCCTGTACCACCTACACCGGCAACAGAGGAAGCTAATGATAATGATCATGAAACTTCAAATGAGACAGCTACTGAACCTCGCAGATCGACAAGGGATCGTGCCACTCCAGATTGGTATGATCCTTGTCTAAATGTCATGATTGTGGATAACAATGATGAAGACCCTGCGACGTATGAAGAAGCGATGATGAGCCCAGATTCCAACAAATGGCAAGAAGCCATGAAATCCGAAATGGGATCCATGTATGATAACAAAGTATGGACTTTGGTAGAATTACCTGATAGCCGCAAGGCTGTCGAGAATAAATGGATCTTCAAAAGAAAAACAGATGCTGATGGTAATATTACTGTCTATAAAGCTCGACTTGTCGCAAAGGGTTTCCGACAAATTCAAGGTGTTGACTACGATGAGACTTTCTCACCTGTAGCGAAGCTAAAATCTGTGAGGATTTTGTTAGCAATAGCTGCATTTTTCGATTATGAGATTTGGCAGATGGATGTCAAAACGGCGTTCCTTAATGGAGACATTGAGGAAGAGTTGTATATGGTACAACCCAAAGGTTTTGTCGATCCTAAAAATGCTGACAAAGTATGCAAACTTCAGCGTTCAATCTATGGACTGAAGCAAGCATCAAGAAGTTGGAACCGACGTTTTGATAAGGTGATCAAAGACTTCGGGTTTATACAGTGTCATGGAGAGGCCTGTATTTACAAGAAAGTGAGTGGGAGCTCTGTAGCATTCCTGATATTATATGTAGATGACATATTATTGATTGGGAATGATATAGAACTATTAAGCAGTGTAAAGGGTTATTTGAATAATAGTTTTTCAATGAAAGACCTTGGTGAAGCATCATACATATTAGGCATCAAGATTTATAGAGATAGATCAAGACGTCTAATAGGGCTATCACAGAGTACATACCTGGACAAGATTCTGAGAAGTTTAGAATGGACGAAAGTAAGAAAGGATTCTTACCTATGTTACCAGGCAAGGTCTTGAGTAAGACTCAAGGACCGGCTACGGCAGAAGAAAGAGAAAGGATGAGTCAGATCCCCTATGCCTCGGCAGTAGGCTCTATCATGTATGCCATGCTATGTACAAGACCGGATATAGCACATGCTGTTAGTTTGACTAGCAGATATCAAAGTGATCCAGGGATAGAACACTGGACAGCGGTCAAGAATATCCTGAAGTACTTGAAAAGAACTAAGGATATGTTTCTTTGTTATGGAGGTGACCAAGAGCTCGTTGTAACAAGTTACACCGATGCAAGTTGGAACACTGATCCTGATGACTCTAAGTCACAATCTGGGTACGTGTTTATATTGAATGGTGCTGCAGTAAGCTGGGCAAGCTCGAAGCAGTGCACGGTGGCGAAATCCTCAACAGAATCGGAGTACATAGCGGCTTCAGAGGCTTCATCAGAAGCGGTATGGATGAAGAGGTTCATTGTAGAGCTCGGTGTGGTTCCTAGTGCATTGGACCCACTAGTCATCTACTGTGACAACATGGGTGCCATCGCCAATGCACAAGAACCAAGGTCACACAAGAGGCTGAAGCATATCAAGCTGCGTTACCACTCGATTCGCGAGTACATCGAAGATGGAGAAGTAAAGATTTGCAAAGTACACACTGATCTGAATGTAGCAGATCCGTTGACTAAAGCTCTCCCTAGGGCAAAGCATGACCAACACCAGAATGCCATGGGTGTTAGGTACCTTACAATGTAATCTAGATTATTGACTCTAGTGCAAGTGGGAGACTGTTGGAGATATGCCCAAGAGGCAATAATAAAAGTGGTTATTATATATCTTTATGTTTATGATAAATGTTTATATACCATGCTATAATTGTATTAACCGAAACATTGATACATGTGTGATATGTAAACAAACAAAGAGTCCCTAGTAAGCCTCTTAACTAGCTTGTTGATTAATAGATGATTAGTTTCATAATCATGAACATTGGATGTTATTAATAACAAGGTTATATCATTGTATGAATGATGTAATGGACACACCCAATTAAGCGTAGCATAAGATCACGTCATTAAGTTATTTGCTATAAGCTTTCAATACATAGTTACCTAGTCCTTATGACCATGAGATCATGTAAATCACTTATACCGGAAAGGTACTTTGATTACATCAAACGCCACTGCGTAAATGGGTGGTTATAAAGGTGGGATTAAGTATCCGGAAAGTATGAGTTGAGGCATATGGATCAATAGTGGGATTTGTCCATCCCGATGACGGATAGATATACTCTGGGCCCTCTCGGTGGAATGTCGTCTAATGTCTTGCAAGCATATGAATAAGTTCATAAGAGACCACATACCACGGTACGAGTAAAGAGTACTTGTCAGGAGACGAGGTTGAACAAGGTATAGTGTGATACCGATGATCAAACCTCGGACAAGTAAAATATCGCGTGACAAAGGGAATTGGTATCGTATGTGAATGGTTCATTCGATCACTAAAGTCATCGTTGAATATGTGGGAGCCATTATGGATCTCCAGATCCCGCTATTGGTTATTGGTCGGAGTGAGTACTCAACCATGTCCGCATAGTTCGCGAACCGTAGGGTGACACACTTAAAGTTGGATGTTGAAATGGTAGAACTTGAATATGGAATGGAGTTCGAATATTTGTTCGGAGTCCCGGATGTGATCCCGGACATCACGAGGAGTTCCGGAATGGTCCGGAGAATAAGATTCATATATAGGATGTCATTTTATGTGAATAAAATGATGCGGAAGGTTCTATGGAAGGTTCTAGAAGGTTCTAGAAAAGTCCGGAAGAAACCACCAAGGAAGGTGGAGTCCACATGGGACTCCACCTCCATGGCCGGCCAACCCTAGTGGGGGAGGAGTCCCAAGTGGACTCCCCCTTAGGGGGCCGGCCACCCCCCCTATGGAAGGTGGAATTCCCACCTCTAGTGGGAGGGAAGGTTTCCCACCATATGGAAGGTTTTGGGTTCGGGTCTTATTCGAAGACTTGTAGTCCAACACTTGGGGCTTCCACCTATATATAGAGGGCCAAGGGGAGGGGGCCGGCCACACCAAAGCCACAAGCTTGGCCGCCCCCCATAGTGGCCGGCCACCCCCTCTCCCCAAACCCTAGCGCCCCGCTCCTCCACCATATCCCGCACGCTTAGCGAAGCTCCGCCGGATTTCTCCACCGCCACCGACACCACGCCGTCGTGCTGTCGGATTCAAGAGGAGCTACTACTTCCGCTGCCCGCTGGAACGGGGAGGTGGACGTCGTCTTCATCAACAACCGAACGTGTGACCGAGTACGGAGGTGCTGCCCGTTCGTGGCGCCGGAACCGATCGTGATCAAGATCTTCTACGCGCTTTTGCAAGCGGCAAGTGAACGTCTACCGCAGCAACAAGAGCCTCCTCTTGTAGGCTTTGGAATCTCTTCAAGGGTGAGTCTCGACAATCCCCTCGTTGCTACCGTCTTCTAGATTGCATCTTGGCTTGGATTGCGTGTTCGCCGTAGGAAAATTTTTGTTTTCTATGCTTGATCCTACAACTATTTGTAAACATATGTAATGAATGCAGCGATCAAAGCAAAGGTAATGACATGAGTAAACAACTGAATCATAAAGCAAAGACTTTTCATGAATAGTACTTCAAGACAAGCATCAATAAGTCTTGCATAAGAGTTAACTCATAAAGCAATAAATCAAAGTAAAGGTGTTGAAGCAACACAAAGGAAGATTAAGTTTCAGCGGTTGCTTTCAACTTATAACATGTATATCTCATGGATATTGTCAACATAAAGTAATATAACAAGTGCAATATGCAAGTATGTAGGAATCAATGCACAGTTCACACAAGTGTTTGCTTCTTAAGGTGGAAGGAGATAGGTAAACTGACTCAACAATAAAAGTAAAAGAATGGTCCTTCAATGAGGAAAGCATCGATTGCTGTATTTGTGCTAGAGCTTTTATTTTGAAAACATGAAACAATTTTGTCAACGGTAGTAATAAAGCATATGAGTTATGAAAATTATATCTTACAAGTTGCAAGCCTCATGCATAGTATACTAATAGTGCCCGCACCTCGTCCTACTTAGCTTGGACTACCGGATCTTTGCATGCCATGTTTCAACCAAGTGTCACAAAGGGGTACCTCCATGCCGCCTGTACAAAGGTCTAAGGAGAATGCTCGCATTTCGGATTTCTCGCTTTTGATTATTCTCAACTTAGACATCCATACCGGGACAACATGGACAACAGATAATGGACTCCTCTTAAATGCATAAGCATGTAGCAATGATTATTATTCTCATATGAGATTGAGGATATATGTCCAAAACTGAAACTTCAACCATGATTCATGGCTTTAGTTAGCGGCCCAATGTTCTTCTCTAACAATTTTGCATGCTCCAACCACTAAAATGATAGACCTTCAGACAAGACGGACATGCATAGCAACTCACATGATATTCAACAATAGTTGATGGCGTTCCCCAGAAGCATGGTTATCGCACAACAAGCAACTTAATAAAATATAAAGTGCATAAGTACATATTCAATACTACGATAGTTTTTAAGGCTATTTTGTCCCATGAGCTATATATTGCAAAGGTGAATGATGGAATTTTAAAGGTAGCACTCAAGCAATTTACTTTGGAATGGCGGAGAAATACCATGTAGTAGGTAGGTATGGTGGACACAAATGGCATAGTAGTTGGCTCAAGGATTTTGGATGCATGAGAAGTATTCCCTCTCGATACAAGGTTTAGGCTAGCAAGGTTATTTGAAGCAAACTCAAGGATGAACAAGTGCAGCAAAACTCACATAAAAGACATATTGTAAACATTATAAGACTCTACACTGTCTTCCTTGTTGTTCAAAACTCAATACTAGATATTATCTAGACCTTAGAGAGACCAAATATGCAAATCAAATTTTAGCAAGCTCTATGTATTTCTTCATTAATGGGTGCAAAGCATATGATGCAAGAGCTTAAACATGAGCACAACAATTGCCAAGTATCACATTATCCAAGACATTTTTAGAATTACTACATGTAGCATTTTCCAATTCCAACCATATAACAATTTAACGAAGAAGAAACTTCGCCTTGAACATTATGAGTAAAGCCTAAGGACACATGTGTCCATATGCAACAGCGGAGCGTGTCTCTCTCCCACAAAGTGAATGCTAGGATCCATCTTATTCAAACAAAAACAAAAACAAAAACAAACCGATGCTCCAAGTAAAGAACACAAGATGTGACTGAATAAAAATATAGTTTCAGGGGAGGAACCTGATGATTTTGTCGATGAAGAAGGGGATGCCTTGGGCATCCCCAAGCTTAGACGCTTGAGTCTTCTTAAAATATGCAGGGGTGAACCACGGGGGCATCCCCAAGCTTAGAGCTTTCACTCCTCTTGATCATAGTATATCATTCTCCTCTCTTGACCCTTGAAAACTTCCTTCACACCAAACTTCAAGCAAACTCATTAGAGGGTTAGTGCATCATTAATAATTCACTCATTCAGAGGTGACACAATCATTATTTTCACTTCTGGACATTGCATAATGCTACTGGACATTAGTGGATCAAAGAAATAAATCCAACATAGCAAAAGAGGCAATGCGAAATAAAAGGCAGAATCTGTCAAAAACAGAACAGTCCGTAAAGACGAATTTAAAGCTGGCACCAGACTTGCTCAAATGGAAAAACTCAAAACTAATGAAAGTTGCGTACATATCTGAGGATCACGCTCGTAAATTGGCAGATTTTTTCGAATTTTCTACAGAGAACTGTGCCCAGATTCGTGACAGACAGCAATGCTGTTTCTGCGCAGCGATCCCAAATATAACATCAACTTTGACATAGAAACTTTACTTGGCACAAAAACATGATAAGGAGAGGTTGATACAGTAGTAAACAACTTCCAAGACTCAACAAAACAAAAAATTGCTGTAGGTAAAAATATGGGTTGTCTCCCATAAGCGCTTTTCTTTAACGCCTTTCAGCTAGGCGCAGAAAGTGCAAATCAAGTATTATTGAGAGATGAGCATTGACGTCATAACCAGGGGTGTTGGGAGTTTTCTCAACCAAGCATAGTATGTTTGATATATAAGTTTTAGCGTCTCCCTTTTCATTAGTCTTAGGCTTGCTACTCTCATCGAACAAATTTTCAGGAACAAGCCAAGCATAGTTATTTTCTAGTGCATCATTCATAGCTAGGAGTTTACATGGTATTGGTGCTTTGATTTCCCCACCATCATTAATGTTATTAGTGTACCTTATTCTATCCATGTCCATTTTTTCAAGGAGACCAATAAAATTGGTATGAGAACCTAGCATATTAAATTTAGCAAAAACTTTTCTAGCCTCTCTTGCTAGACCACCAAATTCTCTAAGAAGGGTTTCTAAAACAAAATCTTTCTTTTCCCCTTCTTCCATATCACCAAGTGTAAGAAACATGTGTTGGATTATAGGATTGAGATTAACAAATTTAGTTTCCAACATGCGAACTAAAGCAGCAGCAGCAATTTCATAGGTAGGTGCAAGTTCTACCAAGTGTCTATCTTCAAAATCTTCAGTAATACTAACATGATTGAAAAATTCTTCTATATTATTTCTCCCAACTATGGACCCACGTCCTACCGGTATGTCTTTTGTGGTAAAATTAAAAGGAAACATGATGTAATAAGCAAAAAGTAAACTAGGCAAACAAAGTAAAGACGAGTAACTAATTTTTTGTGTTTTTGATATAGAGAGCAAGACAGTAAATAAAGTAAAACTAGCAACTAATTTTTTTGTATTTTGATTTAGTGCAGCAAACAAAGTAGTAAATAAAATAAAGCAAGACAAAAACAAAGTAAAGAGATTGAGAAGTGGAGACTCCCCTTGCAGCGTGTCTTGATCTCCCCGGCAACGGCGCCAGAAAAAGAGCTTGATGGCGTGTAACTCACACGTTCGTTGGGAACCCCAAGAGGAAGGTATGATGCGCACAGTAGCAAGTTTTCCCTCAGAAAGAAACCAAGGTTTAATCGAACCAGTAGGAGCCAAGAAGCACGTTGAAGGTTGATGGTCGCGAAATGTGATGCGGCGCAACACCAGGGATTCCGGCGCCAACGCGGAACCTGCACAACACAACCCAAGTACTTTGTCCCAACGAAACAGTGAGGTTGTCAATCTCACCGGCTTGCTGTAACAAAGGATTAAACGTATCGAGTGGAAGATGTTTGCAAAGAGTAAAACACAATTGCAGTAGATTGTATGCTATGTAAAGAATAGGACCGGGGTCCACAGTTCACTAGAGGTGTCTCTCCCATAAGATAAAGCATGTTGGGTGAACAAATTACAGTCGGGCAATTGACAAATAGAGAAAGGCATAACAATGCATATACATGATATGATAAATATAGTGAGATTTAATCCGGGCATTACGACAAAGTACATAGACCGCCATCCAACTGCATCTATGCCTAAAAAGTCCACCTTCAGGTTATCGTCCGAACCCCCTCCAGTATTAAGTTGCAAAGCAACAGACAATTGCATTAAGTATGGTGCGTAATGTAATCAACAACTACATCCTTAGACATAGCATCAATGTTTTATCCCTAGTGGCAACAGCACATCACAACCTTAGAACCTACTGTCACGATCCCAGATTCAATGAAGGCATGAACCCACTATCGAGCATAAATACCCCCTCTTGGAGTTAAGAGCAAAAACTTGGCCAGAGCCTCTACTAATAACGGAGAGCATGCAAGATCATAAACAACACATAAACAATAGATTGATAATCACCATAATCATAGTACTCTCTATCCATCGGATCCCGACAAACACAACATATAGTATTACAGATAGATGATCTTGATCATGTTAGGCAGCTCACAAGATCCAACAATGAAGCACAACAAGGAGAAGACGACCATCTAGCTACTGCTATGGACCCATGGTCCAGGGGTGAACTACTCACTCATCACTCCGGAGGCGACCATGGCGGTGTAGAGTCCTCCGGGAGATGAATCCCCTCTCCGGCAGGGTGCCGGAGGCGATCTCCTGAATCCCCGAGATGGGATTCGCGGCGGCGCGTCTCGGTAAGGTTTTCCGTATCGTGGCTCTCGGTACGGGGTTTCGCGATGGAAGCTTTAAGTAGGCGGAGGGTCAACGCGGGGGCCACACGAGGGGCCCGAGGCTAGGTCGGCGCGGCCAGGGCCTGGGCCGCGCCGGCCTCCCCTCTGGCCGCCTCGTGGCCCCACTTCGTTAGCTCTTCGGTCTTCGGAAGCTTCGTGCAAAAATAGGACCCTGGGCGAAAGTTTCGTCCAATTCCGAGAATATTTCTTTACTAGGATTTCTGAAACCAAAAACAGCAGAAAACAGCAACTAGCTCTTCGACATCTTGTTAATAGGTTAGTTCCAGAAAATGCATAAATATGACATATAATGTGCATAAAACATGTAGGTATCATCAATAAAGTAGCATGGAACATAAGAAATTATCGATACGTTGGAGACGTATCAGTACTACTTATCCTTAGGTGTTTAGGGGCTTGCATTGATGCTTTCTCGTGCATATATGCGTGGCAATGCCGTCCCTCGACACCTAGCTGCCCTTACACCTATCTGGGTGTAAGGGCAGCATCTTGCTTGTTCGTTACTTAGTAGATCCGATCTGTTATAGTTGCTCCTTGCTCCGCAAGGATTAGTTTAATATCTGCATAGTTAGGCCTTATGCTGGGGTCGGACGATCCGGTAGTGCGTTAGGTGTTGTTTACCGTTCCTACAAGGGATGTTCCGGGAATTAACGTTATGTTGGTTTTTAGGCCTCTTGTAGGGGTAGTTTGCATCATCTTCCGTATCTGCTAGGCCCGACTACACGTAGGACGTTCCGGTTATGCGGTGAAAACCCTAAACTGTCGTAGATCGGTTTAGCTTTGTTTTGATCAAGCAGGATCCCCATGTCATTGCAAATCCAACGTGAACCATGGGGCGATCGGCTCTTTGAGCCGATCCACAGGGCAACCTGAGAGCCGATAGGGCTCGTATTTAATGTTTACGTGTCTACCATGCAGGAACAATCGAAGCAATCTAACACCTTCCTGATCGGGTCTAGGTCAGGTGGCACGCCCTAGCAACCGCCAGGACGTGGCTGGAAGACTTGCGGGACGACGCGAGGTGCCAGGGTCCACTAAGCGGCCTTGGGAGCCTCCCGGCTCTTCGTGTTGCTTAACCATTGCCCGCCGGTGGGTTTTGGCAGGTAACACATTCTGGCACGCCCGGTGGGACATCTTCTGCAACATCCACGTCAACACCGACATCCGAGATGGCAGAGGAACAGATCACATACGAGGATCTTCCTGCGGAGCACAAGAAGAAATACGATGAGCTGAAGGCCATCTGTGAAGCCGAGCTCATCGGCTCCTTTGCGAAAACCCGTTCGCACGGCATCAAGGTCAAAGGAGGCACACGTTCGTCTCCTGGCGTCAATATGGTGGATCTCAGCCACTCTATAAGGGAGCCAGGGTTCTCCTTTGGTGTCAACATGGCAGGGCTTGTGAGCCGCCATAGCACGGACAAAGCAGAGAGCAGCCACTCTCGTGGCAAAGATAAAGAGGAGGCCGTTCCACGCGACCGGCCCCAGGATGATGACAGACGATACCTAACCGAGGAGGAGGTGAGAAGCATACGGTATCAACGCCCACTCTCCGTGCATCTCCTCAACAAATATGAGCAGCAGTACGACCGACGTCGGCGCCACGACGAAGACGACGAAAGATATCGTCGGTCGGATGCACGGACAGGAGGTATCGTCAGCACGACAGAAACAACGACGGGTACGCGTCACGCTAGAGGGAGGTCAAGGGAGCAAGACAACATGGATAAGCACTGGAACTGTCCTTTCTTCAAACATTGCTGGGACTCCGGAATGAGCCGATTGCCAACAATCGAGAACTGCCCAGAGTGCAAACATCAAAGGAGGAGGGCAAATGAAGTTTCAGTGTTCGAGCGTCTAGGGCCTCTCCCACCTCATAATAAACAAGCTGAGTCATCTCAAGAAGAAGACTTTGAGGAGTCAGATGGAGAAGAAGATAGGTATCACCGACCAAGGTGGTGCCCTGATGGACTCAGCCATTCTCAGAAGCGTAGGGTGCAGCGGCTGCGAAACTTGGAAGAAGCCGAGGCACAGTACCTGTACACGTTGAGAAGGCACGGCCCGATCTGGCCGCGAAAATTCAGCAAACATTGGAGACAGAGGCTCGCCCACCAAAGAAAGTGTGGCGACCCAAGCAGACAAAAGCCGATGCAGGGACATCGGCTGATACAAACATTGTATCCGTGATCCGGACCGAGTAGCAGGTCCAAGACATTGGACGTGTTGACGTCAGAAACCCACCGGCGGGCAGTGACTGGCCAACACCGTAGAGCCGGGAACGACTAGGGCTGCGGCTGGCCCCAGTCCCTCAGAGCGACGGCCCGCAAAGCCTCCTGGTCGCGCGCCGATGCGGGTCGCAAGGGCGTGCCACCTGACCTATACCTGGTCAGGAAGGTGTGGATGATGCCTCGCTTAGTTTCCTGCAGGGCACACACGTACACGTTAAATACGAGCCTCGATCGGCTCTCAGGTTGTCCTGTGAATCGGCTCATGGAGCCGATCCACCCATGATTCGTCCAAGGTGGCCGAATATATGGTGGTCCTGCTTGATCAAGATAAAGCATATGAGATCCACGACGATCTAGGGTTTTCACCGCATAATCGGATCATCCTACTCACGATTGGGCCTCGCGCTCACGCACGGTAAACGTAAGCCAGCCCTAGACAAGGCCTAAAAACCAACACTAGGTTGATCCTCGGAACGTCCTGTCTAGGGGCAGCAAACTACACCCTGCATGCCGCTGGATCCTCCAACCCTTTGTAAGGCCTAACTATTGCAGATATTAAACTAATCCTTGATGAATCAAGGAGCGACCATAACGGATCAGATCTACTAAATAAAGATCAAGCGGGGTGCCGCCCCTGCACCCATGATGAGGCACAAGGACGGCTAGACGCGCAAGGGTTGCACTACGCGAGCATATGATGCTAAGAACGATGCTAACCCTAACGCGTCTACGATAACTACGTTGCTCGCCATCAAAAAGGCTTCAGTACGAGCAACGCATGAACAACTAGGCAGGCTCGTGCTGCCTAGATCGCGAGATGCGATCTAGGCAGCATGGTGCTTACCGGAGGAACCCTCGAGACGAAGGAGTTGGCGATGCGCCGAGATTGGTTTGTGTTGAACGTTGGTTGTTGTTTATTCCATAAACCCTAGATACATATTTATAGTCCAGGGGACTTTCTAATGTGGGCGTGCACCATACCGTGCACGGGTAAAACTCTAACTTCTACGTAACCTACTAATAAAGATACACGGGCTAACAAGCCCAAACTTGGTAAACAAAGCCGTTTCACACATCCCTCCACGCATATATCCTTAAGTCCATCTTGATCGCGGCCCACCTCTGGCTTGGTCAGATTCTGGTGATAACACATGCCCCCCTGGTTTTGGAAATGACATTTCCAAAATCATTATGCTTTCCTCTCGTAGGGTCATGTCGTAGCAGAGCAAAACCGTCGCAATACTGTCTATTAACACTTCTTCCACATAACTCGACGATTCTAGCAATCTTTAAGCAATCGGCTCTTTTTCTACACAATCGGCTTCTAGTTAACTTAGCCGATAGTCAAAGTCAAACAAACCCCGAAAGAGCCGATGGCGTCGCACCGCCCCTACCATATAACAAACAAAGGCAAACCTGGTTACCCCTCCAAACGGTCACCTGCAACCTCCGTCTGAGAAAGCAAACTCAGATCCCCAAAATCCGCCACCTACGCAATCTCGCGAGCTTCAGATCTCGACCACAGCGCTCCAAACTCCGCAGCGCACCGAATGGCGGAATCATCCAACGCCGCCACCATGGTCTCTGGCTTGAAGGTAATACTCCACCGCTTCTCCTCCATTAGGGCCAATATAAGGATTGAATAGAGGAACACCTGACTTAATGTTCTACTCCGTCATTGATTTTAGGTCTCCGACATCCTATTGCCGCATCCTTCTCTCCCAAATTCCATGT